>JAPWDM010000020.1:4115174-4767674 GCA_035578155.1 Brachynemurus nebulosus | reverse complement strand
TCCGTTCTGCTATTTACTTTCAGTCCTTTTGGAGCCTTAGCGCCCAGCGGGACAACTTTAACCTTTGTAATGTAGCCTTTATTAAAACATAGGGTATTATCAACCCACCAGTGAAAAAAACTTTCGATTGGCTGGGTAATCGGTTGGGTAGTTTTTTAGATTTGGTTACTATGATTTTTATCTACGACAACTATGAAAATGCTAACTTAATGTATAAAAATAAATATTATCCTGGTAAGCTATGTTTTACATACGCCCGTCCGTAATTTTGTACTTTATACACAATTGTCTATACAGAACCAGTTTAATCAATCATCACTCTCTGACCTCTTTTAGCGAATTTCCAAAACTGGAAATTTTGCTATTCCAGTCTTCGTCATGACGCGAATTGAGTCCGGAACTATAATAGAAATATGTTTTGAGGTCCCTAGAATACGAAAATGGCATTTACTAAAATTTATATATATATATATATATATATATATATATACATACATATATATATATATATATATATATATATATATATATATATATATATATATATATTATATATATATATATAAATATAAGAACATTTTCTTCATAATTTTTTTTGTCTTTTCAACGATGTAAAAATCGAACTGTTTAATGATAGGATCGAATGATACAAAATGGCCAGAAAACCTACTTCTGAGCATCCGACGTGTCTGGTGACGAGTCAATCCTGAACCCAGTTCTCACACCAAATTTCATAAGCGTTAAACGTTTTGTTCGAGAGTTATCGGGCGGATACATATATATATATATATATATATATATATATATATATATATATATATATATATATATATATATATATATATATATGTAAATCTGTGTTCACCCTATATATATATATATATATATATATATATATATGTAAATCTGTGTTCACCCTATATATATATATATATATATATATATATATATATATATATATATATATATATATATATATATATATATATATATATATATATATATATATATATATATATATATATATGGTGGAAACAGATTTTTTATTACTCATGCGGAGGAAGTACTAACTTGGCGTACACATTTCTGTACGCAAAATAGCTGTTTGCCCACTGTACTCTTCCCACATAGTTTTTTGCGTGCAGAAAATAACTTTCCAGACGCAAATTGAGAATAAAACACGCTTAATTTAGTCAAAACACGCAAAGCCGTCTCTTGATTTTTCGTTTAATAAATATTTGGGAGTATTACATATATGTGAATAGAAACCACCAACAAACTAATTTAAAACATATTTAATTCAGTAAAAAAAAGACGAACACTCAAAAATATTATTTTAAAAAGTAATAGAAATTTCAAAAATAGTAATAATGATAGAAAAAAGCAGGTGAAATTCGTAATAAAAAATGTATGTGCAACTCTTGCGAGATTGTCGATTGCCCACTCAAGTGAATGAGCGCACTCACTACGTTCGTGCGCTCAACTTCGCTTTCGTGGGCAGTCGACAATTTCCCGCACTTATTGTACAATATATTATATTGAACATAAGTCAAATACAATGGCAAATTTTTCGTAAGATCAGTGTAGTTTCTGACACTTTTTTAACATAATATTTCATTTTTAGGTCCCGTTACCATGGGTATACATTATTTTCATAGTTATAAATTAATTACGGATCATTATCATATTTCCGTAGACAAAATCAACTTGGCATTTGCTATTTGATGATTTTAATTAATTTGACAAATATCAAAATATTTTGTATCTATAGTAATACGATTTATAAACGAAATATTATTGGTCGGAGGGATTAAAGATCACATTGATCTTAAGAAAATTTTCTTATTATATTTGCGCTATGTTCGATAAATCTGTTGTATAGATATGTTTACTGCGACAGGGGTATTTTATATATTAATTAACCTTCACACTGTATTGTATTAAAATTTGTATTTAATAGCTGAAACTTGGATTTGTTTTAATATATTTCAAGTTTGACATAATTTTAATGTATTATATTCATACGAAAATCATATTATTTATATTGTGAATTTAATATTAGTCGTAAATAAAGTACACTACGTAACTCAGTTGTAAGGCATATTTGTTTAATTCTCGCCACTATAACTTTTTTATTTTCAACAATTTCAATTACGTAGTATACCTACTATCAGGGTCGGAACTAGGGGGGCAGCGAGGGCATGTGCCCCCTGCAAGCTTTTAGTTGCGCCAAAACGGTGAAAATGCTTAAAATTTTTTAGGCGAATTGATATTTTTAAAATTTTTCCGTAGAAAAGGAAGTGATGAGCAAAAAAAAAGGTGAACAGTCCCCACTTCTGATAGGGTCCAGGTGAATTTGTTTCTGCAAAAGGAAGTGATGACCAAAGAAAAAAAAGGGTCAACATTGTCCATTTCTGATAGGGGCTAAGTTTTTTTTTTTTTGGTCATCACTTCCTTTTCCAGCGAAAAATTTTTTTTGCCGCGGAGGGAGCCAACAGGAAAATTTGCTCCCTTTTCTAATAACTCTAGGTCCGGCCATTCCTATTATTATGGAACTACTAATATTAGCTATCTGAATATCGATTTGTTTCATTTGGTGGATTAACAAAGTTAAAAATAACTAACATTGGGATTCTAAAAAAATTAATTGTATCAAAATACTAATTTTTTTTAAAGTTTGTATTTTCGCAGGTACTATTCAAATATTTATTAAATAAAACAATGATATACAACATGGTTGTGTAAAGACCTATTATAAATTTACAAATCACTTTTTTATGAATTAAAAATTATACGACGCAGCTAATTAAACGAGGTGCTAGGTGACATTGAGTATGCACTGAAAGAGGTATGGAATTTGACTTTTGATTATTGTTAGGGGGTCTTAGGTGAGAATGAAAACCCATGTCGTCGACTTCTAGGGTGGTCGACAAATTGGGGGGAGGGAGGAAAGTTGCAGAAAAAGCCGATCAGAAGATCGCTTATATCTTGCTTATTATTGATCGTAGAGTGATGATTTTTTTTTTAGTTTGTTTGCAATGAAATGATCTAAAATTTATGCCATATGCAAATTTTTGATATATCTAACGGTTTTCGTGTAAAAAAATTAAAATAGAAGGCAATATTAAAATTTAAGTGTTTTGAATAGACAGAGCTAGAGTCAAAAATATAAAAAAGTCAAAAATCTCAGCGGGAAAGTATTCTTGGGATAAATGATGAGGACAAAAGTTTCGCCAATTGTTACGACGCATCCGATGATGAACTCATCTTGACCTCAAAGCCAAGGTTCAAGTTCATATCAAGGTCAAGTCCCTTTTTTATATGGCAACTCCCACTTTTGACCCCGGAAATGGAAAGAGTGGAAAATTCTGCATCCGAATATGATCTTGATCGTGAACTCAAGGTCAATGATCAGGGTCAATTCAAGGACAATTGCTGATTTTTACTGTCGAGGCGCTAGTTGATATTAAGTATGCACTGAAATTGGTATAGAATTTGACTTTTTATTATTATTAGGGGGTCTTAGGTGAGTATGAAAACGCATATCGTCGATCTCTAGGGTGGTCGACAACTTGGAGGAGAGGGGGTAAAGTTGCAGAAAAAGCCGATCAGGAAATCGCTTATATCTTGCTTATTATTGACCGTAGAGTGATGATTTTTTTTTTAGTTTGTTTGCAATGAAATGATCTAAAATTTATGTAATATGTAAACTTTTTGTATACCTAACAGTTTTTGTGTAAAAAAATGAAAACAGAAAGTAATGGTAAAATTTAAGAATTTGGGTTTGCCTTTGAATTGACCCTGATCACTGATTTTGAGATAACGATGAAGGTCATATTCCGATGCAAAATTTTCCGGTCTTTCCAATTCCGGGGTCAAAAATGGAGGTTGCCATATAAAAAAACGGACTTGACCTTGACATGACCGTGAACCTTGACTTTGAGGTCAAGGTGAAGGTAATCATCGGATGCGCCGTAACAACTGGTAAAACTTTTGTTCTCATCATTTATCCCAAAAATGCTTTCCCGCTAAGATTTTTGACTTTTTTATACTTTTGACTAGCCCTGTATACTAAAAATACTTCAATTTTAAAGTTGTCTTCTATTTTTATTTTTTTACACGAAAACCGTTAGGTATATCAAAAGTTTGAATATAACATAAATTTTAGATCATTTCATTGCAAACAAATTTAAAAAAAATCATCACTCTACGATCTATAATAAGCAAGGTATAAGCGATCGGTTTTTTCTGCAAATTTCCCCTCTCCCCCTCAATTTGTCGACCACGCTAGAGGTCGGCGACATGAGTTTTCATACTCACCTAAGACTCCCTAACAATAATAAAAAGTCAAATTCTGTACCTCTTTCAGTGCATACTCAGTGTCACCTAGCACCTGGGTTAAATATATGTTTGTATATAAGTGTTTAGGTTGATTTCATAAATATAACGATTAATTTATGATTTAGGTGATAAAAGGACATAATGACAGGAATGATAATGATTGCCCTTGGGTAACAAGGCGATATAAAAACTTTTTTCTTCTCGAAGAAAATAACATAAATCTAGTTGAATCTAGTTAAGTTTAAGGTTATCGCTATTTTTTAAGAAGTTAAATAAAAAAAAGGCTTTGAAATTTTTCTTTTATTAATTTCTTTAATTTTTTTTTTAGATAATATACTTACGTATGTAACTTACTTGCATGTGTAACTTTATATTCAGTTCTTGTTTGTAGAGTCATTAATTTTTCTAGGCATTTCTGTTAAGTATACAAAATGAGATGTCAAAATATTGTTCAGTTCTTTTGTTTTCAAATGCTTGTACTTTTACGTTATAAATCATGTTTTTTAAAAAAATTATACATTTTGTAATGTCAACATATTCTGTACATATACCTAATGAAACTGTAACAAGACCATTTGTGTAGATGGAATATTTTTTTGAAAATTGTACGGGTACTGTAAATAGTTATCGATGTAGATATCCAAACAGCGATTTTTAAAAATTTGTCTGTCTGTCTGTTCACGCATCACGCAAAAACTATTGGACGGATTTGAATGAAATTTGGTGCGATGGTAACTTATTACTTGGGTAAAGATCTAGAATAATTTTTAATTCGGGGAAAATGTCTCATTCCCACGGGAAAATAGAAAAACCATTCTGAGCATATGCACACATTACGCAAAAACTATTGGACGGATTTTTATGTAATTTGGTATGGTGATAAGTTATTGCCTGGGTCAACATCTAAGATACTCCTTACTCCGGGAAAATGCCTCGTTCCCAAGGCAAAATAGAAAAGCTATTTTGAGCTTTTAATAAACACAGATATTAAAAAATATAAAAATTTTTATAAAATTTTTTTTTTTTAATTTGAATGATTTTATTTAACAAAAATTCTGCTATTATTTGTGGCTATTATATGTGACTAGCTGCGGCCCGTAGTTTCACCAACGTAAAATTATCTTAATTATTCGTCAAATGATTAGATCAATTTTAAATTAGATATTCGGAAATTCTGTACATCAATTATTTATAATGCCTGGCTCCGCTCGTCAAACGACTTTAAAGTAGCAATCTTCATATTTCAATAGCATGGCTAATTTTCGCACCTTTATGTACCTAAATATCCGTATCAATGGGTAGTTTTAGGAGTATTTCAATTTTAGGCCTTGCTTAGGGCACCAAGACAGTAGGGGACAATTTTAATATCACAATTAATTTAGGACTTATTGATGGCTTTGACGGACAATTCTGACCCCCAGGTTCATTCAAATTTGATATTCTAAAATTCTGAGCATAATTATCGTCTAATAACCCTAAATTAACCATATTCATATTTCCATAGCATATCTAATTTTCACAAAATATTGTCATAATCCAATCATTTGATCTTAATCCTATTAGATAGTGCTGGGGGTTAATTTTGAACTCACTTTGCATTTAAATTAAATATTCTAAATTTCTTTATAAAATCAGTTTCTTCTATTGTTCCGCTCCGTTCCTCCAATGATCTTAAAATAGATATATATGCATATTTATAGTGTACAGTGGAAACTCGATATTTCGTTACTCTGTAACTCATCATAATAACAATTCGCCGCTCCTAAAAAAAATGTACGTAGTGTAGTTGTTTTTCTAATTAACTTTTGAAATTTAAATAGAAAAATATTAAAGTGTGTCGTACCCAGTTGTAAAAATTTCATTAAACAAAGAAATACTCAAAATAAAGGGATATCTTTCTTTTTTTTCTATTGGTTTTTGGTACGCAACAGCTTAGGTCATATGTACCCTTGTAATGTACTATTGAGTTTTGAGGTTGGAATGGTTATTGATGGATAATGCGGTATGGTAATGTAGATGACGTATCTCCCCCGGTTGGTACCGAACTCACGATCTTATCAACCAAGAGCGGAGTTGCTAGACACTAGACCAGCTTGGGGTCTTATCTTTCTTTAAATAAGTAAAAAGATTTACTTAATTTTTCTCTTTGTTTTTCATTTTCAGACATATTTCATAATTCGTCTATTTCTGTAATTCATCGCTCCTCCGGTCTTGAGCATGATGAATTGTCGAGTTTTTATTATATTTAATTTTCATGCCTTGAGACTTTCCGTAGACATCCATATTGATAATTTTAGAAGCATTTGAATTTCGAAACTTTTTTGAAGTCCGAGTGTTTCGGAGAACATTTCTGAACCTGCAGTAATCGTCCAGCCATTAATTTATTGCGTTTTATATTACTCCAGAATCCTAGGCAATAATTTTAATCTCACTTAATTTTTTCAAAATATCAATATTGTTTAAATAAAATTTAGTCAAGATTCACTGTCTTTTTTAGACCATTTTTGGGTCCTCAGCACCCTAGGGGATCATTTCAACTTCACATTCGTTTATTTCATCACCTCCATCCAAGATCCATCCATTCTAGAGAGCTTTCATTTTTTTTTTAAGGATCTCAATACTATTTCAGCAAAATCCGGTAGAGATTCGTCCAGCCGTTTACTTTAGAATAGTCTATATTAGAATAGTCTATCACGTATCCACCAGTGAACCAATTTTTGAAAGTTGCTCTGCTCGTCGAACGACTCCAGCGTAGCCGTATTCTTATTTCAGAAATATAGGTATCTAATTTTAACAACTTGTGACTTTTCTGTAGACAACCATACTTATTTAGATTTTTAGGAGTGGAGTACTTTTGGTCATTTAGTTTTGCGTAATTTTTATTGTTTCAGACTCCTGGGGATCAATTTTAAACTGACGTTTATTTATTCCGAGATTTTAAAGGGGTTTGTGTAACATTTAGTCAAAATTCATCAAAGCCATTTATTTGAATTTTTTGAAAACAGTATTTTGTGCAGTAAATAAGTAATCCAATCAAAAAACATTTCATGTTAAACATTTAGCTAAGACTCGCAACTATTTTACTCTTAAAAAGTTATGAGATCTAACGTTGCGCCAAGCCCTAAATAAGTCGGCATCATGGTCAAATCAAGTTTTAAGGCTTGGTCGATTCCCGGAAGTATAGTGAGTAACTAATGGTCAATAGCACAATAATCTGCTATGGGCTGTAAATGTTTGGTTTTATTTACCATGGCTTCGCAAAACGGCCAAGTCTTATAACTTGATTTGACCATGATGCCGACTTATTTAGGGCTTGGTGCAACATCAGATCTCATAACTTTTTAAGAGTAAAATAGTTGCGGGTCTTGGCTAAATTTTTAACATGAAATGTTTTTTTGGTGGGATTTAAGTTATTTTTGTAAGTTGATCGTGTTTTTTTTCTTTGTTTTGTATTTTTATTTTTAGAGGGTATATTTCCAAGGTGGACATAAGAAGTTCTTTTCAGTTCTTTTTGTAGGTTGTTCGTGTTTTTTTTTCTTTTTACAGGGACTACTTCCTGGATATCAGAAGCTCCTATCTTCATCGCCCACTCCCTATCTTTCCCTCTTTCCCTTGTGGGAGTATTGATGGTAATTGACAACAAGTCTGAGCGGTACTGAGTCCTTAACTAACACACATCACGGATCTCGTTATTTGTACGCTCAATCCGCTCTGTATACCAACACCAAATTTCATTTTACGAATATTTCTTGAAATTTAACATTAGTAGTAGTAAAATACATGTTTGTAGATGATATTAATTTTTAAAAACGACTAAATATTTAAATTTCGTAATAAATTCAGTCTCCGGAAATTTAATACAGTCATAGGCAGTAATTTGAGTACAATTATTTACGCTTATGCGCTTTTACAACGCTTTTATTAGCTTGATCTGTGATATCGTAAGGAAATCTAGGAAGTGACTTGCCACCTACTTCTAATTATTGTATCGATTTGAATTTTTGTAAACTACTGCAATTCTATAAGTTACAGTATAATTATGTGCCATCATAGAGCAAATAAATTGCCGTCGTTAAGCGAATAATCGAATAGTTAAGCGAATAATCGAATAGGCATTTTTGACGTTTTAAACTGTCAAATATTTTCAAAGTTTTAAAAATCACCAATTTTTCTCATAGTAACAAGAAAAGTAAATGATTTTTTCCTAGTTACAAAATACAAAACATACCAGAGCTTTTTGATTTGATTTTAATTTTATTTTATTTACTTATAAATATACCTACAACATACTTTATTATTTATAAGAATTTGAAGCCGGGAAAATCACGGATTTATTAATTTTCTCGTTAGTTGTATGCTAAACCCAGCCTACATACCAAATTTCAACTTTCTAAGACTTCGGGAAGTACTCTATAATTTTGAGTGCCCTGTTTGTTTTGCGTTGCTTGTCTTGACGGGGGCACTGCCGTGCCCCCAGATTTCATAGTAGACATAGATAAAAATATTTTAGGTGGTATCTATAGAAATATTTATTAATACTTAAAAATTACAAAAATTATTTTGCCAAATGCTTAGCAACAATTTAAAAATTGTAAAATTTTTTGATAAATTGGCCACAGATTGCTGTATTACAGTAATAAAAAATTAATATTTTACGGTTTTCCGTAAATTTCGACGGTTAGACAAAAAATCTTGCAAAAGCCTTTCTTAGCGGGCGCCTACGACCCAATAGGCACCTACCTGCCAAATTTCAAGTTTGTAGGCATTGTAGTTTTGGAGATTTTGTGATAGGTGAGTGAGTGAATGTATGAGTGGTATTTCTCTTTTATATATATATATATATATATATATATATATATATATATATATATATATATATATATATATATATATATATATAGATGTATCTAGGAAAAAAAATTGGGAAAAAATTCCGGCTTAAGTTTTTTTCCATAAAATTGTTAGCTTAGGTGTCTCAAATAAGCACCACGTACCCCACTTTGAGGAGGAAGAAGGGTAGAAAAATTACTTTTTGGCCAATTCTTTGGTTTTTCAATTTTACGGAAAAATGGCTCAATATAAAATGAAAGCTTGTAAGCATAGAGCCGATATTATAATTTTTTATAGATCGGATTAAGTAAAATTAAAATATAAAATTATAAAATTAGTAAAATTACTGATCTTATGAACATATAAGTGTGATATGTTCATAAGATCAGTGATTTTACTGAGTTTATAATTTTTATAACTTAAATTAGTAATAAAAAATTATAATTATCCGCTTTATACTTACAAGATTATCGCCAGGTTAATATTTCTTTAAGAAATGAATTTATAAAGTTAGGTCAACTCTCTTGATCATTAAATTTTACAAATATTGAATTTCTCTCGATCTGACCCTCTTACCTAGTAGAATTAAAAAATAAAATACTGTAAAATTATAAGCTATTTATGAGCTTCCCGCAAATTACAAATTTTCGCAATCTCTTGGGAGAATTAAGAGCTATTTACGAGATTTTGAACTGGTATAGTTTCGATTTTCAAGCTCACTCCCTTAGCCCTCAAGCAACCGTTAATTGGTAGAATTCAAGAAAGAGCTATAAAAAGAGAATACATTGTAGTTCAAATGTAAAAAAAATTAAATTCTAAGAATAAGCCTTGAGTTGCCAATCCTTTATAAAAAAAATCACTCTCCAACTTCTCGATATAAGAGAGGATCAACAAGGGAATCGCACAAATACAAAATTTCAAAAAATTTTCCAGTATTTAGAGGATGTCTATCTATTATAACATAAATAAAAGCTCTTTTAAAAAACCGACTTCAAAAAGTAAAAAATAATTAATAGTACGAATTTTGAAGTCAGGCGGGGCGTCGTATGTAAAATTGTGATTGGATGTGCTTGAAAAATTCATGAATTCTTCAAGATCTACATTTTTTTTATACGACTTCCCGCCTGACTTCAAAATTCGTGTTATTAATTTTTTTTTACTTTTTGAAGTCGGTTTTTTAAAAGAGCTTTTATTTCATACCTTTTAGTGACAATGCTTATGAGTCCACCCCATTAATTTTTTATTTGGTTTAAAATTTTTTTTTTATTAAATTCCAAATTTCATACGTTTAGGTGGAATAGTTTCCAAAATACCAACAGTGTCGAATAATCATAATTTTGGGCAGAGCTCAACCATTAAGTAAAACATAAAATTAATATAATAATATAAATAAATAACGATAATTGGATCAACATAAATAAAAAAAATATGTTACCATAGTTTTTATTAATTTTTAAAGTAAATATAATTTTACATAATTGAGGGGCTCAGTGGAAAAGTGGTACAAGTGTATTTTGTTGATACTGAGTTATTGAATTTAGTATACTATGGAATGATAATATCATTCCATAATATGCTAAATTCAATAACTCAGTATCAGCAATATACACTTGTACCACTTTTCCACTGAGCCCCTCATATACAAATTTTAAAATTCCCATAATTATTCATATTATTGAAGATGGTTAAAAAATTACTCAACCAATGTTAATAAAATTTTTATGGGACCATCTGCAGAGCTTTATCTACTAACCAAAAAAAGAATGGTGTAAATTGGCCCAGAAATGTGGGAGAAATTGGTATACATACATAAAAAAAAAAAAAAAAAACACGGGTTGAGTTGAGAACCTCCTCTTTTTTGAAGTCGGTTAAAAATACTAATTGACGATAAAGATCAATTTTAAAGGGTGAAACTTCTTTTCAAAGTTGAAACCTAATAACTTAAAAACTGGTGAAATTTTATTTGTAGTTTTACTAATAAATATAACATTATTTTTTGGATTCACATATTTTTAAGGGGTGGAACTATATTCTTGAAAATGTGAATTTGCAAATTTAAAAAATTGATAAGTTTCGTTTATGTATACCATACAGAGTTCTAGTAATAACTTTATTTTTGAATTTCTATATTTTAAGAGGTGAAACAACTTCTAAATGAATGCACTTAAGAATTTAAAAACTGATGAAATTTTGTTTACGTGTACTATACGAATATCTACTAATTGTAGTGCAATTAGCAAAATAGACAAAATTTCGTCAATTTTTAAATTTGTAGGCTTACACTTGAAGGAGTGGTTTCACCCTTTAAAAATATGTGGACGAAAAAATTTATTGCTAGAACTCTGTACCTATAGTATAATTTATTATATACCGTAATTTCCGGCGTATAACGCGTACCTTGAACACCAAGAATATAGTCCAAATTTCGTGGTGCGCGTTATACGCCGGATAAAAAACTGAGTTCTGTAAAAATTATGACGGTTTTTATTTTAATATTATATATTCTTCTGTCAATAGTAAGTGGTTTATCAAATAAATAAAAAAATTTAAAAATAATACAAATTTAATAAGAATGAAAAATAAATTACACAAAAATATAAAAATATTATATTATCTATTATATTATCTGGGGCAGTCGTGAACCGTAACGACTGCCCCAAATTAAAACTGATGATAGGCCACAAAAAGTTGAACAAAAAATCTTAATACCATTTTTTTTTATGGTGCTTAGTTTTCGAAAAAATTAATTTTCAAAATTCGAGACCAGCGTTTGAGAATCGCTGGTATTGTAATATTAGTTTGCATACATATGCACTAGTTTTTGGTGTGGTGGTTTCACTAGCCGTGTGTCGCTGATGACACACGACTAATATTTTAAGAAGGTAGTGTCTGCTACTCTGCTGCTGGTTGACTCGGTACACAGATACATACATTGTAAACTTGACCTTCATGTGAGGTGTATTTGCTCAAGGTTGTATAATCAAATATGTATGTATTTGCTTTGTGAGGTGCCTTTTTATTTCATTGTTGATTGTTTTTTTTGTACAATATTTGAAGTGCAATTGAAGTTTTAAATTATTCTGGATATTTGTGTTTTAACTTTTTGTGTTTCTTAGTATTTTTATTGGTAACTGATATTACATTTTTGGGCTAAATTGCAATATACTATGTCATTCAACAGCTTTAATGTTTGCCACAAAAAAACAAATGTGGCTGGAAATTATTGTATTTAAAAAGCTAAGCCCGGCACACATATTTTTATTAACAATAATTGCACACACTCATTTGTGTTTTATATTTTTATCGTGTTTAAATACTACTAAAAGTTGTTTAAAAAATGTGCCATATCATACAAATGTCAATATTAAAAAATGTGTAAAATATTAGTAAATTTGAGTTTCTGAAAACAAAAATATTTATGCTTGCCGCTTTAACTTTTTACAATTAAAAATTTCCACCAACTCTGGTTCGTTTTTACCGGTTAAAAAAAAATATCGCATGACATAGTATATTGCAATTTCCCCGCTTATACTAAGTAATTAGTTAAATTTAGCGTGTGTTTAGTGACTATTAACTATTTATGAAAATATTTTATTACGTGTTAGTTGTGATGTTAAATTTTGGTTAATGGCCAATTACTCTGTCCGTGAATTAGCCGATATGCATAGAGCAAGCCTTTGAAATCATACAAAATGACCTTGGCATATTCGTGATACGTCGACTGAATGCAAGTGTACGAGCAGTTGGTGACCATATGCAAAGGTAGGCAACTAGTGGGCCTCAAAATTTTTTTAAAAGTAATTTTCCTCGAAAGTATACGTTCTAGCAAAAAGTGGTATTAAGGTTTTTTGTTCAACTTTTTGTGGCCTATCATTAGTTTTAATTTGGGGCCGCTGTCACGACTTACCCTATATATAAAAATCACAACTGACTGACTGATCGATCAACGCACAGCCCAAACCGCTGGGCCAAGAAACATGAAATTTTGAACAGGGATTTCTTATATAACGTAGGTGAGCACTAAGGATTTTTGGAAATTCATCCCCTAAGGGGGTAAAATAGGGGATGAAAATTTTCATAGACATCTGCAATTTTTTTAGATAGAAATATGGAAATTTGTGTTAGGTTACTGGTTTGAAAATAAAAGTTTTAGTGCTTTTAAAAATTCATTCCTTAAAGGGGGATGAAACAGGGGAAGAGACTTTAAATGGAAGTCTGTCACCAAGAAACGTGAAATTTTGAACAGAGATGATTTACGTATATAACGTAAATGAGCACTGAAAAGGCATTTTTGGAAATTGACCCCCTAAGGGTGTAAAATAGGGGATGAAAATTTTCATACAAAATTTGCAATTTTTTGAGTTAGAAATATGGAAATTGGTGTTAGGATACTGGTTTGAAAACAAAAGTTTGTGTTTTTAAAAATTCATCCCTTAGGGGGTTGAAATAGGAGAATAAACTTTAAATGAAAGTCTGTCATCTAGAACCGCGAAATTTTGAACAGGGATTTCTAATATAACGTAGGTAAACACTAAGAAGGGGTTTTTGGAAATTCACCCTCTAAGGGGGTGAAATAGGGGATGAAAATTGTCATAGAAATTTGTAATTTTTTGAGCTAGAAATATGGAAATTGGTATTAGGTTACTGGTTTGAACACAAAAGCTTTAGTGCTTTTAAAAATTCATCCATTAGGGGTTGAAACAGGGGAAGAAACCTTAAATGGAAGTCTGTTACCTAGAAACAGGAAATTTTGAACAGGGATTTCTTATATAATGTAGGTGAGCACTAATAAGGGATTTTTGGAAATTCACCCCCTAAGGGGGTAAAATTGGAGATGAAATTTTCATAGAAATTTGTAATTTTTTGAGTTAGAAATATGGAAATTCGTGTTAGGTTACTGATTTGAACACAAAAGTTTCAGTGCTTTTTTCAGTGCTACAATTTTGAGGTGGTGTTTCACCCCTTAAAATCGGGTTATAGCTACAATTGGTATTTTTTGTTATTAGATAGTCACGCTCTAGCCCTCTAGGCACTGGTAAGGTTTCAGATTTTTTTGTACTTTTGTGTTCGTGCGGTTCTCTTGGTAGTATTTTTTTTTGTCGAAGAATTTTGGGTGGTTTTTGTGTAAGGGGATTGAAGCTCAGCAATGAAAATTTGCGATTTAAAGGCTTATTCTTGGAAATTTATACTAAATTTGAAATATAACGTATTTTTATTTCTTATAATTTTGCCCTATTTAATTCTTTAATTCTCCTAGGTAGGAGGGCCAGATCGAGAGGAATTCAATATTTGTAGAATTTAATGGTCAATTGATTTGGTCAAGTGATTTGACTTTATAAGCTCGTTTCTTGAAGAAATATTAACCTGGCGACAATCTTACCTATAAGCTTCCAATTGATACTAAACCATTTTTTCCATAAAATTTGGAAAAAACCAAAGAATTTTATAATTATTAATTAATGATATTTAAACTCATAATTTTATATATTTAAAACAAAAAGAAAAACAAAACAAAATTAAGTCGATAAGTTTCGTTCTAGATACAAACCTGGCTACTGGCTACAAATTCGGAGATTACCTGAACAGTTTGTACGTGTGAGGTATATTAAAAAATATCTTTTTGTTTTAGAAAATCACTGAGAGCTGAAAACCATGATATTGTGCTTCAATCGTCAGAGAAATTGCCATTTGTTGAAAATTTTTTCGTTGGACCACAATACAGTATTTGGGCAATTATCAATCATCGAAATGATTCATTTTCATCGAAGGAAATTGCTAAAAAATATAAAGAATTTAATCTTTTTGATAGAATTATGAAAGTTGGAATGTTATTTTAATAATGTTGTACAATGTTGTAATACTGACAAGGAGAAGCACCCATAATGAAATTCGGGATTTTGATGAAACTTCGCTGGTGTGTAGAATAGACAAAAATAAGGGACCCGTATTTTTTTATCGGCCATCTTCCACGTTTACGGGGTGAAATCAGCCCCTAAAGTTGGGGGTTCAAATCGTATTTCTTAATATATCTCGAAAACCATAAGACATAGGGGAAAACTTTGAATTGACGAAATGTTTTTTACATACTAAAATTTTTACTTACCAATTAAGTAAGTACTGAAAAATACATGAATCATTATCGGAAAGTAAAAATTTACATTTTCATGATGATAATAAACATAAAAATAAAAAAAATATAGAACGTATTTGCAATCAATACTAATACAATATAATCTACCCTATTTTTTTCTTTCTTGTTTGGTTTGGATACCACACATATTTCGAAAAAACGCAAAAACACGTACCCCCTAATTTTTGGTGCTCTTTCTATTTATGACGGCAAAAATTTGATACACTGAACCATTCAGACTGTACAAGAGAATTTACCCCCATTTTCACCCCTCCAGCTCCTCTTATAAACCCCGTCATGGTTTAACCTATACAGATGAATAGGTCTTTTAAAGAGTAACATTTCGTCAATTTAAAGTTTTCCTCTGTAGTTTTCGAGATATTTTAAGAAATACGATTTGAACCCCCAACTTTAGGGGCTAGTTTCACCCCGTAAACGTGAAAGATGGCCGATAAAAAGAAATACGAGTCTCTCATTTTTGCCTATTCTGCACACCAGTGAAGTTTCATCAAAATCCCGAATTTCACTCTGGGTGCATCTTCTTGTGACATATGTTATATAATATAATACAGATCATTGTCACTTGTCAGTATTGCAATCCAGTGGCGATATTTTTAGTTTTTAATAAAATATCTGATTTTATAAAGTTAATTTTATATTTTTTTTTTCTAAGACCTATCATCTATCAGCCAATTAATTTACTAATTTGCCAAAATTTATATTATAAATGTACTCTAAGATACAGTAAGTCTATTATTCATTATTTTATTTGAAAATTACTAAAAGTATAGAAATAGTGATAAATTGATAATGATTCGATGAGATAATTATGAATCTTGTCGACTGAAAACTATTTTATACCTAATGATAAAATAAAATTCCAGTAAAAAAATGGAAGAGTTTTATGCACAGACCATTGAAATTTTTTCCGATTTAGTAAATTTCATCAAATTAAACGAGACGCAAAATGTTAAATCAATCCTCAGTTTCGTCTGAATTGCAACTTTTCCAAAATTTAGCTAAGGATGTTTTCCTGGATGAACTTAGAGAAAAATAGAATCTGTAGTTAGGGTTAGAAAACCCCGATAGCGTATAAAACGCATTTGAATACGTGGTGAACGAAAAAAACATTAACTATCATCAACATTCTTACACGCATTCTTACTGCAAAACAATTTCAAACAAACCACCACACGAAAAACACATTTCACAACACTACAAGTCATTTAAAGACAACTTTTTACACAGACAGTTGCACCAGACGCAACCGACACAACAATTTAGGCAATTCCAGCTACCTAAGCCTACACCTATGGATATTGGTAGTAATCGAATTAGTGTAAGAAATAATTTGATGGAACAGCCATGTCAAAATTTAGTCAAAGTAATCTCGATTGGGATTCTTTTAAACTCAAAGCAAGCCAACCTTCACTAGTAAACAGCTAAACAATACAAAAACTCAAAACTATTCATCACTCGACTATAACAACAGTACTTACATACTAATGTGGGGGCTATAAGCCACGATTTACATTAACGCTCTGCTCTCACTCCGATATCACTCCGCTCCAGGTTCGATAAAATATTCTTACACAATAAACAATGAGTGTATTCACATCATCGCTCTGATATCGATCCGATATCAGTCGCGGTTTGGTCTCACTACAATGTCACTCCAATATCAATACCACTCAGGTAATATTTTATTGGAGCGATATCAGACTTGTTATGGCTTGTACCTATAGTGTAAACACTTTTATGATTCCACTCCACTCCGCTTGCATTCAGTTGTTATGAAAAGATGTTTGTATCGCACTAAGACCGAACTAGTATCGTACTCAGAGTGGCATGATAATGTGAATGAAGAACGAATAGGTACCAGCATGTTATCAGCACTGTAATGTGAACACAACAAGATTATATTGAATCGGGAGCGGAGTGATATCAGAGTGAGAGCAGAGCGTTAATGTAAATCAGGCCTTAATCTTTTTAGGAGAGGGAATTACGTAGAAAGCGCCAAAAGTTCTCGGCCTGAGTATAAAAAAAACAAACAGAGGGAACAGTGAAAAAAATTTATTTTTCTATATAATCACCCTCTATTTCAATACAGTTATTATAACGCAGACTAAGCATCTCTATGCCTTTATAATAATAATTAGATTCTTTGGAGTCAAAATAATCCATTACTGCAGCTTTCAATTCATCGTCGGTACTAAAACGTCGACATATTGAGTTTATACTTTTATAACAGAATAAATAAAACACATATAAACTCGTCCACTGCGTTTACATATGATTACTAGAGATTTAATACTTTCTGCGAGTATAAATTACGTCACCTTTAAATAAGTTTAAACATGTTAAGCTGAGAACTTCCAATACGGTTGGTTTTTGTGTTGCCATTCAGTAATAGAAATTCCTTTATTGAGAAATCTCTAAATGTATTTTTATCATTAAGTCGTTTTGTAAGCTACAAAAATTTTAGGTAATGGAATTCTAAAATTAAATTCTATTTTCAATGCAATGGATGTTTTGTTTTACTTGAAAATCATTTTTTATTACTTTGTAAATATTGGAATAATAAAATTAAATAACATTTTTGTAAAAACCGTTTTCAATATTTAACTGGAAAATGACACAAAATTAATTACCTCTATATAAACAATGAGAGATAGTTTGACGTCACAATGTACAATTTCTTGTTTACAAAAAATATTTGATATTTATTTCTACACATGCATTGTGTTTGCACATACATAAATTTAAAATATTTGAAATACATATTTTGTATATTGTTAATAATTATAATTAAAATTTTAATGGTTTTATTATAAGTGCAAAATAAACCATAAAAATTTTTTTGAAGCTAGGCATCTGTAATGAATTCTAATACAAATTTTAATGAAAAAATTTTCCATCAATATTATAATAAAATTTTCATTACTTTTAATCTGATTTCAGATCAGTACATGGGTGCAGCGTGGCTTATAAACGTTGAGGGACACCAGAAGAGGGAAAATATGTTTATGTACGACTGAATTATAGAAGTCTATTTTATTACACTGTTAGTAATGTGAAAAGTAGTACTTTCTGGCACTAGTTGCATAATGAAAAGCAAAAAGCAGTAATACCATAAAGAATAGTTCACTTGATAAATTTTAATCTTAATTTTATAATGAAGAGAAAATTTGCTAACTTTATTTATATATCGTATTTATACACGATTAATATTAACTACACAATTTGTGCTATTATTAATTCACTAGCTGCGACCCGCGGTTTCACCCGCATAAATTATTTGAATTTAGAGTCAAAAATATTAGGTAAATTTTAAATTAGATATTCGGAAATTCTGTATATAATCAATTAATTATTTTGCCTGGCCCCGCTCGTCAAACGACCTTAAAGTAACCATATTCATATTTCAAAAGCATGGCTAATTTCCGCACCGTCATGTAGATACCCATGTTAATAGTTTTAGAAGTATTTTTATTTTAGGCCTTTCTAGGGGACAATTTTACTTCACTTTAATTTTTTCCAGAGCTTTCAACAATATTTGAATAAAATTTTGTCAAAAATTTCTTCAGCTTTTCAATTTGGAATCTATTTGGTGTCACTGATGGACAATTCTGAGCACATGTCCATTTAAATTTGATATTCTGAAATTTTATCATAATCAGTTTCTTATAGTACATCGCTTGGCTCGCTCAACGACTCTAAACTTATTTATATTTCAATAACATAATTTATTTTGATAAAATTTTATTAGGTAAGATCGGTCCAGCTGTTTAATTAAAATCGTATTCGATAGTCCTGCGAATCAATTTCGATCTCATCTTTTAAGCAGGGCTTCGAACCGAACCGTAACCGTAACCGAAAACCGGTAAAACCGATTGATTTTACTGGAGAGTAACCGTTAACTGGAACAAAATTATTTTTTTTAAAAAAAGTCAACCGAAACGAAACTGTTATTTTTATCGTTCCGGTTCATACCTGAAATTCAATAATTAATTTTATTCTATAATCTTCAACAATAAATTTCAAAATTTAACGAACTGATGTTTCTATAATATAGATAGGTAGGTATGTGACTAAAATTTACAATAACATTTGAAATGTCCTCATATTTATAACCAGATAAACACTTATTGGTCTAAGGCAGTAATTTTACTTGTGATCTCTTTCTGTTATATTTAGCTGTAGCAACTTGATTTATTTCAGGATGTCTTTGGGTATGCCTTTGTACAGCCTCTCTATTAATTTCGGGGTGACTTTCGGTATACCTTTGTACAGCCTCTCTATTAATTTCGGGGTGACTTTGGGTATACTTTTGTACAGCCTCTCTATTCATTTCGGGGTGACTTTGGGTATACCTTTGTACAGCCTCTCTATTAATTGCAGGGTGACTTTGAGTATACCTTTTTACAGCCTCTCTATTAATTTCGGGGTGACTTTGAGTATACCTTTTTACAGCCTCTCTATTAATTTCGGGGTGACTTTGAGTATACCTTTTTACAGCCTCTCTATTAATTTCGGGGTTAGTTTTTGTATATTTTGCTGTAGCTTGCTTTAACTGTTTTTTCCTGATCGCATTTGTAAATCTTTTCTTCGTTTTTTCCCTCTTTTTTCGTTAAATGATGTGCTAGTAGAGAGAGCAGCTTCGTCTAAACATAGGGTATTAGCGCGAGGTAAAATGTCTGAGAGATTGCAGGCGAAATTTATTTCACATTCCGGTGGCTTGCTGGTGGTATGTGATTGTTGGACGGCACGAGGATTTGTGGATTCAGCCAACGGAATTAAAACATCAAAATGTTCTGCATTAAAATTTCCTGTGAAGCGGATTCGTTCCACTCCTTGTAGTGCTTCTCCAAAGGTAGCAAGAAGAATGCCACCCTGAAACACTTGAAACTCATAAGGGAATATCTCCCCCGCCGCCTTAAGTTCGCAAGTAGTACCATAGGTGTGAGGTCTAGACATTTCGGTGACGTACCGACGTTTTGTAATATAAGGAGATCCCAATTGCTCCTGAGTAAACAGTCTAAATCTTTCCCAGTTATTTGACACATGACTAACACTGTTAGCACGAATTTGAGCAGCCATTAAGACATGACCGTACATCAAATAGGAAAGGGACTGAAATAGGCAGGCGCAATCGCCAGGAATTTTTATTATTTGATAATGGGTTTGTGTTTGGTTGACTATAATAATTTCCTCTTCCATAACTGATAATAGGAATAACTATTTCCAATTGAAAAATGGCTACCTTATTCAGAATTTAAAGAGTTGAAAAGTTTTATTTTAATAACAAAAAAAAAAAAAAAATATTTAAGAATTGCTACTGAACAATACTATTTAATAACTAAAGTTTTGATACTTAACTAAATATCCTTTTTTGTTTTGTAATTGCTTCCTCGGTACCGGAATGCAGTTTTTATATCTTCTTAATTTCACATACGATAGAGATAGATAATACGACAATCTCATCATCATCAGGTTTCACTTAATGATATGTTCTAATTTTATCTGTTGATGTATTTTAAAAAATTGTAAAACACATTTAGTTACTGTAGTATAATATAAAAAAAACGCCGTGAGCAGCGGGGCCCCATCACGGTAGTCGAATTTTCCCCTTCATCTTCGGTATTGAATGTCTACAAGCGAAATGTGATTGAAAGTCTACAACCGAATTGTCATTTGTTGGTTTCAAAACTGGTGATGAGTGTTCGGCTGATCGAGGCTTTAAAAAAAGGTTTTAAAGTATTTAAGGGCTGTATCTCAGTAAATTTCAATTTTGTGCCGAAAACAGGTAGCAGAAAAAAAGCCAACACAATTCGTACGAGGACATTCCTGCCCATGTTTATCCGCTAATTGCCTTTATGTTTTAGTTTTAAAAATTAAAAAAAGGACCTTAAATAGTAAACTGGAAGGCCTTTATAAAGATATTTTTTCTTTCCAAAAAAAATCCAAAATTTCTATTTTATAAATACTAAAAATCCAAAATTCCTAATTTATAAATAAACAGTGACTTTAATAACATTTTTAAATTACTTAATATGTATGTATTTCATTTGTCATAAAAGTAAGTTCACTTTTTTTTAAATTTTTTAAAATTACTATTCGCCTACTTGTATTTAGAATAAACATAATGCTTTTAAAACACATTTAACAATAGCATTCAATTCCGATGTAAAAATGGGAGAAGTGGGGGGGAAAAGTGATGCGGACTCCCTACAAGGTACTAGCTGGATACTAACTGAATACACGTACAAAATTTCAGCCCTCTAGGTTTCCTTATGGAGTCTCTAGACGTGTTAGAAAACAAGCAAAAAAATTAAGGAAATATTGGCGTAAAAATCGTGGGGGTAAGGGTTAAAAGTTGAAACCTCCAAAAAACAGTGTCTGGCTATTAGCTTAACCTGTACACCAAATTTCAGCCCTCTAGGTTTATTTGGGGAGATTTTGACCCGAACGAAACTGTTAAAAAACAAGAAAAATCATGTTCTTTTGGGTATAAAAATGGTGGGGGTAGGGGTTAAAAGTCGAGACCCCCAAAAGGCACCCCCTTGATACTAACTCAATCCGAATACAAAATTTCAGCCCTCTAGGTTTATTCGGGTGACCTGTGCGAGTGGTACAAACTTCGAAAACGTCGAAAATGCATGAAATTGTAGCTTAAAAATGAGGGGGGTGGGGGTAAAATATTAAAACCTCCAAAAAGCACAACCTAGGTACGAACTTTATCAACACACCAAATTTCAACCCTCTGCGTTAATTCTGGGGGGCTGGGGGCCTGTTAGATCCAGCGAAAATCGTTTTTCCCCCCTCTACTCCCACCATATCATCCTAGGAAGCTGAATTTTGGATATGTTGTAGATAATTGACCGAAACATTATTTAAAACCGGTTTGAAAAAGTTTTATTGCTTTTCCGCCCCCCACCACCCCCTTAAAGGTCGGGTCAGAAAAAAAATTTGCCCAAAATTTGACCCCACTTTGATAGTATGAGGTGCCTTGAAAATGAGCCCCATTTACCAAATTTCATCTCTTAACTTCCATAGGGGGGCCCTACACAAATTAAAAGGTGGCGGGAAAATATATATATATATATATATATATATATATATATATATATATATATATATCAGACATTTTTTTTTTCTACATATTCGTGTTCTACGGGTCCGAAAACGGATAGCGCCCCTACTCTCGCCTCTCGCAGCTCTTATCGTATAGACTGTATAAGTCTAATTTTTCGGAGAAAATTCGACTAAAAAATAGGCATCAAACTTACACTGTATTGGTAACAGTAAAAGAACCAATAATAACAAATAACTAATTAAATTTGAATAAATTTACAGCACAAACATTCAAGTTAAGAATGTCAGTAAGAAGCAAAATGTATTAAATAAATATAAATGTAGTAACCTGAGCTATTAGTTTAAAATTACAAAAATTAAATTAAATTAAATTTTTTTACAAACATTTAGCAACAATTTAAAAAAAAATTGTATAATTTTTTGATAAATTGGCCACAGATTGCTATATACAGTTATAAAAAATTAATATATTACGGTTTTTCGTAAATTTCGACGGTTAGACAAAAAATTTTGCAAAACCCTTTCTTAGCAAGCGCCTACGACTCAATAGGCACCTACATGCCAAATTTCAAGTTTGTAGGTATTGTAGTTTTGGAGAATTTGTGATAGATGAGTGAATGAATGAGTGAGTGGTATTTCGCATTTATATGTATAGATTAAATATTAAACTTTTTTAGATATTAAATTCTTATTGAAAAATCTTTTAACCCCTTGCACTCGATGGGCGCCGCCACTGCGACACAATAAATATTAATTCCACTCGTTAGGCGCCGCAGCGGCGCCATAAACAATAGGTACGTATTTATTATTTACAACACGCTAGCGGACCTAAGGCCCGATTTACATTAAGGCCCGGTTTACATTAACTTTCCGCTCTCAGTACCATATCACTCCGCTCCCGGTTCGATAAAATATTCTTACATAATAAATAATGAGTGTATTCACATCATCGCTCTGATATCGGTCCGATATCAGTCATGGTTCGCTCTCGCTTCAATACCGCTCCAATACCAATACCACTGAGATAATATTTTATCGGAGCGATATCAGACCCCTATATCGATGATTGTGAACACGTTTTTGATTCCACTTCGCTCCGTTTCTCAGCCTTCTTCATTTATTTGAAAATTATTATATTAGGAAAACATGATACAACACAACGACGCGACGTCTTGCTACAATACATTGTGATACATACTACTAAAATTAACAAATAGATATATTGTATTATGGATATTATGTTCTCCTAATACAATAGTGTTTGCAGCGTTTTAAAACTACTGTCGAGTAGCTGAGTACCCATACAAAAAAATGGTTCGAGTGCAAAGGGTTAAAATACCTATGTTCCAGTATTTTATTAGTTTTATAAGACAAATAATTACAACCAATTAAGCATATTTTAACACGAGACAAATTTTTTTATGCTAATTACATATAAAATAATGTTTGTTATTTAGAATTAAATAGACATTAGATTTATAAATTCAATTTTTATCGATAATTAGGAATTTTACCAGTGGAATACAAAGCACTGTATGCAACTTGTAAATAAATTGACTTTATGAACTCGCAGGGTGTATGAAAATGTAATAATTGAAAATGTGATGAATATTCTTGAAATATATGACATCACTTCTATTGTTTTAGTTTTGTTTACGTTATAATTCACTGGTAAAGATATTTTAGTAAATGTTCGGTACTACGGTACTGAATACTGAAAATATATCAAATAGAGAAAATACTCGAGAACTTATCCAAGGTACATGGAGAAAGGTATGCTGACGCGCAGATCGTGATGACGTAGATGGCGAGTTACATATATACAGTGTGAGTTCTTTGAGAGTTGCAATTTTTATTACAGCCAAACCGTTGATTTAATTGAAAAATTGTTCAAATAAGAGTTGTAGATATCGACGGGGGCAACCGAATGCTATAGTCAGGAGCTTTATAGCTCTTATGAGTTTTTATCAACGGTTTGGCTGTAATAAAAACGGTAACTCTCAAAAAACTCGCACTGTATAAATATAATAATAAATAATTGTAATGTTGTCTTTTTCTAAGAATTCAACTATGTGACGTAATTATGACGTAGATAGCAAACTGCACAAAAAAAGCTTATTTTGGATTCAAATATAGCGTACCTTTCTCTATCTACTTTGAACTTGCCCAATATTTTTAGTAATTATATTATACACAGAAAAAAAACAATGATTTTATTTACAAAACCGCTTTTAGTATTCAGTTTTCGTTTTATTAATACTGCAAATTGCGTTTTATTAATATGTACTCTTAGTTTTAATATAAAATTTTGCAAATATTACAAAAACTTTTGTAATAACAAAAAAAAAAGTTTAGTAGTATATTTTTGTAGCATTAATTACAGTTCTAACATTTTAAATAAATACAACAAAAATATTTGTAATTATAACACTGTTTTAAAAATCAAAATGCGCATGCTTAAAGTAAAAATCCCTTTTGTAATTAAAACGAAAATTTTTGTAATAATTAAATGACACTTGCGCAGAGTTGACAAGTTGATACATTTAAGTGGTATTTTGTTATTTTTGTTTTTCTGTTATTGAGTTTTTGTTGTTATAACTAAAATTTTAATATTGTTACAAAACTTGCCTCTACTGCGATTTATTAATTCCTACTGTTATTTTTAAGACAAAATTTTGCAAATGTGCAAAAAAACATTTCTAATAACAAAAAATATTTTGATAGTATACTTGAGTAATTTAAAAATTTAAATGACAAAAAAATTTAGTGATTGTCACAAAGTTGTTTAATTTCTCATTTAAAAACAGAGTTTTGTAATTACAACAAAAAGTTTTGTAATAAATAACTGACGCAAGCGCAGTATTAACGAATTCTTTGATTCTTAGAATAGGGTCCATCATCATAAATATTTATTATAAGCTGACAAGAGTTGATGAAAAATATAGTATACAATCTCAATTTAAAATTGTTTGCACGTTAGAAATATGGGAAGAAAACTTGCTAATGGTTTTACTATCGAAAATCTAATAGATATTGGCTAGTAAGTATTTTCATAAATTATTTTTTGCCCACAAATATTAATACTATTCCTATTAAAATTTAATATCTTTTTTTCAGATACTAAAAGCAATTTTGAACATTATGGAAAAAATAGTATAAATTTGCAGTTAAATTCAGAGGCGTATCTAGGGTGGGGCAACTAGGGCACGTGCCCCGGGCGCCTTTCAAAGTGGGGCGCGCAAAATCGTCAATTATTAAATTTAAAAATCAAAATATACCACAATAAACAAATTCATATCAAACAATGCCGTCCAGAGTTCTCGCACTTTGCGAATGAGTGAAAGGGAGTGAATGATAGGTATGCTCAATTCAGGTGTGCTGAAAAGCTACTTGAATTTATTGTGCAGTATAGAGATGAAATCGTATTTCAGAATTTGTGCATTTCCATTCAAATTCTGCTCACAATCGCAGTTAGTACGGTGCAATTAGACCCAAACTTCAACATCCAAAGTAATAGTTTCACATATTGTTTGGTAAAAAGTTACACCATTGTTTGGTAAAAAGTTTGGTAAAATATTATTTGCTAAAAAGTTACACCATTTTGAGCGTCGGATTTTGGTGGGGAGGAGGGTAGAAGTAGGCAAATTAACGGTTTTCGTCAGTTTTTTTTAAATACTTCGAAGACTATGCAGTTTAACGCAAAAAGTGTCTATACAAAAATAATCTACATTAAATTGCAAACAAAAATAGTCCTATGCATAATCTTAATGAAGTGAAGAGTTCTAGAGTTATGGACGGTGTAAAAGTAGCAATTTTTAGTATTTTTAAATTTTTTGGAAAAAATATGACACATTATTACTAAGAAAACTAATTTTTTTTATACAGGATTGTGTTTTGTAAAAGGAAATTGCGATTATTCCTCTTCAAACATAGCGCCTTCCTCTTCTAAATCTTCGTCTATGATGTTCGTATCCCTGTTATCATATCCTAGCCCTGAGCAATTACCGCATATGCTTGAGCAGTTTAGGCCACTCTTTCTGCATTCGCAGTTACCAACGCATTTGTTTTTGCAAGCGCACACTATGAGGGAAAGTAATTCCTCGGGAGCTACAGGATGTGCTGTTGTAGGTAATTGGTCTCAGGTGTTCGTCAATCTTCTTTCACCCGCCCACTCGAGCGAGTTCCTCTTCTTATTCAGCCACTACTACAACTGGTGATAGGTGCAGCAGTGGTTAAAAATACTAAAAATTGCTACTTTTACACCCTTCGTAACTCTGGAACTGTTCACTTTAGCAAGATTATGCACAGGACCATTTTGGTTCGCAATTTAATGTAGATTATTTTGTACATGTCACTTTTTGCGCTAAACCCCATAGTTTTCGAAATATTTAAAAGAAACCGTTAATTTGCCTACTTCTACCCCCCACCCCCCAAAACCCGACGCTCAGAATGGTGTAACTTTTTGCCAAACAATATGTGGACCGTATAGAACAATTTGGAGTTGGAGTGAAACTGTTACTTTGGAAGTTGAGGTTAGGCCGTTTTTTTGAATAACTGCACCGTACTAAGTATAAGTAATCATTGCAAGTTGTGAGCGACCTTCAAGTAAGTTAAAATTAATATAAAACTTTCGTATTTGAGGGCTACAATGGATTAAGAAAGGTTATACGACCTAGCTTTGCTCAGTATAGGGCGAGAAGAAACGAAACATCGGAAACATCATCGATATGTTTGCGTCGCAGAAGGCCAAGAAGGTGTAACGGTTGTAATTGTAACGGTTTTACGGTCTCACTTTCGTTGTAAAATAGAAAATAGATACTGTAGCATGGATAGGGGGGGAGTGGGTCTATCATACACCGGACGCCACTTGCAAAGAGGCGCCAAATGTGTACTAATAGCGTACTATATATTACTATATGTATTTCTGGAGGGGGCGCCAATAAACGGTAGTGCCCCGGGCGCCAGCTATGTTCGCTACGCCACTGGTTAAATTAAACTTTTTTATAACGAAAAAAAAAGTTCCTTCAGTTCAGAAATTTATAAAGCACTAGCAAATTAAATGCATTTCTTTTCAAATTCAAGTAAGGGTTCATTTATTGGTTAGACATGACTTTAAGCTTCATATTTTAGTTAGTAAAATATTCTTTTTTTACAGATTGAAAACATGTACTCTTTTTTCACCTTTTCACTCTGATTCTGAATCGGATATGTAATCCATTATTCGACTAAATGCAATTAAAAACATTATTTTTCAAATTCAAGTAAGTTTTTTATTATTTAGTTAAACATTTTTTATGTTTCATATTTTAGTAAAATTTATGCTTCTTTTACAGATAAACAACATGCTTGTTTTTGTTTTGTTTTTTTTTTTAAAACTTTTCACTGGATTTTGAAGATGTAATAAATTGAATATCGGACTACAGTTATATCTTTCAATGAAATTTGTTTAATATTAGTTCTGAATATAAAAATATGTTAAAATTATTTCTAAAGCACATGTCATATCTGCTGTAAGTTAATACATTTTAACATAACTTTTTATTTTTTTGTATTAATTAATTAATAAATTCATTTATATAAAATAAAATTTTTCTTATTTTACAGAGGCTAACTGGATGTACTTTGATAATTAATGTAATGCAGTGTAAAATAGATGTCAAGTTTGAATTTTGTACATATTTTATAGTCACATCTGTTTTACTTTTTACATTAATTATCAAAGTGTATCCAGTAAGTTCCTTTCCTTCACAAATATCCTTAATAATATTTACAGGAGTAATTTGTAAGTACGACAAAAAAATGTAGTTTTATAGTAAAATTTACTATAAAATTAAGTATTTATTAATAAATAAATCATACCTATTACAAATTCCATTTAGTAATTATAACAATGGTTATTAAATGTTCAACAAAACATACATTGAGTTTTATTCACAAAAATAAGTATTTGTGATAATTACAAAAGTTTTAGTAATCAGATTTTTAATAAAAGTGGTTTTGTAATATTACTAAAGGGTTCTATTGGAGTAAAAATTTTGTAATATTAATTCACCTTTTTGTATTATACAGTAAGTTTTTTTTTCTGTGTACTTAGAGTGGTGTCTGTGAGTACATAAATAAGGAAAATTTAATTTTCTTTTTACAAAAATACTTTTTCTTTATGGTATTGAGAAAAAAGAATAAAAGTCAATTTTCATTTGAATAAGTACAATCTTTGTACCACTTATAGACAATCACGAATCAATTATATACATATAGATATATAGGTACATACAATTTATTAGAATATTATAATGATACAAGAAATACATGCCTAAGTAAGATAATTAGATATGGAAAGTTTAAACAATAAATCAGTGTTTTTATTTGTTGGTGAGAACATCCTTGTTTAATAGGTATAATATACCTACACGTATAATTGCAAAATTTCAATTTTCGGTTTATATGTATTGGAAAAAATTCATTTTCCATTCCTTGAAAACACTGTTCCGTAATTATTTTGAGAAAAGTTTTTTTAGTCGAATTTTTCCTTGCAAAATTAGACTTATACAGCCTATACGACAAGAATGGCGAGAGGCGAGAGTAGGGGCGCTATCCGTTTACGGACCCCTAGAACACGATTCTGTAGAAAAAAAATGTCTGATATATATATATATATATATATATATATATATATATATATATATATATATATATATATATATATATATATATATTGTAAATGGGGCTCAACCAATGCACAACAATACTATTAAAGTGGGGTCAAATTTTGGGCAAATTTTGGATCTGACCCAAATTTTAAGGGGGTGGGGGGGGGGCGGTCAAACAATAAAACTTTTCCAAACCGGTTGGAAATAATGTTTCGGTCAATTATCTAGAACATATCCAAAACTCAGCTTCCTAGGATGACTTGGAGGGAGTAGAGGGGGAAAAAGGATTTTGGCTGGATCTAACACGCCCACAGCCCCCCCCCCCCCAGAATTAACGTAGAGTGTTGAAATTTGGTGTGTTGATAAAGTTCGTACCTAGGTTGTGATTTTTGGAGGTTTTAATATTTTACCCCCACCCCCCTCATTTTTAAACTACAATTTCATGCTTTTTCGACGTTTTCAAAGTTTGTACCACTCGCACAGGTCACCCAAATAAACCCAGAGGGCTGAAATTTTGTACTCGGATTGAGTTAGTATCAAGGGGGTGCCTTTTCGGGGTCTCGATTTTTAACCCTTACCCCCACCATTTTTATACCAAAAAGAACATGATTTTTCTTGTTTTTTAACAGTTTCGTTCTAGTCAAAATCTCCCCAAATAAACCTAGAGGGCTGAAATTTTGTGTACAGGTTAAGCTAATAACCAGACACTGCTTTTTGGAGGTCTCAACTTTTGACCCTTACCCCCACGATTTTTACGCCAATATTTCCTTAATTTTTTTGCTTGTTTTCTAACACGTCTAGAGACTCTCTAAGGAAACCTATAGGGCTGAAATTTTGTACGTGTATTCAGTTAATATCCAGCTAGTACCTTTTAGGAAGTCCACATTACTTTTCCCCCCACTTCTCCCATTTTTACATCGGCATTGAATGCTATTGTTAAATGTGTTTTAAATGCATTATTAGTCGAATTTTCTCCGAAAAATTAGACTTATACAGTCTATACGATAAGAGCTGCGAGAGGCGAGAGTAGGGGCGCTATCCGTTTTCGGACCCGTAGAACACGAATATGTAGAAAAAAAATGTCTGATATATATATATATATATATATATATATATATATATATATATATATATATTTTCCCACCACCTTTTAATTTGTGTAGGGCCCCCCTATGGAAGTTAAGAGATGAAATTTGGTAAATGGGGCGCATTTTCGAGGCACCTCATACTATCAAAGTGGGGTCAAATTTTGGGCAAATTTTTTTTCCGACCCGACCTTTAAGGGGGTGGTGGGGGGCGGAAAAGCAATAAAACTTTTTCAAACCGGTTTTAAATAATGTCTCGGTCAATTATCTACAACATATCCAAAATTCAGCTTCCTAGGATGATATGGTGGGAGTAGAGGGGGGAAAAACGATTTTCGCTGGATCTAACAGGCCCCCAGCCCCCCAGAATTAACGTAGAGGGTTGAAATTTGGTGTGTTGATAAAGTTCGTACCTAGGTTGTGCTTTTTGGAGGTTTTAATATTTTACCCCCACCCCCCTCATTTTTAAGCTACAATTTCATGCATTTTCGACGTTTTCGAAGTTTGTACCACTCGCACAGGTCACCCGAATAAACCTAGAGGGCTGAAATTTTGTATTCGGATTGAGCTAGTATCAAGGGGGTGCCTTTTGGGGGTCTCGACTTTTAACCCCTACCCCCACCATTTTTATACCCAAAAGAACATGATTTTTCTTGTTTTTTAACAGTTTCGTTCGGGTCAAAATCTCCCCAAATAAACCTAGAGAGCTGAAATTTGGTGTACAGGTTAAGCTAATAGCCAGACACTGTTTTTTGGAGGTTTCAACTTTTAACCCTTACCCCCACGATTTTGACGCCAATATTTCCTTAATTTTTTTGCTTGTTTTCTAACATGTCTAGAGACTCCATAAGGAAACCTAGAGGGCTGAAATTTTGTACGTGTATTCAGTTAGTATCCAGCTAGTACCTTGTAGGGAGTCCACATCACTTTTCCCCCCACTTCTCCCATTTTTACATCGGAATTGAATGCTATTGTTAAATGTGTTGTAAAAGCATTATGTTTATTCTAAATACAAGTAGGCGAATAGTAATTTTAAAAAATTTAAAAAAAAGTGAATACAATTTTTTAACAAATGAAATACATACATATTAAGTAATTTGCAAATGTTATTAAAGTCACTGTTTATTTATTTATTTAATTATTATTTAGGAATTTTGGATTTTTATTATTTATAAAATAGAAATTTTGGATTTTTTTGGAAAGAAAAAATATCTTCATAAAAACCTTCCAGTTTACTATTTAAGTTCCTTTTTTAATATTTAAAAGTAAAACACAAAGGCAATTGGCGGATAAGCATGGATAGAAATGCCCTCGTACGAATTGTGTTGGCTTTTTCCCTGTTAACTTCTATCGGCACAAAATTGAAATTTACTGAGATTCAGCCCTTAAAAACTTAAAATCTTTTTATAAAGCCCCGATCAACCGGACACTCATTATCAGTTTTGAAACCACCAAAATTACAAATCGCTTGTGGACTTTCAATTATATTTCGCTTGTAGACACTCAATACCGAAGAAATAATTTTTTATTTTTTATTTTTTTTATTTTTTATTTTTTTTTTTTTTGAAAGAAAAAATATCTTTATGAAGGCCTTCCAGTTTACTATTTAAGGTCCTTTTTTAATATTTAAAACTAAAACATAAAGGCAATTAGCGGATAAACATGGGCAGGAATGCCCTCGTACGAATTGTGTTGGTTTTTGTTCTGCTACCTGTTTTCGGCACAAAATTGAAATTTACTGAGATACAGCCCTTAAATACTTAAAACCTTTTTTTAAAGCCTCGATCAGCCGAACACTCATGACCAGTTTTGAAACCAACAAAATGACAATTCGGTTGTAGACTTTCAATCACATTTCGCTTGTAAACATTCAATACCAAAGATGAAGGGGAAAATTCGACTACCGTGATGGGGCCCCGCTGCTCACGGCGTTTTTTTTTATTCTAAATACAAGTAGGCGAATAGTAATTTTAAAAAATTTAAAAAAAGTGAATATTATTTTTTAACAAATGAAATACATACATATTAAGTAATTTAAAAATGTTATTAAAGTCACTGTTTATTTATAAATTAGGAATTTTGGATTTTTATTATTTATAAAATAGAAATTTTGGATTTTTTCGGAAAGAAAAAATATCTTCATAAAAGCCTTCAGTTTACTATTTAAGTTCCTTTTTTAATATTTAAAAATAAAACACAAAGGCAATTGGCGGATAAGCATGGGTAGGAATGTTCTCGTACGAATTGTGTTGGCTTTTTAGCTTTTGTTGGCTATCGGCACAAAATTGAAATTTACTGAGATTCAGCCCTGAAAAACTTGAAACCTTTTTTTTTTGCCCCGATCAACCGGACACTTATCATCAGTTTTGAAACCACCAAAATGACAAATCGCTTGTGGATTTTCCATTACATTTCGCTTGTAGACATTCAATATCGAAGATGAAAGGAAAAATTCGACTTCCGTGATGGGGCTCCGTTGCTCACGGCGTTTTTTTTTTGTGGTATAAATAATATGTGGGTACATAGGTATTGATCCAAAGAATTAAAATGATCATTGAAAACTAAATTGAAGACATGAGTGGATGCAGGTGTTACATAACATTTTGATAATTTTACAGTAGAAACGTTTGAAAGTTTTTATTTACATACACTTCCCATGCAATAGCATGTGTTTATTATTGAATTTCTACAAAACTATTGGGCGTAATGAAATCAAATTGTAATATATGACACTCCAGCTTAGGATATTTCAAAATTTTGGAAAAAAATGGTGTTTTGAAATACTGTTACAAACACCTTCATCCACTCACGTCTTTAATTCTAAAAATACGTTCGATATAAGAGATTAGTTTTAGGCAACCAACTAGTCCAAAAGTATGAAACTATCACAAGTCATAGTGAAGTTATTAAACTGTATCATAGTTCACGAATAGATACCGGTATTTCATTCACTTTACACTGTTGTCTATATCACAATAAAATAACCAATTAGAGTTAAGAAACATTGTGTCACATATTCTTCTAATGCAACCTGTTGAACAAATAGAGTATAATAATCTGTCTAGTTCACGTATTGACGAGATATAACGGTTCAAAATGCGAAAATTTAAAATACAAGATTTTTCGTTTGAAAGTTGCTCATATATTTTTCGTCTGAAAGTTGCGCGCAAATATCAATCATCGGTGGGATTGTGGGGGTTGGATTTTAGCCGACATATTGTAAAATATTTTTTAAAATCAGGTTTTCAAATTTTTTTCATCTTTTTCAGGTCACATGGATATAATGACATGATTGTTTTAGCTTTCCTTCTTTACGTGAATTTTCCATTGCTAAGATTTTTGGCAAAAACTTAAATTCAAAGGTGACGACTGAAGGACTACTCCCACCTTTATGCTAATTTGTGTCTAAATTCATGAGACAAGTATTTTTCGAAAAAGCGGAAAGCTTTCTAGCGGCTTTTTCGGCTATTCTTTTTCATGAACGTTGCTTATGGTGAGTAATGTTTGAAAATATCGGTACTAAACCTCTACCCCCTATATTGTCAGAGATATGGGGGTAACAACCCTTAACTTTAAAATTTTTTTCTCGAAAACTATTGAAGATAATTAGATGAAACCCCTTGAATGACACCTACCAAAAAATATATATATTATTTGGTTCTAACATAGTTATCGTGTGTAGGTCAGATTGGTTGAAGGTGTCTTAAAAAAATATAAATTCAGGTTAAGTAACAATAAGGCACCCCTACGAAAAAAACCAGGGCCGTGATCTAGATGACTGACTATGGTATTTTTATGCATCTTTCACGCTGAGTGCTAATTCGGGATCAAAAAAATTCTTATATCCCTTAAATTTTTGTATAGATCCACAAATATCCCTTAAATAGGCGTAAAGTTATGAATATCAGTATCATTACAGAAAGGAATTGACCTGAATTATACCTGAAATTATAACTTTTTAAGACACCTTCCACCAATCTGACCTTGCTGAAATTTCTACACACGATAACTATGTTAAAGCCAAATAACATATACTTTTTTGGTAGGTGTCATTCAAGGGGTTTCATCTAATTATCTTCAATAGTTTTGGAGAAAAAAAATTTAAAGTTAAGGGTTGTTACCCCCATATCTCTGACAATATAAGGGGTAGAGATCTAATACCCATATTTTCAAACATTGCTCACCATAAGCAACGTTCGTGAAAAAGAACAGCCGAAAAAGCCGTTGGGCCGAAATCACATATACTTACCCGGCGAGACCCTTTTGCAGATCAAATTTTTTTTACTGCGTATCTTATTACATTCTTAATAAATAATACGAGCTATTACTAGCAAGTGGACATGATTTTGATATTTAGCAATAGCTAAAAACTTGTCAATAGCTATTTTCAATGTATGAATAAGTATTGCTAATGAGATATTGGGGAACAATTGGATCCACGAAACTTTATCGAGTTATATATCGAAAAATACGAATTTTATCGAAAATAGTTTCAAAGAAAAATGATGTGACATTTAATTTGTTATAAAAGTGGTTTTAATAATTGTCTGCATTATGTGCATCGTTGTCTAGATATTTGGTAAAAACGCCAAGATGGCGACAAGCATATCTGGCATCGCCTCTCCAATTTGTATTGAGACTCATAAGGTACCTCTGAACATTTTCCAAAAGAAAAATTTTGTATGAAAATTTTTGTAGAAAAGAAATACAACTTCCCTGGACTGTAATGTACTATAACTATAAATGTAATAAGAAGAACTTATAACAAATAGAACTGGACTTTTATTGGCCGAAACCAATCAGTTTCATTATAAGTATCAGGGGCGCAACAAATCTGCAGGGGGGAAATTTAAAAAACGCATTCTTTTGATAACGCAATTCTTCGATAACATTGGGAAATGTCTTCGAAAATGTCGTCTCAAAAAATTCGATTTTCAATTAAAAAATATCAGGAGACCACTAAAAATTTTATTTTTTAATCTAAATAAAATAAATTGAAGAAAAATTTTCTTAATTGTATGAGGATACACATAATTTTAGGGGGATCTGGACCCCACGGATCCCCGGTTGTTGTGCCCCTGATAGGTATTATACAGACGACACTAATAATGTCAGCATTCATAACCAATATTTTTTGCAAGTCAAAATATCACGGTGAAGGTACTGTGAAATAAGGTAAATAATTAAAGATTTTCAATCTCAAATATTATCGAGTGCTTGTGAAACACTACTACGTATGACAGACAGACTTTTGTCTGCATTTAAACACACGTAGTATTCATACGTCACAACGTGTGTTTAAATGCAGACAAAAGTCTGTCATACGTAGTAGTGGTTCACAAGCACTCGATAATATTTGAGATTGAAAAATTGTAACTGCTTCTCGCATTATAGAGAGTACATACACATAGGTGATTGAATGTTGTCTGTATCGGGCGCCTGTCGAGCAAAGGACCGGTGGTGTAATGGATAGCACACCTGGCTAGTTACTAGGAGATCTTGGGTTCGAGTCCCGGCCGATCCGGATAATTTTTTCAATCACTTTCTAATTTTTAATTTACATAAAGATTTTCAATTTAGTCGATTTGTGTTTCTTATCCAAGTGATGTCCATAGACAAAAGTATAAAAGTTTTTTCACGTAAGGACGATTAAAAATTTGAGATATTTCTTCCACATCACTCGATTCGTTGAATAGACTTAATTTAAATATAACAAAAACAAAAAGAAATTGTACGGGGAATCTCCACTTATGAGACGAAATGATTATGATAATACAGTAATTAAGTATAGTATTATTTTTTCTAAGTATACGAGTATAACTGCTCCATGGATTAGAAGACTATGGTTTTTTTATGTTGAACAATTATTGACCTTCAATTTTATAAAACAATATTTAACCTTAGCTACACAATATAATGATGTAGCATAAATAAAATGACTCATCTTGGCGATAACAAGTGGCCATATTTTAAAGTTACAAAATTCTAATTAAAAAAATTTAGCATATTTTAAATTTTATTGGCAATGCTAAATTGTATAAAAACGTTCAATCACTTTAAGATGGAATATCCGTGTTCAGTTTAATGATTTTATCGCTCGGTTGCTCTTACAAATTATTTAACTGAAATAAAAATTAAGGAATTTTTGGAACTTAATGAAGGTTTCAATTGTACAGTAAAAATTTTTTTGGTATAATTTGGTGGTTTTTGTTACCCAGTTAATTATAAATTTTAGAAGGTCCAGTTAATTAGAGAAGGTGCGAAAAAAATGACTATTGAGGGTTTGTAGCGCAAGTAGTTGTGGTGAAAACAAAGTGTCATAAGTCATAATCTATTGTTTAAATTTTGTTATTTTTCTCTATCAAGAGAAGTCACAGTTGCTTTTTGTAACGAAAGCAATTTCTTTCTTTCATGTTTTATAAGTATATTTTAAAAAACCACCGTGAGCAGCGGGGCCCTACCACGGAAGTCGAATTTTTCGCTACATCTTCGGTATTGAATGTCTACAAGCGAAATGTGATTGAAAGTCTACAAGCGATTTGTCGTTTTGATGGTTTCAAAATTGATGACGAGTGTCCGGCTGATCGGGGCTTTAAAAAAAAGGTTTTAAGTTTTTAAGGGCTGAATCTCAGTAAGTTCAATTTTGTGCCGATAGCAGTTAGCACGAAAAAGCCAACACAATTCGTACGAGGGCATTCCTAAACATGCTTATCCGCCAACTGCCTTTGTGTTTTATTTTTAAATATTAAAAAAGAACCTTAAATAGTAAACTGGAAGGTCTTTATGAAGAAATTTTTTCTTTCCAAAAAAATCTAAAATTTCTATTTTATAAATAAAACGCCGTGAGCAGCGGAGCCCCATCACGGAAGTCGAATTTTTCCTTTCATCTTCAGTATTGAGTGTCTACAAGCGAAATATAATTGAAAGTCCCCAAGCGATTTGTAATTTTGGTGGTTTCAAAACTGATGATGAGTGTCCGGTTGATCGGGGCTTTAAAAAAAGGTTTTAAGTTTTTAAGGGCTGAATCTCAGTAAATTTCAATTTTATGCCGATAGCAGTTAGCAGGGAAAAAGCCAACACAATTCGTACGAGGGCATTTCTATCCATGCTTATCCGCGAATTGCCTTTGTGTTTTATTTTTAAATATTAAAAAAGGAACTTAAATAGTAAACTGGAAGGCTTTTATGAAGATATTTTTTCTTTCCAAAAAAATCCAAAATTTCTATTTTATAAATAATAAAAATCGAAAATTCCTAATTTATAAATAAACAGTGACTTTAGTAACATTTTCAAATTACTTGATATGTATGTATTTCATTTGTTAAAAAATTGTATTCACTTTTTTTTAAATTTTTTAAAATTACTATTCGCCTACTTGTATTTAGAATAAAAGTAATGCATTAAGACACATTTAACAATAGCATTCAATTCCGATGTAAAAATGGAAGAAGTGGGGGGAAAAGTAATGTGGACTCCCTAAAAGGTACTAGCTGGATACTAACTGAATACACGTACAAAATTTCAGCCCTCTAGGTTTCCTTAGAGAGTCTCTAGACAAGCAAAAAAATTAAGGAAATATTGGCGTAAAAATCGTGGGGGTAAGGGTTAAAAGTTGAAACCCCCAAAAAACTGTCTGGCTATTAGCTAAAACCTGTACACAGAATTTCAGCCCTCTAGGTTTATTTGGAGAGATTTTGACCCGAACGAAACTGTTAAAAAACAAGAAAAATCATGTTCTTTTGGGTATAAAAATGGTAGGGTTTGAAAATTTGACTTCCGTGATCGGGCTCCCCTGCTCACGGCGTTTTTCTTTTTCCCGCTACCTTTTAATAGGTGTAGGGCCCCCCTATGGAAGTTAACAGCTGAAATTTGGTAAGTGGGGCTCATTCCGATGCACAACAATACTATCAAAGTGGGGTCAAATTTTGGGCAAATTTTTGTTCCGACCCGACCTTTAAGGGGGTGGTGGGGGCGATAAGACAATAAAACTTTTCCAAACCGGTTTGAAATGATGTTTCGGTTATTTATCTACAACATATCCAAAATTCAGCTGCCTAGGATGATTTGAAGGGAGTAGAGGGGGAAAAAACGATTTAGGTTGGATCTAACGCGCCCCCCCCCTCAGAGTTAACGTAGAGGGTTGAAATTTGGTGTGTTGATAGAGTCCGTACCTAGGTTGTGCATTTTAGAGATTTTAATACTTGACCTCCACCCCCTTCATTTTTAAGCTATAATTTCATGATTTTTCGACGTTTTCGAAGTTTTTACCACTCGCACAGGTCACCCAAATAAACCTAGAGGGCTGAAATTTTGTATTTGGCTTAAGTTAGTATCAAGGGGGTGCCTTTTGGGGGTCTCAGCTTTTAACCCTTACCCCCACCATTTTTATACCAAAAAGAACATGATTTTTCTTGTTTTTTAATAGTTTCGTTCGGGTCAAAATCTCGTCAAATAAACCTAGAGGGCTGAAGTTTTGTGTACAGGTTAAGCTAATAGCCAGACACTGTTTTTTGGAGGTTTCAACTTTTAACCCTTACCCCTACGATTTTTACGCCAATATTTCCTTGATTTTTTTGCTTTTATTCTAACACTTCGAGAGATTCTCTAAGGAAACCTAGAGGGCTGAAATTTTGTACGTTTATTGAGTTAGTATTCGGCTTGTACCTTTTAGGGAGGCCACATTACTTTTCCCGTCACCTCTCCCATTTTTACGTCGGAATTCTATGGTATTGTTAAATGTGTTTTGAATGCATTCTTTTTATTCTAAATACAAGTAGGCGAATAGTAATTTTAAAAAATTTAAAAAAAAGTGAACTTACTTTTATAACGAATGCAATACATAAATATTAAGTAATTTAAAAATGTTATTAAAGTCCCTGTTTATTTATAAATTAGGAATTTTGGATTTTTGTTATTTATAAAATAGAAATTTTGGATTTTTTTGGAAAGAAAAAATATCTTCATAAAGGCCTTTTCAGTTTACTATTTAAGTTCCTTTTTTAATATTTAAAAATAAAACACAAAGGCAATTGGCGGGTAAGCATGGGTAGGAATGCTCTCGTACGAATTGTGTTGGCTTTTTCCCTGCTAACTGCTATCGGCACAAAATTGAAATTTACTGAGATTCAGCCCTTAAAAACTTAAAACCTTTTTTTAAAGCCCCGATCAACCGGACACTCATCATCAGTTTTGAAACCACCAAAATGACAAATCGCTTGTGGACTTTCAATTACATTTCGCTTGTAGACATTCAATACCGAAGATGAAAGGAAAAATTCGACTTCCGTGATGGGGCTCCGCTGCTCACGGCGTTTTTTTATTTAATTTTTAAAATTACTATACGCCTGCTTGTATTAGAATAAAGATAAAGCATTTAAAATACATTTAACAATACTATTAAATTTCGATGTAAAAATGGGAGAAGTGGGGGGAAAAGTAATCATACGTCATACTAATCCCTAAAAGGCACTAGCTGGGTACTAACTCAATACATGTACAAAATTTCAGCCCTCTAGGTTTCCTTAGAGAGTCTCTAGACGTGTTAGAAAAAAAGCACAAAATCAAGGAAATATTGGCGTAAAATTATTTTAATACTTAATTATCTTAGACATTATCTCAGACTTTATCATTTCACAGTTTTAAAATAAAATTGCTTAATATACAATTTAAATGATGGTTTTTCAAATATCTTATTTAGATTGTATTAAAATTACGTGATTTTCTGTATTAAAATTTCCGTGGGAATCCCCGATGACATTAAACTGTAATTAATTAATGAATGCTATTTTTGGATTCTGGTTTTTCTGTTTTTATAAGGTGCCTATACATTTATTAGTCAACTGCAGTTCTTCAATTAAGAATTCGGTTGGAAAAATGTGATATGGGTATGACAATGGTCGTTGCCTTTGACAATGGTCATTGCTCATTACCTTAAATTTGTTTCAGGACACTGAAACATATTATTATGCAGTGTTCAAAACAAGAAACAAACAATTTATTATTGGTATATTCTCATTTTAATTGTATTTTTACAATCAGTAAACGATGCATGTTGTAGTCTTAAACTCGAGAAAATTGATTTAGTTATATAACTTAAAAAAAGAAAAACTTTATATACATTACTTTACTTGTCGTTTATTTAAAATATATACTTTATCTTGCAAAAATAATAGCTTTTCCAGAAAAAATTCAATTCTGTTAAATAAATAAATTTACATTAACAATACAAAATTCAGTAAATATTTTATTTTGCATTATATTTTATGTCTTTAAAGACGTCATAAAAAATAATGACTTTTTTAAAATTTGTCGTGTTATTGATAAGATAGTCAAAAGTCTTCTTTGTGAAATTAGTGGTCACTGAAACGGATGATTACAACGACAGTGGAAGCGGAATTTAAAGTTCATTACAGAGAAAATGTTAACAAAAAATTTTTGTTCCGGATAACAGACAAATATTTAAAAATGGCAAGCTTTTTGGGGGGCACAAAATTTTGAAATGATAACTGCCGTTGTTACCAGTCCGTAGCGGTATCATTAAACCCCACTTATACAACACCTCAAGTACCATTTAATGTAAAGATATAACAACATTTAGTAATCTGCCTTCCGTTCGTTAGTGATATTTTTATTGTTAGTGCAAAATAATACTCTGTGTGTGTGTCAACAGTGTTCTTAGAATCTTTTTTTTTTTCAAATTTTTCGACATTACTTTCATTGTTTTGAATTGTTACAGAATTTATTAATTGTACATTGCCATATTGTTTCATAATTGTGCACCGATACATATATATATAAAAAAAAACTCTTTATATGTACCTAATTAATTTTTATAATATCATTTAATTTGTGATTTTGTGTTTTTTTTTTTTTTTTTTAATTACATTATTATTCCAGTATAGGGTAATAACGAATTATTTACGGTAAGTGATAATTTTTTGTAGAATTTTTAGATAAATTGAAAAACGTTTCATTTGAAATAAATTAAACATGATAATTAAAATTTATAAAAATGAAACTTAGATTTTGAAAATTAATCTCATTTAGTTAATTACAGTAATTATATTTCCTGTTATCATAACAATATTTATTTAATTTTATTCAAAAAATATTTTTATTGTTTAAAAATATTCAAACTTATAATTACAATGTTGAATGTATTCACTGTATTTTGTGCTTACGTATTTAAGTGACATCTATGTATTAATTTTTTTACATTTATTAAAATATGAAATAGCTACATAAATTATTGTGTGCCTATAATTTAAATTTTTAAACTTAAAAATAGTAATTATTTGAATTGCAAATTGATAATTTTTATTACTGATTTATTATTATTGATATCAAGGGAAATAAAATTGCTGGAAAATTTAAAAATTCCCATATAACAAAAATACTGCAATATATTTTTTAAATATTTCGTATCAATAGTTCTTCTTATTAAAAAAAAAAAAAAAAAAATTATTAATTGGTTAGCAGAATTTTATTACTTTATAATTGTAATATACTCATATCCATTTCATATTTTTTGAAAATAGTTTAAAATTTTATGTAAACAATGTGCGTATTATACAACTGTGATGTCAAAACACCCTCCTAATTTTGAATTTTTTTTTAATAAAAAGAACTATAAGTAATTACTTACCTGTTTTGAATATTATTATTTTTTTTCTCAAATTTATAATTTTATAATAATTTGTCGCATTAATTTTTAACCGATATTGTTAACCTTACATGCATTTGCAGACTATTGATAATAAAAAGTAAAATAATAAAAATACAAATAAAATAATTAAATATTAAATAAAATGCGACATTTTACTGATGAGTTGATGACTAATAAATACAATAAATAAATTACACTTGCATTTTTTTTTCTTTATATAAGTATTTTTGTTGTATTTGTCGGCATAATAAAATTATAAATTTTCTGTCTTAGTAGCTTTAATTATCCATGTTTCTTTTTTTGTCTGTAGTTTTTGTGTGTGCATATTAGGGTGTGCCTCTAGTAAAAGTTTATTAATTTGTTGTTTGGTTAGCATAACCTTACTTTTATGCAATTTTCATGGGTTTTCATAATAATTTAATTATGTGAGTTTTACACACCAAAAACAAATCATAATAATGACAAAACTATAACATAATTATTTATTAAAACATTTTCCAATCACTTTCATTTTAACCGTAGATTTGAGAAAAAAGAAATTCAGTTGGCCTTGACTTTTGGGGAACTAATATTATATTAGCAATTGTTCAAATTCTTTTGGACATTAGTGTTATTAGAATTAGAATTAGTAAATGTTTAATGAAGTAAAATATACTTACATATTTTTGTTTAATTTCAAAGAATTTGAACTTTGCTGAAGCTATAATAAAACTGGGACTTATTTATTAGATTTTTAACATTTGAATACTTAGTTCTTATTAAAGTAAACTAAATTTAGATGAAAATATTAATGTCTATAAATATGCTGTAACGAATGAAGTGTGGTATTATCAATTATTTTACTTGCCAACCCTTTGTGAGCAATTTAGGAATATTGCGTAATATTCAACTTGTGCAGTCATTGAGAGATAAAATTTTTGAGAGAGAGAATACAGATTCTGTAACATCAGATTGCATTTCTTTGTTAAAGATTGTTTCTTAAAATTTGGCTATGAATATGAAGCATTCCAGTTCCCCAGTGGAAATAATTAAAAAATACGAATTAATGTGTAAAAAATAATCAAAAACATATAGAAAATTTATTTACGTTTTTTAGCGTAACATTCCAATATTGTCAACAAAGGGTTAAAAAAGATAGTATGTTAATAATTTATAATTTATTCTGCTTAGGAAGGGCAAGTAACATTTCATTTTTTAGTACTTTTTGGTTTTATTTACTAAATGTGGCATTTGTATTAAAAATTTTATGTTAAGCTAACTAATATCTAAAGTTAAAAGTAGTAAAAATATACTAGGTAAGCACCTACAGTAATAAGGAAATTCATTTTTTATGTAAAATGCCAAAAGATTGTTTTCAATTAAAAATTTTAAAGAAATTTTTTACTTTGATAATTTATTACGGATTTCTTATCATTTTTTTTTTTAAATATTTACCTACATTTTATCTATTAAAAAATGCATAGTGACCAATAAATAACAGTCGTTAAATCTTTAACCATTTTTCGTCAATTGCTAAGCATCTGTTAATGTTTCACAAAATATGCAACAAATTTATTGCGATGTAACTTGCGATTTTTTATTTGTCATTAAAATTATAACATCACAAACATCATTGTTTATTTTATATTGTTTTAACTTCAGAAATATAATATATAATATCCTTAGAAATGTTCTCTAGAGTTATTTTATAATCAATAGAGTAAGAGTGGGAGGTACTGCATTATTTAATGATTCTTGTTTTCCTTCAAATACTGTGTTCGACCTAACAAGGAGAGTGCACAGCCTTGGGGTCGGTGATTTGGCTGAAATTTTTTTTGGTGATAGAGTACACTTAGTATGTTAATATATTAAAATAATAGTGCGCACTATTCAGAAAAACCCGTAAAGAAAAATAATTAAAAAATCTAAACGCAGCTGGTGTACTAAATATACCTAAAGAAGAAGAGTGTACATAACAGCATCGTTGCTGTAGTGGAGTCGGTGTTAGACTGGTAATAGAATGGTCCTGCGTTCGCAACCGTCTCTGTACAACAAAACTTTTTTTTTTCTTTAAATTAATAAATGTCTTATTTAATAAAAAACATTTTATCTAAAATATGCATTTGTAACAAATCGTTAAATAAGTAAATCTGTAAATAGGTAGGATAAAATAAAATTAATTATAAAACTTTTAAAGTAACATTTATTTAATTGTAAATTATTATTATACTTTACACACAAGACCCAGAGTGATAATTGTCATAAAAACATACAAAACAATAATTTTTATTATAATTTACACAACATATGAATGCATGTCTTTTACAATTGAAGAGGTGGATTCCAAAACGCGCTAAGTCACTTTTTGCAATTTTTCAGGAAATGTAAAAAACTATCAAGGTAGGCAAATGTAGTAATCTGTTTAAATTATTTTCAAGTTCTTAGATAATAATTATTATTGATGTTATTTATTTGTTCTTATTTATACATATAATTTTCATTAGATTATATTGAAAAAAAAAAGCCTTTAAAAAGTTGGATTGAGTTGGTTAAAATAAACAGTTTGTTTAAATACAGATATATTTTATTCAAGAAACATTTTAAACAGTGCATCATTAGCTATTTCATGTGTTTGACATAACAGAAAATCTGTGTACAAGCAAATTTGGAAAAAAATACCAGCTATTATTGGAAAAAAAATGCAATGGTTTACGAGTAAATTTGACTTAGAGCGTTTTGAAATAAAACTGTCACTGACTTACGCTTTTTTGGAAAACATTCCATTTTTCATCATTCATTTTACAGTAGACTAAGCTCATTTTGAAGGGTGGCACTACGAAAATCGTGTAGAGCTGGACTTGAACATTCTGCATCAACTAAAATCTCACATTAGACAAAAAATGACTTAGCGCCTTTTGGAATCCACCTCTTCAATTACAGGGTATCTGTAAAACATCTAGTGAAAAACATACTTGATTCACGTTCATGAAAATGTTCCTTTCATAAAATAGTTTTGACGCATATCAGACGTCAAAAATTATTGTTTTGTATGTTTTTGACTATCACTCTGGGTCTTGTATGTAAAGCATAATAATAATAATTTACAATTAAATAAATGTTACTTTAAAAGTTTTATAATTAATTTTATTTTATCCTACCTATTTACAGATTTACCTATTTAAAGATTTGTTACAAATACATATTTTAAATAAAATGTTTTATAAATAAATAAGACATTCATTAATAAAAAAAAAATTAACACGAGAAAAGTTTTGTTGAACCGAGTCGGTTGCGAACGTAGGACCATTCTATTACCAGTAAAACGCCGACTCCCCTAAACCAGCGATGCTGTTATGTACATCCTTCTTCTTCAAGTATATTAAGTACACCAGTTGCGTTCAAATCTTTTAATTATTTTTTTACGGGTTTTTTTGAATAGTACGCGTTATTATTTTAATATATTAACATATTAAGTGTACTCTATCACCAAAAAAAATTTCAGCCAAATCGCCGACCCCAAGGCTGTGCACTCTCCTTGTAAGCTTAATATATAATTATTATATGTTTAATGTAATAGGTTTTTACTTTTCTGAATACAATTTTTATCTAACTATAAGTTAAAAAGTAGAAGCTAAAGGATATGAAAACAAACAGGACGATAATTTTGAATAGTAAGTAGTTTTCGGAATTCTAATTCTATAAACATTAATTTTTTCGGTAAAACTGGAGCTTTTCCGAAAACTGGAGTTCGGTAAAACACAAAAGGAGTGTTGTATGTGAGTATTGGGATGCGGTCGCAAGTCGTTAATGTGGATACGTTTGTGGATAAAGAAAGTTAAAAAAAGGTGTAGAAATTCAAATCAGCTGATTTAAGAGCTGAACATATGGTCCTTCCATGTAAATAAAATTTAACACATCAAAGCATTTAAAAAATATTTACCCTCATTTTCCCTTTTCAATAGTAGGCTCTAGTTTAACGTACAGGAATGGATAGCTCTTTTAAGGAGTAACATTTCGTCAACTTAAACATTTTTCTGTCCCTTGCACTTTTCGAGATATCTTAAAATAAATATAATTTAAACCTTTGAATCTAGGAGTTAGTTTCATGCCTTACTTTAAATTTCACAAGGAAATTTACTCTCATCTACCCCTCTCAAATCCTCTCCACTGTCAAGTCTATCCTAGTTTAACCCAAGGAATAACATTTCGTCAACTTAACCCTTTTTCCTACCTATCTCTTACAGTTTTCGAGATATTTTAACAAGAATAATTTGTATTTTTATGTTTGCGTCTTTACTTTATTGAAAATTAATTAACTATTCTTCCTGAAACCACTCTGTATCCTGTAGGCATAAAAATAAATATTTTAGAAAATAAACAAGTGTTAAGGGAATAAAAATTTAATAAATTCAATTTATTTTCTCCAAAAACAATTAAAAATATTCAATCTCTCCACTTTGACTCATCTTTCTCGACCGTCCGCCCCGAACAGTCTTTTCTCAAGTGTCCACATTCCGTTCTCCGTACACCCCCAGGTGTTGTTTCCTCTCACACTACCCTTAGTTCTTACAGTCGACCACTCCTGACAAAAATCGCGCCCCCGCGATTACTCTCTTGGCTTCTTAGTGGTGTGTGACGTAAACGACAGTTCGGACTGTATCCTGATTACTTTCTCTCCTCTCTTCAAGTGTGACTTATCAACCAAGTAGTCCAATGTCCAATGGCAATAGTATAACGAATCACAAATATTAGCCCTTCATCAAACATAAATGATTCCTCCACCATACACAGTGGTCCATTGACCACACAGATTAGCCCTCCAGCTAATATAAATGATCCTCCGATCATACTCAATGGTCCACTGACCACACAAATTAGCCCTCCAGCTAATACACATGATCCTCCAATCATACACAATGGTCCACTGACCACACAAATTAGCCCTCCAGCTAATGCACATGATCCTCCGATCATACGCAATGATCCACTGACCACACAAATTAGGCTTCCAGCTAATACAAATGATCCTCCGATCATACACAATGGTCCACTGACCACACAAATTAGCCCTCCAGCTAATATACATGATCCTCCGATCATACACAGTGGTCCACTGACCACACAAATTAGGCCTCCAGCAACTACAAATGATGCTCCGATCATACAGAGTGGTCCACTGACCACACAAATTAGGCCTCCAGCAACTACAAATGATGCTCCGATCATACAGAGTGGTCCACTGACCACACAAATTAGCCCTCCAGCTAATACACATGATCCTCCGATCATACACAATGGTCCACTGATCACACAAATTAGCCCTCCAGCTAATACACATGATCCTCCGATCATACACAATGGTCCACTGACCACACAAATTAGCCCTCCAGCTAATACACATGATCCTCCGATCATACACAGTGGTCTACTGACCACACAAATTAGGCCTCCAGCTAATACAAATGATGCTCCGATCATACAGAGTGGTCCACTGGCCACACAAATTAGCCCTCCAGCTAATGCACATGATCCTCCGATCATACACAATGGTCCACTGACCACACAAATTAGCCCTCCAGCTAATACACATGATCCTCCGATCATACACAATGGTCCACTGACCACACAAATTAGCCCTCCAGCTAATACACATGATCCTCCGATCATACACAATGGTCCACTGGCGACACAAATTAGCCCTCCAGCTAATACAAATGATCCTCCAATCGATTTCAACTATTTGGTCATCTTCAACTCTCATTTCTTTAACGAAACATTTAAAAAAAAAATTTCCACAATGCTAAAACAGATAACATTCAATTAGTCAACTAGACTGACATCTCATTTTCGATATGTTAAAATGACAAAATTTAGTCTATTAACTCTGCCCGTTACTCGTCTACTTCTACCATTTTATAGAACGGTAAAACTTACAGAATTCGGTCAATTCGTCCTTTTAAATTAAATCAATATGTTCTATTAAATTCAGTCAAAACATTCTATTAAACTCAGTCAGTACATTTTGTGGAATTCACTCAATTCGTCCTGTTAACTTCAGTCAATGTGTTCTATTATATTCAGTCAAAACGTTCTACTAAACTTAGTACATTCTGTGGAATTCACTCAATTTGTTCTGTTAACTTCAGTCAATGTGTTCTATTAAATTCAGTCAGAACGTTCTGTTAAACTCAGTCAATACATTCTGTTGAATTCACTCAATTTGTATTATTAACTACAGTCAAGTTGTTATGTCAATCACCCTATAGAATGCTAAAATTGACAACACAGTCAGATTCATTTTATCAGCCACCCATTATATAGGATGTTGAAATAAAATCGAAGTCATTATGCTAGCCATAAATTTAAACATTTGTATTTGAATTAGTTCAGCACGGTTCAGTTCGACTTGGCTCAACTCAGCTCATTTCATTCAGCTTGGCTTGACTCGCTCAGCTCGAACCACTCAACTTTACTCGTTTCGAATAGCTCGACTTTGCTCGGCTCGAACAGCTTGGCTTGGCTCAACTCCAACAACTCAGTATGGCTCAGCTCGAACCGCTCAGCTTGGCTCAGCACGAACAATTCAGTTTGGTTGGTTATTGTACCATATTTAAGCATTTCCTTGAAATTTATTGGTCATAAAATAAATTGTTGCTTTATCATCCAATCCAAAAATATCGTCCGTGAAATCGATACTTTGAAGCCATTTCACGATATCAAGGCCACCCAATATTGCATCAAATGGCTGAATACTATCGATTTTTCTTTGACAATATAGATTTGCTTTTGATTTTCAGCATTGTTACTATTTGTTGAAGTACTTTCTGAATTGCTAGAAATTGTACTAGAATATCTTCTTCTTTTTGTTGTCCTTGGTATTTTTATCGTTTTATTATAATTATTGAAAATCGTATATATATGGTACTCCCTTTTTTTGGAACACTCAGTATTCAGTATTCTTCTTCACTATTCACACTTAACATACGCCACCACCTTTTGTGTCTATAATCATCATCATCACATTCAACATATACGTATTAGGGTCCGTCCACACGCTCAAGCTTTACAACCGACTTACATACTTGCGCAAACCAGGTTTGTGCAAGTAAACATGTACGTATTTTCCCGTCCATACGTACATGTTTACTTGCACAAACCTGGTTTGCGCAAGTAAGTCGGTGGTAAAGCTTGAGCCGTGTGGACGGACCGTTACACTTATGTTTTTAATACACGATATGTACCATCATAATATGTAGGTATGCAGCGTATGCAATCAATCCATAGAACGCATAGAACGTCTTACAATTATGATATGCATCTATAATATCGTCACCAATATGAGTATGTGTAGGTACTGCACGCATATATACACACCAATACACACAAAAGGTTTACCTGCATATTAAAATATAATATTCAAAACTATTTAACATTTAAAACTTTTATTTTGGCCAGTTTTACCGAAAATTATCACTTATGAGGCACCGAGAAAGAATTCCACTTCTGATTTGTTAAGGGAATAAAAATTTAAATGCACACAGTTTTAATAAATTCAATTTATTTTCTTCAAAAACAAATAGATTTGAGCGTTACATTGTGGTATTCCATTTTAAATCAATGGCCATACGGGCCGAAACATGTCACAGACAATTAAAACTCTAAATAAAGTGGTATTAGTAAAGTAAAAAAATGTCTTTTTATTTTAAAAATATTCAATCTCTCCAAAGAGAAAGTTGAATCAATATTCAATTTGACACATCTTTCTCGACCGTCCATCCCGAATTATCTTTTCTCAAGTGTCCACATTCCGTTCTCCGTACACCCCCATGTATTCTTTCCTCTCACACCACCCCCAGTTCTTACACAAGATATAAAGTAATTTTTATAGAACATTTCTTAGGATGTAATGATTTAAATTCGTATTCAAAGTGTTGAAACCAATCCACAAAAAATAAATATGTACCTACATAAAAAATTTAATTTCGTTTATCAGATATTATTTATCTTTGGCGATTTTATGTACAAATTATTAAAATTATTTTGTATTTTCATAATTTTTTTTATGACGAAGAACGTGGATATTAAAAATGAGTTAAAACTAGATATATTTTTTTTAAAATTATGAATGTCTAACGCATAGAAATGACATGTTTTCGAAAATTTCTTGTATAGAGTTTTCCAGGAGGAAATCCTAATGACTAGGTAGTTTTCATTGATAGTTGAGTTATACTTACAAATAAAAGTTTTCTATTAACAGTAGCTTCAATAATGATAAGGAGCTTAAAATTATCAAATATGGGTAATTATTATAACTTGTTTCTAACAGTTTAATATACTAACAGAAATCTAATATTGGCATCTGTCAAATGGTGAGGCTTAAAAAATGGCTGACGAATAAGTGCATTATTCTATATATAGTAATTTGTGATTTAGTGTGATATTAACAAAAAAAAAAAAATAAATAAATATAAAAACTATTTGTACTTGAGTTGATATAAGTCTGAAACAAAGAAATTTTGTTGAAGAAGAAAGAATTTTACATCTGTAAAATATTTAAAATGTGGTAAAAAATATGAAAAAATGCGTGAATGAGTTCGCGAATATTACAATTTGCAGTATACAATATAAAGGTCATTAAAATAACTGGAGGACTGTCAACTAATGGAAAAATCAAATCCAGTTATTATGTTTAGATTTCCAAAATTCAGCTCATGACATTTCAGCAAATTCATTTTAAGAATAGTTTGATTTTTCAACACGTGTCCTGCTGTCATTCGACAGATTCCAATAGCTTTTAACAATAAAATTAAAAGTGGATACATATATATATATATATTTCTTTTTAATGAAATTAAAGAAAATCGGAAGAATTTGAATAGTATGTACTATTATATAATAAAATTGATAAGGGATGTTTTATATGAAGAAAGTAGAATAATTGTAGAATGCTATTTCTTCAATATTTAGATTCAGAATCTAGAATATTTATTTCACGTGATTAAAAGTCTAGTTTCAGATTAAAGAATTTTTAAGCAGGATTGAGATGATGATTTTAAATTAAAACGGTCAGGATTTTTATATATTTATTATTTTTGTATATTCTTAAATATCTTTAAAGAGAAAAGGTTTTTTTAATTGAAATTATTGAAAACCGAATAAATAAAGAACCTTTTGTACAATAGTTTAGTGGCGTTTAACAGTTACATAAATAGGGGACGGACGGGCAAGGTCGAGAGGTCGGGCAAAAAAAATAGTAGCCTAATTGCGCTAGTTAGATGTATGATTGACTCAGATCCAATGTCATCTGCTTCTTCACTTTGCACTAATGGGATCATTTGCCGAAAGAAGGCACTGTAGTTTATTTGCGTGTGTAGTGACCGAAAAACTGTTTTGACGAGAAAAAAATCAATAAATAGAGGTAAGTAATTTACGAATTATTTCTTTGTGTATTGCGGTTATTTATTTTTAACGATTTCTGTAGTTTGTATGATCATTACGAGCAATAAATTCGTGCTCGTATATATAATTTGAATTTATTAGTTTGTAATTGTATGGTAGGTTAGTTAAAAATGTGCTTGGCGGGCAAAATGAAGTCAGGCAAAATGAATAATAAAATGAAGCTTCTCTAGTCAAAAGGAAAATTGTTTTAAATAATCAAAAATCAAAAAGATAATTATTTTTGTACTGTCTGTCAAGAAAAATACATATATCGGCAATAGAAGACTGTATGCAGTATAATTTTTTCCAGGAATGGACCCATGAAGCGTGTTCTTTATACACAGGTCGATCGTCCTTTTGCGATCGTCGTCGTCGTCCTTTTGCGATAATTGCGACGACTAATTTATTTGTTTTCATTAGTATTAGCTTTGCCCGTCCAAGATATTCATTATACCCGCCCTAGTAGGGCGAAAGAATAGTTGCAACTTTTTTTTCAAGTGATTTTTAATGTGGTAAGATAAGAATTTTTGTTAATTTTCTGTTTACTTTATTAATCTTAAGTAACTGAAGGCTTGTTATCTTGAGATAAATAAATAATTTTGTTGTAATCTCATACTTTCTTTTAGAGATCAAATTAGCATATCCTTCTTGCCCGTCCGTCCCCTATTTACTTTTTCGAAACGATCACGTGAATTTGAACCTTGAAATTGAATCTTAAAATTTCGAACAGATAATAAAAAGGTATTATGTGTATAAATTTTATGTTTATGCAATTATTAGCTTTAAAATTTTTAATGAGATATCGTTTTAAAAATTCACGAAGCAAATATTAACATTAATTGAAATTCATGTAAAAGTAGCTATCACATTTGGTATCGTGAATTTATGAAACAAACATTAGTTGTTCTAACTACCTAATTGTTATTTTATAATAAAGTGAGTTTTTTTTAAGGGTAATTTCATTATAAAATATTTATTACTTAACAATAATTTTAACATTTGTGGCGGTTATGAAGTGCAAATCAAATTGTTGTATGTGTTGTAATTATGTTTTTAAACTAAATTTTAGAAGTAATGAGGAATCAGGTGGTGGTTTTAAAACAAATTTAAAGTTATCTGAATAAAAAAAAAAATTAAACAAAAGAAAAAGAAAATTATTTACACAAACACAGTACACTGTACAAAAAAAGAGATGGGATTTTTCTATACGTACTTAATTGCAAGTAGTTGCACAATTTGAATAGTAAACTACAACATTGGTTGCTGACTACATTGTAGGTATTATATCTTCCCAAATATTTGGGGAACTAATGATATAAATTATAGGAATAATCTAAAATTGAAAATTAAACGGCCGTAGTCGGAATAAGAAGGAAAACATCTGCCTCCGTATGTATCATTTTCTATACATATTTTTGTTGGATTACTATGACTGATTTGACCAATTTCCAACCTTCAGTTATAAATCAAGTACAAAAATTCTTTTTTTTTGAAAATAATTTTATTTTTTGAATGGTTTGATGGAGGTTATTGAGACACATTCGAGAAAATATTTTGGAAGACTTATTTTTCTTTGTATTTTTTTAATGCCTTTGCAGCCTTGTACAATCACGAAATTTTTTTCAAAGAATCTTTGAATACTATCCTATGTCATTATTTTTTTTTTAATTTCGCGATATTTCATCATTTTAGACTTCCAAAATATTTTTCCGAATGTATCTTAGTGATTTTTATAATACTTATATATTTTTTTTTCAGCAAAATTGATCGAACCGTTCAAAAAATAAAAATTATTTTGAAAATTTTGAATCATAACCGTTTTTCGGTACTTAAACGGTTTATGATTAAGGGTTGAAATTTAGCTAAATCACTACGTGCATCCATACTCATTTGACAAAAGTACATAGTAAATAATAAGCATCGGGACAGAATTCTCCCTTCTTATCCGACTACGGTCTTTGAAACAATAATTATTTCCAATTTTTGTGGAAACAGTGTAGTTGTAAGAAGGATGTAAGACTATTCCTATCACTTTTATTTATTATTTTGTTTTTAAAATTAATATCTTTATAAATGGCATAGAAGTGGCAACAATCAATTGTTTAGTAACTAGCTTCAAAAATCTTTTCGATTTTGATATTTTGTATAAACACAAAATTAACCGGAACTTAAGCCGTGACAGCTTATGTTATTGTATTATGTATTATGTTTATAAAAGTCTAAAATGATTTGCTTCAGTGATTTCACATACCCATCTCTCAACATACAAAGGAAAATAATGTTAAAATTATTTTTATCATGTTCTTATTAGTTGGTGATACTTCTGGGTTTTCTACTATTTTCAGATTTGCACAACCTTTTTCGCCATTTGACATTTTGCACAAACTGGGTAACTTTATTGTTTGTTCACATTTCGTGACTACTCTCTCTTCATTAGTTCAAAAAAAAGTTAACAATATTTTGTTCTTTAAAATTTTTAAAGTTCACTACTACATCAGTAAATTTTCCGTAATATTTTTCAATAAAATATTATATGGGTCTAAAATATATTTGCTCATGATCACTTTAGACGTAACGGTATATAGTCTTCTCATTTTGAACGTCATTTCTGGATTGTTGCTTTTTGTCTCTGTTACATTATTTGTGTGTGTTTTGACCTTTTTCAGTACTAGTTTGTTTTGTGATTTGACATATATTATTATGTCATATTTCCTCGTAGAAAAATTAAAATACTTATTTTCTGGTTTAAACGAAATACATATTTTAGTTTTTTAAACTGTTCGGCTCTATATTTCGTGTTTACTTTGAACAATACAGTGCTGATACAGTGAAAATAGTAGTAAATTTCGCAACATTCTATGATCAGAAAGGTGAGTTCCTTTTTGATGATAACCATTTGGATCCCGTAAATTAGAAGAAATTAAAGAATCGGTTAAATCGGGAAAGAATTGTAGTTTTACAGTTCAATTTAGAGCTATTTTCGTCTTGAAATGAAAATTAGGCTACTAAAAACTGAAATTATTCAGTTTTCTTAATTTCTTCAACTGTGTATAGCTCTTTTAATATCAGATATACAAAAAAAGTGTAAAAGTAAAGATCATTGATAATTTATTCCCTTACATCACGTTGACAACAATACAACTAAACATGACATAATATTCTGTGTTTTTTTAAATGGTTTTATAACGTTATTAATTTGATTTTTGACATCTCTATTAAAATTAGATTTCCAATCGCTAAATAATCACATATAACAAAAATGTGATTAACGTCATATTCAAATTCAGTGTCGAACTTTGTAATGTATTTTCAAACGTAAAGGGAAAAAATGAATTAAGTACAGGAAAACTATTATCAAATTTTCCAAAATTAATTAGGATTCTTTTGTTTCGGTTCAAAAACAAATTTGGTTTAGGTTGGTGATGGCACTGAATTTAACTGATAAATTTATAATTCTTTCCCTATTTATAATCACCACTTCATCTGTTTTAGTTTACGAGATCCCAATGGCTATCATGGAAAAGAAACTCAGCCTTTCTATCACCCATTTACACACATAACATTCAATTGCAATAAATTAATAAAAATTTAATTTGACTTAATTATTAAATTTACTCTGTTTTTTACCACAAACGGAAGTTACTTAATAAAATATTAGTTTCAAAAATCTAGAAAGTGCCGTATTGTGTGATCTTGTTAATAATAATTTAGTTAACAAATATACTACTACAAAAAATTAAGGGAGCAAAAAAAAAAAATTGTTAATTTTTAGTGACTTTTGAAGGGCTGTGAAAAATGGTCGTATCAAGATGCTAAAAAAAGCGTTTTGAATTTGAAGCTCCAAGATTCTAGTTTTCAGATTTCTCTTGTAAAAATTTTTAGGAGTGATAGTTATCGAGTAATTCTAAGGAATAGAACAAAAAAATTTTTGAAATTTTTTGCTCTTTTTTTCGGTCTAGGGCCTGATAGCCTGTCTATTCAGCTTTAATTTTCTTTTTTAAGTTTTTTTCTACGTTGATTTGTTCCAGAGATATCCAATTTTGAGTGCAAAAGGATCCTTTTTGCTTTAACCATCGATATATCTAATATCAGTAACCAGTGATCGGACCGAAAATTGAAGGGAAATTTTGGAATCTGGAATGAATTTCCTACAAGGCTGTGCCGCGCACTTTAGGAAAAAAAATTTTTTCATCCTTGATTTTAAACTGAACAGTGTGAAAAAAGGGACTTTTTTCCTTGTTAAGAAAAATTGTCCGCATCCTTGCGAATATTGTTGGGGGATTTAATGTTTGTACGAACTTTTGTAGCTCACTGGATCCCCAATAATCCTGCAAATCGGCAAATTGATCTATCAAATGGTTTTCCTAACCCTTTTCTTCAAAATTTCAGAAATAAAATGAAAGGAGCAAAATTGAATGAGTAAAATTGAATGGAAAATTCAATTTTTTTTAAACTTTTTAATTTTCTACCAGTCATCTTTTTTCCATTAAATTTGAAAATTAAAAAAAATTTTTTTTTTAAATTTTTTTTTTCAAAATTTCAAAAAAATTTAAAATAAAAACTTTTGAGAAAAATAAAAAGAAAATTCTTATGAGTTTCTAAAAAAAATTTTGAAAATTTTTTTTTCTTAATTTTTAAATTTCATGGATAAAAGATGCCTAACTGTGAAAAAAAGTTGAAAAAAATTGAATTTTCTGTTCAGTTTTACTCATTCAATTTTGCTTCCTTAATTTCTTTTCTGAAATTTTGAACAAACGGTTTAGGAAAACCATTTGATAGATCAATCTGTTGATTTGCAGGGTTACTGGGGGTACAAGGAGGTACAAAAGTTTTTGCAATTTTTCGCAACAAGGAAAAAAGTCCCTTTATTCCACATTTTTCAGATTAAAATTAAGAATGAAAAAAATTTCTAAAGTACGCGGCACAGCCTTGTAGGAAATTTATTTCAAATTTCAAAACTGCTCTTCAATTTTCTGTCCGATCACTGGTTACTGAGATATCGGTGGTTAAAGCAAAAATGATCCTTTTGCATTCGAAGTTGGATATCTCCGGAGCAAATCAACGCAGAGAAAAATTTAAAAAAGGAAATTGAAGCTGAATAGACAGGCTATCAAGTCAATACTATGGTTTTATTGTAAAAAAATTTTTCAAGCCCACAGACTGAAAAAAAGCACAAAAAACAAAAATTTTTTTTGTTCTATTTCTTAGAATTGCTTAATAATTGTCATTCCTAAAAATTTTTAGATGAGAGATCTGAAAACTAGAATCTTGGAGCTTCGAAATGCTTTTTTTATCATCTCGATACGACCATTTTTCACGTAAATACAGCCCTTCAAAAATCACTAAAAAATTAATAATTTTTTTTTGCTCCCTTAATTTTTTGTAGTAGTATAAACTATATCTTAAAACTAAATGCTAGTTGTTTGATAATAATTATCAGCATATAACAAAAACCTCTATATACCGATGGAATTCTATTATCTTTGACCGGTTTTTGAGTATCAGCACATAATGGTTTTAAATTTTAATGTATTTCGTTTAAATTGTTAAATGTACCTGTTTCAGTGTACCTGATTGTTTGAAATTTCTTTTGTGATTCCCAACCAAATTAACTGGCAGTAATAATAGCATAATAAAATTAAATTAAGGTACTTTAAACTGGCAACAATTGATACAAAAACCATCAAATACACCATTCTTAACAAAAAGTCATGTTTGTTAACATTCTCAATTAATCCGGCTGTGTGACGATTGTTTGATATATGCTAGATTCTAATTTTTGAACATTATATTTCAGAGTTCTGCAATAAAACAAACAAAAAATAAAAATAAAACTAAAAAAATCAAACAGTCACAAGATCTGTGCTGTGTGAGCGAAATCATTCTTGGGCAATAGAAATTTACGGTTTTTGTTTTGTAAAAAATGAATCGGCGACACTCAACCGAACATATTGGGGACATTGCAAGACTCAGTGTCCTGCATAATCAAAAGGTAAGTAGCTTAAAAATCTAATTTTTATATTTTTGAGTAATTATGCCCCCATAAATGATTGTTTTTATAATGATTGCTAAAACTTAAAAAATTATGTTTGATTACGTTACCTTATACCTATGTACAGTTAAGTTAATCCTTTTTTTAATCTTAATAAATCGAATATCAAATTTATATATTACCATCTAAAAAAAATTGATTCATGCAATTAAAATAAAAAGAACATACCTTACATATAACAATTGAGATTGTTGAAAAATTTAGTTATACCTACCTTATTATTTTATTAAGTTTTTGGAACATAATAATGCAAATGGATAGTTATAAGCAAAATTGCATTTAAAAGATAATTATATAGATATTATCAACAAAAATTAAAATATTAATTAGATCTATATTAATAAATCTTATTTTATTTTTCATTTTTATATGTTTAAAAAAATCTCGAACAAAAGAGATATTTCTTAAAAATCAAGTCAAAACCATTAAACAAATGTGCCTGAGAATTATAAAAAAAAAAATAATTTTTCTGTTACTTTTTGTTATGAAAATGTCTCTTTTATTGGCGTTTCTCTTGTTCAATATTGAATCGTGTTGTTACGGTAAAAAACAGAGCAGTACTCTAGTTTTGACTTTAAATTTGGTATTGATGAAAATTAAAAACAAAATATTAAAGAATATATCGCAGGCTGTAGACGTACACTGATTTAATTAAAAATATTCATTTTTTAGCAGTTCAATAAAAACGAGTACAGTAGAGTTGTGTATAAGAAATCGCTAGTTTCGGGAATAAAAAGACAATAATTATAGATTTAGTTTTTTTTATCGATATAGATACTTAAATAAACTGTCTTTGAGTAAATATATCTCAAATTAGACCTGTTAAGGTTTAGGTCAGTGTATGTTTAAGCGTGTCATATGAAATATTAATTACTTTTAGATATTTAAATCTTATGTTTTTACATTTCTTTTTTATTTCGTTGTAAAAGTACTCTTTTTGATTAACAAAAATTAAAAAGAGCACGTACAAACTATGAAAGAATAATATGTGAAAAAACAAACAGATATTATGTACAATTTAAAGTTTTTATTTCTGTTGATAAATTTGTAGAAAATAATTCAAATTCAATTTTACTTTAGTGTTTTAAAAGTTTCTTAGAAGTTTTAACAATCTTGTGACATTTTACGAAATGTACTATTGTTGAAAACACGTAATTTTTTGGGATACATACAATTTTTTATTTTTATATTTGTAAAGTATTATATTGTTAAATTAGTTGTTTCTTTTATTAAAATAAAAATTATTATAGCACTGTTACGTCTATTTCTGTTGTGGTGAGTTTTAAAATTTTGTAAATTGATATGTATTTATAATACTTAAGGGGTTTTTAATTTCGGTGGTCGAACGGTTGATGGCCTAATTGGTAAGGCACTTCGCTAGCACCAAGAGATCCGGGTTTGAGTCCCAGCCGATCCAGTTTTGATAATTTTTTAAGCACTATGTGAATTTTAATTAACTTAAGGGGTTATTCAGGGTTACAGAAAAAAATTTCTAATTTTTTTTCTCTAAAATTTTTGTACCTTTATATCTCAAGAATCATTAGTTAAAGTTTGAAAGCGAAATATAAAACGGTCGCGCGATATATATGTTATATATGCAGTAAAGTGGCCGAATTGTCCTCTCGGATATACCTGTGTGTTTTTAATCCTTGTTAAAATTTTTCAATGTTAGGGTTTAACGTTGAACCGCACGCATACAATTACATTAATAAAAGAGACAACGAACGTGTTAAAATTTCGGAAAAACACTGCATTGGAAAATTAAAAAGGCGAGGACGGCTAGAAAACAACTGATTGTTGAGCAGGACGAATTGTATGAGGAAACCGTTGGGTTATTGTATGGTCCTGAGATAGCGGACTAAATAAATGTAAGCAAATTCTTTGGATTTAATAGATTTTAATACAAAAAAACTTAGAAAAAATCTTTAAATGCCTTTTACACAAAACTACATTTCCAAATCGGCTGCCACGCTGTAGCCCGTAGCTCTCTATTAATTATAACGAATAAGGACGGGTTGGAAACGTAATATTTTCTTTAGTCCCTAAACCTAAAAATATTCACTCCGTTTAAATTTCAACCCTTTTTTACAGATATAATAACAAAAAAACCGGGATTTTTCGGTTCTTTTTTTTTAAAAGCTTACAGTTTCTTATTTTCTTTCTGAATTGATCTAATTTTAGGTTCAGGGACTCAGAAAATTTGTTTTCTTCAAAACCCTGTTCGATTTTCTAATTTCTGACCAGTCGAAAACGATGTTTTTTTTGAAGCATCGACTTTGACACTGCGTATAAAATGCATCGTCATCGGGAAAAGGGAAACTATTTTTTTTTTTTTTTTTTTATAGTTGAAGGAATGTTTAATAATGTGTATAAGGTTCCAGATTGATTGCATATAAGGTTTCTTTAGAAAAAATTATTGAAAATGTGTCTTTTTGTAGCTTCTATCCCTGAATAACCCCTTAAGTACCTACTTGTTGTTACTCAAACGTCTTTAAAAGGAGTTCTCATCTAGTGACTTAAAAATAAGGTTCCTTCTAGTGACTTAAAGATATATTTATTTATCATTTTTTAGGTTGAAAAGTAACTTACTTATACTCGGCCTCTGTAAGTTTATTTTTGTGGCCACGAATGCTTAAGAATCCACGGTTTTCAGTTTCGGATTCTGCATCCACAAAAATAACACTTGTGGTCCTCGCTAAGTAATATATATGGTTCATTTCAGTTAAACTTAACCATGCTTCGTCACTTTGAATTTAAATAATTTCCGTTTTCTTGGCTTTATCTCTTTTATTATTGCATTTATGTAAATTTTAAATTTACAGTTTATTTTTAGAAAAGAATAGAAGATTGATTTGTCTCGAATATAAGAATTATTTAATTTTTTAACGAAAACTCATGATCAATTGTATCTGAAACGAGGTATACCTATATTATTATTTTTGTATGTAACTGTCTGTAGAATATATGTATCATATATGGTAATGAGTGCAACCGACATTTTCCTTTCTTAGAAAGAAAATAATTTTTCATTTTTATATAATTACTAGCCGTACCCGCGACGTTATTCACGCGAAACGTTGAGTAGTTTCTTTTTCCAATTTGTAGTTTCTTGCAACACAAAATGCTTTAAATTGTCTCCAAATTGACAATTGTGTATTTATTGTATTTTTTGGTGTACACAATTCGCAAAATTTTCTTTGATTTCAGATTCAGAAAAATTTCCAAACGATAGTACAATATTCAATTTAATTACAAATTTTGTTACTATAGTTATGAAATTATGAAATATGTAAATTTAGGTAATGTGTGTACATGTTCAAAATGGCTTTTTCATTTTCCCATGGGAATGAGACATTTTTTCGAAGTAAAAAGTATCTTAGATCCAGATAAAAATTTATAATCACATCAAATTTCATTAAAATTCATCCAGTAGTTTTTACATAAAGCCGGGTACACACGTGAGCACGAATGTACATGAGGCAAGCCGAGGAGGTACACTTGCTCAAGTGTATACGTCTGTTCGGAGCGCGGCAATATGCCTCAGGTACATGCCGAGGCGAGGCAACGGCGAGCCATATCGAGCCGGTACATCAAAGGAATTCGTGCCTCGGTTCTATTCTAGTGTGTACGTGGTGTACGTTGTTCATTAATATTTAAATTTTTTAAACGTTTGTGTAATTGTTGTCAACCTGTTACGACTTGTATTATATAAATACGTATATTGATGTAAGGTATGTAAATAATAAAACCCATATTATTTGGAATTGTTGTTTAACCCCTTATTGCATGAATTATGAAGGAGGTGAAGAAAAAAATTTTTTTTTACTGAAAATGTCTTTCATTTTTTTTATTTTAGTAGTCAAATTAAGAAAAAAAAAAATTAAGTATTTTTGTTTACAAATTGCTTAATGAAGCCATATATGGCTTCGTATCCATTCTAGTATTATAATAAAATCGATATATGACTTCGTATGCGTTAAATAAAAATACAATTATGTTACTATTGTTTGCTATTGTAACATAAATAAACTTGACACTTACCACATTTGGCGAATGAACGGAATCTTGAGCAGTTTTGACATAATAATTATGTTAAAATGTCAATTGTTGTCAATTTAGTTTTGTTCATTCGGGGAAATGGTCACCTTATCTGATCGCACAGAATTCAAAGGGAGGTCTTGATGCCTAGCTGGGGTTTTTCGTGCTTTTTTAATGGGTATAAGTGAGTCGAATAAGCTAGATGGAGTACCTTCTCGGCTTGTTGCAGTACGTTTTCTGGCCACCGAAGTTGATGGACAGCCTTGGCGGGTGGGAGTACTGGAGAATCAGAAGCAAAATCATCGTCACTCACGAAGCCATCACCAGGAATAGAATTGACATGCTTGGATGTACTATAAAAGCGATACGAAGTCATATATGCCCAATAATAATTTGGATCAAACGCATACGAAGCCAAATACGGCAACTTCAAAATAAGCTCCAAAAATCGAAGAAAACAAGAAAAGACACACGAATCGCAACTATTCCATGTTCTTGAATATATAAAGAATGTGTTTTAAAAATTTTTGATTTTAGTATTTACCGCTTTATTGTTTAGTTTTCACAAATAAAATTAGCACCAATAAATTGCACTGTAACGGCCGGACACTCTGAACATAACTTCAAATAATTTGACAACCCGCACTTACCAAAGACAACAAAAATTACGTTCCGTTAATCGAAAGGGTATAAAGTTACGATTTAACATCAGCTTCGAAAAAAAAATTTTAATATGTTGAAAAAAAAATAGTAAAACTTAGAATCCATATATGGCTTTGTATGCGATAAGGGGTTAATAAAATGCATATAACACATATCTTCAATAGTAATAGACAAAAAAATACAGAAAAAAGCAATGATTATTTTTATATTTTAATTATGTTTCCTGTTTTCAGTTATATTTTCAGTTTTTCAGTATAAGAGTCACCAGTGGCTAAATATCGTAAAGTAACAGCTAATCTTTGTTCTACAGAAATTGCTTTTCTCAAAACTGTATCTTTCTTTTTAACTTTTTCGTAAATACATTACGTCAGGAAACAAAATCTTCGGGAGACATTCGAACAAAATTTTTAAAACGGCCATTTTCTTCATCATAAATTAAGTTATTTAGATATTTGTAGACAAAGGTCTATTTATATATAATTGAGTAGACTACCAACGCCTTTGTTTTCTTTTTTTAAAATTAAATTAGACATTACTATTATGGCGGCAAACTCAAAAGACCTCCAGAAACTGAGGTGAGGAGAACACAAATTGTATTACTTCCATAGTTACTAACCAAACCAAGTAATTATGTTTTTATATGAGTGAGTAAGTAAACTTCTATTTATTAATATGATAGACAAAGATAAATGCAAATGTGGATAAAAAAGTTCTTTTTAGCTTGCGCCCATAATATGAAAGCAGCATTTGCCAAAACAATATTGTACTTATCTGCCATTTTTTAAAGGTGCTGAACAAATGAGCATTAATGGCTCGCTTATTTTATTCAGCCTCGTTCGTAGGAACTTTAAATAACGGAAATTGAATTCGAGGCATACTGTACGTCCTCAGCTTGCCTCAAGTGCATTCGTGCTCACGTGTGTACCCGGCTTAATGTGTGTACAATGTACATGCTCAAAATAGTTTTTCCATTTTCCCGTCGGAATGAGACATTTTCCCGGAATACAAAGTATCTTAGATGTTGACCCAAGTAATAAGTTATCATCACACCAAATTTCATTAAAATCCGTACAGTAGTTTTTGCGTGATGCGTGAACAGACAGACAGACAGACAAAAATTTTAAAATCGCTATGTTGATATCTACATCGATAACTATTTACAGTACCAATACAATTTTCAAAAAATATTCCATGTACAGAAACGGGCTCGTTACAGTTTTATTATATGTATATAGATTTGTCAGCTGTCATTTTAATAGATATGTGGATACGTCATACTGAAATATTTTAGAATCTTTACAAATATATATATATATATATATATATATATATATATATATATATATATATATATATATATAAATATATATAAATATATATATATATATATATATATATATATATATATATATATATATATATATATATTATATATATATATATATATATATATGCAACTTTTTTTGAACATTAAAACAATAACTTATTTTTGTGTATTTGTCATTTTATGACCACTAATATTTAAATATTTACTTTTTTAACTTATGGAGATATGTAAATCTACGATAATCATAGGATTATAAATTTTTACTGATTAAAAATATTATAATTTTAAATAATATTTATTTGATATAATTTTTCTCTTTTTAATGAAAATGTAGATGAACAATAAATAATCTGTCTGTAAATATTTTTATCTACGACTACCATGAAATTGCTTGTTTATTGTACAAAAGACTATCTAAGTAAGCGACGTTTTACATACAGTCACATATCCAGCTGTACAAAAAATGGCCCTTTACACGCATGTATAATAAAAATAACAAAGCCGACTACACTTTTATTAATTCTTATAATTATTATATACGAGTATTATATACACGAAAGAAAATGAACTGAGAGATGCGCAGAAACACATTTTAAAATGGGTCAGTCTAAGTCATTTTGATGGTAAGGTCGACATCTGTCAAGTACATGTGTCTTATAAACCATAGACCAGTGAGTTGATTTGTTTTACCCACTTCATCTGCGCAAACAAAGACAGGTCTCTTACTTCAAAATCTTTTGGCTATACAGTGATATACATGATACATATTATATTAGAATCTGTACAAAAATTTTACCTAGCAACTGAATGTTTACGTTTGTTTTTGATAAATTTCAAATAGGTACTACATAATTTTAATGTATTGATATTTGTAGATTTGTACCAAATTGTTATCGTCTATTGTGAATTTCATGTTAGTCGTAGATAAAGTACAGTACGTAACTCGGTTGTAAGGCATATTACACATTCGCGCAATTACGCACTCGCCGCTGCGTGGCTCTTGCGTAACTTTTCCACTCGTGTGTAATATGCAACTTACAACCTCAATCACGTAATATACTATTTTTTGTTACCTTAAGATGTAAATAAAAATATATTAAAAATTCAAAACTTTTCATTTGTTCTTTCGCAAAAAAAAAATCCCCCTAAAAATAGGTATGAAAAACAGCGCGGGTTACGAGACTACTACCTTAAATAAATAGGTATTAGCAAAAAACTAACAGTTGTAATTTTCTGATCTTTTGATTATTATATTATATAATATGGTACACATTTGTTACAACTTTTGATAGGCAGAATATTTTAAAATAAACTTTTCATTGTCTCGTTATTTGAGTGAAAAAATAAGTTACATTCTTAAATTTTTTTAATTCCACAAAAATTATTAGAATTTCGAAAAATCTATTTTGAGATAATCGCATAAATGGTATTTTATGTTTTGTGTCAAATTATTTCAATTTTAAAATTTTTTTTCAGATACCGCAATTTGTGAGATTAATGACGATGCACATATTTTAAAAGCAAATTGCCAAAATAATGTCAAAATTCAGTTGAAAAAAAGTACGGTAGATCTTCGTCTTATGGATTTTCTATTATCTGTGTACTTGATTAGCTTTTTAAAACCATGTTTTAATTTAATACACATGAATTTTAATTATACAAGGTTTGTTCCTTACGGAGTTTCTTTTTCTTATCGAATTATGAGGTTTAACATTGTTGTGTCTTGTGTTTAGTAAACTGGACCTCATTTTGAAAATTAGGAAAATCTACAATTATAACGTAACAAATTATATAATATGTTATCCCAAATGCGTGCCAGACACGCATCGAACAAGGGCTTTTCAGTAGCTGAAGTTTTCATATAGCTTTCGGAATAAAATAAAGGGCATATCAGTACATTTTTTATGATTTATTGTAAAAATAGATTAATAGGTATATTTGACAGTAATTGTTGTATTCGCGCCTATATTAGTATAGTATTACTTCTAAAATAATTCCATGTACACTGTCGTGCGGGATTATCGTTAGAAAGATCTTTTAAAATGAAGTTTAGGTTTCTTTTACCACTCTTCATTTTTAAGCTTGCGAAATATTGAATTCTTGTGTTTCTTTAAGAGATATAGGGAACTAAATTATCACGTACTTGACCCTCAAGTAATCAGGGCCGGATCTAGAGATATTAGGAGGGGGGGGGGGTAAAGTTTCCTGTTGGCGCCCCCGCAACAAAAAAAAAAATTTTCCTGGAAGTGATGACAAAAAAATGTCACCTGGACCCTATCATAAATGTTCTCTGTCGACCTTTTTTTTTGCTCATCACTTCTTTTCTAGGAACAACTTTATCTGAACCCTATCATAAATAGCCTCTGTCGGCGTTTCTTTTTTTTTTTGGTCAAACTCACCTTAACCCTATGATGAATACTCACTGTTGACCTTTTTTTTTACTCGTCACATCCAAAGTTTTTTAAATTTTACTGCGCCAAACAAATTTTCACTGTTTTGGCGCCCCTAAAGTCTTGCAGGGGGGGCAAGTGCCCCGGCTTGCCCCATCCCCCTCTCCCCCGATCCGGCCCTGCAAGTAATACATGCGCAAGTAATATTGTCAATATATTTGTCTATTTTTATACCACACCATCGAAATGTACGTAAATACCCTATATTGTATCCCAAAAGTTGTGATTTGATCCTGGAAGCTACGAATAACTCTAACCATTGACGAGACATAGACATGGAAGTAGTTTTTTCTGATTTTCACTATAATTTTGGAATTAGTTGAGTCTCAGTCATGAAATTTTTATCATAGATCTATATCATAATCATAAACAGGTGTAAACAGGTGTTAAACTTGATATTTCTATAGCTAGTCATCCTATAATAAATCTATACAAGATATCAAAAATTCAAGATGAGTTTTTGTTCTTTTTAACACTTTTGCAATATTTTTTTTTTACTTTCCTTATTAATTGAGTAATATTATGTAAGAACAAAAAATTTAGGAAAATCATTCTGATAGTTTTGGTTTTTAGTTTGTCTTAATATCTGTAAAATTAAAGGAGTTCGATACACTTGCACATTGCTTGTTTCCAAACGAAAAACGATGCCAAAGTAAACTTAATATGGCCGACAAAAAAGTATGAGCCTCTTTTAACCTTAGTTCTGCACTTACCTAGTATTGGAGAGTAACTTGTAAAAAAAAAATTAGGAAAATTAAAAATCTTGAGCAACTGGACTAGGTAATTTCTAATGAATTGACTCTACATTCTTATATGAAAATTTGTAACAATGTACGTATTATACAAATTGATTTCATATTTAAGTATGTGAAAGTCATGTCTTAATTATACCTATGTTGCATATTCGTAAAATAAACCCTGTAATAAACAAGATTCTAGTATATTAAATTTGGAATTTTTTTTTTGAAAATCTTATATTTGTAGAGATTAAGATGCTTAGCTGACAAACAATGTAAAAATCTGCGGTATGTAATATTGTATTAATTGCTAAATGATTCTGCAGATTAATATAAATCCATAAATTAGGTGTATTTGATATCGTATGAGTCATAATTAACTTGTATAATTATCTTCTCTAAAATTACGCCCTGATTGTCAAATTAAAATTAGGGTAAAGGCAGGTAAGAGTACGCACTTAATTTTTATATTTACATAGCGCCTTTATTTTTGAGTTAAGTTAAAATAAAATAGTTGTGTTACAAAAAGAATACATATTCATTTAAACTTATTGCTAATGATAAAAAATCATAATTTTATAATTGTAACAGGAAAAAAATTATTTTTTGAAAATAAAAAAAAAATTATAACTTTTTAGTGGCCTTGACGGATTTGGCTGAAATTTTTATATGTTTTAGATACCTCTATAGTGTATCTCAGAAAAAATTATCAGCTTCAAAAAAAAAAATTATAACCCCCCCCCCCCCCAAAAAAAAAAAAAATTGTTTAATTTTTCAATATTTTTTTTCATCAACTTGCAGCTATGGTACAATCACCAAAATTTTTTTGCAGGCTTCCTACTATGACCGATACAACATATAATTTTTTCAGATTTTTTCTCCGGGTGCGTCATAGTTAAAAAAAAATAAAATGTCCAAGAAAATTTTTTTTTTTCGAGGTTATGTTCGTTGTACAATCACCAAATATTTATACAGGCTCCTCACTATGATTGATAGAACATATAATTTTTCCAGAATTTTTTTCCGGGTGCATCATAGTTAAAAAAAATTAAATATCCGAGAACATTTTTTTAGAGATAGGTATAGGCTTCCGGGTACTCAATCGATTGGAAATCGTTTGCAAATTTTGAATATGTTCATAAAAACATTTGTGATTGCTTAGTTTTCGAAAAAAAGAAAATGGTCGACTCAAATCTTCAAATTCCTCAATCAGCCAAACACTTATCATGAGTTTTTGGAACTACTAGAGTGCATTCCGCTATATCCATTTTTCTTGTTATAGTTCTTTTGTTTATTCATTTTTTATTTTTTCTGGATATTTTTCAAAATACTTTCTGTAAATATCAGTTTCCTATTGAATTTTCGTTGATAGCTCATCTTTCAAAAACCCGTTTAAAAATAAATAGAAATATTAATAGAAACGTGCGTCCTCTTATCAACTTTTAGGGTGCGTACTCTTATAAGAATCTGTTTTTGTCAGTTAAACGTTAACAATTAAAAGTTAATTGTATCTTTGTGTTTATAGATGAAATTCAAATAAAATGTTTTTAGAAACTATAAAGGGAATTATCTTACCTTTTGAATGTACTAAAGACAAAATACACTCTATTAAAAATGGCAATTTTTATAACATTTGTTTGATTTGAGGTATCTTAATTGCTTTTACAAAATAACTAAATCAAAATTGGCGCGAATTGAATAATATTTGGTCAATTATAAATAGGTATCGTGCTAATCCCTATAAACTATTAAATTCGATATTCACGGTATTCATAAACAAGATAAAAACCTATTTAAATTCTCTTACCTACTCTTACCTACTTTTACCCTATACCTATTGTTTTAACTTACAGAAAAGCTTGTCTATCTCAGAAGAATTTTAGCTGCCTGATTATTAATTTCAACAGGCGAAAACTATTCTGGAAAGTTTGTGTTAGGAGCAATGAATTACAATATCTAATTCTAATGGAAAGTTTAATAAGAGATGAAGTCATAATAATCGCTAAGGAAAGGAAATTTTTCACTAATCGCCAATTGTTATCTTTTATCTGGGGGCACGGTAGTGCCCCCGCCAAGACGAGCAAAACAAAACAAACAGGGCACTATTGTATCTTTTATCGAAGTAGTTCAGCGTATTTTTGGACCCTGATAACTTCGGTCTGGATAATACTTAAGAGCTCAAATTATCAGGATTGAATATAGTCACGGGTCTAATGGCATATACCAAATTTAAATTCTATAGCTTTACTACTTTAGATTTTATTAATATGCAACTTTCATTAAATTCGTCACTCACTCACTCACTGATGATCATCAAAATTATAGAGTACTTCCCAAAGTCTTAGAAAGTTGAAATTTGGTATTTAGACTGGGTTAGCATACAACTAACGCGAAAATTAACAAATCCGTGATTTTTCCTCTTCAACTTCTTATAAATAATAAAGTAAGTTGCAGGTATATTTATAAGTATAAATAAAATAAAATTAAAATCAAATCAAAAAGCTCTTGGTATTTTTTGTATTTGTAACTAGGAAAAAAATTATTTACTTTTCTTGTTACTATGAGAAAAAATGGTGATTTTTAAAACTATTTTAATAAAATATTTGACAGTTTAAAACGTCAAAAACTCTTTATTCGATTATTCGCTTAATGACGGCAATTTATTTGCTCTATGATGCCACATAATTATATTGTAACTTATAGAACTGCATTAGTTTACAGAATTTGAAATTGATACGATAACTAGAAGTAGGTGACAAGTGAGTTCTTAGATTTCCTTACATCAGAGATCAAGCTAATAATAGCGTTGTAAAAACGTATAGGCATAAATAATTGGACTCAAATTATTTAGTCACTTTCAAAAATCAGTAATACCATCTACAAATATATATTTTACTACTACTAATGTTAAATTTTAAGAAATATTCGTGAAATGAAATTTGGTGTTGGTACAAAGGGCGGATTTTAGCGTACAAGTAAGGAGATCCGTGATGTGTGTTAGCTAAGGGTTCAGTACTGCTCATGGTTGCGAATTACCATCAATAATCCCACAAAGAAAAGAGGGAAAGATGGGGAGTGGGCAATGAAGATAGGAGCTTCTGATGTACGGGAAGTAGTCCCTGTAAAAAGAAATACTCCTGTCGCAGCATCCTGCATCACATAGCGAGTTTCCGGTTATAAAAATTAGTTTTTCTCGGTAACCAGTTTATACAGAAAGATTGTTTAAAATCTTTTTTATTTGATTTTTCTCCTCTTTCTAATGGTGTAAAAAACTTTTGCAAAAATTTTTGAACTTGGGAAAATTTTTTAAGCTTACTTTTCTTTAATTCCTCCCGTATCCAGCAACATCTTTCTGTATTTTTCCAACATTGTTTTTAACAAAATAATTTTACGTTTTGAATGTAATTCTTATTTATAAATAAGTCTTTTTAATTGCTTCCTCTTATCTTTTATTTTATCAAAAATACCGCATCAATAGACTGTATAACAGGACCTGTTAATGGTGAATTATTTAATAATTCCATCGTAAAGTAATATTTAAATAAAATGACAATTATTAACAAAAAGAAAAAAATAATACCTAAAGTGACCACAAATATTTTATTTAACAATTGTTAAATTTATTACATTATTTACTTCTGTCAATTTAAATATGCTTCAGATTTTTACCACAGGACTGCACTTGAAATAGAACATATTAACGCACATGACGCACCTAACATAATATACAAATATAACATAATTTTTTTTTTTAAATTCAAGGCGCATTAAACAGCTAACGTTATGTAAGGAACGTAATGTGTAAGGCTAAACTAAACCCAGTATTACTCAAATATGTAGATAATAATTATTTTAACATTACTTCTGCCTTGTCCCACATCTATTACGGCCGGTTTTACAAACGGAGTTTAAGCTTAAGCTTAACTAAACCTAGTTTAAAAGTTAAACCTAGTTTATCTTCGCGTCTGTTTTACAATACAATTTAAAGCAAAGTTTAACTAAGCTTGTGTTGGCGAACCTGCTTTCAATCATTTGCTCATTTCATTCAATACATGTATGTATCTGTATCCGCCAAAGTCGGTAAAATAACTCTATTTTACCAACCGTTCAACCGTATGTATCTAGATATACTTCATACACGATATACGCTACAAACGTAACCTATATAGAAATAACGCTATAAAGGAAAAAAATTATTTTAATTAATAAAATTAAAAAAATAAATTTAAAAAAATGAATGACACAAATGAAAAAAAAGATCAGTAAATTTCATGAGTAATGAAATTGAGCATGGTGGCCACAGATTTTTAAAGATCAAATTCACTGACTTTTCCAGGTTTTCCAGAAGTTTTATTAAAAAATTCCCTGACTATTTTGTGAAAAATGCTGCCCCTATTTTATCCCAAAAAGCTAAAAAAAAATTTTAATAACTTTTTAACACATTTTCTTAAAAAAGTAAATGATGAGCAAAAAAAAAAAAGAAATCCGCCCCAATTTTTAAATCTAATCTCAAAACAAGTGAAAAATTGATTGAAGTTTTGTACCTAAATAAACAAAATTATAAAAATTAATTTTTTCCAGTCTTCTGGTAAAATTCCCTGACTTCCAAAAAGTTCAGAATTCCCTGGCATTTCCAAGTTTTCCAGTAATGTGGTCACCATGATTGAGTATTTAATTGCTCTAGTCGAGAAATATAAAAATCATATAAAAATATAATCGAATCTCTAAAAACGACCTCAGCCATAGAGAAGGCAAATGCTCCTTTTTACATCGTAGTTATATCTTTTCTATGATCTTAACTAGGTAAGCTTAGTTTAAATGATTTAAGCCACCTTTATTGGTAGTTTAAATATAAGCCGAGTTTAACAGATAAACTCAATATGTAAAACGGTCTCATTTACTTAAACTTGGTTTAACTAATAAACTCAGTTTAAACTCGGTTTGTAAAACCGGCCGTTAATCACTGTAGTATTTAGTCCATCTATCGACAAAAAACTGCAACGTTCTTGTACCGTAAATGAGATAGAATTGACTTATAAAAATGTAAGAATTTCAAGATTAGAACAAGACAAAAAATTTATTTATTTAACACTGTAGTATTTAGTCCATCTATCGACAAAAAACTGCAACGTTCTTGTACCGTAAATGAGATAGAATTGACTTATAAAAATGTAAGAATTTCAAGATTAGAACAAGACAAAAAATTTATTTTTGTTCTTTCTCAAAAATCAGATATATTTTCTAGAAAATTTTGATTACTATGATAAAGTGATCAGGTTCGCGTAAATTTTAAATATATTAGAATGACTATTCGTAAAAAAAAAATACAAATAATACCATATTAAACTTTGAATCTGTCTATTTGTTCCACTTACTGTACAGTATATGTATACATATGATATAGCTGTAAACGAATTATTCTGTGAAATTCGACTTATTTTCTATTTTTCTCAAAAACTAATTTATGTAGAATAATAGTGGAGAAACCTTTTTTATGTGATTTTTTGTCCTCTTTCCAATGGTGTAAGAAAATAACGGGAAAACTTTTAAATTGTAGTAAATTTTTTGCCCAAAACATAAATTTTCACGAAAAATGCTCAAAAAACCATGTTCCTGGTCTCCGACGTGTCTGGCTGACGAACTCATCCAAGATTTTTGGGCTTCCAAAGTAGAAGCTTTCGTTCGACACTTATGGCGTTGATACATAAATACATAAATACGTAAATACATACATACGTATATATATATATATATATATATATATATATATATATATATATACATATATATATATATGTATATATATATATATATATATATATATATATATATATATATATATATATATATATATATATATATATATATATATATAAATTTTAGTGAATGTTATTTTCGGGTTCTAGGGACTTCAAAACAAATTTCTGCCATAGTTCCGGGTTCAAGTCGCGTCATGACAGTGGCTGTAAAAGAACACGAACCACCTACAAAAAGAACTGAAAAGAGCTTCTTGTGTCCAGGAAATACATTATGTAAAAATAAAAACAAAAAAAAACACGAACAACCTACAAAAAGAACTGAAAAGACCTTCTTGTGTCCAGGAAATACACCCTGTGTAAATGAAAAAATATAAAAACACGAACAACTTACAAAAGAACTGAAATCCCACCAAAAAACATTTCATCTTAAAAATTTAGCCAAGACTCGCAACTATTTTACTCTTAAAAAGTTATGAGATCTAATGTTGCGCCAAGCTCTAAATAAGTCGGCATCATGGTTAAATCAAGTTATAAGGCTTGGCCATAAGGCTTGGCCGTTTCGCGGAACTATGGTAAATAAAACCAAACATTAACAGCCTATAGCAGATTATTGTGCTATTGACGATTGGTTATTTACTATACTTCCGGGAATCGATCAAGCCTTATAACTTGATTTGACCATGATGCCGACTTATTTAGGGCTTGGCGCAACATTAGATCTCATAACTTTTTAAGAGTAAAGGAGTGGCGAGTGTTGGCTAAATTTTTAACATGAAATGTTTTTTTGGTGGGACGTAAATTATTTTAATATCGTTCAACATAATATTAATACTTTGGAAACAATTAAAAAAAAATTTGCTGAAAAATATTGAAATAGTTAACGACAGGAAATGAACTGTTATATTTTTGACGAAATTTAAACAAAGTTATACGACACCTACGCTTACGCAATCATTTGAATGTCAAAGATATTAAATATAACCTCAAAGTCCATTATCATCAGATTTTAAATTAATTTTTATAATTTATGTATTTATTTTACTGACAAATATTTGCACTTTTTTTTTTGTCAAAAAATTAAAAAATGTGTGTAAATAATATTGTGTAAATATTCACTTTCGAACTAGACGGGAAAAACACCTATACGTATACGTTATACATACGTTATACGTCATAAAAATTTGTTCTCTTAATTAAATAAAAAATCAAAAATATATAACCCGAAAACATTTGTAGGTTTTCGGTTTAGCTAACGATAAGTGATATGGAGTTTAAAATAGGACCGTCTCGTCTTACCCAATAGACACATAGCTCCTACAAAACTATAAGATCCTACGAAAATCTAAAAATAAAATTTGAAGGGAAATATTCCCTAATATAAAAAGAACAAAATTGAAAATGTACATATTTTTTTTTTCTTTAAGCTTTTTTTTTTAATGATTTTTACAATATGTAATCTTTGTCTATATGTAAGGCGGTCAACTTTTTCACTACTCAATGCGGGGCAATATAGCAATCTTGGGCCTTAATTTTATTCGTGTGATATTTTGAAAAATTCCAAGTTTCTTTTCAAAACAAAAATATATGATAATTGATGAGTCAAAATAAAAAAGAATTACAATTTTGCAAAAAATACAATAGATGAGCAAAAAAAATACCTCTGTCGCAGCGTCCTGCATAATATAGCGTATTCTCGTTTACAAAAATTAGGATTGGGAAGAAATATATATATGTTGTAGAATATATTTCTTTTAGTATTGTAGTAGTAATAATTTATGCCAATGCGCCTTTGTTTAGAAATTAAACGCAGGGAAAGAATCCAATAACATATCGTGTTTGATATGTAACAGTTAGTTGGTACTCTCTGCAACAGCGGCGCTTGGTGGTGTGGTTAGAGTATGCTCTCATGTATGTAACTTATTTTAATATACAGACGGAAAGGTTCTATGTTCGAATCTATACCTTTCCAACATAATTCTCTTTTCAATTTTTTTTAAACTTTTGCAATATTGTACGATGCTATAATTATTTTCTAAAAAAGGAGATATAATATTTTTTGTACATGTTGTACATTATATTTACATAAAATATACGTTTACATACATTTTTACATAAAATTAAAGCCATGTTTATTATAAATTAATTATACTATTTTTAGACATTCTTCATTTTATCCTTATTTAAAGTATGGCAATTGTAAATTGTTTTATAATAATGACAAAAAAGAATACCATATCTCCGTTTAAAAAATAATTATAGCATTGTCAATGTAATTGAGCATTGTACAATATTGAAAAGTTAAAAAAAAATTGAAAAGAGAAGAATTTTATTGGAAAAGCATAGATTTGAACATAAGACCTTTCCGTCTGTATATTAAAAAAAGTTACATACATAAGAGCAGACTCTAACCACACCACCAGCGGCCGCTGTTGCAGGCAGTACCAACTAACCGATACATATCAAACACGATATATTATTGGAAACTTTTCGTGCGTTTAATTTCTAAACGAAGGCGCATTGGCCTAAATTATTATTACTACAATACTAGAAATATATTCTACAACGTATATTAATTTCTCCCAAATCCGTGATTCCCAAGTTTGATACTCCCCTTGTTAGTTTAAAAAATATTTGTATTATTATCTGTACTAGTTATATTGAATTAGGTCTGTTCCTGTACTTTTTTTTTGGAAATTTCTCAAAGTTCCTACTTGATGTAGTGTAGATAAAATATGAAAGTAAAGAAAAGACTTCCTTCAGCTTACATTAAAATTAAAATTTTGACAATTTTTGAAACTATTTAAATAAACTTTATGACAATTACAATCGGTAAGAAATAACTGCGACAATCATGTAACTGATTATCATTGCTAAACTTATATTTGTATAAATTTGTTATTCTTCGATATTTAAAATTTAGTATACCAAAAACTAGCTTAAATATTCAAAAAACCACCACATTTTTTAAAATTTATGTACAATAATTTTCGTTAACCAAATTATTAAATTTAAATTTGAGAGCTGGAAAAAAAAAGCAGGAACTCTGAGGTCGCTGCTAATTTCTACATTTACCTACCGGTTGGGAAGTGAATAACTAACTGAAATTTTTATGTACAAGAACGACTTCCAACATTTTTCTTCGAATGCATTCACATTCCTACTGGTACGGGAACAGATCTATTATCAACTAACTTTTTTTTGTTATTTTCAACTGAAATTATTAAAGGAAACTTGGTCGTTTAAGTACGTGTTATATACAGTATCTTAGAAAAGTGTTTAGACAAAAGTTTCTTTAAAGAAACTTAAAAATTTTATTTAAATTTTTAGGAGATCTTTTGTACAAAGGAAAATAGAAATAAGGGAAATAAATTCTTCAAAATCTGTACTATAAAATCATAATAATTAAAATCACAGCAAATATTATAACTCTGTTTAAAAAAATAAAATTAAGACATGTATTATATCACTCACAAAAGTCTTTAGACAGAACAGAAAACAAAAAAAATTACAAGTTCGGAACTTAGGATAATAACTATTTTTGATATTTCGTTACATATCCCTTTGCTTTAATTATTGCTTGCAAGCGATTAGACATTGATGCGATAAACTTTGTTGTAAAATCCGGACTGATTTGGTTTCATTCATCAATTTAATGCTTTAATTAAATCCTGTTTATTAGAAATATTACGTTTTCTTATTTGAACACCTAGATATTGGCCAAAGATGTTCGACAGGGTTTACATCTATTCACTGTGGAGGTGTATGAAGTAAATGAGGCACGTAATACAAGAAATACTGCTTCACTACAGTGCCGAATGTTTAGGGTCATTGTCCTGTTGACAAATTAGTTCTTGGAAAGCTTTCGGATAAATTAAATTTTCTGATGCTTTCACGTTAATTCTTTTTAAAATATTCCGATAAATATATTTATCCTTAATTTGATCCAAAAAGTGTAAATTTCCAACAGCTATACACCCCTACCCCATGGTAGACGTATGACTATGTTTGACAGTGTGGAGGAAATTTTGTTTTCGAATGGCTTTACGGCCTCGGATGCCGTTTGAGTCCTCCAAGGAACGATAATCGAATTTCAACCAAACAATAATAATTTGAGTAATTTTTATTATATATTAAGCAGTCACAAGAATGCCGACAGTTACATTAAAAAAATATTAAGTTTTTACAGGAAACTAATAAATCCTTAAAAAATAAAACAAAAAAATAAAAAAATAAATTTCATGTTTTAAATGTAAAGACAAAAATGAATTTACAAGAATCTGTTTTTAATTTACATCGTGTTGGTGATCATGCCAATACATTTGTTGGAATGCGTCTTTCAGAAAAAGGAATTTCTGCTGAATGGCCACAAAATCAACGAATTTTGGCTCAAAATATTTATTATCATTCTCTAGGCAGTTACAAATTTATGCGAACTAAACTAAATTTTAAGTTACCATCACCTCTTACTCTAAACAATTGGTTTCCAGTAAAATCCATGCAACCAGACTTTAATTATACACTGTATCAAATATGAAGTTACAAAAAGAAGTGAAGAATTAGATACAGTATACACAGTATATTTTGTACAGTGGATAACAGTACCAAAATTTGCTCTAAAATAACTGCTATGCATGTGTCCTGACGATTTCCCAAAAATGGACATAAAATTAACAATTCAAGTGTATAGCAAAAGTGTCGCGACAGGAATTAGAACTATTTTAAAACTTAACAAATTTTCAAAATCTATATAAAAAAAAGCTAGTTCTACTGCAATTTTCTTTAAAAAATTAGATGGTCTTTTTAATTGCTGTTACCTAAATTGATGGTAATATTATATTAACTGAAAAAAATATTTGCAGAAAATCGAAATATCGATTTCATATTAACATTAAAATTAAAACAGGGCATAATTGAAAATACATTTTCCCAAATCAGAACAAAAAGAGAGGTTATAATAGAAACCCTTCAGTGTATTTAATTATATTATTACCAAAATCGTATCAGTAAAATTTTCATATTTTTCTGAATTACAAAACGTTTTTATAAGTAAAAATAAAATTACTTTTAAAAATAAATTGGAGTTAAAATAAAAATATAAACTTTTTTCAGTAAGCTGTATGAATTTTAATATTACTTGTTATTAGTACCTAGTAATTTGGACATAATTTTAATAAATCATTTATATGTTAAAGAAGAAAAAAAACCCGGGGTTATTATATTTTCTAGTTTACCATAATTATCTGGTCTCTAATTATTTAGGATACCCCCTATTGTGATGATTGCGATTGTCGATTGTATAAATGGCAACACACACATGCACAGTCACCACACACATACTCTTACAGAAATTAGTCACAAACACAATCAAAGGGGCTATAATATTGTTTTGAAAAAATTAAATGTCTATCTCCATAAACTTTCTAACTCTTATAGATTATCACTTTATGATAATAGGTAATTTGAGTCCAATCATCGTTTTTTGACCTCTAGGATACGTGGTAGCTCTTTGTCCCCGGAGTTGTGGGACATCTGTATATACATATATAGGTACATGTATTGGTTTCTAGGGACCTTAAAACAAATTTCTGTTATAGTTCCGGACTGAAGTCGCGTCATGACAGTGACTGTAATAGCGAAATTTTCAATTCGAAAATTCGCTAAAAAAACGAAAAAAAATGCTGAGAGCTTTTTTATCTGAAAAAAAAAAAAAAAATAGCGGGACTGACTTGGCGGCATCATATGGTCAACCAAATCGAATCACGAAGTCTCTAGAACTCTTGTTGTAAGAGTAATTTTTTATTTATTGGTTTTTCTTTTGCATTTTTGAGCATGTTCTTAAATGATTTATTAAAATTATGTCCAAATTTTTTTTTTATTTTACCAAAAAGTACCTGTCAAATCGAAAAAAATGAGCACCGGCAGAACTCTGTGCAATGATTTTTTTTGAGTAGAATCTTTTCTTGAAAAAAAAAGTGTTCCGGACCGAAAAAAATGAATACCTCGGAAACTTCTTAATTTTTTTACCCGAAAAAACTTGTGGTTATTTAAGACCCAGAAAGGTATACTTTCATCAAGTTTTGTCAAAATTAAATTATTTTTGTGGAAATGAAAAGTGTAAACCGAAATAAAGAAATTTTGAGGTTATGTTAAAAAGTGACCTCTACAAAAGTTGTAGATTTTTGCATGATCTACAACGTTTGTTAAGGATAACTTTTCGTTTGACTTCGACTTTCGCCGGAAATTACAAAAATATAATTTTTCATCCCTTTGGGACCCGCCAAATGAACCCCTGCTCACGCATTTATTTTTTTTACGTTTATTGTAACCCTCTTTACCATTTCCACTAATAAAAGTCTAGGTAACAATTTTTTTTTCTTTATGTGTAATTTAGTTGGTCTACTTTTAGTTAATTTATAATTAATTAAATAATTCATTATAAATTGTTGTTCGGGTACTTTACGGTCTAATCATCTTACTAAAACAGCTTCCTTTTAGACATCTGGGAGACACCTATTCTACCGGTAGAATTTGAAACTAATATCTATGTTGTTGCCAACCCCCACCTCCTGGGTTACAGGAGAAAAGTCGATTTTATATTTTTTATGTACTGTGTAAGTTGACGTTGCTCAGAAACAACACTGGTACCGAAAGGGTCAAAGGGTCAATGATCTGGCTGACATCAGTTAGGAATTTCATGAAATGGCGGCATTTCGTGATCTGTTTGGGCCGTCGACATCAACATCTTCTTTCAAGCAGGGCCGTGGAGAGTGTTTAGGGCCTACATCAATCCTAAAACGGTCCTGATTTAAAATGATATTCGTATTTAGAATGTAAAATATCTGAAAGTGAAATACCTAATTTCAATATTATTTAATTAATAATAATTAGCCGGTATTTCGAATAAGAATAAATTTGATCTCAAATATTAAATATTTAATTATATATTTTACCTGATCATTTTCAAATATTTGCAAATTACCTGTGGTGATTTTAGATTTGACAAATAAAGGTTATTTAGAAATGGTTATTAAAATTATTAAAATTAATTGATGCGGTCAAGGTACTAGACAAATTTACAGGTTCTTACTAACGTATGTCTGTATTTATTTGAATTTTATGCACATAGACAAATATATATTGGGAAATTATACATCCTGGTATTCAAATTAGATGTATCGCACACAAATATTAGGCAACAAAATATTTTTAACTTTTTATTCCCTGTTTATGGTGTGAGCAAGAGAACCGATACCGACATATTTGTTTACTCTTATACTCTTAATTTATAGTTCGCTCACTCTGTAGTCTGTAGTCAGGGCCGGATTTACGGTTGTAGAGGCTCCGTGGCAATTCTCATGTGGAGGCCCCATGGTACATTTCATGTGAAAGCCCCTTAGCAATTATATGGAAGCTCCTGTTAAAACGGTAAAGAAATTTTCAAAATTTCTCTAAATGTTTACAAAAATAGGATTAACGAGCAACAGAAAAAACTCTTATCCTTTCTGTTTTCTTCTATTTTACTTTTTTATTAAGAGACTTATTATAGATATAATGGAGGCCTATGTTGTGTGGAGGTCCCGGGACATGTGCCTCAGGCTCTGTCTGTAGGCAAAAACAATTTATATTTTTTAGAGACTAGATAAGATGTGTCGTTTGGTGTTACAATTATAAATGTTAAACTGAAAACAAAATGAATATTTTATTTAGAAATTACAAGAATTTCCTGAATTCGACGAATCTGTATAGCAATTAATCACTATTTTAAAATATATTAAGTGATATTAAAGCTAAAAAATTAGATGACATAAGTAAGGATATAAAATTTCTTGTCATTTATACAGTCTTGTGCTACTGTTTTAATTCCGAAAACAGTTAAAACCTTACGACGAAATTATAGTTCTAAGTCAAATTCTGTTTGTTAAGTGCAAATAAAAAATTACTAATCAAATTGTTAAATCATTCTTAGTTAATTTTCTGATAACGGGAGCCACTAAAAAACTCATAATTTTTAATTTTGACGATTTAAAGATATGAGGAACTTTGAAGCTATCATCTTGTTTCTGTCAAGTAGACTTGGGCAGAATTACTCATGTGTAAACCTACTGCAATTCTCTTCTTTCCTAAAAAATCGCAACATTAAAGAAAAAAATAGAAACCGTCAATATTACTTCTAACAAATAAATAGCATAGCTATTTGTAAGTTCACTGATCTCTAGAATTTAATTCCCAGCCACCCTTTCTGTGCAATCTTGAAATCTTTTGTATCGTCGAATAATTCTTCAAAAAATAATAACATTTATTGTTATTTAAATTTCTTTTATCATTTTGCAAATAATACGTATACTTAAATAAAGTTTGAATACTGTTTTTATGTGTATTATATTTATCTAGCTTTTACAAAGTAGATTATTTTTCCAAGCCGAATCAAAAGACTATTTATGAAAAATTTTCGCTCAACGATCAGTAGAGGATTCACATATTTGCGATTTGTTACTGTAAATGATAATACAAGATGCAGAATTTCTAAATTTGTATAGAGATTTGTGTTGAATTTGATTATAGCTATTGAAAGATTTTATAAATGAATTTAAAAAAATTTGCAATAACCAAACGTAAGTAAATAATAATAGAACGTAATTTAGTACAAGTGAATAGACACATGGTTTGGTATTTTTTAGTATTTAATTTTATAGGTAAATTGTATGTATTATACAGGTGAGTTTTTTTGAGAGGTTTCATTTTTATTACAACCAAGTTATTGACTTAATTAATCAAAAAAATGTCCCGATAAATGTTCTCGATACTAATGGCAGCAACAGATTGCTATAGTCAGAAGTTTTATAGTTTTTATTGTTTTTGAGCTATGATGTAAACTTATACTTTCTTCTAATGGTTTTTTTCTTGGATATAATACGATGAAAAGCAATAAGAACGTTGTTTAATTTGAGACTCAAACAGAATTTTTTTACTGCAAAACTGATCATTTTAAGAAAATTAAAATTAACTTTTATCGTAATAATAATGGAAATTTGCAAAAGAATTCACTCTGTATACATACCTACTTATGTTTTATGTGTAAAAGTATCCTTGATACTAGCTAATGTATGGGCTACTTAAGTTACATTCAATTTTAAATATTAAAATACAATCAATCATACTATAGAAAACGCCGTGAGCAGCGGGGCCCCATCACGGTAGTCGAATTTTCCCCTTCATCTTCGGTATTGAATGTCTACAAGCGAAATGTGATTGAAAGTCTACAACCGAATTGTCATTTTGTTGGTTTCAAAACTGGTGATGAGTGTTCGGCTGATCGAGGCTTTAAAAAAAGGTTTTAAGTATTTAAGGGCTGTATCTCAGTAAATTTCAATTTTGTGCCGAAAACAGGTAGCAGAAAAAAAGCCAACACAATTCGTACGAGGACATTCCTGCCCATGTTTATCCGCTAATTGCCTTTATGTTTTAGTTTTAAAAATTAAAAAAGGACCTTAAATAGTAAACTGGAAGGCCTTTATAAAGATATTTTTTCTTTCCAAAAAAATCCAAAATTTCTATTTTATAAATACTAAAAATCCAAAATTCCTAATTTATAAATAAACAGTGACTTTAATAACATTTTTAAATTACTTAATATGTATGTATTTCATTTGTCATAAAAGTAAGTTCACTTTTTTTTAAATTTTTTAAAATTACTATTCGCCTACTTGTATTTAGAATAAACATAATGCTTTTAAAACACATTTAACAATAGCATTCAATTCCGATGTAAAAATGGGAGAAGTGGGGGGAGAAGTGATGCGGACTCCCTACAAGGTACTAGCTGGATACTAACTGAATACACGTACAAAATTTCAGCCCTCTAGGTTTCCTTATGGAGTCTCTAGACATGTTAGAAAACAAGCAAAAAAATTAAGGAAATATTGGCGTAAAAATCGTGGGGGTAAGGGTTAAAAGTTGAAACCTCCAAAAAACAGTGTCTGGCTATTAGCTTAACCTGTACACCAAATTTCAGCCCTCTAGGTTTATTTGGGGAGATTTTGACCCGAACGAAACTGTTAAAAAACAAGAAAAATCATGTTCTTTTGGGCATAAAAATGGGGTTAAAAGTCGAGACCCCCAAAAGGCACCCCCTTGATACTAACTCAATCCGAATACAAAATTTCAGCCCTCTAGGTTTATTCGGATGACCTGTGCGAGTGGTACAAACTTCGAAAACGTCGAAAATGCATGAAATTGTAGCTTAAAAATGAGGGGGGTGGGGGTAAAATATTAAAACCTCCAAAAAGCACAACCTAGGTACGAACTTTATCAACACACCAAATTTCAACCCTCTACGTTAATTCTGGGGGGCTGGGGGCCTGTTAGATCCAGCGAAAATCGTTTTTTCCCCCCTCTACTCCCACCATATCATCCTAGGAAGCTGAATTTTGGATATGTTGTAGATAATTGACCGAAACATTATTTAAAACCGGTTTGGAAAAGTTTTATTGCTTTTCCGCCCCCCACCACCCCCTTAAAGGTCGGGTCCGAAAAAAAATTTGCCCAAAATTTGACCCCACTTTGATAGTATTGTTGTGCATCGGAATAAGCCCCACTTACCAAATTTCATCTCTTAACTTCCATAGGGGGGCCCTACACATATTAAAAGGTTGCGGGAAAATATATATATATATATATATATATATATATATATATATATATATATATATATATATATATATATATATATATATATCAGACATCTTTTTTTTTTACATAATCGTGTTCTACGGGTCCGAAAACGGATAGCGCCCCTGGTCTCGCCTCTCGCAGCTCTTATCGTATAGACTGTATAAGTCTAATTTTTCGGAGAAAATTCGACTAATAAGCTGTGTAGCTCGAGTAGTGCGCTCTAGTGGCATTTTTTAAAATTAGAACTGGTGTTTAACATTCAATTTTATAGATGTTAATGTGAAAAAAATGTAACATAATTGGATTTAAACGATTTAAACGACAAAAAAATAATTAAAAATCCTTAATAACAATTAAGATGAATAATTTAATCATTTCATTCTGATACTAGAAACAACCGTTTACAATAGTTAATGTTACTTATTTTTTATTACTCATGCGGGAGAAGTGCTAACTTGGCGCACAAATTTTTGTACGCAAAATAGCTGTTTGCCCACTGCACTCTTCCCACATATTTTTTGTGTGCGGAAAGTAACTTTCCACACGCAAATGGACTATAAAACACGCAAAATTTAATCAAAACACGCAAAGCCGCATCTTGATGTAAGAAACCACCAACAAAGTAATTTAAACAATAATTAATTCAGGGAAAAAAGACAAACACTTAAAAATATTATTTTAATAATAAAAATGTAAAAAATAGTAATAATAATAAAAAAAAAACGCCGTGAGCAGCGGAGCCCCATCACGGAAGTCGAATTTTTCCTTTCATCTTCGGTATTGAGTGTCTACAAGCGATTTGTCATTTTGGTGGTGAGTGTCCGGTTGATCGGGGCTTTAAAAAAAGGTTTTAAGTTTTTAAGGGCTGAATCTCAGTAAATTTCAGTTTTGTGCCGATAGCAGTTAACAAGGAAAGAGCCAACACAATTCGTACGAGGGCATTTCTACCCATGCTTATCCGCCAATTGCCTTTGTGTTTTATTTTCAAATATTAAAAAAGGAACTTAGATAGTAAACTGGAAGGCTTTTATGAAGATATTTTTTCTTTCCAAAAAAATCCAAAATTTATATTTTATAAATAATAAAAATCCAAAATTCCTAATTTATAAATAAACAGTGACTTTAATAACATTTTTAAATTACTTAATATGTATGTATTTCATTTGTTAAAAAATTATATTCACTTTTTTTTAAATTTTTTAAAATTACTATTCGCCTACTTGTATTTAGAATAAAAATAATGCATTTAAAACACATTTAACAATAGCATTGAATTCCGATGTAAAAATGGGAGAAGTGGGGGGGGGAAAGTAATGTGGACTCCCTAAAAGGTACTAGCTGGATACTAACTGAATACACGTACAAAATTTCAGCCCTCTAGGTTCCCTTAGAGAGTCTCTAGACGTGTTAGAAAACAAGTAAAAAAATTAAGAAAATATTGGCGTAAAAATCGTGCGGGTAAGGGCTAAAAGTTGAAACCTCCAAAAAGCAGTGTCTGGCTATTAGCTTAACCTGTACACAAAATTTCAGCCCTCTAGGTTTATTTGGGGAGATTTTGATCCGAACGAAACTGTTAAAAAACAAGAAAAATCATGTTCTTTTGGGTATAAAAATGGTGGGGGTAGGGGGTATCACCCCCTAGATACTAACTCAATCCGAATACAAAATTTCAGCCCTCTAGGTTTATTTGGGTGACCTGTGCAAGTGGTACAAACTTCGAAAACGTCGAAAAAGCAATAAATTGTAGCTTAAAAATGAGGGGGGTAGGGGTAAAATATTAAAACCTCCAAAAATCACAACCTAGGTACGAACTTTATCAACACACCAAAGTTCAACACTCTACGTTAATTCTGGGGGGCTGTGGGTGTGTTAGATCCAGCCAAAATCCTCTTTTCTCCCTCTACTCCCTCCGAGTCATCCTAGGAAGCTGAATTTTGGATATGTTCTAGATAATTGACCGAAACATTCTTTCCAACCGGTTTGGAAAAGTTTTATTGTTTTACCCCACTTTGATAGTATTGTTGTGCATCGGAATGAGCCCCATTTACCAAATTTGAGCTCTTGACTTCCATACGGGGGCCCTACGCATATTAAAAGATAGCGGGAATATATATATATATATATATATATATATATATATATATATATATATATATATATATATATATATATCAGACTTTTTTTTCTTCAGAATCGTGTTCTACGGGTCCGAAAACGGATAGCGCCACTACTCTCGCCTCTCGCCGTTCTTGTCGTATAGGCTGTATAAGTCTAATTTTTTCAAGGACAAATTCGACTAAAAAAATATTTTTTGTTTAAAAAAAATAAAACACAATGTTACATATTTGATATTATCAACTGACTAGGTAACAAAATCAGAAATAAAAAAACAAAAACAATTGTCTATTAAATCAATCAATATTCAATTTCAATCAAATTGTCTAACTTAGAAAATCAAAATCTTTTTAACCAAAACAAGATACTCAATTTTATTCTCTATTTTTCTTCTTTGGATTCCAAATTGTTTTTCAGTGTATAATGTTGTAATTTGTTTACATTTTACCATATCAGTTGCTAGATTTAACATTCTGCAGACTAATTTTTGTATGTCCTTGCACCAATTTTCTTCTTATGATGTTTACCAGACATTTTGTATAAATGTAAGCATATAACAATGTTTTTTACTTTAATATCTCAATTCGTGTAAAAATATAATACAATTCGTATATTTTTGACAACCCTGACTGTGGGCAGCGCTGACTGGTAAAGTTGGGATTTGTTAAGGGACTCTAATTTTACCAAATTGCTATAATATTACCTAAACGAATTATTCGATGATACGCAAATAAGTATACGTAAAAATCATTTTATGTACTTACGAGGTTATGTAACTTTTCATATGGTGAAGTTATCTATGTCACTTGTATATTTTTTGAAATATCAACTAATGTTTCCACACTTGCTTAAAACCAAAATGTATCATAAGAACTAAAAAAATCCAATGATTTGAAGAAATTGCAGCTGGCAATGCCAGAGAAACTTATATAACACCAGTAGTTTGTTAGAAATATCTTCATCATTAAAAAAAAATCCTACAGAATATATAAACTATAATATTTTAAGTTTTTTAACGTAGGGTGTGGTATGGTAAAGTTAGGTTTAATAGGTAAAGATAGGGTGTTTTATGGTACGTAACATAATACGTATGTTTCATTTTCCTATGTTGCTCAAGACTAACTAGGTGAATATTTAAACCAAGTTCAGTAATATATAAGCCTTATTCTTAAGTGATAATATGTGATTACCTAAAATGGCTTGCAAATGTTGCTTAAAGCTGCATTTTGTTCAGTTTAAAATTATGCAATAAAGAATTTACAACTTCGAGAAAAATTATACATAGAAGTTACATGTTTTGCAACACAGAAAATTTCGGATCTATCCAAATTAAAAATCCTAAAATCGCCCATGTATAAACTTTCCAAGTTATTTGGTTACAGTTCAAATTTTCGTGCCATAATTAACATACTTAATATGTATGATTGTGTAATACAGGAGTCCTATAAAACGACCCTGACCAGACGGTATTTATATTCAATAAAAAAAAATTTTCAAAAATATATAATTTTATTTGATTTTTGAATATAATTATATGTAATCAATTTATTGTCAGATATTTAGAAAAAGTTGTAAATAGTTTGGTACTGTACCTTTTTTTTAATTGCAGTCTTGTCTCCCTTATTAAGTTATTAATAATTACGGTGACCCTAGAAGAGATAAATGAAGAACAAGTATGTGTATTTTTTTAATTGTATTTTATTTTTATTTACAGCAAATAATTATTTGTATATGGCATATAAATTAACTAATAATAATAAACAATATACACTGAACACAGATATCTATGTATATATGTAATATGTAGTTCTGTTTTCGCTGCGGTGCGTCCTCAATATTAAATGAACTTCCCAAGACAATATGACTTTAATAAATTATAAAACAAACGAAAATTTAACATTACTTTCATGTCCACTATGTATTATAGTTCTCTGTTGTTAATATGATTGTTATAACTTTTTTTGAACATTTATTCATTTCAAACAAAATATATGAGTTTTCCACTTTGCTTATTTACAGAAATTTTTTGATAAAATAAATTTTATTTTATATTTTTAATTTTTTTGTTTTTGAGGTTTTGAAGAAAGGTCTTGGAACCCTTATAAAGTTATAATTTCGCAATCTCTGTCTGTTTGTCCATTCAACTGTCGGTCTGTTTATCTCTCTCCTCATAATTCCTACATTTTTAGGCTAGTTTTACACCTGGCATAGATTTAGATCTTAATTAAAATATAACAAAGTTCTTTAAATACTTTTCCAAACTGAAACGTATTTTTAAGCTTCCTTTAAAAATGTTGAAGTTCAAAGTTAGGTATTTTGATCTGGGTCTTGGAAAATAATATATGTTTTCCTTTAAAATAAAAAGTTTTTTGGTAGGGTAAATGTACCAGTTGTTGACCGGGCGCCAGTAGTTGACCGTATCTCTATAAAAGTCCTAAAATTGTCGCCAAATGAGTATCTTGTAGCCCGAAAATTAATACATAATTATTGTTAAGCTTATGATCATAATTTGTAGCTGCTCAAAATATTATGTAATTTTTATAACGTCGAAAATAATTCATGAAAATTTTTCACAGCATGATTTAACTTAAATTGGTCAGTTACTATAGTAGAGTATCTGAGAGGTGAGTACATTCTTTAATTAATGAAATAATTCCTATTAGAATAATCTTGTCAAATTAAATTCTGTACTAATCATTAATAATTATTTAACAAATTTATTAATGAAAACTTGCAAAAATATTCATATACGTACCAATTTAATTACTAGCACAATCAAAACACTGTTGTACCATAAATAAATTATCTCGGTCATCAGTTGGAACCCGCGATTTTTTACAACACCAATAGTTGACCACATGGGCATTTGTAAGTTTCTAATCTATACAAAATAAAAATATCATATTGGTGACGCAAAGGTTACGCGAGCGCTCCTGGTTTTTTAAATTAGAAGCTGTATCAAGTAAAAATTTTTGCATACGTGTAATTGTCGATAGAAAAATGTACTATACAAATTATGCGCGGATTACTAGATTTTATATCACCCATTAACCGTATGCGTATATTTTTACTTGATGCTAGTTCTAATTTAATATAATAATAATAAAATAATATTTATAATTTATATTACTTTTATCACTATTTGAGTTAAATATAAATAGGTAGGTATGTATTATTTTTATTGACATCGAGAATTGCAGACAGAAATTAATAAGAGAACAATACCTAAGTACCTATCATTATTTTTAATGAAAATTTGATGTATGTACAATAAGTACATCCACAAAATCATAAAAACTATAAGTACAAATGTATTAAATATTAATTTTATCACAATTATTTTTTTAAAATTCAAAAATCGTGATATCGTCTCGATGTCTGACTCCTCCAGTGTCAATATTTTTATTGGTTAATAATTGAATTTCATTAAAATAGTTGTTATTTTTATAGATTGTTGAGCTAGGCTGATACATATTATGTCGTTGAAGTAAAATGTCTCCAAAAACGAAAGCAAGTAAACAGCCTTTAAAAAAGAAATATTCATCTGAGGATTTGATTGCAGCGATTTTTAATCGTACAAGAGAAAAAAAATTAGTGCTAATAAGGCTAGTAAATATTATAATATTCCAAAAGGAACATTAATTAATAAATTACACAATGATCTTCCTCCTGATTCAAAAATGGGCCTTACTACTGTACTTTTATCACAAGAAGAACTTTGTGTAACTGGATCATAGACAAAGCAAGATTAGGATTTCCAGTGCATATAGAAGATGTTAAGGACGCAGTGCAAAAAATTTTGATAGACGAGAAACGCCCTAATCCTTTCACTGATAACAGACCAGGAAGGAAGTGGTTTTCATTATTCTTACAAAGGCACCCCGACGTAGTCTTAAAAAATACAGAAACTCTCTCTAAAGCTCGAGCTTCTGTTACAAAAGAAAATATCTTGGACTGATTTGACGAATTAAAAAATTATGTAAAAGAAGAAAGTGTTGAAGAAGTATTTGAAGACCCAAAGCGTATAATTAACCTAGATGAATTAAGAATGTCAACATGTCCTAAAACTTCTTGGTCTAAAAGGAGAAAAAAACTCTTATAAAGTTGCATCGGGTCCAGAAAAACAGTCAATTAGTATTCTGTGTACTTTTTCCGCTGATGGTACATGGTATGATCCTATGGTCATATATCCATATCAAAGAATTCCTCGTGATGTAGCTGCATCTGTACCTGATAGATTTGCACTGGGATTAAGTGACACTGGTTGGATAACAAGTGCAACATACTATGAATATATCGCTAATGTGCTGTACCCGTGCTTAGTGGAAAACAAAGTCACATTTCCTGTGTTACTACTTTTCGATGGACACAAATCACACATCAATATTCAACTACACAATTTTTGTGTTCAACATCAAATATTGCTTTACTGTTTGTACCCAAATGCTACTCATATTTTACAAACTTGCGATGTGGGTATATTTCGGCCGTTCAAAGTAGAATGGAAGAAGATTACTGCAAAACATGCTCAAATAACAACACAATCAATTACTAAAATTAATTTCGCTCCCTTATTTGCATCAGCTTTTACAGCGTCTATGAAACCTGATATAATTAAGAATGCCTTTGCAGCTTGTGGCCTTTATCCACTCGATTCTACAAGAGTTGATTATTCGAAATGTATTTCAACGAGACGAAAAAATTTAAGCGGCAATTATTTGCCATTTAAGATAAATGGTAAGGACAATTACAAAAGTGCAGATTGTATAAAAAAAGAATGTTTACGATTCATTGAAGCTAATATCCCAACTGATCTGATGCATTCATTCAAGGAAGTATTTCGTTGTAACCAAGATCCATCGAGCGAACAATTATTGTTTACAATATGGAAAAAACTAAGCACTTCAATTGAATTGAATACTAATAAAAGTATAAATTTTAAACCTGAGCATGAATTAGAGAGTGATCCAAACTCACTAGTTCTCCCAACATCTGTTTCTCAAGAAATTTTAAATCAGTTATCTCCGGAATTAACAGAATGGACTGACATAATCGATAGTGAAGGTCAAAAAATTTTGTTGTCCGATCCTGATGACACTCAAGTCAAGTTACACGATACTGTACTATTAAGATCAAATAATTTAAATTTAGCGAACTTAAATGATACTCTATTAGTGGAATCATTCAGTTATTCTGATTTAATAAATTTAGAAGATACTGTGATTTTATCAAAGGAGAGCTTGAGTGACACCAGAGTATTGGAATCACCCAGCAATAAATCTTCTATAAATTTAGAAGATACTGTGGTTTTGTCAAAGGACAGCTTGAGTGACACCAGAGTATTGGAATCACTCAGCAATAAATCTTCTATAAATCTAGATAATACTGTGATTTTAGAATGTAATTTCAATAATAATAATATCTATTTCAAATCGAGTGAAGGTTTGAACGAAGCTGACCGGAATAAAATTTGGAAGGAACATTTACACTTTCCCCGAATTGAAACAGACAAAAAACAAAAAAAGATAAGATTTTTGCAATTACTTCTAAGCAATTTCAAGAACTTGAAAAAACTTTAATTAGAAGTTGAAGAAAAACAATTGAAATTACAAAAGAAAACTGAAAAATTAATTAAAAAGGAAAAAATTGAGAAAGAAAAAAACGAAAAAGAAAGAAAAAAAGAAAGAAGAGCGGTTATTGAACAAAAAGTTACAAGAAGAAGCTAAACTTAAAAAACAACAGGAAAAAGAAAAGAAAAAACAAGAACTTGAAGTTAGTAAGAAAAATACTCCAACTCGACTTCGAAAACAAGAAAACCAAAGAGGTTCAAGATGAATCTGAAAGTATTGCTATAAAGAATTTATATGAACAATTTTATATTTAAATTATAAATGCTAGTTCGTAAAATATTTTACTCTTGTCACTAATGAATCTAAGCTTAATGTACCTACTAATATGTTATGTATTTTATGTTATTGGTTTTGTTATAATCTAAACGAATTTTTATCTACTAACAATATAAGTACTACTAACAATAACTTCATAGAACAACTAAATACAAAAAATTATGAATTAAATATAAAAAAAACTCATTTAAGTTGGAAAAATTATTCATGTTTTGTAATCGGTCAACTACTGGTACATTCCGGTCAATCACTGGTCAACTACTGGTGTTTTCGTCTTACCTGCATTCTAAAGTGATTTTTTATGTAATATCAATAATAATTTAAATAAATAACATCACATATCTAAAACTTAACTACTTAAAGATGATATGAACTTCAAATTATCCTTTTTTACCCTATAGTAATTAATATACAATAAATTGAAAGACTAAAAACGCTTAATCGGTCAACCACTGGTACAATTACCCTAGTTCTTTTGACTTTTAAGTTTTTTAAGTTTTGTAAATAATATTATAAATAAAATTAATGTTGTAAATAACCCAGACTTCGCTTCTTTAGTATATATTATTATTCTTAAATAGAATATGGAACTAAGATTCTTTTTAAATTAAACATATTCTGAATATTGAGGCAACTAATTATGGTGTAAACACTGTAAACCATCAGATGATGATTTATATTCTGAAAGTAGACTTTTTATAGATACTAGTATTTAGAAGGGCTAATTTGCTTTTTTTGGCATTAGGTTTCGTAGTACAACAACGAAATCTTCATAATTTCGTTGTTTGTTATCACATTAGATAGCCTACTCGCACTTGACCACCTTTAAATAATTAGGGTCGAACCCTAGGCAGTTTAATAGATACTGTCATCTTCTAACGCTTTTTTTTAAAACTCATATAGAAAGTAAAAGATTCAGATAATCATAGGTATTATTTACAAATATTAATACATATATTAAATAAAGCAAGAAATATTTTATCCCAAGAATTTTGAAAAATTGTAGCTTTTGACTATAAAATCCTGACTTAGTGCGTTTTTAACACGCATTTGGTGAATTTTTTGAATGTGGAATACTACTATACAAGACGTACTTGTCAGATTAAGTAAATTTTTCGCAATTGAGGGGAAAAAGTTATTTAAAGAAAAAGTTTTGGGAAAATTCAATCTATGACCCCACTCGACCTAGCCCCCCCTCCTTTCAGAATTGAAAAAAGAAATAGCGTATCATTAGGAGCTATTTATGAGCTTTCATATTCCGTGAATTAAAAATTTTGAGCTTGACACACTGAGTAGGAATTTAATATTTTTAGTGGAGGGGGGGCTGGGTCGAGTTTAGTATACTTTTTTTAAATTCCGTCAATTAAGAGTTGTTTGAAGACTAACGGGGCAAGTCTAAAAACTGAAGCTGTACTAATTCGGAAAAGCTCTTAATTATATCATAAAGGCAGATTTGATATTTTTATGCTTAAGTTATGGAGGGTCAGGTATGAGTCGAGATCGACTCAGCCCCACCACGGAAAATATGAAATTCATGCTCAACGTGTCAAACTCAAAATTTTTAATTCGGGAAATATTAAAACTCTGAAGTAGTTTATTAAACTCTATTTGTCTTCTTAAATCTAAAAGGTGGGAGCGGCCACGTCGAGGGGTGATATCTTCTCCTTTAATTTTTCTTTAAAATATAGCAAAAATGCTCTATATCATTTCCATCCTACAAGTAAAGGACCCGAGGCCGGACCTATCGATTTTGATGAAACTTAGATATATTGTAGAACACTAAAAAATAAGCGTCACGTATTTTTTTTTTATTGGCGGAAACACGGTTTGAAGGGGTGAAATCGCTCTCCAAAAATTGGGGTAAAAAATTAATTTTTTAAATATCTCGAAAACGGTAAGAGATAGAGCAAGTTTAAATTAGCAGTATTGCTCTTTTTTAAAGAGCTATCTATTGGTATGCAATTCGTTCAAATAGTGTCAACAGGGGTGGCTGTGGGTTAGAATTTAGGGGTTAATTTTGCAAAAAGGGGATGGAAATTAAACAATATAAAAATTCTGTTTACAGATTTGAAATCTACGTCAGAAAATCTAATTGACCTGTTTTTGCTCAATGTCCTAGTATTAAGTTTAGGGGTAGTTAACTATGGGGTGACTGTGTCGAATAGTCGTACTACTTGGGCAGTTCAAGAAGTTCTTCTTCATGGAAAATAGTTTAAAATATTTAGAATAACATAGAAATGAAATTTTCGATTTCAAAATTCAGTTTGAGCAACATTGGAGAGGGGGTGAGTCACTCTCTTAAATTACATACTAGTTAACATACACTCATTTTTAATATTAACACACTGACAGTAGGTAATAATGCCACAATAAGTGGTTCTGAAGTTGGACTCTTGTAAGTTGTATGTAAGATTTTTATTAGGTTCCATTCATTTTGAAAATATCGTTATTTTCGGTATCGATAATTTTCGATAACGATAACTATAACAGCCATTAAAAAACAAATCTTATAAAAACCTTACATACGACAGTCCAACTTCAGAACCACGTATTGTGAGATTATTACCCACTGTCAGTGTGTTAATATTAAAAATGAGTGTATGTTATCTAGTATTGAATTTAAGAGGGTGACTCACCCCCTCTCCAGTGTTGCTCAAACTGAATTTTGAAATCGAAAATTAAACAATTTTCCATGAGGAAAAACTTCTTGAACTACCCCAAGTAGTACGACTATTCGACACAGTCACCCCTTAGTTAACTACCCCTAGACTTAATATCTGGACATTGAGCAAAAACAGGTCAATTAGATTTTTTGACGTAGATTTCAAATCTGTAAACAAAATTTTTATATTGTTTAATTTTCACCCCCTTTTTGCAAAATTAACCCCTAAATTTTAACTCTCAACCACCCCTGTTGACGTAATTTGAACAAATTCAATACCAATAGATAGCTCTTTAAAAAAGAGCAATATCGCCAATTTAAACTTTTGCTCTATTTCTTACCGTTTTCGAGATATTTAAAAAATTAAATTTTTACCCCAATTTTTGGAGGGCGATTTCACCCCTTCAAACCGTTTTTCCGCCGATAAAAAAAAATACGTGTCGCTTATTTTTTAGTGTTCTACAACATATCTAAGTTTCATCAAAATCGATAGGTCCGGCCTCGGGCCCTTTACTTGTTAGTCACAAATCCTTACAAGTTACAAGTCCTTAAATAAGGGCTTAGATATTAAAAACAATTTTTTTTTATAATAAGAAAAACAATCCTAGTAATAACAATTTATTATTTTTTATAGCAATTTAATTAAATAAATTATAGGTAATAGACATTATAGAATAAATGTGGGTTGCGACTGAATAATTAGAATGCCCGAATTTAGAACTTTATTTTTACACATAATCTTCATTTATTTATTTTTAAAATATAATCTATTTTTGATTTTTCAAGTATCCGCTTCTTTCTTAAATTTCGTCAATTAAGGGTAGTTTGGTGACTACGGGGGTGAGCTCAAAAATCGAAATTATACTTGTTCCAAAGCTCATAAATAGCTCTTAATTCTACCGCAAGAATTGGTCTGAAATTTTTATTTTTAAGCAGTGGGTGAGTTCGACTCAGCCCCCCCTAAAAATATTAAATGCCTGCTCAGTATGTCGAGCTCAAAATTTTTTATTCACGGAATATGAAAGCTCATAAATAGCTCCTAATTATACGTTATTTATTTTTCCAATTCTGAAGAGGGGGGGGGGCTAGGTCGAGTGGGGTCAATCTATGGGCGAATTTTTGGAGATGATTTTGTTAATAGGCTAATTTTGTAGGATTGCAAACATTATAATTAATATCTTTTAAAATTCAAAACAGTTTACTCGATATAATTTTTGTTAATAAAAAGCGCCGTCTAGCGAACGTTGAACATTACAAATACTGCAATTCCCCGAAGAAAACGATTAATTCGTTCCGTGTTCTTTGAAACCGTGTGGTTCGAGACCCCAAAGACAGGCATTTTCTATTACAAATGTGAAAATAAAAAAACATACAAAACCTTACGTTTAATTTTTTTATTTTATTTTGTTAAATAAAACTCCATTTGAATTACCTACATACTTACATACTCATTTGTATGTAATGCGTATTTATTTCGATTAAAAATAGAATGGAATTGAGCATTCGTTAGCTCTGAAGTCGGTCTATTATAAAAATTTATTGAAAACTTAGACCTTAAATATCTCGTAAACGGCGGATCGTAGCTCAAAAATAACGACATTTTTGAAGGCGTAAGCGAAGCAAGCTGTGGGTATTCCAAACATATTACGACTGTCAAAACCTATTTTTCGTATTCGAAAATTATCGATACTGCGTAACTTATCATAGATTGGTTATAACTTTGCTGAAGTCACCTTCTATCGGTTTCAACACTAAAAATCTTATAAGCTCATCTTGCACTCTTGGGGCGTCTAATGGCATTAGACGCCCACGACCTTTTCCTTGGTTGAGGAGGATTACCCCTTTTCTTTTGTGTACCCTCTACACTGACTTGCGTAGGTGGTACAGCTGAGGAGGTAGCAGGACTGGGTACGCTACCAATGCTTCCGCCGGGTGTTGCTGACGGAGCGACGTTCACATTATTTTTATCTCCCATAAAAATAATGTAGTAACATTATTTTTATCTCCCACAAAAGTTAACACAAAAAACCCCCACCTCGCTCCCCACCCTCCAAGGAGCCTCATAAGGGACGTGGGACTCCCACGCCAGGGATACGGGAATGAGGGGCACTAGGGACGAAGCCCATTGCCCCAGTGACACGCACGACCCCGGGGCGCTCGAATTTACTGCGGCCGGTGTATAACCGCAGCCACGGTCTATGCTTGAAGCCAGGGCCAAAGTACTCGCAAGTACGGGTTCCCTCAGTCACCAGGATCCCCTTTTCCAAACAACGCCGCTAAGCCACACACGAGCTAGTGTGGGTCCCGAAGATGACTTGAAGTTGGGACAACATAGAAAAACGAAAACAAAACAAAACCAAAAACAAAAAAGAAACAAAAGATAAAAGAAAACCTGAAACAAAAAGAAATAAAAATAACGAAAAAACAAAAGGAATAAAAACGAAACGAAATAAAAACGAAGGTTAAAAAATGAACGATCGAGGATTTCTCCTCTAGATCCGGCATCTTTTGTGAAAACGGTGGTACCTCGAGAAGGAACGGTGCCGATCTTGGATAGTCAGAGGCTAATGGAATCCGAAGATTACTGTATTGCGCATAAACTACCCCTGGAACCCTTAGCCTCCTTGACACCAATGGGGGATAAATATCCCTCACGGGTGCCAAGGGCAGCTGCTATAGGTGTCCTCACCACCTATTATTATTATTATTATTTTTTTTTTTTTTTGTTAAAATTGTGGTACTGCTGCCGGTGGATGGCGCGGTCAGCAGCACCCGGCGGCATCGCCAACTAAGGGCATGCGCCGCCAGACACGGTATAATAAAAACGACACGTAAAGACAGGGACACATAAATGCGATAGACAAGGGACAAAACATACACATAATAAAATCCGTCGATGGGCCCTGCCATCCCAGGGCTTAAAAAGAGTGGACAGTCCTTGGTGACGGTACGGTAAGTACTAGACAGAGCGTCCGGTCACGAAGGCCTGGAAGCCATCACTGGAACTCCCTCCGAGGTATAAAGGGCCCCGGAGTGGAGAGAACCGACTAGAAATACACAGAAAACGACTAGAGACAATATCACAGGTAAATATCACAGAGAAACTTATTGCGTCACTGGGAGGCCACAGGCCGACCAGTGAAGCAATAAGGAGTTAAAACAATACCGCTGTAGAGCCATAACAACAGGCCTACAGCGGCATAACAAAATATCACAGATAAAAATAACAATTGATGTGCCACCTAGGGTGTAAAAGGCCTTCGGTGGCACATCATTAAAAAACAATAACGGAAACAGATAACAAAGTATAAATAACAACAGTACCACTAAGGGTGTAAAAGGCCCTTAGTGGCATAAAGAGAGACTAAAAGTACCCTGCCAGACCAGCTGGAACAGGGTATTGTTCATAAATAAGACGAACACAAAAGCATTTTAATACATAAATTAAAAACATAGCTGAAATAAAAGTTTAAAATATCGGGGGAGATAAATAGAGACGACATTGTAAAATTCAGAGATGTAAAGCCCCTACAGTCTCTGAAGAAGATTCGAATTTCTCAGAAATTCAATTATTTATTTTTTTTTTTTTTTTTAATTTTATTGGGATACTGCTGCCGGTGGATGGCGCAGTCAGCAGCACCCGGCGGCATCGCCAACTGAGGACATGCGCCGCCACACACGATATAGATAGAAACAACACGTAAAGACAGGGACACATAAATGCACTAGACAATGGACAAACATACACATAATAAAATTCACCGATGAGCCCTGCCATCCCAGGGCTTCATAAAGAGCGGAAAGTCCTTGGTGGCGGTACGCTAAGTACTAACCAGAACGTCCGGGCACCAAGGACTGAAAACCAACGATGAAGCTCCCCCCGAGGTGTAAAGAGTCTCGGGGTGGAGGAACCTGACTAGACAAACTCAAAAAAAAAGAAATAAATATCACAGTGCAGTATCACAAAAAAACATAAAGAAAAAAAACAGAAAGAAATATCACAGATAATATCACAGAATTCCATTATACTCATGGGGGCCTGGAACCACTCACCAGTACAATGGAGTTATAACAACACTATTGGAGGCACTAGTGGCCTCCGCTAGTAAGAAAATAAAAACAAACAAGAAAACAACAATAACAACAGAAGCAACAACGAAATATCACAGATACAATATCACAGCTCACATATCACAGACAGCCCGTTGCACCCCGAAAGTCCAAAGCCATTCAATGATGTAACGGGAACTAACAACACTTTTGGGAACCCGAGGGCCCCCAGCGGCCGAAAAACACAAATATAGAACACAAACAATAACAAAACTTATGTGCTAAAAAAAGATTTTGTGATTGTCCTATTTATTAACAAACCAGAGCCTCGTCTGCCAGCTAGCCGAAGCTAGCGCCCGCCGGGCACGCCGTGGACGTGAAGGATGGATTTTAGCCCAGCAATTCAATTATTATTATTATTATTATTATTATTTTTTTTTTTTTTTGTTAAAATTGGGGTACTGCTGCCGGTGGATGGCGCGGTCAGCAGCACCCGGCGGCATCGCCTATTATTTTTTTTTTTTTTTTTTTTTTTAGTTAAAATTGGGGTACTGCTGCCGGTGGATGGCGCGGTCAGCAGCACCCGGCGGCATCGCCTACTAAGGGCATGCGCCGCCAAACACAGTAAAAATAAAAACAACACGTAAAGACAGGAACACATAAATGCAATAGACAACGGACAAACATACACATATAAAATCCATCGATGGGCCCTGCCATCCCAGGGCTTTAAAAGAGTGGACAGTCCTTGGTGACGGTACGATAAGTACTAGACAGAGCGTCCGGTCACCAAAGCCTGGAAACCATCGCTGGAACTCCCTCCGAGGTGTAAAGGGCCCCGGAGTGGAGAAAACCGACTAGAAACACACACAGAGACTAGAAAAGTATCACAATGTTATCACAGATAAAACTTATTGCGTCACTGGGAGGCCACGGGCCGACCAGTGAAGCAATAAGGAGTTAAAACAATACCGCTGTAGAGCCATAACAACAGGACTACAGCGGCATAACAAAATATCACAGATAATAAAAACAAGTGATGTACCACCTCGGGTGTAAAGAGCCCTCGGTGGTACATCGTTAAAAGAAATAACAACAACAAAAACATGTATAAATAACAACAGTACCACTAAGGGTGTAAAGGCCCTTAGTGGCATAACGAAAGACTAAAAGTACCCTGCCAGACCAGTTGGAACAGGGTATGGTTAATAAATAAGACACTCACACAAATCATTTAAACACATAAAGATAAAAACTCAAAAAATAAAATTAACTGTCGGGGGAGAAGCAAGAGACGACTTGTAAAATCTGAGATGGTATGCCCCTAAAGTCTCTGAAGAAGATGCGAATTTCGGAGAAATTCAAGCATCTTTCTTTCACAGACAGCATTATAAGCAAGAGCTTCGGCTACATTATGTGGGAGCTGCAACCTCTGGCGCAATGGCTCAAAGGTTACACATTCCTCAACTATATGCCTCACGGTTAGCGCCGTCCCGCAGGCGGCGCACCTTGGCTGATCCTCACCGGCGAGAAGATGACGATGTGTTAACGCCGTGTGGCCCAAGCGTAAACGTGTCAGGGCCACACTCTCTCGCCGGCTCAGATTTACAGGTGCCGGAGTTCTTCGGACCTCAGGTTTCACCTGTCTGAGCTTAGCCGTGAGGTTGTTCCACTCACGTTGCCATTTCTGATCGATCGCGGATCGTATGCTCACTCTCAGATCCTCTGGGCGTATGGCAATGTCCTGTGGCTCACCGACTTCGGCTGCATGACGTGCTGCCTGGTCGGCGAGTTCATTGCCAGGTATCCCCACATGTCCGAGAATCCAAAAGAAGGTGATAGACTTTTGGCGGAGCATGTAGAGACACGTTCGGATGTTCTGCACCAGTGGATCGATGGTATGAGAGTGGCAGATCACTTGCAACGCGCTCAACGAGTCGGAACAAATGAGGAATGCGCTGTCTTCGGATGTTTGACAGAATCGCAGGGCTTGCAAAATCGCAAATAATTCCGCAGTATACACAGTGGCCTGGGGAGGAAGTGACCAAGCGTGAGGAACGTCACGAATGACGATGGCACTTCCAACACCCGTAGCTGTTTTGGAACCATCTGTGTATATGCAGAGAGAGTCAAGTTCGCTAATGATCTCATAAAAGCGGGATCGATATTCGAATGAACTGGTCTCCTCCTTGTTGAGACCAGTCAGGTCGAAACGACACCTTACGTTAGGGATCAGCCAAGGAGGCACTTCCATAGGACGTTTGGGAAGTACCTTGGCGAACTGTAAGTGCAGACTCTCTAATAACTCCTGCGTTCGAACGGCCACTGGTCGACTTATGGTGGGACGTCGACCATAGAGCCCCTGTAAACGATATCTGAATAGAGTGGGGTGATTAATATGCGTAGGTGTTGCATATACCCCCGCTGCATAATTGAGCAAGAGACGCTCACGTCTCAGTCGCAGCGGAGGAAGACCCGACTCTACGCAGAGGCTCATAGAAGGACTCGTTCGAAATGCTCCCGTAGCCAGTCGTATGCCTGCATGGTGAACAGGATCTAGGAGTAGAAGCGCAGACGCCCGGGCGGAGGAGTAAGCAATGCTGCCGTAATCAATCCTAGTCAGAACTAGCGATTGATACAGGCGAAGCAACGACTCCCGGCCCGCACCCCACGATGCACCAGCCAAGCACTTAAGCATGTTTATTGTCCTGCGACAACTCGCAGCTAAGGCTTGGAGGTGTGGGCGCCACGTAAGTTGTTTGTCGAATATGAGTCCTAGAAACCTGACGCTATCAACGCACTGAAGGTTGGATCCTTTCAATGTGAGAACAGGATCCGGATGTGCGTTGCGCTTTCTGCAGAAGTGAACCACCGATGTTTTTTGTGGTGAGAAACGAAAACCAAGAGCTTCTGCAGAAGTCACCACTTCGTTGATGCCTTGTTGCAGCCGTTGTTGGATATCCTCAATGGAATCGGCTGCATAAAAAATTGTGAGGTCATCAACGTACAAGCAACGACGAATTGGGGCTGAAGCTGCAATATGACTGACTGCGATGGAGAACAAGGTGACACTAATGGTGGAGCCTTGAGGAACACCATTCTCTTGGGAGTGGGCCTCAGACTCAGTGTCACCTACCCGGACACGAAAAGAACGGTCAGTCAGAAAACTTTTTACGAACTGAGGGAGGTTACCTCTTAAACCCCAGTCGTGCAGCTTCTTGAGAATGCCATACCTCCAGGTCATATCATAAGCTTTCTCCAAATCGAAAAACACAGCCACAAGGTGTTTTCGTTGGAGAAACGCATCTTGAATGGCATTCTCGAGGCGAACAAGATGGTCCGTAGTCGAATGGTTTCGGCGGAACCCACATTGATGTTTAGGAATGAGATTGTGGGATTCCAGCCACCAGACGAGACGGTTGTTCACCATTTTTTCCAACACCTTGCTGAAACAGCAAGTCAAGGATATTGGACGGTAGCTAGATAGTTGCGATGAATCTTTACCCTCTTTTAGCAGCGGAATGATGGTAGCTTCTCGCCACTGCGGAGGGTAAACGCCTTGCCTAAAAATTTCGTTGTAAAGATCCAGTAACCTACACTTACCAGGATAAGGCAGGTTCCGGATCATGGCGTAGGGGATCTCATCAGGTCCAGGGGAGGTGTCCCCAGATCCCCGAAGCGCCTCCAGTAATTCTGGCATAGAAAACGGTTGGTTGTACTGGAGGGATTCATCTGAGAAAAAATCAAGATCGTTTTGTTCGTGTTCGATCTTGATCCGCAGGAAGTCCGGGTTATAATTCTGGGAGCCACTTACGCGCTCAAAGTGTTTAGCTAAACAATTAGCTATTTCTGCGCGTTCAGTGATGTTCCGGCCGTCGACGACGAGAAAGGAGGGCATTGGTGAACGGGAGGATTTCCCTGTAATGGCCCTCACTCTTCTCCATACCTCTGAGGTGGTGGTGGAGGTATTTATGGCCGAAACATATTGCTCCCATGATAGCCTCTTCTGTTCTTTTATAGTTCTCTTACAGCGTGCTTGAGCACGTTTGTAGGCTATCACATTTTCCTGCGTGGGGCGACGTCTGAGTTCGTTGTACGCCCGCTTTTTCTCTGCAACTGCTACACTCACGACTTCATTCCACCATGGTACTTGATGTTTGGGTGGAATGCTGGACGACTTCGGTATACTAGAGTATGCTGCTTCAATGACACTGGAGGACATTTGCTCCACATCATCTTCTACGTCTCCAGTCAGCTCGGGTGTACGGAATGAATCGACGTACATGTCCCAGTCAGCTTGACGGAGACGCCATCTCGGCGAAGACGATTGTGGAGTCATCGGCGTGGTACTATTCAAAATAATGGGTATATGGTCACTACCGTATGAATCAGACGCCAGCGTCCACTCATAACGGTGTGCCATGACCGGTGAGCCAAGTGATAAGTCGATTGCCGACAACTCACCGGTTCTTGCGTTAATGAAAGTACCTTGACCGGTATTCAACAAGACCGCTTCGGACTCATCTAGAAACCGTTCTATGAGTCTTCCACGGGCGTCTCTTGTGCTACAGCCCCACATAGGGCTGTGAGCATTAAAATCTCCTAGTAACAAAAATGGACGTGGTAACTGTAATGTAAGCTCGGTCAGGGATTCGACATTCCAGTCGAAGTCTGGTAAGTAGACCGAGCATACTGTGAACTGGGGCGGTCTTAAAAATTGTACTGCTATAGCTTGTAGGGGGGTGTTTAATGGATGGTCCCTGAAAGGGACGCCATCTCTGATTATGATGGCAACACCCCCCCTCGCCCGGATGTCTGGCTGTACGTCGTGCCGGCGGACTTGATGATATTTAATGGTAAATTGTTCCGTCGGCCGTAAATGTGTCTCTTGGAGGCACACGCACATAGGCGTGTGCTCAGCCAGAAGCATCTGCAATTCACAGTAATGGTGCTTAACACCATTGCAGTTCCACTGTACGATAGCCATTTTCGTTACTACTAGGGTTGCTCCCTAGGAAGTGTGGCTACTTCCTAGGTTTCCCCTTTGGCCAGCCTTTTTTTCTTTTAATTACTTTCACCTCGGCATCAGAGTTATCGGACTCTGTAGCCGAGGTGTTGGTATAAGCGTCGGACGTCGGGCGCTTAGTACCCGTACGTACCGACGCGGTCGCACTTTCCGAGTCGCTCATCGGTGTTTGGATAGAGCGACTCGAGAGGGGGGTGACCGGGCGTTCGGGTGTGCCCGGTCGGGACGATGCCGTTGGCCGTTGTGGCAACGGCACCGTCGATTGTGGAGGCAGCATGGTTTCTGCCTCCGAGGTGGTTGTGGAGGGTCCCTTTTTGGGGGACCCTGATTTTGCCACCTTCTTCTCCCCCTCACTATGACGTCTTCGGGGCGGTGATTTCTTAGGTGACTGTTTCTTCTTTGGCGAAGACCTCACAGTTCTTACGATAGGTCCCTGGGGGGTGGTTGTTAACACCCTTTTGGCCTCAGGGACCCTGGCTGGCGCAACAGCGGCTGTTGTGGGGGTAGAACTATTTACACCCACAGAGCGCATAAGGCTCTCTTGCATTTTTTGCATTGTAATCTGCATTTGTTTCATTGTTTCTTTTAGTTCCTTTATTTCACTTGATTTTTCAGCCGCTGTAGGGGCGGGGGCCGCAGCAGCGCGTGCATAGCCATCCAAGGCCGAGCGACGGGGCATATTGCCCAGGAGCTTCCGACGTGCCTCTGGATACGTAAGTTTTTCCAGGGCTCTCAGCTCTTGGATGGCTGATTCTTGCTTGAAAATGGGGCAATTCCTCGACTTGGCCGAGTGATTGCCCCCACAGTTAATACATTTTACTGGCTCGTCACATGGCCGTCCCTCATGTAACGGCCTACCGCACACGCATATCTGCTGCTCTATATTGCAACGTTGTGAAACGTGGCCGTACTTTTGGCATCTATAGCACCTCATCGGTGCCGGTATGTACGGTCGCACGTCCACTTTGTTGAAGAGACCAATGACCACTTCTCTTGGTAGTGTGGTCTTGTTGAAGGTTAGCAGTATGAGGGGGGATTCTGGATGTTTATTCCCCCTGTTATATTTCAACCTTTTGGCCTCTATTACCCCCTGTGGAGACATCTCCGACACTATCTCTTCGAGGGTGCAGTACGCTAAGGATGGGTGAATTATGACCCCCCTAGAGTAGTTTAGTGATCCATGGGGTGTCACTTCCACTGCGTACTGCCCTAAGTTCTTCTTAGCTAAGATTTTCTCCGACTGTGTCTTTGAGAATGCCTCCACGAGCAACCCTTTGCCCGATAGTTTGGCATCCTTCACATGCCCAATTTCGCTGTTAACAAGTTGAGCCAACAAGAAGGGACTGACTTTGCTGAAGTCACCTTCTGTCGGTTTCAACACTAAAAATCTTATAAACTCATCTTGCACTCTTGGGGCGTCTAATGGCATTAGACGCCCACGACCTTTTCCTTTTTTTGGTTGGGGAGGATTACCCCTTTTCTTTTGTGTACCCTCTACACTGACTTGCGTAGGTGATACAGCTGAGGAGGTAGCAGGACTGGGTACGCTACCAATGCTTCCGTCGGGTGTTGCTGACGGAGCGACGTTCACGTCCGTGTTTAAGGGCCCGGACTCGCCCGTAGTAACATTATTTTTATCTCCCATAAAAGTTAACACAAAAAAACCCCCACCCCGCTCCCCACCCTCCACGGAGCCTCATAAGGGACGTGGGACTCCCACGCCAGGGATACGGGAATGAGGGGCCCTAGGGACGAAGCCCATTGCCCCAGTGACACGCACGACCCCGGGGCGCTCGAATTTACTGCGGCCGGTGCATAACCGCAGCCACGGTCTATGCTTGAAGCCAGGGCCAAAGTGAAGTGTTGTTCCACCGTACTCGCAAGTACGGCTTCCCTCAGTCACCAGGATCCCCTTTACCAAACAACGCCGCTAAGCCACACACGAGCTAGTGTGGGTCCCGAAGATGACTTGAAGTTGGGACAACATAGAAAAACGAAAACAAAACAAAACCAAAAACAAAAAAGAAACAAAAGATAAAAGAAAACCTGAAACAAAAAGAAATAAAAATAACGAAAAAACAAAAGGAATAAAAACGAAAAGAAATAAAAACGAAGGTTAAAAAATGAACGATCGAGGATTTCTCCTCTAGATCCGGCATCTTTTGTGAAAACGGTGGTACCTCGAGAAGGAACGGTGCCGATCCTGGATAGTCAGAGGCTAATGGAATCCGAAGATTACTGTATTGCGCATAAACTACCCCTGGAACCCTTAGCCTCCTTGACACCAATGGGGGATAAATATCCCTCACGGGTGCCAAGGGCAGCTGCTATAGGTGTCCTCACCACCGCCTATTATTATTATTATTATTATTATTATTATTATTATTATATTATTATTATTATTATTATTATATTATTATTATTATTATTATTTACGTTTTGAAAAAAAATATCACTTTAATCGGAAAGTTTCGATGCAAACCACGCGTATTGGATCATCTTTTGAAAAATTGCTGCTGATAAAATTGTTAGTGCATTTGTGTGTGGAGTTGTGTTGTATCTTCACGAGATAAGATTTCGAGTTTTTTTCTTTGAGTAAATATGAACAATTATGAATTTTTGGAACTTGTACTAATTGTACGCCTGAAAATTTAGAGAGCAATTTCTCCTTAATTTCTGAGTATTGCACCCTAGAGCTTTGGGGATTTACTACACTAGTGAACCTCTTTAAATACACGGAGAATCACAATCAGCCAAATCGGTAACCCACACAGTGTGACCTTTACCCTTTACCAATATAAAATAATTTCACATTCTTTGTAATTATATTCTCTGGCAGTATGTATGCATTTGGAAACTGCATTCTTTTTATTAGGTGTTGACGACTGAGGCATAACAGAAATTAACGGATGATCGAGTGACGGTTAATCGAAGTTCTACTGTATTACAGTAAGTGTTTCATACGAATATCATCTCCAAAAAGTTCGTTATCAGTCTATATAACGTAGTGATAAAGTACGTAAACATTATTTGAATAAATTAGAATATCTTTTCAATGAACCTTGTCATCGTTAACTGATTATAATCAATAAATAGTTAATCATCATAAAAAATGATAACCTTTATAAATTTAAAAGTTCGTTACCTCTATTGTGTTTTCATAATATTTTAAATTTCATTAACTTTTGTGATAACAAAACTTGACAGGCAGTAGGTGAGGTATTGTTAAAAAATTTACACAATTTTTCTATGCTGAATCTTCAAAAAGTTTTTGAAGGCTGTATTCAGTTTTAGTTGATCGACAATGCAAAAATGTACTTTTTCATCATGTGGGTCATATCTTAAAATTTATTTGTCGTAAATAATCTTTGGATGCTCCATGACACAGTTAAATGATACTCAGTTGTTTTGATAATTTCGACCGAAGAGAATGTCACGGCTATCATAATAGTAATAATAATCGTTAAGATTGAGTGGGTGGATCAGGTAGGGAATTTAGTGTTTTACTCTTGTACATATATATTTAATTGTTTCGACTTATTAACAAGAAATTTTAGAACCATTGTATATTTTTTTTGGTAACAATTAAGTGGTAAACATTTATTATTCTTGAGTGATTGTTTGATATTTCGTAATTTTATTATTTTTTTTCTTTTTTTTTTCATAAATATTAAAGTATAAAGACATTATAAAAATATTATTACGGTTCAATTGAAATTGATCGTGCCGAATTGATAAAAAGTTTTATTAAATTAATAAATAATAAAGAGTCATTAATTAATAAATAACAGTAAATTAAATATTAATTACGTTTATAACAATTAAAGGCGTCGTTAATATTATATAACTAATTATACAACAATTTGTATTAATTATAGACTGTGATAAATGTATTTTAAGTAATAATACCAGCTTCATTAACGGATGCTAATTGGACAAAAATAAATATTGTTCGGAACACTTATTTTTGTGTATATTAAATATTTAATTCAATTACGTTTGTAGGTGAGTTTCGATTTATAAAATATTTTTTACTTTTTGTTAACATGGTTCGTACGTTAAAGATTAATTTTTAAACTCAACAAAAGTCTATTAATCATTATTGCAAGTTAAAATTTGTTAATTGTGCAATTATTTTTTTTTTTTCAAAATCTTTTTCCTTCAAGTTTTTTCTTTTTCTTATTTAAAAATTTATTGAGATAGTTCATTTTGTAATTAAAAGATACTTTCATAACAAAAAATGCACGTTCAATTAATATTCACTATGGTTGACATAAATTTCGTTACTTTCTTCAGTTTTAAAAATTAAATAACTAAAACATTATACGCTAGAATTTGTTGCTTTGATTTTTAAAAGTTATCCAATGATAATCTTGAGTATCGAAGATATTTATTTGTACGACTAGGTGTTGGTTTTCGGTGTGTCTTGGAAATTTCTCTATTAACTACACGTTAAAGAAGTTAAAAAATTTGTCTCACACACTATAAATCAGAATTTTCACAATTAATATTCTAAAAGAAAAATATTTATTTAATTTATTTTTTAATAAGAAATAATAAAAACAGAAATATTATTTACATTATCTCTTTAGAAAAACTCTTTTATCTTTGTTTATTAATTAACTAAAACATTCAAGATATTTCTTTGATATTTTCTGAAAGTACGCCCGTTTGAAGCCAACAATCAATTTTAATAGTTAGGGAGCTGGTGGGAATTTCGGTGTATGATTTCATCGTCATTGATATTATATGTTACATAGTTTACTACTGTGCGAATAAGAGAATGTTAAAGCAGACTTCAGATGGTGCTGACTTTTCTTGAAAATGAATTTTGAAAATTAGAAGAATAACAAAGCTCCCTTAAATTACGTCATCGTGTCTGCCATTGATATATGGTGTTAAGGGCGGTAAGTATATAATAAATTTGTGGAATGCAGACGTCTACATTTCTGTATTTTTCTTTAAAATATTTTTTTAAAAATAAATTTGTCATTATTTTTTTTTAATGCAGCAATGTAGACGTCTGCCTTCCACAAATTTATTATATACTTATCGCCCTTGACACCATAATATCAATGGCAGATACCATGAGCTTTCTAATTCTTCTAATTTTCAAAATTCATTTTCAAGAAAAGTCAGCACCATCTGAACTCTGCTGTAACATTCTCTTATTCGCACAGTAGTAAACTATAAAACATAATAATATCAATAACGATGAAATCATATACCGAAGTTCCCACCAGCTTCCTAGCTATAAAGTAAGTATTAAAGAACAAAAGTGCTGCAGCTCAACAGTCAATTTTATTTGATCTAAGTATTTATTTATTAGTTGATTGAAATAAACCAAATACATTTATCAGATCAACGGACAATAATGATGCGACTTATGCCCGGGACTGTTTTGGGGTCCCTAGAAACCGTATATGACATTCATTAAAATTTATATATATATATATATATATATATATATATATATATATATATATATATATATACAGGGTGTAAAACAAATAACTCTCGTCCTTTTGTGGGCTGACTCTAGCACCCTGTAGACACTAAAACCGCAGGAATTTTTTCGGAATTAACAGTCGCGTCACCCCTCAAAAGGATAAGAATTATTTCCTTTACACCCTGTATATAATATATATAATATATGTACATATATATATATATATATATATATATATATATATATATATATATATATATATATATATATATATATATATATATTCATATCTTCATATTTTATTAGCATGGCTAATTTCCGCACCGTAAGAACTTAGTATGGGTACCTATACCAGCAGTTTTAGAATTGTTTCTACATATTTTACGCCCTTCAAGTCACCAAGGCCATGGGAAACCATTTTAACGTCATTTTCGTCTTTCACAGAGATCTCAACAGTATTTAAGTAAAAACTGTCAAATTTCTTCAGCTTTTTAATTTGCGCCCTATTTGGTGCAACTGATGGACAGTGTGACCACACGTCCATTTAAATTTGATATTCTAAAATTTTGTGCAATAACAGTTCCTTATGTGCGTCGCTTCGCTCGCTCGATGACTCTAAAGTATTATTCACATTTTCATATTTTCAAGTCATATTCATATTTCTATAACATAATTTTCATATGTATGGAATTTGCTAGAAACAGCAGAATTGCCAATTGATGATAATGCGGCCCATACACGGTTCAACTTGTTGTACTACCTAGTTGTCCTACAAGTTTAACTGTTTGCTATACACTATTAAACTATTCATTCAGCATCCAACTTGTGCGGTATCACCACAAGCTATTGGAAATAACAAACAAAATCAAATATTTAATTGTTATTAATTTAATTGTTATTAATTTCCAATTGTTACCGCTGTAAATATTTTGTTGATTACACCCTTTACACCATATATGTACTGATTTTGTTGTTCAACTACCCCACCCACAGTACAATTCACGTTTTACCAAATAGAAGGGTAGAAAATAAGTTTTTTGCCAAAATTTCGTCAAGTTCGTATGTTTTTACGACATTTTGTTATATCATTAGAAACGGGAGAAAAATCACACACAAAATGTCTTTGAACTATTATTCTAGGTATACTAGTTTTCGAGAAAAATTAATTTTTGTAAACGGAAATTCGCTATGTTATGCAGAATACTGTGACAGGGGGTATTTTAATTTTTTTGATATTAAATACTAATTAAGTAGAAGCTAGTTAGATCAAATTAATTGCGGGTGGAGTTGTAGGTCAGTTCCATTACCTATAATAAACGAAGAAACAAACTAACATTCTCTCTTTGTAATATTGGCTAACTGATTACGACCGAACAACTGTTAATAAAATAGTAATTTATTCTAAGCTAGCTAAATACGTATTATGAAATCTTTGAACTCTTAGGATATAATTTGTATGTCACAAGTTTTATTTAACGTCAATAACCATTTTTGAATGTTACCTTATTATATAGTAATATAAAGGCAGTGCACTTTGGTCATTAACGTCATCGCAATTTACCTCATGACGATATAATATCTTGTTTTGACCATATAGTAGTTTTAGGTAATAGACTCTGAATGGTATACGTAACGTATTGATGCTGAGCAAGTCTACTTAATTATAATGTTGATATATTTAATAAATTATTATTATTGTTTGCAAATATATACAATGATATGTAGCTACAGGATGAATAATCTGAATGTTTCCATTTGTTTAGTCCTAAATATTCACCTGATAAAAAAGTAACATTTTAAACGTAAAGAAGGTTTTTAAAAGAGTGTCTGTACAAGCTATATTAACCTTTATAAAAACGTAAGCCGTAAATCCACTTAAACCGTTTAGTATATTTGTATAATGGCTATGGCGCCACCGACAATATTATCAGGAGACATAGGGATCGCGATGCGGCTGTGATTCTATCAACGATATTTACACCGGTCGGCCTTAAGGACGGCTAAAGTGCTTAAAAATGATAAATACTGTAAGGAAACACCTACGAAAAATTTTATCATAGATATCTACTAGAACTTAAGATTTTGTTAATTGTTAGCATAAAAAATTTTTTTGAAATAAAATCTATTTGCTTATTAAAGTTTAAAATTTTTTTTTTGATAGAACTGCGTCAATAATACTCCAATTGACCTTATGTTATTAGATTTTTCCTAGTAATTGGATTTTTAGAACTGTCTTTTCAATACGTGGTGAGACTCAATTCAGTCGATTCTAGAACGTATGGTTACATGATTAATAAGTAACTGCGTTTGTTATAAATAATAAGTATAGAAGTTTGCATCATACCTCGAAAGCCACAAGACCTATATAAAACTACTCATTGACCATAATGGCAATTCTCAGAATATTCATGTACAGTCGACTCTCGTTAATTCGAAACTCGAGGTAATCTTAAAATATTACGAATTATAGAGAGGTTCGAATTATCGCAGGCAACAATTTCAATTTTTTAAGCATTTGCGATGAATGAACTTGAACTTTTCTTAAAATGTACTTACTTACTGTGATGAGTTCGAATTAACGCGTGGTTTTGCTACCTAGCAATGACTTTTTCGTTCGAATTACCAAGTGTATAAAAATCTATTGTTTGAGTTCGAAATATAAAGAGATTTTGAAGGGAACTCGTGATACCTTTGAATTATAGAGTTTCGAATTATCGAAGGTTTGTATTAACGAGAGTCTACTGGATATGTGATATAAAAGTTGGTTTTTTGCATAGAACAAGTTCTGTGCATTTATATTTAAAAAGATAATTTGGAAGTTTTCTTATTAATTCGGAAGTTACAACATTATCATATTATAAATTAATGGTTTAACTAATTAATTTTATACAAACTAGTTTTTTGTATTTTTAATTAGAATTTTCAAATACTTATATAAGGTGTACCGTTTAAAAGATAGGAATTAACCTATAGTCTTTTTGTCAGTCGTATAGAATATAGTAGAATTTAGCTAGATTACTAATGAAGGTATTACTACAATATTTTGGTTATTCTTTTCATTTGAAAGTGCGAATGTTTATGAACATACGAGTATATGTATATTTATATTGAATATTTTATTAAGGAAGTCTCCAACCATTTAATACGAGAAAACGATAAGATTGCCGCCTAAAAATAACTATAACAGATTCATTCGTGTTGAACATTTGTGAACGTAAAAATGAAAACAATCTTTATAAACATCAAAAATATTTTTTATTAGAAATTTGCAAAAGACTGTTAACATATTCATAAAATAGTATGGTCAATGGTTCTGAAGTCAATGTTATATCTATTGGTGATCTGGAAAGTTCGTGCTGTTTTTAGTGTAAATGACCACCCCGACTTTCTTCAAATGGCCAAAAACTGTGAATTTTGAATGCTCAAAAATTGCCGCTAATTCTTAACAGTTTACCTCAGGTTTCGATTTATTTTTTGACGGATAAATTCATCGTCAATACACACAGGTCGATCGGAGGGAGTTTTACCTTCCAAAGAAAAACTACCCTTTTGAAATCTAGCGAAACACTTTCTATAAGTTCTGTCAGAAAGCGCATCATCGCCATAAACACTACACATATTTTTCATTGCGTCAGGTGTATTAGTACCTTTTATAAACTCGTATAACATGACATGATGTTCCTTGATGTCTAAGATTGCTCATTATTACTGACAAAAAAAAATTTAAACACTGTTTAAAGATGTATGATAATTATAACAAGCAACACTATCGGCCTAACACTAACATGTTGTTGAAGAAATATGAATTCATTCGAGTGGCTCCGAAAATGGCACGAACTTTGCGGATGACCTAATAAAATCGTTATAGAGGAACAAGAATTTATCATGAGTAATATGATCCGAAAGTAGCTATAACTTTATAAATGGAAAACACAGTATAAGTATACGCAAAGTTTCTGAGCGATCAAAGTCCACTTTACAGTACTCCGTTAAATATATGAAAGTAAGGGTCTACACCATTAAAAAATAGTATTTATAAATACCTAAATGAAATGCATTCAATTTTATTGGATTACCTGATGCAATCATAAAATCTATCTTTGTAATGTTGCTATTATTATGAATTTCTTAATATTATTTAATTCATTTAAGTAGGTATATATCATTGTATTACTATATAAATAAGCAAACTATTTCAAGATCTATTACTTTTTTTACAACGTAGTGTATTTTTGTACATTGTATATATAGTGTAATATTACCTGAGTGAGAGATATAAAAACTAATAGCGGGACTTTAGATATAATTACTCTATTTTCATCTTTATTGCAAAAGTATTTTATCTTCTTAATGTAACAGAATATGTATATCTCTTACTAAAAATATATATTTCCTTTTTGTTGGACTTTGATCCCTCAAGAATTCTGCGTTTAGTTATATATAGGTCAAATTAACTAAAACTGGTCTGGCGTCACTATCGAATGAAGCAAAGTCAGACGTACAATTTGAAAATTAGTATAATTACTCTAATATAAAAATAATTAAAAGGAAAGAAGACAGAAAGTTAGGTACGTCTAATTTTACTTCATTTGTTGCATTTGTTTGATGATATCAGACAAATATTAGTTAATTGGACCTATTCCTTTACCTACCAGTTTTGTTTCCGTGATTACTAAAATAACGGAAGAATTGTGATAAATTTCATTACAGTTAGAACAATGATAGTTACTCTGCATATCGCGCGTACTCTGTCTCAACCTCGTATCTGAAAACTCCCAATTTTTGGACACAAAAAAAAACATATTTTAAATCCGTGTTTTCATCACTATGAGCTTAAGATTTATGCTAATTACACCATTTGATGTTGGCTACCCATATATATATATATATATATATATATATATATATATATATATATATATATATATATATATATATATAGATAAGTATATATGTAAATACAGTATTTAATATGTTTTTTGTGTGTCCTAAAACATGTAGCTTTTGATATACGAGGTGGAGACAGGCAACGCGCGATATGCAAATTTAAGTTATGTTAACGTTGGCTGCATGAAATGGACTCCCTGTTATTCTCCTTACTTTGAAAACAAAGGCCTAGCTATAAAGACTGTTAATTTTAATTTTTTGCAATTATTTAGGAGTTCAAAACATCAAATTATGTCTGTATCTTTAATTTCTTCTGCAGATTTATTTAACACATAAAAAACCATACAATCAATCTTTTCGTAATTTTCGGAGTTATATAATTGATTAAAAAAGTTAGGAAGCAGATCATCCACTTCTTGTTTTACAATAATTATTGTCTCCTACATGACATGACGTTCATATTATAAGACATGAAGAAGCAGTTTAGGGACAAAATCCCTTTAAATATTGGATAAAATCTGCTATAAGTACGTGGAAGCTGTGTGCCATACCTTATGGGTTACGTATTTTTAAATTACATATTTTAAAAATGTTACCAAAGTTAATATACTTACTTAAATAAGAAATAGCTTTTGTCAAGTTCAGCGCAGTTTAGTTTTCATTTTTGTTGGGAATTACGTAGAATTCTTTCTTATTTATGAATACTTGTTAATTGCCTTTTTAATTTCCTGACATCTTTACTGACACGTTTATTTAACGTAGTAGTCTGGTAACTCGAGCTGTTTTCCATGCCTATTTTTAGGGGTGTTTTTTTTTTTTTTTTGTTTGAGAGAGAAGAAATGAAAAGTTTTGAATTTTTAATATGCTTTTTTTACATTTTAATGTAGCAAAATTTTTTTTTTTTTGAATAAATTAAATGTTTTATTGTTATTATTATCACTTGAAGTTGGCACCTAAAAAAAAAGCACGTGGAAATCAAAAATTCTTAATTAGTCTTAATCTATAGATGTGTCATTCTGGTCGGAACTAGAATTATAAAATTTTATCAAAAAATAACAAAATGGCGGACTTCGAAAAAAAGTCATTTTTTCGAAATTTGAATTCATTAAAAATTCAAAACTTTTCATTTGTTCTTTCTCAAAAAAAAAAAAAAAAAAATGTCGCCAAAATTAGGCATGAAAAACAGGGAGAGTTTACCTTAATGTTTTGTTATATTCACGTGTTATATATAATAACCGTGTTTTTCTATTGATATATTTCTAAACGGATGTAATAGAAAATTCAATGCAGTCTACGTAAGATAAAAAAATGTTTAAAAATAGAATTTTTCGCATGCAATTATTACTTGCTTTCTGTAATCATAATGAATTTGTCATGAGGGAAACACTTTCGGACAGTTAATAGTCACTAGTTAGAATTATAACAAAATGTAAAAAATTTCTCACTCTGTATTCAGTTAAATTTACTAATAGAAATTTTCGTTTCATATTTTCGTGTTTACCTATCAACGAACTGATCAATAAAATGTTTCCTACGTTTTTGTTCGCTGAAAAATTTAGCTAAAATAGAAAATATTAGAAAAGAAACATTTTAGCGAATTTCCAGAATGGAAACTCGCTATTACAGCCTTGCTCATGGTGGAAGATCAGCCCGCGAATATGGCAGAAATTTGTTTTGAGGCCCCTAGAACCTAAAAATAATATTCACTAAAATTTATATATATATATATATATATATATATATATATATATATATATATATATGTATGTATGTATAGGTTTATGTATGTATATATGTATCAGCACGATAGCTCTTCAGGAAAAACTGCTAGCTTTACGAAATTTGGTGACAACGTTGAAAATCCAAAAATCTTGGATGAGTTCTTCAGCCAAGCACGTCGGATGCCAGGAACATGGTTTTTGTTCTTGCAAAAAATTAGTTTTTTGCCAAAATTTGCTATAATTTAAAAGTTTTCGCCACAGTTTTTTACACCATTGCAAAGACGGAAAAAAATCACATAAAAAAGGTTTTTGAACTATTATTCTAGGTTAGCTAGTTTTTGAGAAAATAAGAAAACAAGTTCTGGACCCACCATCCACTACCGGGGCGGTTCTAGAAACCTCCGGCGGTGGGTGGAGACTCATATTTGTTTAAAATATTGCTTTTAAATAAAATGATTTTTTGAGTTTGTTGGTGCCAAATTGATTTATTCTGAAACTAAAACAAATCTTCAATTTATATACGTTAATGACTTATTCTTTTCAAGCCTGAATACCTCAAAAACCTCAAACCCCTGTCGCAGCATCCTGCATAACATAGCGAATTTCTCAAAAACCTCAAACCCCTGTCGCAGCATCCTGCATAACATAGCGAATTTCCATTTACAAAAGTACGTTTTTCTCGGAAACTAGTTGATATAGAGTAATTGTAAATAAAAAACCTTCTTTATGTGATTTTTCCGCCTCATTCCGCCAAATTTTTTTCACGAAAAATGTCCAAAACACCGTAAACGTTTTCATGAAATTTCTTAAAAATAAGATGTTTCGTTCTTGAGGTATCGTGCGGACACTTAGTAAACATATATATAAACGTGCCGCACGATAACTCAAGAACGAAACATCTTATTTTTAAGAAATTTCGTGAAAATGTTTACGGTTTTTTGGGCATTTTTCGTGAAAAAAATTTGGCGGAATGAGGCGGAAAAATCACATAAAGAAGGTTTTTTTATTTACAATTACTCTATATCAACTAGTTTCCGAGAAAAACGTACTTTTGTAAATGGAAATTCGCTATGTTATGCAGGGTGCTGCGACAGGGGTATTTTAAAATACAGAGAATATAGTTATTACCTACGTATAATACTATTAATTAAAATTAAAAATATTTGCGAATTGCGATAAGAAATTTAATGTTTCAAAATTATTTTAGCCTATCTATTTTAAAAATATTAAGAATGATTACTTTTATGAGAAATACATTCATATTAAGTAATAGTAATAGGCGCAATAGATATGTCCAATTTTGTTTCGTTTATTGCATTTGATTAATAACGTCAGATCATTCATTTTTATGATGATTTTGGTTTTTGAACCATTTATATTTGATTTGATTAGTGCCGGATCTAGGGGGCAGCGGGGGTACGTGTCGCGAACGCCAAGTTTTGGGGTCGCCAAAATGTTGAATTTGATGTTTTTTCACAGGCGACAGGGCTGGTGAGAGAAATGGCGGGCCCCCGGTCTCAACAAAACGTTTTCGAACATTTTTCCTCGAAAAATACAATTGACAAGCAAAAAAGCCTCTTCGCACTCTGTCCGGGCCCCTAATCCTGCGGCCTCCCATTTTAGAACTTGGCCTCCGCGCGGACAATTGCCTCACCTGCCCCACCCTCTTGCTGGCTCTGTCTATAATTACAACTTTAAATTTTGTGGATTGTTCTATAAATTTTGCAAATTTCCCTTTTTTTTTTTAAATGTTTATTGTTTCTTTTTACCACTTATTAAAGTTAAATTATAATCAGTTTTTGTTTCAAATTTTGTTTCTTTTTCTTTTTTTTAATTATTGAAAATGATTTTCAAATAAATTTTTATAAACATTCCATACCGTTCTGTTGCGGTAATTGTTATATAATTGCCATATAGTGTTTAGAGGTTTGGAAAAAAATTTTGTGATAAAAAAAAATAAACGTAACAAGGTTACTGAAGTTATTACATCATTTAGCCTTTTTCTAATGAGAATATTAATCAAAATGATTGTTTAATATACTTCATAAGTAATTGTTAAAATGCTATTATTCTGATGACACTTGTGTACACACAGTATACATACAATATAAACAGTGGCGGCGCAATGTTAAAATTGGAAGTAGACAAAATGAGTTTTGCAAGGCGCCCTTTTTTGATATATAGGCTGTCTTAGACAAAGAGGAACTAAAGAGGAACGACTTTTATTCATGATTACTTAACTAAAATTAACCGTAGAATATTACAGTGATTTTTGCGATTTATTTATTACACAGGATATTCAAAGAAAAAATTGATTTTTATAGATAACAGACGACAGAAGAACAAGGTCACAACTAGTACTAAAGATGCATACGAGAAAACTTAGCAAAAATTCTCCTTCTCCCCTTGTAAATTACACAAATTTAACAACGTATAGGCGCTTTTTCACCCTTTGTAGTATTCTACGGTTAAGGAAAAAATAAAAGGTATAACAAGAAAATTTATTTATTTATTTTTTATTTTTTATTTTTTTATAGGGTAAAAGCCCCGATTGTGGAACACTATTTTTAGGTATTTCATCAAACTTGCTTATAAAAATTAATAAATGAATTAAACACCCATTTTTTTTTCTTAATATGCATGAAACCAAGTATTTTTAATCCAATGATTATGTTTTTTAGAAAATATAACCCAAAAATTTTGATTTATTAATGTTTTGTTTTATAATTTGTTGACATCTATAAAAAAAACGGACAGAATATATTAACACCCTTTAAAAAATCAGCACATTGACACCTAAAAAAAAGAACACGTATGTACGAACATGAGATACATCATATTACATTTTCTGCCATCTTTGCACTCTATGACATAGAGTGACATCTAGTAGTAAATAGAATGTCAAATTAAAAAATATAGAATGGTTTAAATATTCGATAAAATAAACGACCAAAATCACAGAATATACCAAAATACTATATTTTGTTTCGCCATCTATGTATTTTGGTAAAGTTCTAATCAATTCTAAACTAACTTATCAAAATGGCGACAATTTTTCATTATTAATAAAATTTTGCAAATTTAAATCAATATTTTTTTATTTATCAATTGACGATACGCTCCGAAATAAAAAAAATATTAAAAATTTTACGATTTTAAAGCAGTAAGTAAATATTTTAGGCTCAAAAAGAAATTAAAATTATTTATAATACAAATTTTTAGTTATGTTACGTACATGATTTTAGTTAAATAAAGAGGTTATGTGTGTACTGAAAGAAATACACATATATATATATATATAAATTACATTTAAACCGAATAAAAAGGTGATTTAGCTCTTATAATCTCTTAACTGGACTAATAAAAATTATTTGTATAGTTTTATTGCGCTAACTTCGAAAATTAACTGGAAAATGTTGAAATTTATAAGGCATGTGTTTCTATAAATAAGCATTGATCAAACGCAAAAGAGACACATTCAGCAAAAACTGTTTAATATATATATGTATTTCTTTAATTAAGTAAAGAAACATTAAATGTGAAGTGAATTTAAATTGAAAAACAATCGTTCTATTAATAATAATTTTTGTTATCAGACGTTTCTTTCAGAAATAACTTCATTAAGATATAAATGTCAAAACTGTTTTTCTATTGGATCGCGTTCCACAAACGGGGCTTTTACCCTATACATTGCCAATTTTGGCATGAAATTAATAATTAAGGCAACTATAGGCAAAAATTTATTTGTATTGATTTAAAACTATGGAATTATTAATAATTTTCACCGAATTGGCCGAAAAGAAGATTTTAAGGAGTTCTAGGTTTCTAATATGAAAATATACTCTGAACGTTTTAAAAATATGGGTTGAAGGTAGACGTCAGTAGTATTGTTAAAAAATTTTAGAAATATCTGAATGAAGCACTAAATATGAAAACATTAACAGAATTAAATAATAAAAAATTTTAGAACTGAATTGACAGTAATTTTAAAAAAACATCCCAGAGATTTCGTAGTTTACAGAGATTTTTTTGTATAGAGGTATTTTGTTCGTGAATGAGAGATAGAGACAATTAGTTGTAATTAGTTAAACAAGGAATGAAGCGGGATGTACGATTTATGGGAATTATAATATATGAATTTTTATGAATTTTAACAAATAAAACGGAAATATGAAAAAACGTCGGGATATTTTGAGCGCTCTAGGCGGTCGGTCGCTTAGTTTGCGTATATAGTCCCGCATTTATTTTTAATTAGTGCAACTAGGTATTTATTTATTTTCGTAATGTTAGTTTTAAAAAGTCCAGAATAATAAATTAGTTTTAAAAAAAGGATTATTAATTTTTTTATTTCGCTTCTGTTCATGTTAACCTTATTTACATTACTTCTGACAAATTTATTTTCACCAAGTTTCCGGTTAAAATTTTATATACATCAAGACTCTGACTATTATGTATAATTAGAACATTTATCCGGGAAAGAATACCAAAATATTCATTAAGGATTTGTTTAATAATCCTATTCTGGATTTTTATGTAAAATTTTATCAAAACCCAACAAGTATAAATATCTAGGAGTGGGATAATATATTATAATAATGGGCTAAAGTTAAACAAAATGTGATATGAATCAAAGCTTCATGAACCTTTTGCGGTGTGAGATCCTGTAGAGTGAGTGGCTATAGACGATCACATACTTTGCACACCGCTACTGAATATATTTTTTTTTATATTTTTTCTAGCTTCACTTATTAAAAATGTAAGATTTATGGAAAATTATTTAATTGTGGATAAATATACTTTAATTATTAAATTAATTATTAGAGTAATTTTAAAATTTATTTTTGGCGCTGTATCAAAATTAAATTAATTTTTCAGGTCAGCACGGGCTCAAAATTGTTAAAATAATTGAATAAAACTCTTAATGAGGTGGAAACAAATTATTTTAATTGTAGAAATCATTAGATATAGACTCATATAGCTTAAAAGAATAATGTGTATAATTTTGTTCCATTTAGTGCAATTTCAGTCACCCTTGTGTCCTTGAATCGAATCGAAGAATCTAAAAATTTGATTGCTGATGGGACCTTTTTATTAATAAAATAGTATTCGGTGCCATTTGCTTTTGCATTTTGACGAATCATAACCAGGAACATTTAAAATTTGTATTATATTTCTAGAAAATATTTTGTCTTGTACTAATATTTTCGTATTTCTGAAAGTTATTAAGTTTTTTTTTTTTTTTGATTATTTGTATATACAGTACAGGGTGTCCTAAAATTTCTGGGATATAGAAGTACCATGCATTCTAGAGCTCAAAAAAGGCGTTACAGATAACATGACATTTCAAAACACCGTACCGAGTATTATTTGCGTTATAAAATTTTAATTAAAGTATCATATACCTAAAGAATTTTGATATTAAGACATGGCTGTGAACAAATACAAAACAAAAATTATCACGTGTAATTACAGTAACCTTAACCTGAAAATAAAAAAATTACTATTTATAATCATACGTTGTAACGTTTTCTATAAACTGTGATAATCTTTTTCAACCGTTTATTAATTATTCATGTTAGGTATCTCTTATGTATCTTTAGACATACAGATAGCCACTAATTCAAGAATTGATATTTATTATCTTTTTATTATTTGAATGGAGGTGTTACGGAAAAATTTTTCTATTCAAAACAACGCATCTTCTTTAAACGATGCGACTTAATTAAGGTTAAATTAATTGGTAAAGTGTATTCTTGCACCATGTTTTTAAAATGCTATTTTTGTTTCCGTTTTTATTTTCTTTTAAATAATTCCCAGTTTCCGGAAAAAAATTATCGATCGGTTGAACTGAAGGATAGCCACTGTGAAAATAAATAATTAATATGATTAATATAAATTAATTGGGAATTTATAATTAGGATTTTCTTTTAATCGGAAAATTATAGGGTAGATTGAGAAATTGAAGAATAGTGTCGTTGTAGACACCTGACTAAACGGTCCATTAGTATCTTTTTTTTTTTTTTTATAATAATAATACGTTAATTATAGCAAAGTTGTAACTTAAACGAAGTATCAGTTGTGTTAGATATTTTTTGAATAAAATGATCTTAATAACGAAGTGACGAAAGCATGGAAACAGTAAATGACTTCGATGAAAAGTTTTCTTTGTTCAACTTAATAGTGACTCTTAAGGGATTTTGTTACGTGAATAAATTTATAGTTTCTTTATTGTTAGTAATTTTTCTTTTCTGATGAGTAGGTTGAACTTGTCATTTATTTATAAAATTAGACAATTCTTTTGTGACCAACACATATATATATATATATATATATATATATATATATATATATATATATAAATTAGCTTTGTTTAACGAAATAACTAATATTTTCTATAATAACTATTAGGTTTAATGCTCTCGCACTGTGAATTGTGATGATGCTAAAATTTAAATATGTGTAGTGATCATTAAGACAAGAAATATATATATATATATATATATATATATATATATATATATATATATATATATATATATATATATATATATATATATATATATATATATATATATATATATATATATATATATATATGTTATCCTCCAGCATGAATAGTGTTAGGGTTACTGGAATCAAATTGATTAGGTAGAATTTCAGATAGTACATATTAGGATATTTTCTTAAAAGTTAGGTTATGTTAGGCTTTGAAAAATTTAGCAAATTATGCTTCTAAGGTTGTGAAGATGTTAAAACTTGGACAGTTTCCTAGAGGGGGGCTTATATTCCTGAAACAAAAATACTTTACAGATGCTTTGATATAAATTTTTACGAAACAAAAAAAAATTAATTTCTAAATACTTAATCACTTTATTGTAAAATTACTCATCAGTTTTTATTGAGGTTTGACAAAATCAGATTTGGCTCAAGACTCAATAAAATAACATTTATAGACTACGTAATTTAGGGATAGTAATTTTTTTAAATTTATACTTTAACGATTTAAGTGTCATAATAACACATTTGGAAAAATTGATTCAATTACTCGGGCAATCCCTAATTTTTTCCTTCGAACTTGACAGTGTAACTAAATGCTACTTAAATAATTTTTTTCAACCTCTTGAATCGTAAGTTCGCATTGGCACAGCAAGTAATTTGACGGTGTAAGCAACCATTACCGTTCTGTTTCCTAATTACTATAGTTACAAAAAAATAACAGGTTAAAAAAGGTTAGTTTGCTTGCTGGGCAAGTAAATAATAGTCTACCTACTGTCAATTAGTAATTAGATTTTTCTATGGAAATGGTTTTTTATAGACGCCTACTATTTTTTTTTCAATTTATTCATTATTTTTTTGATTTTTCATTAAAAAAATTATTTACTCGTACTTGGCCCCTTAAATTTATATTTGTGACCATGGATGCTTCAGAATCCTCGGCTTTTAGCCTCGAATTCTCAAACTGCATCCGAGGCTATAAAAATAACACTTGCAGTCCTCGATAAGTAATATACTATTAAATTGTAGTAAAAGATGTATTAAAATTATTACATTGTTTTAAATAAAACTGAGAAATGCGCAGGTTGAAAAAGCTTGACTGTGATTCAAATTTCTGAATCCGACTGAACAGTAGCAATAATTTAATTTTTTGCATGTTTTGCTGGTTATTAGTTATTAATACGTATTTAATTTTTACAATTTTATGGACATCAAATTATGAGGATCTTGTGTTTAATTTTTTATTTGTTAATAATTATTATTCTATCTTTAACATGATTTATACGAAGGTCAGGAAATTAGATGTTATATTGTATATAATTTATTTTCAGTTCAATGATAAATAAGTACCCATCCATGATAATAAGTGTTCTTCTAGGAATATATTTTTTCACGTAACAAAATATACCGGGTATCCCGTTCGGATGTATACATACGATTTATATGTTAATTGATAACATTGGATTCCCATAAGGAAAAAGTTATGTCACAAGAGTGCTTCGGATAAACGTATTTATATTTTTGGAACTTTTATAAAATAATTTTTTTCCACCCAATTATCTGCACTATTTTTTCAACAGAGTATTCTTTCCGTATTTTTATTATTTTAATATTTATTTCAAAAAAAAAGATGCCTTTTGAATTTACAAAAAATGACGCAAATATTTATGTGAAAATATAAATTGCTTGAAAATTGCCACATTAATTTCTTTATTTTACTGCATTTTTGTTGTTAAAGCGATAGTAACAGTATACCTTGTTTATTTTGTTTAGAATATGAACACTATATTTCTTTCTCTGTTTTACAGAATAGTAAAAATGTGCAAAAAAGAGAAAGAAATATGGTGTGCATATTCTAAACAAAATAAACAAGGTTTAGTTACAATATGAAATTTGTATTATTAGTTTGTTCAAGTTTGACATAAATTTTTCCTTATGGGAATTCAGTGTTATCAATTAACATATAAACTGTATGTATACATCCAAACCGGACACCCGGTATAAATATAAAAAAAGTATATCTACACTAGCCACTAGAAAGTTTACAATCATACCTAGTACTGTTATGAAAAGCAAAAGTGAATTTTTTTTTTTTGGTTTATTTTCATGCCTCACGCTTAACCAATCAACTTGAAGTTTTCCATGATGGTAGTCGGAGGACGAAGAAGGCCATAGGCTGCTTTTTACCACGAGAAAAAACTACTTCACGGGGGAAAATGTATTTAAACCAAAACAATAAAATTCCGACCACTGACTATTAGAAAAACGATTGACTGACTTCAAACCTTGTACATTGTTAACAGAGGGATTAAAAGAGTGTATACCTAGGCTAATTTTGATTTCAGGAAAATATCTGATTCCCACTGGGAAATATACAAAAAAATTCAAAAAATAGAAAATAAATAACTAAATAGATAAAATTCATCAAAAGTAAAAGAAAATGATTTTGAAAACAAAAATTTTACAATTTTAGTTTAGTTTACAATCAAATTTAGTTTACGACAATAATTGATAGACAGACTTGTTTGGGATGTAGTAGTTTCTTATTCGCTAATGCGCCAAACACCTTAAGACAAATTATAAAACAATTTAGCCAATGTATTCCGAAATTATTTATTTGTGACATTTTTTTTACATTTTATTATTATTTTCTACACTTTGGCACCCATTTTTGCAAATTTTTCGATTTAAGCGTGCACATTCGTTTGTCCATTGTTTGTCCACGATTGTCCACCAAAAATTTTCGTTGTCCACTTTTGGTTTTGAAATGGCGGCCCAAAAACTTTTTTTGCACATTTTTATCACTGGCACCCCCATAATTGCAACCAAGATTTCTGAACCACCTAAATCGTTTGTCCATCGTTTATCCACCATTGTTTATCAAAAATTTTCGATTTCCCACCCACCGGTTAATTATAATTAATTAGTAAAATTTTCAGAAAGTATCAAATTGGCACCCATTTTTTCGAATTTTACATTTTGCATTCGTTTGTCCATCGTTTGTCCACGATTGTCCACCCACAGGTTAAGTATAATGAATTATTATTATTTTTAGAAAGTGTGAAGTTGGTACCTCTTTTTTGGATTTTTGCATTTTTTTTACTGCGTTTATCGATCGTCTGTCCACCATTGTCCACCAAAAAATTTCGATTGTCTACTTTTGGTTTCGGAATTGCTCCCAAAAACTATTTTTGCAATTTTTTTAGACTTTTTAAATTGAAATTTAAAAATTGTTTAATATGCAAAATACTCTTAAAATAAAAACGAGCCAAAATTTAATAGCCTCTTATGTTTTGAATTTGACAATGCTATATTATGTGCAAATTAACAAAAATGTATTTCAAAACAGGGTGATTCTTAGCTGCATTTTGGAGAAAATAGAATGTGCCGGGAAAATCTGTATGTTCAGTGGAATAGTAATAGCGGACCATTTCAAGACTTTATATCGTTTAGTTCAAGGCCGGTGGATAGAATATAAAAGGAAAGCAATAAAAGAAATTGCAAAATTCCAAAAAAGGGTTGCAGGGGTGCCAACTCCACGCTTTTTGAAAATTTTAATAATTAAATATAATTAACATGTGGTTGAACAAATGAAACTAATTGCTGCACAAACGATGGACAAATGATTTAGGTGGTTCAGAAATTTTTTTTACAATTTGGTAGTGCCAGTGGAAAAAAAATTGCAAAAACAGTTTATTGGCCGCTATTCCAAAACCAAAAGTGGACAAACGAAAATTTTTGGTGGACAATGGTGGACAAACGATTTAGGTGGCTCAGAAACCTTTGTTGCCATTTCCGGGTGCCAGTGAGAAAAATGTGTAAAAAAAGTTTTTTGGACCGCCATTTCAAAACCAAAAGTAGACAAACGAAAATTTTTTGTATAGACAATGGTGGACAAACGATGGACAAACGATTTAGGTGGTTCAGAAACCATTGTTGCGATTTCCGGGTGCCAACGAGAAAAATGTGCAAAAAAAGTTTTGGGCCGCCATTTCAAAACCAAAACTGGACAAACGAAAATTTTTGTTGGACAATGGTGGACAAACGATGGACAAACGAATGTGCACGCTTAAATCGAAAAATTTGGAAAAGTGGGTTCCAACTTCACACAGCTCAGTTTAAATCATATAGGCAAAATATTCTATTGTATATTCGTCGTATGCTTTTATAAAGGAAATAAAAAATTCTTGGTCAGGTTTTTTAAAATTTATTGAAAATAAAAAAAACCTTAGAATAATAAATTCTTACAATTTTATGTCAAAAATAAAATTTATAGCAGTAAGTTAAAGTATTAATTATATTTGTGCTTAAAGTTCAATTTTTCAAAAACCACTTACCCCGTTTTACCACAATTTTTTCTGGTGTTGCTAACTTTTTGGTATGCACTGTATAAGTAATATTTAATAAGTATATAATAAAAAAAAAATTTAAATGACCATAATATAATTGGTAGGTATTTTTAATTATTTAATTATTTACATTAACAAAAAAAATTAGCATTTTAAAAAGATAATTGTTATTATACTTAAAAACATGGTACGATTTTGTCTATTTTTATATTATTGTAAAATGCGTGATTATTGTGATCTTGATGTGGATAAGGACCAACTAGTTTTAGAATCAAAGTCAAAACGTGAAATTTTGATTTTTTCATCAGATCGTTTATTTAGTTGGATAAGTGTGACTAGAATTTCATTTTTATTACGAAAAATTAATTTTTTTATATAATAATTTTTCTTATTTAAAACGCTAGTTTACGTTAGACATTTGACAATACATTATGTTTATTGTCTTTGAAGTCTGAACAAATTACGCGACATACTACAGAAGAAATGATACTTTAATGCTGATTGTTGAAGCTTTTTTATCCTTTAATCTTAATACAAAAGAAAATTTCAAAAGAATTTCAAGGGAAAATAAACAAATATTTTCAAGAGTTAACTAAAAGTAACACAATTTGTTAAAACTTGAAACCATTTGTTCTATTCAATTTGAATTACAGTGCTTCCACAATAATTTTTAAGAGATCTTAAGAATACTGTACACGCCTACATGTATTTGTAAAAGGTTGCTTAAAAGTTTTATCAATCTTAAATGCTACTCTGGATTTTTAGGGTCTAGAAGAAATAAATTTCCGATCCCTTATAATTCCTCATGTCTGTTTCTTATACTTTTCGTATCGCTTGTAGTTTGTCAACAATTGCTCCAAAAAGTCTGAAAAAGTTACTGGTAACTAATATTTTTGTACAAAAACTTCCAACTAAAATTATTTCGGGTAACTTCGATTGTTAACTTACTTTACAAGTGACAAAATAATCTGAAAAAAATCTGAAAAAATTAGAGGTACCTAGTATCCCTTTATTAGAACTTCAGTTAAAATTAATTCGGAAATCTTTGATCCATAATTATAGAAGTTGCAGACATTTAAATTTTACATTATCGTTACAGTTTAACTACATAAAAAATACTTACAATTAAATATCAATCGAAATAGCTTAGAGGTAGTGCTCTATTCTAGTAGACTAGGAACCAAGGAACCGGAGTTTCATTCCTGCTTAATCCCATTGCGTATTCTTATTTATTTATTTTTATTTCTATTGTTACTAAATAAATTTGTTAATAATTAATTAATTAAGAAGTTAATGAAAAAGAATTACGTTTAAATAAAATTCAAATTTAGTAAGAATAATCAATACCTATAAATAAAATAGAAGGGTCTGTCTGTTATTTTCGAATTTTTAGATATTTGTATGTTTTTCAGTTAGCAAATTCGACATATCAATCAATACCTCTAAATAAAATAGAAGGGTCTGTCTGTGATTTTCGAATTTTTAGGTATTAATGTATTTTCCAGTTAGCAAATTCGACATATATACCAAATATAACTTTAAAAAAAATTTTGTCTGTCTGTTTGTACGAACTGATTTAACTCAAAAACTATTCAAGTTATTGAGTTGAAATTTACAGGGAATATAGATATTAGCCTCCCGATCAATCTTAGCCACATTTTAATGTGATCTCCCAAATGGTTATATACAGGTCATTCAAATATAATCTTCATTAAAAGATTATGGTCTTCTAAATAAAATAAATTTTTGAAAATTTGATTATAGAAGTTTTCAGTTATGAAGATTTTAATTAAAATATTTTTAACTTGGTGCTATTTCCGGTTATACCGGAAGTTGACACTAAATTTGTTATTTGAAGTGTTTTTCACAGCAAATTTGAATTAGCTGGAGATTGTTACTAATATTCTATGTGACAGTGACATTTTAGCTTTTTGGCTTGATATAGGGTGGTCACATAAAGCATTTTTTAAAATATTTTTTGTTTATTATGCAAATCTTTTTTTTTCAAATGGATCACCTATATTTTTTATCATAATTATATAGAAAAATGTAAAGTTTATCTATTACTATAAGGTATTCTTATACCTAAAACTGATATTTTGGAAGTTACATAGAATTTATATAATAAAGTGATCAGGTAAGTTTCCCATGGGCGCGGCTGACACAAAAACCACGGGACAGAGTTCAGTGAAACTTTAATTTATTCCTTAGACGCTTCACCATCTCAGCATCGACAACATTTGCACTCAAAATTATCACAATATTCTTTATGTGGGTTGATACATTCAAGACGAAAGTTGATATATCAAAAATACTCCTTTAACAATAAACGGAAACAAAAGAAAGAAAAACAAAAGATTACGGTAAAATTAATATTTAGAAATTTAAATGGTAACTTCAAAACTTTTTTACTAAAATTTCACTTTAGAAAAGGATAGTAGTAAAGTTTAATTACGGAGGAACTGAACATAATTTTAAAAAGTCCACCAGGGTTCTCGGATCCTGAAAAGATCTAAAATTGAATTAATTTTAAAACTATCAATATGGGAATCTATGGAAAGATCTCGGAGTGTGAACACTTTTTTATTAAAATTTCACTTTAGAAAAGGATAGTAGTAAAGTTTAATTACGGAGGAATTGAACATAATTTTAAAAAGTCCACCAGGGTTCTTGGATTCTGAAAAGATCTAAAATTGAATTAATTTTAAAACCATCAATATGGGAATCTATGGAAAGATCTCGGAGTGTGAAAATTAGATATATTAATGGTTACTTCCGAGCCGTTTGGCGAGCGGAGCGAAGCAGCATTACATGGAATTAATATTTTATAGAATTTTGAACTGTTAGGCGAGCGAAGCGAAGCACTTTAAAAAACTGATTTGAAACTAAATTTGTCCGATTTGTTTGGGAATAACTAATTTTAAGTAGTTTTACTCACAGTTAAGATAATTTTACACGAATGAGGGCATAGTTATCAAAAATAAAGTTAATGAATACATGTTTCAACACTTTGAAAATTAATCCTGTAAAGAGTGAAATAGGGAATAAACGCTAAAAATTAGGGGACAAGTCAATCTTGACATTTTCAACGTTTACTGTTCTAGCGTCTCCAACAATGAGTCAGTTACTTTAGGAAATGTTCAGATATAATGCAAACAGACTTATAGGGGTTATTGAGGTTCAAATTTTCCAATAGGAATAGGGAGGATATTTATTTAGAGTCAAGTCTACAAAATATTAGGTATTTTAAAAATATATAATATATGAGTGTTTTTACTAGATATTTAATTTAAAGAGGCTATGTCGTGAATCTTGAAATGACGAATTTATTAATAACAAAGAAAACACAAGTTTTATTTTAGAACTTAAATGATTGACAAATGAATTTAAATTATTACATACGAAAAAAAAAGATAGCCATTTTTTTTATGTGCAAATTGTACTTGCGTAGTATGTATACAACGCTTAAAGAAAAAGGAATATGTCATACATGAATTATTACGAAAAGCGCTCAATTCAACACCCGCCCCCAATTTGCACATTTACAATCAATTTTACAAATATTTAATATCAGCCTTTTGCTCCTCAGTGGGAAGATATTTAACTTGAAACTTTCCTTGTTGACAAAGTTCCTTAACAAAGTTATAGTTGATGTCAACATGTTTCAAACGATTATGTTCCCACTTACTCAATAGCTGTATACATGACTGGTTGTCTTCATAAACAATTAAATTCTTTATTTCAACATTTAGTTCCGTTAAGAGGCTATTTATCCACATTAATTCAGTAGCTGCTGTTGCTAGCGCAATAAATTCTGCCTCAGTTGACAATAACGCTGCACAACTTTGCTTGATTGTTTTCCATGAAACTAAATTTTCAAGAACTTGAATCGCATACCCAGTTGTTGATTTTCGATTGTTTTCGTCACTGCCCCAGTTTGCATTGACAAAACATTCGACTTCATTTGTGTATGTATCTCCGAAAAATATGCCATAGTCCATAGTACCTTTGATGTATCGCAAAATACGTTTTAATCCTTTCCAGTGGCATTCTGTTGCACCATTTTGAAATCGACTATAGTAATTTACAGCAATACTTAAGTCTGGCCTGGTTGTCATTGTTACATATGTTAAGCATCTGATCAATTCTCGATAAGGTCGCTTGCCAATGATATTAGGACTACTTCCTTCAGTGTCGGGAGGCTTTGTTTCTAACGGAGTTACTACTGGTTTGCAATCAAACATTTGAAACCGTTTAAGTAAATTTTTCAAATAAATAGTCTGGCTCAGAAACATCATTTTCTCTTTTCTGTAAATATTTATTCCCCAAAATGTATTTAGTTCACCTAAATCTATAATTACGAATTTAGATTTCAAAACATTAATTTCTTGTTGTATTCCTGATTGCGAATTTCCAGCTAAAATGATATCATCCACATACAACAATAAATAAAGTTCCATGTCCATCAATTTTAACATACAAACATTTATCATTTTCAATTTATTTAAAGCCATGGTGCTTTATAAAATCATCAAATGTTGAATTCCACAACTTTGGCGACTTCGCAAAAATACCACTTTTATTTTGAAACTGTGACAATATTGTTTCGAACCGTCAGTTCATTTGCAAAAAAAAAATTTTTTTTTTTTGAAAATGAACTGACGGTTCGAAACAATATTGTCACAGTTTCAAAATAAAAGTGGTATTTTTGCGAAGTAAAATATTTGTTTATTATTTACAAATATGGAATACCATAAAGTAACGCTCAAATCTATTAATATGACTCTGTAGGCTTTCCTTCTCGTCAAATTTTAATGTTAACAATTGCTTCCTTAGTATCAGCTGGTTCGTTATTCCTTTTCGCTCAAAAGTTGAACTCAGTGATTCCCAAATTTCACATGGCAAAATTTTATCCTTTACGTATTCTAAATGTGAGTCAGCGATTCTTTGAATTATTAATAACTTACATTTATTTTCATTTCTGATTCTCGTTTCCAATTTCATTTTAATTTGTGCTCTTCTTTCTGGCGATGCGTCTAACGGCACCTCATATATTGCATTGTATCTCGGCTCAAGGCAATATGATAAACCATATTCGTCAAGTAAAACCTTTATTCTGAATTTTCAATTGTTAAAATCATTTCCATCAAACAGTGGTAAACGATATTTTACTAAGTTGTCCATATTTAATAAACACGAGGTTTGATTTTCCGAACAAAGAAATAAGTAACCACGTTGAAATGTTGATTGTTAACCTTACTTTTTCTTCAGAATAAAAACACAATTTGTGATTACACGTTCTTCTGGGCCCATAACCTATTAGATATTTAATTTAAAAGGGCTATGTCGTGAATCTTGAAATGATTGACAAAATGAAACAAAATTATCCTGTAAAGAGTAAAATAGGGATAAACGCAAAAAAATGGGGGAGAGGTCAAAATTCACATTTTCAACGCCTATTATTCTAGCGTCTCCAACAATGAGTCAATTACTTTATGAAATGTTCAAATATAATGCTTATAGGGTATGTAGGAGTAGGGATTTAAATTTTCCAATAGGAATAGGGAGGATACTTATTTAGAGTAAAGTTTACAAAATATTAGATAATTTAAAATTATATAAAATTTGAGTATTTTAAATCAACATACCTACTTTTTTTTTACTTCTATACCAAATTCGTTGACACCTTAATTGGCTTACTTTAGATTTTTAGTCGATGTAATATGCTTGAAGAAATGGCCAATTAGTTTTTGAAAATTTTCAGTTGTTCTTAGATGACTAGCCAAAGGGAGAAATTAAAAATAAAGAGGATTGATGAGTGAACTTACCAATAAATAAAGCGTATCATTTCAGCTTATGATAAGAAAATAGGGGCAAAATATTTTAGCAAACTACTTAAAATAGATTACCTTTACTAAATTATGAAATTCACGCTTGCGAAGCCGCAGGTAACAGGTAGTTACATACTAAATTTAAAATTAATTGTCAAAATTTTAAGAAATTCTAATAATATTACAAACACACCAAGGATTCTTTTTATAATAGACGTGCGAGAAAGAAGAAACATATTTCGTAATCTTTTTAAGAAAAGAAGAAATATATTTTTTATTCCTTTTAAGGATGGACTATAAAAATATAATTTGTATACAGGATATTTCATGAATTAAATATGGAATGGATTTTTAATACGAAATACATTTATTTTTTATAATAAGTTTTGACTGATTATTAAATATTTTGCACTAAAATGGATTGCAAACAATTATCATATACATTTGTATTCTATACACATCGAAATCGCAAGTCATAGTTATCAATCTGTATATATTCTGGATCTGTATTTAAAAAGAGACAGAAATATAACTGCATTTCTATCTGATCAGGGTGTATTATAAATAGAATCTTTGCTGTATATTATGTATAGGCAAAGTAATAATTGTGTGACCAAATTTTGAGATATCAAGAAAATACCAACGTTAACTTGCATATACATAATATATGTTATTGAGAGAAGTTCACGGTAATTCATTTCCCTATATCTATTAGGAAACACATACCTAAATTTTAAAGTTCAGTATTTCACAAACACAGCTTAAAAGTGAAGAATGGATAAAGAAATCTCATTTCTCTAACATTTCTCTAACGATATCCTGCGTGATAGAATTATTTCGTTAGTATAACATTGGTAATACATGTGCGAATAACTCTGTCGAATGTACTTATCTATTTCTATAACAAATCATAAAAAAATGTGCTTAAATGGTCTGTATTCTTTGAACTTTAGTCACTGAAGAACCCTGGATTAATGCGTGTCCAACGCGCATTTGGTGGAGTTCTTTTGAATCTATCATGAACTTTTATATGTATATAATTAGTGTAATGTAATCATAGGTATGTGCTTTATCAATAAAAGTACAAAACAAATATGGAATACCATGAAGTAACGCTCAAGTCAATTAACAATAAAAGTACATTTTGCATTCTAGGCATGCAAACTTGTTACATCTTAAGCACACGTAACAATCATTTAGTGATAAATTGATAACAACCACGTCATTTATTTTTATATTAAGAAAATAATTTGAAAATCACACTCCATCGTTATCTTGTAATTTAGAAATTTTTAATTATTATTTGTGTTTCTTTTTCTTGTTTATTGTCATTTTAATGCATTAACTAATATCATACGTATCGATTAGAAATAGTTAAATAGATAATTATAATATTAATGTATATAAGTATGGATGGACGATAATAATTAAGTTTTTTTTGTCATTAATTGTGCACGAACTGTTATCAATATTCAAAAAAAAAAAATGGAAATTTCAAGGGGTGTTAATTATATAATTTTTAATTATTATTATAATGTTAAAAAATGTTTGTGAGGACTTACTTCAAATTAAAGATATACCCAATCATATTGTCAGAGTACTTTTACTAGCGCTAGAAACTTGAAATAGTATGAGCGGAGGTCTTGATCTAGAAAATTTTAAAAAAAAATTCTAACTAAAATATTCTTATTTATGTCATTAAATACAAAATAAAAATAAAGATTCAAGAAATATTTCGAAGAGAGATATGTTTATTATAATGACTTTTTTCAAATTAAATTTAAATTTAATTTTTAAATTGTCAAAACTGTCAGTTCTGAAATATGAAAAACTTGACAAAAATGCTGAATTCTTCACCGACGTTATTATTTTTATCACGCATTCAAAGCTACATTATGTTTTAATTGTAAATCAAATATTTTAAAAAGAAATACCAAAAAATTTTTTTTATCGTATTACAGGAAACACTATATATAAATTGTAATTAATTCATGCAAAGAATAAAATTACTTAAATGTAGAGTTTCCGATTTCGATTCGATTTTATCGAATATCGATTTTTGGAATCGATTCTTTGGAGACCAAATCGATATAGAGATCGTGAAAAATTTACGGGATAGGAGATCTATCTCTTCGAATTTAAATTAGAATATTTTTAATAGTAAAAATATATTTTTTTAAAATTATTGTAGAATATATTTTAACTATTATTTATGTTGCAAAATAATTTTACCACTTTCATAATTCATTTATAGAAAATTGAGTAAAATTTTGGATTCATGTGACACTTTTCGCGTAAACTGGAAACCATTTTATTAATATTAAATTCAGCAGTTCATCTTCAAAGGAAATTGAAAATTTTCTTGAAACTGTTTGTGATTTACCTAATAAGAAATTTTATTAAAACTTTTATATATCTTATATTTTCTGTAAGTACAAAAAAAAAACGCCGTGAGCAGCGGGGCCCCATCACGGTAGTCGAATTTTCCCCTTCATCTTCGGTATTGAATGTCTACAAGCGAAATGTGATTGAAAGTCTACAACCGAATTGTCATTTTGTTGGTTTCAAAACTGGTGATGAGTGTTCGGCTGATCGAGGCTTTAAAAAAAGGTTTTAAGTATTTAAGGGCTGTATCTCAGTAAATTTCAATTTTGTGCCGAAAACAGGTAGCAGAAAAAAAGCCAACACAATTCGTACGAGGACATTCCTGCCCATGTTTATCCGCTAATTGCCTTTATGTTTTAGTTTCAAAAATTAAAAAAGGACCTTAACTAGTAAACTGGAAGGCCTTTATAAAGATATTTTTTCTTTCCAAAAAAATCCAAAATTTCTATTTTATAGATACTAAAAATCCAAAATTCCTAATTTATAAATAAACAGTGACTTTAATAACATTTTTAAATTACTTAATATGTATGTATTTCATTTGTCATAAAAGTGAGTTCACTTTTTTTTAAATTTTTTAAAATTACTATTCGCCTACTTGTATTTAGAATAAACATAATGCTTTTAAAACACATTTAACAATAGCATTCAATTCCGATGTAAAAATGGGAGAAGTGGGGGGAAAAGTGATGCGGACTCCCTACAAGGTACTAGCTGGATACTAACTGAATACACGTACAAAATTTCAGCCCTCTAGGTTTCCTTATGGAGTCTCTAGACGTGTTAGAAAACAAGCAAAAAAATTAAGGAAATATTGGCGTAAAAATCGTGGGGGTAAGGGTTAAAAGTTGAAACCTCCAAAAAACAGTGTCTGGCTATTAGCTTAACCTGTACACCAAATTTCAGCCCTCTAGGTTTATTTGGGGAGATTTTGACCCGAACGAAACTGTTAAATAACAAGAAAAATCATGTTCTTTTGGGTATAAAAATGGTGGGGGTAGGGGTTAAAAGTCGAGACCCCCAAAAGGCACCCCCTTGATACTAACTCAATCCGAATACAAAATTTCAGCCCTCTAGGTTTATTCGGGTGACCTGTGCGAGTGGTACAAACTTCGAAAACGTCGAAAATGCATGAAATTGTAGCTTAAAAATGAGGTGGGTGGAGGTAAAATATTAAAACCTCCAAAAAGCACAACCTAGGTACGAACTTTATCAACACACCAAATTTCAACCCTCTACGTTAATTCTGGGGGGCTGGGGGCCTGTTAGATCCAGCGAAAATCGTTTTTCCCCCCTCTACTCCCACCATATCATCCTAGGAAGCTGAATTTTGGATATGTTGTACATAATTGACCGAAACATTATTTAAAACCGGTTTGGAAAAGTTTTATTGCTTTTCCGCCCCCCACCACCCCCTTAAAGGTCGGGTCAGAAGAAAAATTTGCCCAAAATTTGACCCCACTTTGATAGTATGAGGTGCCTCGAAAATGAGCCCCATTTACCAAATTTCATCTCTTAACTTCCATAGGGGGGCCCTACACAAATTAAAAGGTGGCGGGAAAATATATATATATATATATATATATATATATATATATATATATATATATATATATATATATATATATATATATATATATATATATATATATCAGACATTTTTTTTTCTACATATTCGTGTTCTACGGGTCCGAAAACGGATAGCGCCCCTACTCTCGCCTCTCGCAGCTCTTATCGTATAGACTGTATAAGTCTAATTTTCCGGAGAAAATTCGACTAAAAAAAAATTGAATCGATTTTCGTCAGATCGATCTTTTGTAAGCCGATTTTCTCCTGCATCAATTTTTGGTTTGACGATTCGAATGGATCCACAAGATCGATTTTTTAGCCAGAGATCGGAAACCCTACTTAAAAGTGGATTTAAAAAATGTTCTCACTTTTTAATTCAAAACATATCCAAAATTCAGCTTCCTAGGGCGATTTGGAGGGAGTAGAGGGAGAAAAAGTGTTTTTTTTTTTGGGGGGGGGGAGATCTGACATCCCCACAGCCCCTCAGAATTAACCTAAGTGGGTGAAGTCTGTTGATAGAGTTGGTATCTAGGGTGTGTTTTCTTGGGTTTTAATGATCAGCCACCACTCCAACCATTTTTAAGCCCCGCAATTTCATTTGAATCATTTTAAGCAGCTTCATGAAACAAATGAGAAATGTGCTTGCGAGCGCTTTAGAAGCGGACATTGTTGTAAATAGGTCTAGTGATTAGGCAACGTTTATTACATTTAACGTTTTACTTCATTGTGAGAAACCCCTTCTATAGAAAATTCGTTTTGCCGTTTCGAAAAAAAAAAGAAATTAAAATTTTTTCCCAAATTTTAATGACAGAAAAATTTGTCATATGGTACAATGCACTAACTAGAAACGGATGTTCAACGAATTTGAAATCCTTTATGTGATAATATGCAAAAATTAGGCGCCACGCCACGAATATTTTGACATTTAAGATGATAAATATTTAGCAAAAAATATTTTGTTATCTCTACTGATGATGTTCCTTGTAAGAAGTAGGTGCATTGCTTACGATTTTTTAAGAACCAGTAAGACATAAATTTGTCATTTTCTTAACTGGTTTTCTGAATTAATTTATAAAGTGATTTAAAGAAAATGTATTACTAAAATATCTATCATTTTTATCCTTCTTATCATTAAATATACAGTACGTTACAAAAGTTTGATGTCCCACAAATTTTGTCTCTGAATGATGAACAAATTCATAGATATTTGGTTTGTGTACAATAGCTACTAACCTGATTATAGTTTTATCACTTATTATTACACGAGAGGTTTGTATTTTTTCGAATAAATTTGGGTTTGTCTAACGAAAATTTGTTGCCTAGCGATTTAGCGAGAAGAATTGTCAAGTAACAAAAACGCGACAGCGGAGCTGAAGCGTTTTTGGGTTGACAGTTCTTCGAGTTAAATTGCTCTTAGGCAAGAAATTTGAGTTGTAGAAAACATAAATTTATTCGGAAAAAATATAAAACTCAAGTGCAATATGGTAAGACAATTTAACGAATAAAATAAATTAGTAGGTATAATTCATATTATTATTTAATACGTTGTTACTATGTTCTGAAATCAGTTAAATTTACCAATACGAATTTTTGTTTCATTTGTATCGTGTTTACCTACAATAAAATGACCAATGAAATGTTTTGTACCATTTTATTCGCTGTAAAAATCTTTCCTACATTTTTTTCCACAAAAGTGAAGAAACTGCAATATCCTTATGGGACTTGATATACATGAGTTAAATTGTCTATAAAATTGTACCAGTTAATGCATAATTATCCAAACTGGTAAAAAGGTTTACCCGGTAAAATCGTCTTTTGAACCCACGTGACAGTTTTTTGAAAAAAAAAAGAAAAACATTGTTTTCTGTCTCGTCTCACGTCAGCCTTTCTGAGTATAGTTTGACAAATTTTATAGTTAATAAATTTAATTAACCGGTAATAATAAGAGCATACACACATACTTTCTAATTTATTCTAAGTTAAAGAACATTGATCAATATTTTTTGTTGTTGTTTTATAATGTCAAACAAAATTTGTTTGCATACAATGAGAATTAAACACAGTATGTATAATATTTATTACGTGCCCAGCGACTGAATGATTATGCCCAGGGCCGTACTCAGACCGGTTTTTCCGGACAATTTTACCGGGGCCCGCCAAAGCTGGGTACGGCCCTGATTATGTCGTTAAGAAGCAAGAAGAAAAAACACACGGAAAATTATAATACCTACATGATGTCGTTTAAGGTCAGTAACATTGTAAATGCAACTTTGTTAGGTTACCCCATTGCTAGTGGTTGAGTTTTAGATTTAAAGTTTCTAAAAGTTTTAAGGCTTTTTGTATAGCCACAGTACCTACCAGTTGTTAGTTGACGTTATAATAGAATATTTGATAAGATATTCAGACATTGTTATCTTTGCTTGTAGCATACTAATTCGTAACAAAAGTTACTAGATATGTATAGTATCTAGGTCTGCTTTTTATACCCCATATTTTTTTTTATTTCTTATTGTGAACATATTTTCCACCATTGTGAATAGATTTTATATCTGGCGATTTATCGAATAACATGTTGTATGAGTTATTAGTGTAATAGGTATATCAAATAACATGATTGCTATTAATTTTTGTGGTCAAGCAAAAGTGACAGTTTTTGTAAGATTAAGCAGATCATTTATTTTTTAAATCACATGGCTCATTGGCTATATTTTATTTCTGTGGGCTTACATTAGCACTTTTATAATAGTCACATTACCATGCTAGAAATACAAGTTAGCAAAGAAGATAATTAGTCGACTCGAGCCTCATTAGAGCTTAATTTTGGTCGGAACGCAGCGGAACGGTGTTCCGACACCTCGAATGACATTCCGGCAGTTTTCAGGGATTTTTTGTTTTTGTCGGAATGTGGAGGAAAGTTGACGTCCCAGGCATTTCTTTTTTAATTAGTGTCTATAGGAGTGTTTTTCTTCTTTGATTGCCACTTGTATATTTTAGGAAAAGTGCGAAAGTTTAAGCATTCCAGCATCGAAAATTTTAGAAATTAAGCCCTGAGCCTAACAAATTTAAAATGTTAAACTTTTTTTGGTTCGCGTAGTTGGAGTGGAAAAATAAAAAACTATTGACTTTGACAATTAGCGATTTTGCCTGAAAAATGACTTAGATTGAATCATTTGGGATAAATAATAATAAAAAAATGTATACTTAAATGTCCCATATGTTCTTTCGAAACCTATCAAAAACTTCCGCTAGTGAAGAACACTGGTTTGATGTATGTCCAACACGCATTTAGCGAATTTTTACCTTAAATATATGTTCAATAAAATCATTTCTCGATAATCAATTCTTCTATCAAATGAGTTCTTTCTTGAGAAATCCTTGATGATTAAATCATTTCGAAATTACAATATATTTGGAACAATTGGAATTTCTAAAAACAGTAAAAAAATGTGAAAAATAATTTTTAATTTATTCTATTTGTACTAAAGAACCGGTTCTTAGTACTTCTTGGTAAAAGATCCTTACGTATTTGTCTTTTAAAAAAATTTTATCTCTTTCTCGTTAAGTTATACATTCTAGGAATTAGTTTATGATTTTCCTTATTCCACTAATGATTTTTTTGGTTTCAAAAACAACTGCCTATATTAAATAACAAAGTCAAAATGAATCTAATTTGGGATCCCCCGATGCCTTTCTTAATTGTTATTTAAGTTAAATTTACATAGATATTATGTCTATGTCTACGAATAATTAGTGATATAATCAGGTCCGGATTAACCCAGTTTGGGGCGTTAGACATTTTCTCCTTACCGGACCCCGGACCTGCCAAGAACATTTGTTGCGGATTTTTTCCTCCTAATTCCATCATTAAAATAAAGATATTTCTCTTAAAAATATTATAAATTGTACATAGCTTTCTTTATTTTTATTTTTTATTTTATTTAAATTGTTTGCATACACACATATACATTTTTAGAAAATTGCATAAAAAGGACACAAAAATATCGAAAATATTTTAGTTAATACAATAGTAAAAAATCTTCAAAATTTCTATCACTAGTCTCTAGCATCAGTAGATAGAAGTACCTTAACAATATGATTACATTTGAAGTCCGCATAAAAATTGTCAATGTTAATACATAATCGTACAAGTTAATCATTATCAAAACATTTGACTTACAGATTTAAATACGATAAGATAACGACATGATAAATAATCTGATGGTAACAAATAGATATTTGTTTTCTTACAAAAACTGAAAATTATTTACAGATAGTTATCACAATAACTAATAAATCATTTATTTATTCATCCATACATACTTTAGTTAAATTAAACAAAAAGTTTCATCAAAGTTAGTATCATTATATATAAAGACCTGATAACAAATCTATATGATCTAGGTTTCGTTAATAAAGTTAATTCCGTTTTTTTATCAGAAAAATTAAATCCCTAATCCGAATTTGCTGAAAATTTTATCCGGTCTTCGTGTTTTAATTACGCATCTAATGAAATGGAGTTAATATCATCATTTGTTCTCGAGATATGCGAGACGAAAAAAAATTTACGAACGAACGAACGAGCGAACTAACGAACGCACACACAGACATCACGCTAAAAACGAGGGATTCGGATTCTAGTGACCTTGAAACGTGGAGATATGTCCAAATTAGCGATTCGTAAAATCGGACCCATTACAATAACTTCCAATGGGAAGTTAATAAAACAAAGTTATGGCTTTTTCAGTTAAAAAAAATGTTTAAATGAAACTGAAATAGTAAAACTAAAACAACAGATACCCCTACGTATTTTCTATCACAAATCAATCCAAAATAAACGAACTTCTAGACAGGCTAAAAAAACGCCTGTTATGGAGTCACTCTTTGGCACAAATACTGCACTACATTTGTAAATAAATTACATAAAATTAATTTACATTAATTAATTCTATAGGTTTTTAGTTTTTTTTTTTTTGTTTGAATAAGCGCCGCTTAAAAAGATGCTTAGAAACTGAAAAAGTGACCACGAGTGTTCTAGTGGCTCTTTTTTGGTCGAATTTTTCCTTGAAGAAATTAGACTTATACAGTCTATACGATAAGAACGGCGAGAGCCAAGATTAGGGGCGCTATCAGTTTTCGTTCCCAGTAGAACACGATTCTGTCGAACAAAATGTCTGATATATGGGCTGTCTGCTGTCTGATATATATATATATATATATATATATATATATATATATATATATATATATATATATATATATATATATATATATATATTCTCACTACCTTTGGGCATGTGTAGGGCCCCCCTATGGAAGTTACGAGCTGAAATTTGGTAAGTGGGGCTCATTTCCGATGCACCTTATATTATCAAAGTGGGGTGAAATTTTGGATCCCACCCAAACTTTACGGGGTGGTGGGGGCAACAAAACAATAAAACTTTTCCAAACCGGTTGGAAATAATGTTTCGGTCAATTATCTACAACATATCCAAAATTCAGCTTCCTAGGATGATTTGGAGGGAGTAGAGGGGGAAAAATGATTTTGGCTGGATTTAACACAGTCCTCCAGAATTAACTTAGAGGGTTGAAATTTGGTATGTTGATAGAGTTCGTACCTAGGGTCGACTTTTAATATTTTACTCCCACCGCCACCATTTTTAAGCTACCATTTTATGCTTTTTTGACGTTTTCGAAGTTTATACCACTCGCACAGGTCATCCAAGTAAACCTAGAGGACTGAAATTTTGTATTTGGATTGAGTTAGTATCAGGGGGGTGCCTTCTGAGGGTCTCAACTTTTAACCCTTACCCCCAATATTTTTATACCTAAGAGAACATGAATTTTCTTGTTTTTTAACAATTTCGTTCACGTCAAAATCTCCTAAAATAAACCTAGAGGGCTGAAATTTTGTGTATAGGTTAAGTTAATAGCCAGCCACTACTTTTTAGAGGTTTCAACCTTTAACCCTTACCCCTACGATTTTACGCCAATATTTCCTTGACTTTTTTGCTTTTCTTCTAACACGTCTTGAGATTCTCTAAGGAAACCTAGAGGGCTGAAATTTTGTACATGTATTGAGTTAGTATCCAGCCAGTGCCTTGTAGGGATTCCACATTACTTGCCCCCCCCCCCCCCCCCCCACTTCTCGTATATTTACATCGGAATTCAGAGGTATTGTTAAACATTTTCAAAATGCTTTGTATTTATACTATAAGACAAGTGGGCGAATAGTAAATTTAAAAATTTTAAAAAAATGAACTTTCTTTTATAACAAATGCAATACATAAATATTAAGTAATTTGAAAATGTTATTTAAGTCACTGTTTATTTATAAAGTAGGAAATTGGGATTTTTATTTATAAAATAGAAATTTTGAATTTTTTTGGAGAGAAAAAATATCTTCATAAAGGCCTTCCAGTTTACTATTTAAGGTCCTTTTTTAATATTTAAAAATAAAACACAAAGGCAATTGTCGGATAAGCATGGGTGGGAATGCCCTTGTACGAATTGTGTTGACTTTTCCCTGCTAACTGCTATCGGCACAAAATTGAAATTTACTGAGATTCGGCCCTTAAAAACTTAAAACCTTTTTTTTTTAAAGCCCCGATCAGCTAGACACTCATCCTCAGTTTTGAAACCACCAAAATGACAAATCGCTTGTAGACTTTCAATCACATTTCTCTTGTAGACATTCAATACCGAGGATGAAGGGAAAAATTCGACTTCCGTGATGGGGCCCCGCTGCTCACGGCGTTTTTTTTTAATCAGTGTAAAATTTAAAGTAAAATAAAAAAGTCAGATACTTTTTTTTGATCAAGTTATGGCTTCAATGTTAAAAATTGATTAAGATAATAATTTGACAAGCATTCTTATAAAGATTTGATTTTAGTTTGCGCATTGATTCAAGTTTTCTCTCTCTTTAAAGAAATGTAATTTTTTTATAATTTTTTTTTTTATGTGTGAAATACTTCTAATACAAAATTTACACATGTATCTTACCTATTCTATTACTTTTATTAATTTCAGTTTTTCACAGTGACGCCGGCATTTGATAAAAAAAGTAGTATTGGAATTTTTATGCCTTTTTAATTTTGAATCGATTATTAGAAAAATCAGCAACTAGAACGCTCGTGGTCGCTTTTTGTTAAAAATTAGGATTAAGTTCCTTCCCTATAATTTAACTGTCTTTGTTTACAAGTATGAATTTGTTTTTTATTATAAATTATCTAACAACAATTTTAATTTAAATGTAGGAATTGCAAAAAATATATTTTGGTAGTTTTAGCTGGTGTACTCATTCCAAAGAATTACAAAATTTGTGATGTTTAATATGTTGGCATGTAATTTTAATATTTTTTTTAGTAGTTGCGCCATTATTGAGATCACTGGTAACAAATGAAGATGTATCTTTTATTCGATTGTAATTTTTTTTGCATAATGATTTAATAATTGAATTTTACACAAACGCGGTTGAAAATAAAAATCGCATGCAAAAAAAAATTTTTTCTCGTATTGTTTCGTAATTATTTTGATATTAACTTGTGACAATTTCTACATAATATTGTTGTATCAATTTGTGTGTGGGAAATAATAAAAATTAATTATTATTGTTATTATTAGTTTTTTCTCTAATTAATTAAAAAAACAAACAGTCACGTGTATCATTCATTACCTTTACAGTATCAAAAACTATCAAAACAGAAGGCTTAATTACTATGCCTATTTTCACGTCAAATAAAATTTGAATTAATTTAACTACAGTGGCGATGGGCTTAGATGAGTAGATGGCATACTGACTTATTGTTTTAATCACTTCAAAATAAACTTTAAATGTATCATTATTTAAAAATATCGAAAAATTGGATGTCATTTAAAAATTTGTTTCCCTGTTTTCGTATTCTATTACCCACGGGTTTAATTCGTTTTAAATCTAAGGAGGTTGGTCATTTTATAATGAGGTTGGTCTCGGTAATATCAAATTTATAATTAGTGCTTAGTAGTTACTAATGCAAATAGCTTAACAAAAATTTTTAAATATGTGCAAGTCCGGTATAAATTCAAGAGTTAATGCAAGTTTAGACATCTTAATATGCACGAGCCACATTTCAGTTATTGATTTTTTCGCATAAAGTACATATTTTGTTTAGTATCACTTTGATGCGCTCAGGTAACCACAATACATAAATTTTATTGGCAAGTATGTTGTTTACTATTCAAGAAAAGAGGAAATACTTATCGTGATTTATGCGGCGTCTCACTAGGGTATAGTCGCCAGATGTTCAAAAATCTGTCTGAAATGGCAAAAAATTAACTAATATACTCTGTCTGGGGGGTCCTTTGTATAACTTCTCTAATAATTTGAAAATAGATGGTTTTGATGCTGGAATGATTTGAAAATAGTAGGTACATGTTAAGATAAGGACTTGAACATCAACTAGATACAGAATAATTACTTTAATAAGAGCTTGGGAGAAAAATGGCAGATTTTACCCACTTTCTTTTGTTCTTTGTTGAATATTTTGTTTATATTTTGATTTTGGTCTATTCTCCATTATGAGTCAATTTAAAAAAAAAAAATGAGTCGTAATCTGTATTAGAAAGACTATGAAAATTAAGAAAAGACGGTTATGATTATCTTTTGAATATAAACTGGCGAATTGGAAAAAATTTTTAAATTACATCAGAAGAAATTTATAAATTATTTATTAATCTATAGGAGAGATCTATATTTATTAATCTATAGGTAGAAATAAAATTTGTTTGCTGGTAGTAAACTAAATAGTAAATAATTTTTTGAAACATGATAGGACACAAAGTGTTTAGGGTCAAAATGTGCTCTTTTTGATATAGTATTATGACTGACATTCTAATATGTACCAGGAAAAACAAAAAAAAAACTTTAAATTGAAATAAACAAAAAATAAGTAAATCAATAAATAAATATATTAGCAAAAAGAAAGTTTTTTCAGAATTGTATAAATTGGTCATTTATTTATTGAATGCGTAAGTAGTTTGTTTTTGAAATATTTAACAGGAAAGCCTTCCTTCGCCGCAAGTAACAAGCTACGTCACTGCTTGAAAAAATATCGTACACGTACAAAAGGAAGGTAAACCATTTGAATAAAACAGAGTATGACTAGAGTGTGTATAATTGCATATATGTCATTTACAATAGTAATTTTTTTTTTATACATAATATTTCAACGTGCTCTGCTCTACCGCGATATACACCTTTATATTTTAAAAGATTTATTCTGTTCTACTGTTATGTAGACGAATAGTAGTGGTCGGTACAATACTTTTAAATTTATTTTACATATAAATGGTATGAGATACAGTGATTTTAGTTTAGTTTTAAATATTATTTTTATTAATGCAAATAATTTCGTTTGCCTGTCCAACGGTGGTGTTCATGAATTAACTCAAACCAAATATCAAGTACAACAATTATTTAATTTTTTTTACCTACAGTGTTTTGATTTGTACAGTTCAATTATTTTGGATATTTTTCGATTTTTTAAATAGTGTTTTAGTTTTGTTTCCTTGTTTTTTGAAAAATGGAATTAATTGAATTTTACTTCGACTAAGAAACTATTTTGAGGACATTTTTGGAATATTCATTTGTGACAAAGTCAGGTTTGTAGTTTTTCGATTTTTGAATTTTATTTGGTGCTAGTTATCAGTTTGTCGTTTACTTTAAAGGATATTCAGTTTTTAATCCATTTATTGTGTATCAATTTTTTTGTGAAATTAACATAATTTTTGTATAAAATATTTATGCAATTATTTTGAAACAAATTTTAAATTTATTTTTAATTCTAAATAACATATTTTTTACTATGAGTTTAGTCAGCAAAATCCAATTATAATTGAAAAAAGTTAAATACTATTTAAAAATTAAATTAGTCTATTTTTTATTTTTTTAAATTTACCGTTTAACTTTTTTATGTACTATTAAAAATTTCTTGGGAAAATTAGAGGAGATAATTTGTGGCTATAATAACAGACTGATATTAACATGTCCGACTGGATTATACGAGGGGAAAGGATTTGGATAATTCTTTCTTTTTTTTTTTTAACTAAAAAATAATGAAAAAGTTGAGCTTGCATTTTTTAGATTCCCCGAATTCATAACATTTATTATCGTATGGTGTACAGATATAAATCCTTACAACCTGGATAGGCACTAGGCTTAATTTTCAGTTGGTTATTACTTTCGATTGGGTATTAATAATAATAAAAAACATTTATTCTTTTTCTAATTCACTTTGATTGGAATTATTTCGATTCAGTACCGGCTTCGTTTGTGTTATTTTGTTCCGGTCTTTTAGTAACATATTGAAAAACATTATATTGTACAATAAAATGAAAATAATGCTTATAATGTACAGATATTTAGAATTTTCGATAAGGTACACCGAAATCGAGACCTACAAATCTACTATATGATTATAAATGTGCGCTAAGTTGGCTGGTAGCTAAACTAGTGAGATTTCATTATCTGCAAAGGATATGCCTCAATAAACAGTTACAGGGAGTATTAAAAATTAAGGGAACACCGAATGTCACGTTTGAAATTGTCGTAGCATAAATGTTTTTGTCAAAAGCGAAAAAATAATTTTATGTTTTTTTTTAATGTTATTTTGTTATCGAATCAAGAGATTAATCATTTTCAAAAAGAGAAATTTTAGCATTTATGTGCAAGCAGATCACACTTTACATAAGAGTGTACCTACATATTTTTAATGGTATCATTTGAATTGTTGTCAAAGATACAAATCCGTACAGAATGGCAATGCACATTTAGTAAGAAGTAATACGATTCTAAAATTAAGCCGACTGTAACAATTCCTTTTTTATTGTCCGTAGTGTAAATTGAAATCTTTTTTATTTGTATAATAAAAGTGAAATTATTTATTAACAAGTGTTTCTAGTATATACTGAATTTTATTTTTAAAAAAAAAATGTTTCTTAATATTGTTTTTTTCTTCTAACTGACTTTTTGATAAATGATTGAAATGTATTATATATATTACAAAATGTTTTCGTATTAAACATTTTATTTGTAAACCTAATTTTTTTAATGGTATTATTACATACAAATATTGTACCTCCATTTCATTTTTATTTGTACAGTGGCCTACAAAATTGTGTATATTATTTTATATTTTGTGTTTGTATAAGTATATACTTAGCTGAAATTTATTTTGTCGTGTATAAATATCGTGATTCCCAAAATTACTTAAGAGAATTGATGATTCAGTCAAGTTAAAGTACCTAGTTAGTACTAAAATGCATATATATACCCACTGTATTCGTTTTGTATTCTATGTACAGTATAAACTCTTAATAATGCTCACTTGCTGTAATGTCGTTCTCCTATACTATATCATTGCACGGGTTCTACTGCCTTCGCTAAACCTCTAATGATTAATGCCACTCTCAATGTTGCCATTTCCAAAAAATAAAAATTAATATGACAAAAATTTGACTTCCCTACTGAACTAGGAAGAACATACTGTTAAGTATCTGTTTTTTTAAATTGTGATAAGTAATTTTTTATATACAGTTTCAGAGGTGTAACTTCAATTGCCCTGGAGCGACTTTGACTCTGGCGTCCCTGACTGAAAAATTCATTTTTCCCCAAAAAGCAACTGATGAGTAAAAAAAACTCCATTCTGTCATTTTCCATTTTCCACAAAAATATGGGTGGCGAACAAAAGAAAGGTCAAGAATATCTGAATTCTCTTCTTTGCAAGTAAAAGTCCTGAGAATTGGCAACAAAAACCACTTCTCAATAGAAAATTATTTTTCCGCCCTGGAGCGACTGCTCCACCTGTTTTCTGTGTAGTTTTATTTGATAGTGGTTGGAGTTGATTGATTTTTATACTGGACTGTATTTAAAAATAATTAGTTAGATTAGTCAATATTAGCGTAATATGTATATTTTTGTTTTCTCATTCAATCAGTAACAAATAAATTTTAAAACGAACCATGATTGGTAAATATTTTCTTTATTGAAATTATTTTGCTTGTGGGTAACTTAAAAGTATTTGCTGATTGATTTCAGTTTTATAGTTTTCTGAAGGTCGGAAATAATAGTCCTATAATTAACATCATGCATTATCGAAGTAGGGAACTTCACTACTTTTAGATTATTGATGTTTAATCATAAGAAAGACACTTCAGACACTTATAAGATTTAACAATATTTTTTAGAGGAAAATCATGCAATACAGACTACAGAGCTGGCGAGAGAAATGATTGACCCATAGGAGTACAGCCAAAATTTTTCAATGATACCCTTCTGGGTATTGGTCAAACTTTAATACCAAAATTTTTCAATTTTTTTCTCCAAAAGTGCAGTTGGAGAGCAAGAATACAATGTTTTTTCACTTCGTTCAGGTATCTAACAGAGGCTCCGGGCTCCCTTTTTTGATCTGGACCCCCGAGTAACTGCTCCACCTGACTCACTCTCTCGCCGGTCCTATATACAAAAGTAAAATTAGTTGCACATAAAATCTAGATACCAAATATGCATGAAAGCACTGATTTGTGAAGAAAGTATTATGAACGCGAGCTCAAAAGACCTGCAGATACTGAGGTGAGGGGAACACAAATTGTATTATTTACATAGTTACCAACCAAACAAAGTTAATTATGTTTTTAAAAGAGCGAGTAAATAAACGTATATTTATTAATATGATAGATAAGGATAAATGCAGATGTAGGTAAAAAAGTTCATTTTCGCTTGCGCCCATAATACCGTAATTCCTATGACCTATTTTTTTCCTTGGGAAGTATATCTTTTGACAAAAATGAACAATTATTTTTGACAAAACTATTTGGATTAAATCATCATTAGATTGTAAAGTGCTGGCACTCAGAGTTATTTTCTGTTGTATTTGAAATATACATTATATATATATATATATATATATATATATATATATATATATATATATATATATATATATATATATATATATATATATATCATGTCACAATGTACGGCTACGACAAATTGCGAAAATAATGAACCAATTTTGATCAAATTTGGTAACTATCTGTAATTTGATCCAACTTAAAAGATCGGATAGTTTTTATCGCAAAATTTTTAGTCTAACCGTAGAAATTTACGAAAAACCGCAAAATATCAATTTTTTGTTACTGTATACAGATATCTGTGGAAAAATTTATAAAAAAAATCATGCTAATTGATTTGTTGCTAAGCGTTTGGAGAAAAATAATTTTGGAACTTTGGTAAGTATTTCTATAGATATTACCAATAATATTTTTACCTACGACTACTATGAAGTTACTTATCTACTGTACAAAATACTATTCGTACCCTATAATAGTTATTTGTGTATTTGGAGCGCAAAATGGTGGTTTGCCGCTCGATTGAGAATGTTAATCTTATGAGAGCGGCAAGTCATTTTGTGCTCGAATTACACACAAAATTTTTTCTACAATCTTATAAAAAAATTTTTTATTTAAAAGATACTTGAAAAGATAATAATGGACGTTAATATTTATGAAAAAACTATATTAAATAAAAATGATTCACACCTTAAGAATGTAAAAATGAAATTTTGTCACATATAAAAGTTATTATATTTTCTACTATCTTTTTTCAATATGTTAGATAGTAGATCTTGTGACAGACAGCTATATTACGAGCGTGTCTGATACATAAACTTACGTTCATTCTTATTGAATGAATCATTTTCAGGTTATATAAATTCGACTTTACTTTAATATTATAATTTTGCAGCTTCAGAAATATCTGGAGGTGTACTTGAGAAATCACCGTCACTATTACGTATTTCCATCCATATATGTACATATTTTTTTAAATTTTTTATTCTTATTATTTATTAATTATAGTTATTTATTATTTTTAATTAATATTTTTCAGTTATTTTGAAATTTAATAAAATTAATATTTCACTTGATTACGATAAACATAATAATTTTAGAATCGGTTTTTGAAACCCGATTTGTAATTAAATATACGTTGAGCGAGCGACAAAGAATTACTTTTCCGCTTTAAAGCGCAAAGTAGAAATTTGTTGCTCGGTAACGAGTGTCTTTGCCGAATACACATTTTGTGCTCTCTTCACAGAGCGCAAAAGCCTACTTTCCACTAAGATTGTAGAAAAAGAAATAAACAACTGGATTGTACAGTTATCATCAATTGGCACTTCTGCTGTTTTCAACAAATTCCATACATATGAAAATTAGATATGCTATAAAAATATGAATATGACTTGAAAATATGAAAATATGAATAATACTTTTGAGTCGTCGAGCGAGCGAAGCGAAGCACATAAGAAACTAATTTTGTACAAAATTTCAGAATATCAAATTTAAATGATTGTGTGGTCAAATTGTCCGTCAGTTACACCAAATAGGGCGCAAATTAAGATGCTGAAGAAATTTAACAATTTTTACTCAAGTACTGTTGAGATCTCTGTGAAAGATGAAAGTGACTCTGTGAAAGATGAAAATGGTTTCCCATGGCCTGGGTAATTTGAAGGATCTAAAATAGAAACAATTTGCAGGTATAGGTACCCATTTAATTAGAAACAAAATTGATGGTATAGGTACCCATACTAAGTTCTTACGGTGCGGAAATTAGCCATGCTAATAAAATATGAATATAGTTATTTTACAGTCATAGGGGCGAGCAGGGTCAAGTGCTATAAATAATTGATTTTGCACAAAATTTTGGAATATATGATTGAATTGACCTATAAATTTTGACATCTAGATTGTGGAGACACCTGGTAGACTTCGTTTTGTATGTGTATGTATTTGTTTACGTTCACAATGTCAATGATTTTTATAATTATACTGTGTATTATGTTATAATTATTGTGCAGTGTATCGTTTGAAATGATAAGAAAAAATTAATGCCGGGTCAGCTTATATAATTATATATATATATATATATATATATATATATATATATATATATATATATATATATATATATATATATATATATAAGCTGACCCGGCCATGCGTTACTGTGGCTCGTAGTTATAATTGATTGAATTAAATATATATATATATATATATATATATATATATATATATATATATATATATATATATATATATATATATATATATATAGAGAGAGAGAGAGAGAGAGAGAAATTTCATTTGCTCCATATGTCGCGTGTCATTAGCTCCTTGATTTTATTAAACAATTTTTTTTATTATAAACTTTAATACTTTTCATTTTTCCTTTTATAACCGAGGTTAACTGGCGGCAATATTATGTATGATTATTTTTTAAGGTCGTCCTCTATAGTTATTTTTTATTTCGATTATAATTTCAAATAGAAGTAACATCTTTACCTCGAGATGTCGTTTCCACACTCATTGATATTGCACGTACGTGTACATGTTAAGTATGAACATATCGCTAAGATTTGCGATGTGTATTTTGTTACATACACACACCTAAGTTAAAAATGACATTTTTATTAAATAAAAATTAAAATACGTGTTTTCAATATTTTTCAATATTTTTTTTTGTTTTGTTTTAATGAATGTTATTTTATGTACTTTTCGAGGTAATTGATTTTTTGTCATTTATGTACGTAAAGGAAGGTGAGGCAAGATGAGATAGTTAAGTATTAATGATGAATATAACTCCGAGTTTTTTAGATTAAGACTTTTTTAAATTATTTCTACTATCTTTGCTAGTCAATCTACTAAATTAAATCAAAAACGTTTAACATTTTCATAAAACATGCAAATATAAAAAGTTGCGTTTCTTTTCGTCTTATCCCACAGCTATCATGAATTGACGTAGACACAATAAACAAATTATTAAAAAACAACCAACAGAAATTCAGTCACGTTCAAAGGCGCCCATATTGAAAATTTGTAGGGGGGTTAGAACTGCGGGAATTGGAAAAATTTTTAATATTTTGGATAATGGATGGCGACTTTAAATACTTGTTTGATTTTTTCAAGGCGAGTAGGTAGTTATTACGATCTCTATTTACCAGATTCTACAAAATAAAAAAACTCATTTATAACACTGCTATCAAACGTCATTTTATTTGGAAATTTTCAAAAAAAATATAAAAGTTACCTCTTATATGCTTTTTCTGGGTTAATTATTGCGAAATATTATATTTTCAGACATTTTTGGGGTAAAATGAACAGACTTATGGTTTTATTAAACAAATTTCAGCTTTTTAATATATTTTCGTCTTAAAATGTTTAATATTTTCAAAAATGTATGATATTATATGTCAAAATTTAAAATTATTTGTTTTGTTGTCAGAAAAAAAATTGAATGTGCAAATTAATTTACGAGTAAAATGCTGTGTTTATACATTATAATTAGTCGAATTTTTCCTTGAAAAAATTAGACTTATACAGTCTATACGACCAGAACCGCAAGAGGCGAGAGTAGGGGCGCTATCCGTTTTCGGACCCGTAGAACACGAATATGTAGAAAAAAAATGTCTGATATATATATATATATATATATATATATATATATATATATATATATATATATATATTCCCGCCACCTTTTAATTTGTGTAGGGCCCCCCTATGGAAGTTAAGAGATGAAATTTGGTAAATGGGGTTCATTTTCGAGGCACCTCATACTATCAAAGTGGGGTCAAATTTTGGGAAAATTTTTGATCCGACCCAACCTTTAAGGGGGTGGTGGGGGGCGGCAAAACAATAAAACGTTTCCAAACTGATTGGAAATAATGTTTCGGTGAACTGTCTACAACATATCCAAAATTCAGCTTCCTAGGATGATTTGGAGGGAGTAGAGGGGGGGAAAAACGATTTTAGCTGGATTAGCACGCCTCCAGCCCCCCAGAATTAACGTAGACGGTTGAAATGTGGTGTGTTGATAGAGTTCGTACCTAGGTTGTACTTTTTGGAGGTTTTAATATTTTACCTCCACCCCCCTCACTTTTAAGCTACAATTTCATCCGTTTTCGACGTTTTCGAAGTTTGTACCACTCGCACAGGTCACCCGAATAAGCCTAGAGGGCTGAAATTTTATATTCGGATTGAGTTAGTATCAAGGGGCTGCCTTTTGGGGGTCTCGACTTTTAACCCCTACCCCCACCATTTTTATACCCAAAAGAACATGATTTTTCTTGTTTTTTAACAGTTTCGTTCGGGTCAAAATCTCCCCAAATAAACCTAGAGGGCTGAATTTTGTGTACAGGTTAAGCTAATAGCCAGACACTGTTTTTTGGAGGTTTCAACTTTTAACCCTTACCCCCACATTTTTACGCCAATATATCCTTAATTTTTTTGCTTGTTTTCTAACACCTCTAGAGACTCTCTAAGGAAACCTAGAGGGCTGAAATTTTGTACGTGTATTCAGTTAGTATCCAGCTAGTACCTCTTAGGGAGTCCACATTACTTTTCCCCCCACTTCTCCCATTTTTACATCGGAATTGAATGCTATTGTTAAATGTATTTTAAATGCATTACTTTTATTCTAAATACAAGTAGGCGAATAGTAATTTTAAAAAATTTAAAAAAAAATGAATATAATTTTTTAACAAATGAAATACATACATATTAAGTAATTTAAAAATGTTATTAAAGTCACTGTTTATTTATAAATTAGGAATTTTGGATTTTTATTATTTATAAATTAGAAATTTTGGATTTTTTTGGAAAGAAAAAATATCTTCATAAAAGCCTTCCAGTTTACTATTTAAGTTCCTTTTTTAATATTTAAAAATAAAACACAAAGGCAATTGGCGGATAAACATGGGTGGGAATGCCCTTGTACGAATTGTGTTGAATTTTTTCCTGCTAACTGCTATCGGCACAAAATTGAAATTTACTGAGATTCAGCCCTTAAAAACTTAAAACCTTTTTAGGTTTTAAGTTTTTAGCCCCGATCAACCGGACACTCATCATCAGTTTTGGAACCATCAAAATGACAAATCGCTTGTGGACTTTCAATTACATTTCGCTTGTAGACACTCAATACCGAAGATGAAAGGAAAATTTCGACTTCCATGATGGGGCTCCGCTGCTCACGGCGTTTTTATAACTGTATTGTCACTTGGATAAAAATTACGTAAAAATATTATTTTTGAATATGGTTTAACGTAATTTTTATACGGTTGTAACAAAATCTTATTCATTTTAGTAAGGTTTAAACATAATCGAAATTCTGACCATATCACATAAAACAAACTTTCTTGGTAATTTTCCTATAAAAAAATGGAATAGATAGATTATAAAAACTTATTCAACTGAGAGAAATACAATATGGCTGAATCGTTAAATTGAATTAAAAAAATCATAAAGCCTTTTTTTCGAAAGTAGCATCGCAAAAAATGAGACAGGAAAAAAAGACTGTAAGTGTAATGGAAAATGATTTCTTCCAACATATTTTCTAAATTTTCTGAAAAAGTAATTAACTGAGAGCAATGGTGGAAATATATTTTTTTTGAATATTTGAATTAATTAATTAAATGATGTTCGCAATAACCTTACGGACTGCCATAAGTTATATGAGATCCCTAGAAACCTTTTCTTACTGTTAGAGTACTAGAGTTGTATGAGTTTCGCCAGGGTTTACTGATCCCATAATTTTAAAAAATAAACGACCAATTTTTAAAAATTTTTTCACTGTTACAGAACTGAACTATTTTAGATAGATATAGATTACATTATGTAAGGTTCGCCAGGGTCCATAGGACCCAAAAGTGTCAAAAGTAAACTAACTGACCGATTTTGAGAATTTTTTCACTGTTACAGAGCTAAACTATTTTAGATAAATATAGATTACGAATAGACCTTACGTTATGTAAGGTCTGCCAGGGTCCATGGGACCCACAAGTGGTAAAAATAAACTAACTTGAATATTGGATTCATATTTTAGGGGTGCGTATAAACATCAGGACAATTAAACTTATGGTACCAATTATTCCATCGCTTATGATTAGGGGATAATTTAGAAATAGATACTTCTACCTTAAGTTACTCTAAAACAGTATTATTTATCGAAATGTAACAAGTATACCTTTTTTGCGTGGAATTGTCTGAGGAATCATATTGTTAGGAAATTTATCTAAATAACTGCAAATTAAAAAAGAAAAGACGTGATAAATCACACCTACCATCCAAAACCAACACTTGATCATAAGTGGCGGAATAAGTGTTAACATAAACTTAATCCTCCTAACGCAAAATACGTACCCCTAAAATATCAATCCGTTATTCAGAAGCGTTTGGAAAATATTTATGAAAAGATGGTTTTCGTTTCACCCCTTTCCAGGGATGTATCAGAGCTCCAGGGGGCGGCAAACCGGGCATTGGCCCGGTTCAGCAAATTTTAAGGGGGGTAATTTTCTAAATTTTTGTAAAAAAGGGTGGCAAGTTTACAAGTGACGAGTAAAAAAAAGAGTTTTGCCCCGGGCGAAAAATAAAAAAGGCGGTAATCTTGTGAAAAAGGGGCGGCATTTTACAGCTGGCGCTTCACTCACTTTGTGCAGGGGCGGAATTATTCCCTTTTGCCCGGGGCGGCGTAAACGCTAGAGAGGGCGCTGGATGTATCGCCCGTATTATTCAGTTTTGGAAAAAAGTTAAAATGAAAAGGTACCATTATTTTTGAAAGTCCTATCAACTCTAGCGATTACGGTACATAATTCTGGACCACCATATATATATATATATATATATATATATATATATATATATATATATATATATATATATATATATATATATACAGTTAGGTGCAAAATTGAACCAACTTCATAATATTTCGAAATTATTTGGAACGTGACTTTTAATAATAATCCTTTTTGAAAAAGTTTAGTTATTTTGAATAGCTATAGACTGCCAGCTACTTAACAGGTATTAATTTGTATACATATCTATTTATTTTGAATATGCGTTAATCCTTTTTCTTTAACTCACTTTTGCACCATATTTCTGTTTGTGCTGACAGAGTTTTCTACGCGATAAAAACATGTTCATACAGATTGAGTGTAGTCTAAACAAAGAGCTTCGACTTATTCTTAGTTTAAATCAGCGTGCCATAGTTAATGAATAAAGCTACATTTATTTTTAACCTACAATAATGTATCCGATATCGAAATCTACTAAGAAATTAGTGACTGAATTATTAAAAAGTAGACAATCTACAAGATATATCGCTCGGAAAATTCATATTAGCTCATCGACAGTACAAAAAATTCGAAAAAAATGTAATTTACTAATAGAGAAATATATTGGTGGTCGGAAAAAAAAAACTATCAGGATGTTAGAAGAGTTATTCGATATTTGGCTACCGGTGAAGCATCTTTGGCTTCTGAGGCAACCAAACTTTTACAGAAAGACGTTGGCAAGTCAGTAAGTAAGTGGACAGTTCGTCGGGCATTACATCCCGCAAAGTTCTGAGCTATCGAAAGAAAAAAGAGACCACTTCTCACTAAAAGAATATTAAAGCCAGAAAATTTCTTTGTAAAACAATATATAAAATGGGATGATGATGATTGAATGAAAGTGATTTGATCAGATGCGACTAAAATTAATAGATACAGTACAGATGGTCACCGGTGGAATTGGAAAAGAACTAAAGAATCAAGACAACCAAAGGATTACATTTAAACGGTAAAGCAGGGTGGTGGTAACATCAAGTTGTGAGGCTGTTTTTAAACATTTGCTGCAGGTCTAGCTCATAGGATTGATGGTAATATGAACAAAAAATTATACTATAATATTCCCAGGATATATCTAACAGAAACAGTCGGAAACATACCATATACAGAAGATGAAATAATATTTCAACATGACAACGATCTGAAACATACCTCGAAATTAGTAAAAAGTTGGTTAAGTAAACAAAAATTCGAAGTCCTGATGTGGCGACCTCAAAGTCCTGATCTCAATCCTCTTGAAAATTTATGGTCACATCTGAAGAATAAAGTTTTGAATGAATATGAATCACCTCCGTAAAATTTAGATGTTTTATGGGAAGATATACAGGAACAGTGGTACAAAGTCTCACCTGATTAATGCGAAAAAACTTGTTAGACGTGTTAAAAAAAAAATCGCATGCTGTTAGAAAGGAAAAAGGTCTATGGACATAATATTAAAGTTTAATTATTTGATGCTCGCTACAAGTGGTGCAAAAGTGAACAAAAGGTCATTATGATTATTTTATTCTAAAATAGGGTTTTAAGCTAAATTAAGCTTATAACTTTATGTATCAATAAATGTACTTTTCAGTTATATAAATATTGTTTTGATTGTAAGGTTTATAATATATTCAAGAAGTACAAATATCCAAAACTTATATTGATTGACTCAGTTTTGTACCTGACTGTATATATATTTATATATATATATATATATATATATATATATATATATATATATATATATATATATATATATATATATATATATATATATATATATATATATATATATATATATATAAATTATTTATTAGACTGATAAAGAGAGGATTAGTAACCCGAAATTAAAAAATTACAATTTTCTCGGAAACTACTTGGCATAGAAAGAAAATGATAAGAACATTTTCTTCATATTTTTTTTTTCTTTTCAACAGTGTAAAAATCGAGCTGTCTAATGATAGAATCGAATGATAAAAAATGACCAGAAATCCTACTTCTGGGTATCCGACGTGTCTGGCTAACGAAGGTAGCTGAGCCAATCCTTATTCTAGTTCGCACACGTATTTCCAGTTTTGGAAATTCGTTAAAATTATTAGTAATTATTAAGTACGGAGAAAAGAAATTTTGTTTTAAAAAAATATATATTATAGGTACTTATAACTAAAAAGATATACTTATTTTGTTTTCGACAATCTGTCTGTATTTCTTGGCAAAATTTGACAGAAAAAGCAACAGACAAAGGACGTTCATGTTAATGTTTTTGAATAACGAAGATGAATCCTGAGCTGTTTTTAGATAATACCATTCTTTTATTTTAATTTTTTTAATTTAACCACACGGAAATCTTTTATAAAATATTTTATCTTGCGACTAATACCCGATTATGTAATTTATAATTTTCTTTTTTTAAATCTAAATTCGATTTAATTTTCCTTAGAAACAATTGTTTATTTAAGAGTTTTATGAATTCATTCTTCAAATGAGTTGCCAGTTATTTCAAGTGGTCCATGAATATTATTTATTCATCAAATATCCTCATATTTATACAGACAATTTTATACCTATTATTTAGATTTAAATTGTTAATTTCGACCCCGAGTGTAAAAATATGTACATTTCTCTTAACGGTGTTTGTAGCCCATCAATCATTTAAAAAGCTAAGAGAAATATTTCAAAGCTTACACTAAATCTTCCGTGTGTATATGTATATCTATACTAATATTATAAGGAGACATACAAGAGATAGATAAGAAATTACTGGAATGAATGGATTTAAAAAAATGAAAATTTTTCACTGTTAAAAAGATGCCACTTCAGCTGTAAGCCAGATTTAATTCTAAAAAAATATTTTGAACTGTAAGAAATTGCGATATGAAAAATCGGACCATATATATTGAGTTTTTGATATTTAAGATTTCAAAGTTTCTGTTTCTCTAATTTTTAAATAGCATTTTAAAATTTTGAAACGCATGCAAATTTTATTTAAAAAATTTTTTAATTCAGTTTTTTAAAATAATATTTTTTTAAAAAAATATATTGCTTTATTTGCGTTGTGTATATCTAATTAAAATTAGATTTCTCTATTGATAAAAAAAAATTAATTTCATAATAATAAAAAATAAAAGCCAAATTTGATTTTATACAATAAATAATATAATATACCGATTGTATTCACTTAACTAGAATGTTTATCAAAACAGTCAGTTGGTTTAGTGTATAACGTAAGATTGTAAACGGAAAGTCATGCGTTCAAGTCGCACTAGCAACAATCTTCCTGGTCGCGATATTAACTCATTATGTCGTTTTTCAAATTGAGTTATATAATCCAGGATATAATAAAATCTAATGAGATAAAAACTCACAACAGGTTATAAAAGTTGTGTGGTCATAACTCATTAGACATTTATATTTTTTTTCCAAAAAGTGTTTAATGTTTAGTTGTTTCTGCAAAAGTTTTATGAAGGAAATTCCAAAGTTTGGATCTACCTTGAAAATTCATTGATATTAATTGAAAAACTGGTTATGAATGAAAACTAATGTTATTTAAATTACATCGAGAAAACAATGATTCAACTGACTGACATATTTTATCATAAAAATTGATGATTTTCATAAAACAATAAATAATGCTGTCTAGTAGCAAATGTCAATTTTCATGTTTAATAATTAGAAAATTAATTCTTCTAATTTTACTGTTCGTTCATACATTTTTAATAATTCATTGTTGTTAATTTTTTACTATTTTTTTAAAATTTATTTAGAAGGCCGCGTTGATTATAATATACACGTATTATGATTATGTTAAGCTGATAGTGCGGATGTTAGAAAATTGCTTGGATGATTGTTAATTCATATATTTTTTTTTTATTTTATTTAAATGATACGTTTAGTAATTTATTTCCTTTTCAGCATTATGTAAGTTTTAAATGTTGATAAGAAGTCTTTATATTTACAGTCGAGTTAAAGTCATTTGATCGATCGGGAATTTCGGTTAATAGTAGAGTCCCAAATTTCTCATTATATACCGACGAATTTGACTTAAAACGATTTCTTTGCATAGACAAATTTATAAAAAAGTAGGTATAAAATGAATACAATTGTCTAAATTGTTGTGGTTTCCAGTTTTTCATTAGACTAAATTTTCGCCCTATCTTAAGCACTAAAGGTCAAATTTACGTCTTATTTTTAAATAGTTTGCTACAACTGAGATAAGTAAATAAAAATAACTGCGGAAATTCATTGTCGTCAGTGCCTTAAAATAATACAAACTGAAAAAAAATTCTTTTTAGATTAATTGAAATCGTTAAATTATTCAGTTGTCACCTATTTTTCTCACAAGTTAGATTTATTTTTTAGATTAGTGTTCATGAATGTAAACGCCAGTTATGATAAAAAATGCCACTAGGGCGCACTGTTTGAGTTAAACGACTTGCCTGTATGCTGAGCTAACTATATACCGTATTTTTCGGCACATAACGCGCACCCCAAAATTTTGAATAATTTTTTAGTTTTTTGTATGTTCATATAACGCGCACCCCAACTTTGATAATAAAATAATGAATCATATACCTAACTGAAATAATTTTATTACATAAACTTATCATATAGAATAATTTGAAATACAGTAGACCCTCTCTTAACCGGACACCACTTTTACGCGAAAATTTAAATCAAATATTTCCAAATTCTCTATAAAGTTAGTTACCGTAAAACACCCTATCTTTACCTATTAAACCTAACTTTACCATTCCACACTTTTCATTAAAAAAATTAAAATTTGATAGTTCATATATTCTGTAACACTTTTTTTTAATGATGGAGATATTTCTAACAAATTATTGGTGTTATATAAGTTTTTTGGCATTGCCAGCCGCAATTTCTTCAAATCATTGGATTATTTTAGTTCTTATGGTACATTTTGGTTTTAAGCAAGTGTACAAACTTTAGTTGGTATTTCAAAAAATATGTATACAAGTGAAATAGATAATTTCATCATATGAAAAGTTACATAACCTCGTAAGTATATAAAATGATTTTTACGCCTACTTATTTGTGCATTATTGAATAATTCGTTTAGGTAATATTATAGCAATTTGGTAAAATTAGAGTCCCTCAACAAATCCCAACTTTACCAGTCAGCGCCGCCAACAGTCAGGGTTGTCAAAAATATACGAATTGCATTATATTTTTACACGAATTAAGATATTAAAGTAAAAAACATTGCTATGGGTTTACATTTGTACAAAATGTCTGGTAAACATCATAAGAAGAAAATTGGTGCAAGGACATACAAAAATTATTCTGTAGAATGTTAAATCTAGCAATTGATATGCTAAAAAGTAAACAAATTACAACATTATACACTGTAAAACAATTTGGAATCCAAAGAAGAACAATAGAGAATAAAACTGAGTATCTTGTTTTGGTTAAAAAGATTGATTTTATAAGTTAGACAATTTGATTGAAATTGAACATTGATTGATTTAATAGGCAATTGTTTTGTTTTTTATTTCTGATTTTGTTACTTAGCAGTTTGTAATATCAAATATGTAACATTGTGTTTTATTTTTTTAAACAATTTTTTATTTTTTTATTTTTGGCATTTTGTTTTATTAATTTTTACTGATTTTGTACATCCTTGGTGAAAACAGCTGTATTTGACGTTTTCATAACATAATTCTATCGCAACTAGATTTATCGTTGAAAATTTGGAAATGACTGCGTATTATTGTTAGATATTATTTGGAATTCACAAAAAAAGATGAACAACAATAGTATATTTAGAAATTTTATAATATCTTTTATATTTCACTAAAAAAATATGAATTAGTAATAATATGGTAAAGTTAGGAACTCCTCGACATTTGAACTTGTTACTGTTTTTTTTTATTTTTGACTAGTAATTTAAGTTTCTCGAAAATTTATTTATGAGTTAGATCAAAGTTTTTTATCAGTTTATTCTATTGAAACAGTTAAATATAACTAAATTATAATTGTTCCGTCTTTATTTTATTTAAATTTGAATTGAAAATTATGGTAAAGATAGGGTGTTTTACGGTATTTATAGTACGCCACTTAGTTTGCTAAAGTTGCTAAAGGATTCAAAAATAGCCATTTTCATATTTCAGTGGTAATTTTCGCATAAAAATGCTGTCCGCTTAAGAGAGGTTCCACTGTACTTTTAAAAGTTTTATTTTATATATGCATAATGTAATTTGTTTATGTATATTTTAATTTTTTATTCTATCTTATTAAATTTATATTATTGTTAATTTTTTTTATTTATTTGATAATATGTTTACTATGGACAGAGGAATGTACGGAATGAATATACTCGTATATATATATATATATATATATATATATATATATATATATATATATATATATATATATATATATATAAATTAAAATAAAACCATCATAATTTTGACAGAACTGTTTTATATCCAGCATATAATGCGCACCACGAAAGGGTCTCACCGGGTAAGCATATGTGATTTCGGCCATTCTTTTTCAAGAATGTTGCTTATGGTGAGTAATGTTCGAAAATATAGGTGTTAGACCTCTACCCCCCATGTTTTCAGAGATATGGGGGTAACAACCGTTAACTTGAAAGTTTTTTTTTTCAAAACTATAGTCAGTGACGTCATACGAATGTAAAAAAATTATATAATATAAAGCTACTCTATGTCAACATTCTCTGCTAATTTCATCTAATTATTTTCAATAGTTTTGAAGAAAAAATATTTTAAAATTAAGGAATGTTACCCCCATATCTCCTACAATATAGAGGGCGGAGGTCTAATACTTATATATTCGAACATTACTCACCATAAGCAACATTCATGAAAAAGAAGAGACCCGGCGAGACCCTCTGGGCAATATTTTTGGTGTTTGAGATGCGCGTTATACGCCGGAAAATACCGTATATAGAGTTATTATAACAACAGAAAATTATTCAGTCGATAATAATTTGTTAATTTTTAGTAATTTAGTTAGGTTTTACCAAATTAATATTGAGAAATAATTTGGAAAATAGAATTTTTTGCCAACAATAGTCGTGATAACTCTTTGAGACAAAATTGATGTGTTAATGAGGCTATAATTAAATGTTTTATTATAAATGTTAATTGTAATTTAATTGGGACCCATCAGCATTATTTGTAAATTACAGAGGAAAATAAAAAATAAATATAATTATAGGTAATGGTTATGATACAAGAAATCACTTGTGGAAGATTTTCTTTACTGAAAAACTTGTTATTAGCTAATTATCTAGAAAAGGATTTGATTTTCGTTTTATCCTACGGAAATAAATCTTTCAGTTCATCTTATGGTAAGTAGTCAGATTGCGTTTTATTTTTTGTGTGACGTTTCAGATGGTTTTGGTGATTAGCACAAGAACAAAATAACGTAATATTATTTGAATGTTTTTACAACGGTTAAGTATGCGCCAAGGTGCCATAAGCCAGTTGCATAAAATCGTTTATATTCAGGCAGTTCTCGAATTGCGTTACCAGATTTGACACTCTTTCTCAATGTAATCTTATTTTTTAAGCATTACGTCCTAGATTTGAAAGATTTTTTTGATATTTTTGAACAAAACGGCATAATCTAATATTAATGATATAATAAATGTTGATAAAAGTTTTGGAAATAATAACAAAATTACTGCTACATATTGGTGATACCCAGGCATGTATGTAAAGGAAAAAGAAGTGAAATAATCTTGCATGAAGTTTTAATTAACTTAAAAGTTTTTACACAATCTTACTCCTTGATTTTATATGGAAATATATGGAACAAGTTATCCGAGTTACGCCATTTCGACTTACGACGAACAATTCGGGAACTTAACATGTTGCAAGTCCACGAATGAAGACCATAAAGAAAGTACTGATAAAAAATGCGAAGCAATGAAATTATATTATGATATAAGAATAAATTTTAAATGGCAATACTCAAATGGAATATGTGTAAGATGACTTTAGCGAGGCCCCCTTTATATTCTTCAAAAATTTTTCATCAAAATATATGTCGCAAGGTTCACCTTTTGATTTTTTTGTGAGGCCCAATTTTCCCTAAAAAATACAATCGCGAGCAAAAAAAAACGACCCCGTCATCCGCTTTTATCAAGTTTCACTACCTCTCTTGCAGGTGTGAGGTTCCAAAAGGCGCGAGCTAAGTGCACTCGCACACTTCGCCTATCCTTTGCACCGCCACTGATTTTAAAGCATAAAAATCGCAATAGCAAACGAAAATATTCTTTATCTCATTTGATCAAACTTTGAAACTAGTCACTATTGTTCAATATAATATGTATTTTGTATATAATATTCGTTAAAAAAAAATACAATCTAAAAAAAAGGCTGGCATTGGTTTATCATATCCAGCCATACTCTCGCCAGGTTAAAGCAATATAAATTTAATACCATAACATTTTTTGTTTTTAAAATTATATTACATAAAGTTATTTTGAGGATGTGACTATTGGTTACATTCCGATGATGATCCGAAAAATTAATTTCCATTTTTAAATTGATTTATAATTTTCTCAATAAAAGTTTAATTTTTATTATTGGTAATTATTAGTCATAAACAATAGTTGGTGTATTATGATTTGCAATCATTTTGGATTTATACAAAACTAGCTGTGGCCCGTGGTTTCACCCACGTAAAATTATCTTAATTATTGGTCAAATGATTAGATCAATTTTAAATTAGATATTCGGAAATTCTGAACATCAATTATTTATAATGCCTAGCTCCGCTCGCCAAACGACTCTAAAGTAGCAATCTTCATATTTCAATTAATAGTATGGCTAATTTCCGCACCTTTATGTACCTAAATACCCGTATCAATAGGTAATTTTAGGAGTATTTCCATTTTAGGCTTTGCTTGGGGCGCCAAGACAGTAGGGGACAATTTTAATATCACAATTAATTTGGTGCTTATTTGATGGCCTTGACGGACAATTCTGACCCCCAGGTTCATTCAAATTTGATATTCTAAAATTCTGAGCATAATAACCCTAAATTAACCATATTCATATTTCCATAGCATATTTAATTTTCATAAATATTGTCAAAATCCAACCGTTTAATCTCAATCCTATTAGATAGTGCTGGGGGTTAATTCTGAACTCACTTTGCATTTAAATTAAATATTCTACATTTCTTTATAAAATCAGTTTCTTCTAGTGTTCCGCTCTGTTCGTCCAATGATCTTAAAATAGACATATATGCAAATTTATAGTGTACAATGGAAACTCGATACTTCGTCACTCTGTAACTCATCATATTCTATAACAATTCGTCACTCCTAAAAAAAATGTACGTAGTGTAGTTGTTTTGCTAATTAACTTTTGAAATTTAAATAGAAAAAAATTAAAGTCTGTCGTACCTAGGGAAAAATAAAGGGATGTCTTTCTTTAAGTAAGTAAAAATATTTAATTAATTTTTCTCTTTGTTTTTCATTTTCAGATATATTTCATAATTCGTCTATTTCTGTAATTCATCGCCCTTCCGGTCTTGAGCATGATGAATTGTCGAGTTTCTACTGTAGGTATTTAATTTTCATGCCTTGAGACTTTCCGTAGACACCCATATTGATAACTTTAGAAGCATTTGAATTTCGAAACTTTTTTGAAGTCCGAGTGTTTTGGAGAACATTTCTGAACCTGCATTAATCGTCCAGCCATTAATTTATTGCGTTTTATATTACTCGAGAATCCTAGGCAATAATTTTAATCTCACTTAATTTTTTCAAAATATCAATATTGTTTAAGTAAAATTTAGTCAAGATTCGCCGTCTTTTTTAGACAATTTTTGGATCCTCAGCACCCTAGGGGGTCATTTCTACTTCACATTCGTTTATTTCATGACCTCAGTAATGTTTTAGCAAAATTTGGTCAAGATCCATTAATTCTAGAGAACTTTCATTTTTTAAGATCTCAGTACTATTTCAGCAAAATCTGGTAGAGATTCGTCCAGCCGTTTACTTTAGAATAGTCTATATTAGAATATAGGCTATCACGTATCCATCAGTGAACCAATTTTTGAAAGTTGCTCTGCTCGTCAAACGACTCCAGCGTAGCCGTATTCTTATTTCCGAAATATAGGTAACTAATTTTAACAACTTGTGACTTTTCTGTAGACAATCATACTTATTTAGATTTTTAGGAGTGGAGTACTTTTGGTCATTTAGTTTTGTGTAATTTTTATTGCTTAAGACTCCTGGGGATCAATTTTAAACTGACGTTTATTTATTCCGAGATTTTAAACATTTAAGTCAAAATTCATCAAAACCATTTATTTGAATTTTTTGAAAATAGTATTTTGTACAGTAAATAAGTAATTTCATAGTAGACCTAGGTAAAAATATCTTAGGTGGTATCTATAGAAATATTTATTAATTCTATATTTATTAATATTACAAAAATTATTTTTTTCCAAACACTTAGCAACAATTTAAAAATTGTATAATTTTTTGATAAACTGGCCACAGATTGCTGTATTACAGTAACAAAAAATTAATATTTTACGGTTTTTCGTAAATTTCGACGGTTAGAAAAAAAATTTTGCAAAATCCTTTCTTAGCGAGCGCCTACGACCCAATAGGCACCTACATGCCAAATTTCAAGTTTGTAGGTATTGTAGTTTTGGAGATGTTGTGATAGGTTAGTCAGTGGTATTTCTCTTTTATATATATATATATATATATATATATATATATATATATATATATATATATATATATATATATATATATACACGAAACACACGAGTAGTAAAATATATAAATTATGAATCTACATAGCAAAAATAACATAGCAGCAGTACAATTTCAGGTTTAAACTAATATTTTTTCACAATTTTTGTACTTTTTGTTGCAAATACGTTGTCTTTTTTTTCGAAATATGTAATTTTATTGTTAAAATGACTACAAAACATTTTTGAAAAAATATTAATTATTGTTGATAATTTTTTTTTTAATATAATTTTATGGCACGAAACCTTTTTGAAGATCATGGTATAAAAAAGTAATTGTTTTATAATAATATATATTTAGTTACCATGTTTTGTTGGTTATATAATTTGTTGATGCTTAGAACACGAGAAAACTTGAATTTTTTGTATTTGCTAACTACAACAAAGAACTTCAAGAACAAATTTTTTGATTCTAGTTGGACCAAATGAGTCCATTATGCGTATTGTTAATTATTTATCAATGTCTTGTAAGTTGGTTAGTTTTCAATATAATCTTTTTATCCGTCAATTTGCAAAAAGATCCCCTAAAGGCTTCGAAATACTTAACAGTAAAGGTATTAAATTTAATTATTTTTTAAACTGGTTTAATTACTTTTGCACTCTTTTTAAACAGTTACATGAAAACAAAAACTATATCTTTAAAAATATCATATCTATGATCCGAAAGTGATAATAAATGCTCTGTGCAAGTAATGGGTATCCCAAATTGACTTGCGCGGCAATTTTAAATTATACATTTATTATTTTTGTTTTATGTTAAAAAATTAATGCATGGGAATTTGTAGCTTGGTGGGCGACTGATATTACCAAGTAGTAGAAAGCCCTCGAAAGCCTAAAACTAACACCGATTAAAAATAAATTTGCTGTCTTATCATGTTATCATGAGTAGGTATCCTGATTTCGTACTTGGTCTTAACTATTGGTGAGTTGGTGTGCGCACGCTCGGGAAGTTGTACAACCAATAATTTACAATAGATGGCGAGAGAATTCTTTCAACAAATGTGTATATCATAATATGTCGCAATGCCGAGTACTCACTAGTGAAAATAAGCCAAAATTCAATTTATTAATTCAAAAATAATGCTTATCAAGTTATCAGAAAGATTTGTTATCGCTACCATCATTCATTAATATTATATTAGCGTCAATATAAAGTTTCAGTTTATCCATAATCTTTTAAAGCTCTAACAATAAGACGTAGTACATAAAAATGACAGAAAATAAATAGAGAAGGGAAATTGTTTATTTGAAAGCAATGAACTCTAAAAAAAATGGTTTATTCATATTTACTAATAACATTGTCCTGTACTTATTTTTAATTAATATTCTGATCACGTAAAGAAAGTGTCCTTGAATGTAATTTTTTTAAATTAAATCACAAATGTTATTAATGGTATATAAGTACAGTAGGATAAATAATTGTTTTAATTGTCCATAGAACTTTTTTTTTTTTTTTTAAATGTAAATAATGAAAAAAAATTTTCAATTAGCATAAATTATAAATTATTAAGATCCTAGATCAATTAATTATGGATTTTAAAGCGGAAGTAACACATTATATTCATGAATGATTTTCAAAAAATATCAAAGCTTATTTATGGTAGTACGATCGAAGTTCAGTTTAACGATCAAAACAATATAATTGTATAATTGTAATATGTCTGTTACTTTGCTAAGCACTACAATATGCTAGGTACTACAATATACTATAATATGATAATATACTAAAATGAAGGAAATCGCAGGGGGCACTTCCATAACATTTCTTATTAGACAGACATTTTTTTTTTTAAATTAATGTTTACTTTCTGATATCGCCCCAAAAACTTCCCACCTTAGGTCTTGGTTTAGTAGATTTACACCTAAATATGCGTCTGAATCTGGTGCAAAAAACTTTAGTATTTTTATTTTAGTAAATCATCTTTAAAAGTTAATATTTTGAAAGTTATTGCGATTAGTGAAGAAATATTTAAGAATCAAGTCAAATATCCTTAACTTGCCAAATTTAACTTTTATTATAATTTGAGATCAGATTTTTATTGAAGCTTATATAAATCGTTCATTGTGTTAAAAGTTGTAGGTATATTAGATAGCTTGGTGTCCTAGGTAAATAAAAGGTAGTATTTGAAGAATTTTTACAGGCGCTGTAATCGTGATATTCCCATCAATTAATTTTTCATTATAATTATGTACTTTTTTTATTGCATAACTTTTCTGACATGGGCCAAGGTTACATATTTTTTAAATCAATAAATTTTCTTTCAGTTTTCAATGAATTATATCTATTGATTTGCAGATAATTTTTTATTACTGTTTACATATTCTTACTTTAGTTACTGTGGAATGACTTTTTTGTACCAGTATTTCTGTAATGATAACTTTTAGAAAGTATAAATTTTATGATTTGTTGTTGACTAGGTATTATTTGTTTCGTATTAAACGGAGTTGATTACGTCAGTTGGTAGGTGATATCCAGTTATAACCAGATTTCAACGGTTAATACTGTGTTGGTTATAACTGAGTAGTGGAAATCTTTGTCTTAAGTATCCATAACATTACTTATTAATAACATGCAATCATTGTCTGTATACTTAAGACGCATTTGTATGAGAACTAAGAAAGTAGAATTTTTCAAATTGTTTCTTTGTCGATATTCTTAGTATTTATGGCCACATGTATATGACAATTATTATGCGCATGTGCAAGTACTTCTAAACTACTTAAATAAAGTACATAAAGTGACGCGATAATTAAAAGTTGTTTTTTCTGAGTGTATTTTGCAAGTAATTGTAATCACAATTACATATACTACTGTTCAAAAGTTTGAAAACACTATGAAAATTCAGTAAAATCATCACTGGATAGATAACGATCAGATTTATCTGGCTTAAAATATGAATTTAATTACTACTATTGCTACAAAAAATTATATAAAAAATTAAGTATTAGATTCTAACTTCATCAAAGTAACCACCTTTTTTCTTGATGACTTGTTCACAAATTCTGGGCTGCCGTTTAGAAATTAATCAAAATATTCTTTGTCCAATTGTTCCATTCATTTTTTAAGAATGTCCAGAGTTGTGCTACACTAGATTGAGAACGATTTTTCACCAGCTACACAGTTACTTTAAGAGAACAGTTATCTGTTGTGTCATTAACGAGACTGTAATAAAACACGTGCATTTATCAAAAACAATACGGGAGACTACCGACAAACGATGTAAAAGCTTTTGTAATATTGTTAGTTATTATTGTGGTACGAACTAATTTATTTTAATAACAGACTAATTTATTAAAATGTCTGGTAAAAAAATTTTGTAATCTGCAAAAAATATGTGTGTTTCCAAACTTTTGAACGGTAGTGTATATAAAAGAGAGCTGAGTACTGATACTCAAGCCACTCAACGTATGAATTACATATTACACGTACAATTAGTTATACATAATACTTATGTATAACTATAATAAAACAAAATAAAAAAAAAAAAAAAAATAAAAAATTATGTTACCCTATGTCGCGTAAAGTAATGTAATTTTTGATAGAAATTCGTTATTTTTACTACAGCAAGAACACTGTACCTAATTATGAACTCATATATGTACATAGTATTATGTGCTTAACACTTCCAGTTTGAAAGCGCAGGCTAGATACATTTTCTTGACGTATACACTGTTAAATATTTTTTTTTCCATTTTAACGCAGCATACACTTTAAGTTTAACCAATTGGCCACGTTTACGAAGTATTTGTAAAGTATCTAGAATCGGTACTGTTTAAACATTAGATAATTTTCCTTTACCAGCACTCCTGCCATAGTATCATAGAAAGAGAATCAGTACATTAATTAAAAAGTTAATTTAAAAATTGCCAGTTCTTGGATTACTTATTGAATCTGAGTGACGTAGACCTACAATATATAGTTATTCTTGAGAAAATTTTCTTGGATTGTTCTGATAAATTTTATTTTTAAATTTTCTGAAGCCAGCTGAAAATTTTTTTTTCCTAATTTAATAGGGTCAATCCATATCAAGTGATCCAAATTTGAATTATTTTTTTACCTGACCTCACTCAATATCTTTTTTCTTTTGATTTTCTTGAAGAGCTACTCTAACTCCAAATTTTAGATTTTTATCACTTATAGTTAGTTGCCTTTTTAAATAATTTTGAAATTTGGAAAATTCGCAAATTGTGGCAGTGTAACACTGTAACATAATACGTTTTTTACTGTAACTCCGTTTAGGGTTGCGATAGAAATATAAAAAAAAAAACATCATTCTCTTCAGAGCTGCATAAGCTTTAATTTGATGTATTACAAGTGCGTGTAGCAGCTAAAATTTTTTATATAAAAACTCAAAATTTCAAAGAAGATTCCAAGAAAATAATGTTCTCAAAAATTTCGAAAAAAATTCTAGTTATTCTTTTAACTTTTATAAACAAAATTTACAAAAATCAAGTTGGGATCTTCATATGAAGAGACATTAAAAAACGCATTCAAAGAAAATTAGTGTGTTCTGATGATTATAACTCAGTTTACTAACAGATATAGGTTTTATATGTGCAAATGGTAATTTTATGTATGTTATGGAAGAAACTCTGTGAGTTTCAATAAGTTTTAATAAAGATACAGTTAATCTATTTGTCCTGAGACAGTCAAGCTGTGACAGCAAACAGACAAGTAGGATCTTGCAAGCAGAACTTTAGATATGAATCGATCTCATGTCAGTCCTTGACAAGTGCAGTTTAATTAATTGTTCAGTGTTTCTAAAAGTGGATTGTGTAACCCAGTACCCTATTGAAAGTGTTGCTAGTTTCTAAAAGTGGGTTGTATAACCCCAGTCTTTATATTCAATCTGATCCAGCAATTCGGTGTTCAACCATAGAATTGTATAGAAAGACAACTCAAAAAGTCGCTTAAAAAATTAAATTATCATTACAGAAAAAATACGCTGCCAATGGAGTGTGGCACACAGCTTCCTGTTACTTGTAATAGACTTTAATATAGTATTCTACCAAATATAAGTATACCGTGAAATTATAATATTTTCGCCTTAAAGTTCGAAAAAAATTGTTGTAACTCAAAATACTTAAGGGCTGAAATATAAAATAATAGCAAAAATATTTTAGAAACTAACACCCAAAATACTTTAAAAATTTGAGCGAAGTGGGACTAGTAGTAAGTAAGATATTGACATTTAATGGGATTTCATGGTAGCGCTGTGGATACTATTACTCCGAATGCAAATTTGTAGGGGACCATCTAGGAACCAGACCGCATAATTTCTGACAATTTCATAAAGAAGAATTGCATGGTTCAGAAGTTATGCCACTTGGTGCAAACTGGCGACACACAGACGAGCAGACAGACGGACCGACGGATAGACACAAAAACTAAAATTGTTCAGGAAGTTCTAAAACGTAAAATGTGCGTAAAAAATTTTATTTTGGAGGGAAAAAATTTTTGTTTTTCAAAAGCGTACACAATGCTTCCGCTACTTTTTGAAATTAGCTTGTTGCATATCATTTTAAAGCTTGTAAATTTCTAAAAAAAAAAAAATGGTATTTTGCTCCAAAGTATATCTTTATCCTAAGCCGAGATATAGCTAGAAACGTAAAACAATGTGTGCCTAAATTTCACATTTTTCACAATTTAAAAAATTGTTTAATAAAAAAGTACATGACATAAAAACAAAATCTTTTGGTTTCTTTCTTCTTTCACCTAGTATAAACAGAGGACAAAATCTTAGGTTAATATAAAATAAGGTAATTGTCTTTGGATCGCTTGATATGGATTGACCCAAACTCTAATTTAGTTTTGCTTTGAATTATCTGTTAATTTGCAAGGTTATTATTAGCGAAATGTTTGCTATTTTTTTTTCTTTTTGAATTTTCTTTCGTTGCATATAATATAAGCAAATCTGAGAGTTGTGTTCAGAACTTACTTCAAAATAGGAATTATACAGTTGGTCAGAAATAATTTTTCGGATTCAGGTTTATTTTTTATTGCAATTTTATTAATTATTTTCATTTTTTACTATGTATTAAAATTTTTGAATAGGTAAAGTTGGCTTGTTTTTTACAGATAAATCTCCAAAACGATATTTTACAAACAAATTTTCTTTCGTTATTTTTTGTTCCAGAATTATTTTTAAACTAGCCGTATGCCCGATGGGATTTCCCATCGGCAACATCTTTTTATTAGGTACTCACTTTCTGCTCACTTTTAATGTTTTTCAGAAGCCTAAATCAATATTCATGTTTCTAACTTCAAAAATGACGAACTTCCCATATGAACTTTCATTTTCTGTTTTAACTCCTTAGGGAGTAAATTTCCAGAAACAACTGACTTTTATTTATAAATAGTAGAAGCCTAAACGCCAATTTTCATAACTCCTGTGCTTAATTTCGTCCTTCTAAACCCAACAGTTTAGGTTGTGCGTTGTCTGTCAGTTAAAGTTAAAGATTCATTAAATAAGATATTTTTTATTTTAATAGTCATAGTAACATATTTTTCTAACTTCAAAAATAACGAATTTCCATAAAAATTTACATTCCCTATTTAACCCACTTAGGGGGCGAATTTTCAAAAATCCTTTCTTAGTGGTCACTTACGTTACATAGGGAACTCCTGTGCAAAATTTTATTCTTCTAAACCCAACGGTTTAGGCTGTGCGTTGTCTGTCAGTCAGTCAGTGTTACAAATTTATTAAGTAGATGTTTACTCTCTTAATATATTTTTAATGCCTATAACGTTAATTTATTGAGGTATAGCTTTATAATTTAAAAAAAAAAAAATAAGTTTGATTTTGTGTAGTGTCTTCTGACGGTACATTTGATTGGGGAAGTTTTTATAATTCGGTAAAATTATAAAGTTCAACACTTATTGTTAGTAAATAATATAATAAGTAAATTTAAATACTTATATCAAGTTTCGACTCAAATGTTGGGAAATTCATTTTTTTTAATTTAATGACAACTGTGTAATTTATGGTCAAGGATTTCTATCACATCTTTTTCGCATGCAATCTCAAATCAATTTTCTTAATTTGATCTGATAGTATTTAAATGATTTTTGACACGGAATTAAACAATTTTATGTACATTATTTTCGTATAATAAAACTGACGTTAGTTAGTATTTATATGAAATGCTTCGGTGCGTTATCTTTACATATTTATCTTAGGTAGATATTTTAATAATATTATCATTTGGTTAGCTGCTTTTTGATTTTTTTTTTTGCTTTGTTTTATTTTTGTTCCACTACAGTGATTTCCTTTATCATTGTTATTTATTATAAAATGACCTTCCAAAAGTGAATAATGAGAATTGGAAACATCACGCATATTATTTATTTTTTCATTCATTACTTGTATGTATGTACCGTGTATTAATTAAAATTATTCATGTTGAGCCACTGTTTTGTTGTTGATTGATTGGGAAGATTAATTAATATCAAACATTTCTTTTTTTATTGTTATCGCATTTATTTTGTTTCTTGTAGAAATTGAAATATCTAACAATAGAATGATAATTGCTATCAGAATAAAAAGTTTTCATTTAGAATGTTGCTAAAAACATTTTTGAAACTGTTCAAAATACAAAGAAAACTTAGTCGATAGTAAAAGTGGTTGAAATCTTTTGCTAATTTCTTCTAAATTGATTACAAAGAAAGAGGTCAGGCACAGTAAAAATGTCAAAAATTTTTGGATATGTATGAGCATGTATATTCAGCTCAAAGGGGTAAGCGAAAAACAGGGACATAAAATCTCTGGGACTGGAGGTATTTTTAACTTCTCATTGGAAGTTATTGTAATGGGTTCGATTTTGTGAATCGTAAATTTGGACATATCTCCACGTTTCAAGGTCACTAGAATCCGAATCCATCGTTTTTAGCATGATGTCTGTGTGTGCGTTCGTTAGTTGGTTCGTTCGTTCGTAAATGCTTTTTCGTCTCGCATATCTCGAGAACAAATGATGATATCAACTCCGGACTTTCATTAGAAGTGTAATTAAAAACTGAAGACCGGATAAAGTTTTCAGTAAATTCAGATTAGTGGTTTGCTTTTTTTGTGATAAAAAACGGAATTAACTTTATTAATAAAATATAGATCATATAGATTTTTAACCATGTCTTTATTATATAATGACTTCATATAAAGAAGCTTCCTTGATGTTAAAAACGCCAGTAAATTACTATAAAATTAAAAAAAATAAAAAAATAAAAAAATAAAAAACACGGAATAAGAAACTTTTTGTGAAATATATTTTGTCTCGCATATCTTAAGAACAAATGATATTATCATTTATTTGAGACGGGTCGAGCCCCCACCTTTAGATACAGAGGGTGAAGCCCCCGGTGTGGTGCAAGGGACAAAACTTCTATCGGGGGCCCAGGTGAGAAGTCTCCTGAATTAAAAAAAAAATTATGAATGTGCAATAGTCTCTAGTCTTTAACTCTTTTAGTACCGCCGTATATTCCAATATTTTAGATAAAAAATTTAATATCTCTATAAGTATAATTGAGAGTTTGGTACGTTTTGCTTAATTTATTTACAATATGATGGCTCTTTACTATACAGCCTCCAGTTACGGATATAAGATAATGCACACTCTTCAGTTGAATTTTTTCTAAAAATTAGTATGACGAGCTGAGCTCGTCATTAGTCCTAAAGGGGTTAAGGGCATCCAATGGGAAGTTGACAGTGTGAGTAGACCTGTCTCTCCAGATTTTTATTTTGTGTTTTGTACTACTTATTAATTTATTCCAAAGATAAATGTTAAATATTTTGTACACAATATATTTTGCTTCGGGATCTGACTCAGTTTTGGGCAGTATTGTACATACTTCAATCTAACAAGGACTCCGTCTGAGATATCTCTTTCTGATTTTCATGAGCTTAGAATATGTTATTCTCTATAAGAATGTAAGTTTTATCTGCGGGCAAACGTTTTTAAAAATACGTCGATAATAGGCGCAAAGAATGTCTTTTGTATATGTTAAAAATTTCCCACTAAAACGGTGCTTAATTTCTTTTTAATCGGTGCTTAGCATTGTAAAATAGCCCATATCATAGTAAGCATTGTTTGTGAGTATTTTGTGGTCATTTTTTCACAGTTTTATTTTTGAATTGAAATCGAAAGATAAGAACAAAATTCAATAACTTTAAATCACATGGCATTGGCTCAATTTCATTGTCAAAACTAAAAAAAGAAAAAATTTTCAATCACTCTCCCAAGTACAACTGTTTTTTTTTTTTTTTTTTTTTTTTAGTAAATTATTGTAGAACATTTCATATTTAATTAGTTAATTGCTACGTGTTATTTATGTTTCTATCCAAACTAAACAAGATTTAGCATAAATTTTAGGTTCAGGACTTTTACATTACCGATGTGTATTTTCTGTTACGTTCAGTGACACCTATCTTATGACATCTTCACCATACGACTGTCTTGCGGATCCAAAAATAAAAATTATTTCCATAGGTGTATGTTATGTATTTTTAAAAAATATTAAAAACATAATACGTTATTTATACAATTACACAAACGTGTTTACATTTTTAAATTTTATCGAACAAAAATTATTGTTGATTGCAAAACAACTTGCTACCATTAAAGGATCAATTCCCGGTAGGTTATAATTATCAGCTTTTATAAATCCGACTTCCGACTTGCGTAATATATTACGCAAAATAACTATACAGATATACAGATAAAAAATGCGAGAAATATAATGACAACTATTTTTTTTATTACGGTTACTACAGTTACATTGTGATAAATACTGAGCGGTGACGTAAGCCATTTCAAATTGATGTTTCTGATTACGTCATAATTATTAATACAAATATATACAAATATTATTAACATAAATTTTGTAATTTTTTTAAAATAAAATTTTCCTAATTTTGAGCGATATGATTTGCAAAATCTCAGTATTTGGTACTCTTATAACTTAAATACCTAATCATTTAAAAATGAAAGTAGCCATTTTACGGCCGCAACCAAATATCCAATGTATGTTAATTAAATTATCTTTTAAACCAAAGTTCCCAATTTTAATGACAAGTTCTACTGGAGATCTAGGAAATAAAATTCAAAAACTTTCAATTTAAAAACTTTTCTTTATTAAAATTTCAAAAATTTTTTGGTATATTTCATACCATCATCAGTGGCTAAATGAAAATGGCTTTTTTCATCTAAAATCATAGAAAAATTAAAGTTTAATATATACAATAGTTTGTAAGCTAACATTAATAATTGTTATTATTTTGTTTTTCATTTAGCCACTAATGATAGTATGAAATATACCAAAAACTTTTTGGAATTTCAATAAAGGAACGTTTTCACATTGAAAGTTTTTGAATTTTATTTCCTAGATCTCCAGTAGAACTTGTAATCAAAATTGGGAACTTTGGTTTAAAAGATAATTTAATTAAAGTATTTGGTGCGAGATAGTCAAGAACGAAAGTATAGCTCAGCGAAAAAAATTTCTTTTATCAAAAAGTAAATAATGTATTAATATCGACAAATCGTTCTGCGGACCAACTACCTTAAATTGTACTATCCTAACAAACTTGTAATGGATTTTTCAAAGGCACAATACGTTTATATGCCTGTTTTGTTTAGTTCGAAGACTTGGGGCTTTTCTACCGATATACTTAAAGTATACTTGAATCCCAAATTCATTGCAAAAATTAGAATTTTGTTAGATTTCCAAAAGCCTGTAGAATGAGAAGAATTTTTCTTCTTTAGTAGTTGGGGTTGTAGCCCTCGGGCCCAGGCTGAAAGAGAGGCGGTCGGTAGGAGTCTAGGAAAAACTAAAAACTTTCTTTCTTTGCTTGCCACTTATTTTTTTCGGAGAGAAATTTTTAAGATAGTGCTTTATTCCCGAAGCCCGCCATTTTTCTCCACAGTCCTGGGATTCTAATAGATTATCATAATGGATTGAAACTACGCTTTCGCGTCTAAGTTCCAGAAATTTGAAACATTATGCAAGATCAGTAAGATGGATAACACAATTTTGTAACCAAAATGACACGGAAGAACTTTCAATTGTTCACTGTTAAAAAATTTTACAATATTTAATGTTGGCATTGCCATCGTAAAATTAAATATTTTTCTATGTAAAATTACATTGTAGAATGTTTTACATTACATTTCGGGGGCAGGCTGCAATTGCGCGCAGCGGTCAGGGTTCTCAAACGGCTGGCCTAATCCCATCATGCAATTGCGCGCACGTCTTCAAAAAGGTATGCTGTGATTGCGCGCAAAGTTAGGATAAAAAAAAAAAAAAAACTAAATATTGTTTACTTATTGTCTTAATTTATATTTATTGTATTATATAATGTAAATATATTTAATTTGAACATGTCTTATAACATATCTGTTACAAATTCTATTCTGGATATTTCTTTATTTTTAAATTTACCTATCAAATTTGTAACATATTTTAATTTTCTTTCATAACTAATATTTTTAATATTTTTTTGTAAATGTAAGCTATTCAATTGCACATAAGTTTCTACTTGAAAATTTTTTAATTAATTTAAAAATACAAAAATATTAAGATGCCGAGAATAAAATCTTTTATTAAAATGGCTATGAAAAGATTCACAGGCGTTGGTGTTCCGTTCTCGGCTTGCGCTACATGAAGCCCACATCTCTGGAGGAAATCTCGCAGATTCAGAAATGTAATTGTCCGTTAAATAATCGCAGAAGGACATTATACGGGCATCGTTGGAGGCTTCGGCAATCAATTTTTCAACGAAGCATTCCGAAACATCAGCACTCTCTAAATATATGAGGCCGAAAGACCAGCGTAACCATTTCTCCAACTCACTGTCCTTGTCAGAATACTCTCTTTTGAGTCCAATATTCTGTATTTTCGTCAGTCAAGCTTTGTTGATATGGAATCTGAAGCCAGTTATCTTTAGCTGAGGCCAAACGTTTCGGCTTACTTTGCGAATAGCTTCTTCGAAATCACACATAATTTCACCTGGATTAAATGTCAGGTTTTGGCTGTAACAAGCAGATATTACAGATCTGAACACTTGCTCATAAGCTTCTGCCTTTTTATTTTTTATAAGTGCAAAAACTAACGGCACATAATTTCCATTATGAACCGCGTGAATCGTGAATAACTGCGTGAAGAATTTTATGCAGTAGTTGAAGGTCCCATCACAGAAAAACTTTGTTTCACTACACAAAAATTGTAAGTTTTCATTTACAGAAGTTTTAATTTCAATTGTAGCCAAAGCGTCGAAAACGTCGTCCAAATTTTTGGGAAGTGGTGGAAGCAATTTTCGTCGAGATCGGTAAATGCTATCCTGAATGTTTGATAGGTCTTGAGTTGTTGCCGAAAGAACCGCATCTCCCTTTTCCATGTTCATGATTTTGCTGGGCCGCATAGAAATATCTTCAGTGACTTTTCTTTTGGCGTTGTTTTGAACCTTCTATGACAAAATGTAATGATTGTAATGTCAATTTCTTTAAGAATGCAATCTGTTGTTTATGATTTCAAGAACGAAAGCAAAATGAAATTTTAATTTGTGCATTTATACTTATAATAGATATCAAAAACTAACTAAGTTTTATTTTAATGTAACAATTTTAAAACATCTGACCTTAATTTTCAAATTTTCATTTCCATTGTGATAGTGCTTGTTCAAACTTTCTAAGAGAATATAGTTTCATTGTGATCCACTCGAATAGATGCTTTACATAATTTTTTCGTACACCGATACTTTGTACATGTAGATTGTACCCTATCTTTACGAAATGTAAAATTATTAATTACAATTAATTTGCTGCCACGTTCACCCAACATAAACTCCATTTTCGAAATACTATATATTTAATATTTGATTCCTATATTTATACTATCTTCAACCAATAAGAATTTACAAAATGTCATTAAAAAAACAGATATTGGAATCGTATCATTCTAAGAATTTATTTATATACCCTAATGTTAGATAAGTTTTCTAAAAAATTTTGTACCTACCTTAATTGCCTTAATCCTTCCGTTGCGCGCAATCACAACATCCGTTTTAAGGGCAAATTCCAGTACCCAGGAGGTATTTAACCGCTGCGCGCAATCACAATATACCACATTTCGGATGTAATTTTACACTACTCAATGAAAATCAATTACGTACGACATGTAAAATTACATTGTGAATGTTTTACATTTCATATGTAATTTTACATTAGCCTTTGTAAACCGATTACCCAAAATATGTAACATTATATCATGAATGTTTTTTCAAATTACATTTCGTATGTAATTTTACACTAATATATGTAAATTAATTACCTAAAGTATGTAAAATTACATTACAAATGTTTTCTGATAGTACATTCCATATGTAATTTTACATTAGACTATGTAAATTGATGTACACTTTACATCTCCTGTATGCAGTAAAATATAATACAATGTACTTACTATAATATAATGTAAATGTTAATATAATACAAAATATTTAAATAATAAATACCTCCAAACAAGTACCTACCTGTTTAATACTTTATTCTTAAATATCTTTAAGTCTCATTAGTCCTGAAAATACATTATAGAAGAAGAAGCTATTTAATAAAAATGACTAGTAGTTATAGATAATAACATGATGACTAGAGTTCAATAATATTTACAATATAATTTTAAAAACAAAATTTACATCAACGCTAAACTATACTCACTTTTTGTAAATAGCCATAATAAGGAAATAATTCAATTAAAATAACACGTTTTTGTAAAAATAATTTTATTTATAAAGTAAAGTATGCCATACATTTACTGAATGAGTATACACAACTAAAGTTTAAAAAATTGGAAGCTAAACATTATTTTGTTCAATTTTAGCAATAAATATTTATATTTTATATAGTTCACAATAAAATTTAATAAACACTACCATCACTAGGTAAATTTTGTCTTAAATAACCACACTGAAATTGAATCATCCTGCACCGAATATAACAACAAAGTGGGTTGAGTTATCACTCACCAGTGTCCAGTCGTATTGAATGCACATCCATTGCTTGATTTTATACTGTTTAAACAAATAAAATATTGAATTTCCAATAAGGATAATTTTTGGGTATTTCTCTTTATAGTACTGAATTTCTGAACTCATCAAAACACTTAAACACTTTTATACAAAAAAAATTTAATTGTCTAATACAGTATAACACATTATGAAGTTACATTGAATGGAATTAAACTTGAATACCTAATAAATAAACTGTAAACATGAATAAGCCAACTTAACTGACGCCGTCAAATGCGCATAATCAATCACGTGATACCGGTAAATTACATTCAAAAGATATAATATTAAATAATTATAATAGTAAAATCACAGATATATCTAAAATTACATTTCCTGTTGTGTAAAATTCGCAGTATCCTTAGACTCTCAACAATATCCATAGATAAATTACGCAATAATTTCCGGAATATTTTATCCCACGAATTTCCAGAAATTTACAAACGTACGTCTATTTGAAATCAGTACATAAAAAATCATCAAACATCAAATATATTATGTTTCCGAAATATGTGACTATGAAAAGTAGCTTCACAGCAAATAGGCATTAGGTACTTACATTTATAAAATTTTTTAAATTTGATTTGCAAACATAGTTCTTATACCCAAACTGAATTTAAATATTCATTTGTAAGGCACGGTCGTATAAACGAAAAATTAGGTTAGAACGCATAATTTCTGTATATTTGAGGATTTTCTTTTCAAAATTATTGCCTTCGATTTTTGTTTTAAAATTTGTAACAAGCAGTGCTAACATTTTCAGGTTTATATCAGTTTTATAAAAAGCACCAACAGTTTTTATACAGAATAATTATAGGTAAAAAGAATTTTAATATTGTTCTTTTAGTTAAGAAATTATCAGTAAATTATAGAAATTTTTTTAAGTGTAATAAATAAGAGAACTGTAGGTTATGTTGTAATGAATCTTTAAAATACGTCATTTTGCTGGCCAATAATTTAATTAAAAATATACCTATTAAAATATAATCTTACGAATAGAAATTTAATTTCAAATTAAAATTGTATGATAGATATATGCTAAGAATGTTTTCAAATATATTTCTCTTAAAGCATTTAATTTTAAAAAAACTTAATTTAAATATGTGCTACAAATACAGTAAATTTGCGTTTCGAAATGTAATTTTACTATTTTAGTATGTCAAATACCATTTTTATAAGTAATTTTGGTATCAAAGTATTTAGAATTACAGAGAAAATTTATCCTTACATAAAATTTTATACGTATATTTTACAGCTAAATTATTTAAATTTACTAACACATTGTAATTTTCAAGACACGTATTGTAAAAAATTACCATATTTTTTATTGTAATAATAGATATGCTTTTAATAGTGTTTTTTAAACTTCCATTTAAAACCATATAAATATAAAATACAATTTCAAAAAATGATAATTCCAGAAATTTTAGGTTATTAGTATTACCATTGAATGGTATTGCTATTAATAACTGTCGTAGCAATTAGTATGCAAGTTACATACATCTTATCAGAATGCTAATACATATCGATGTCAGAGAAACAGATAAATTAATTCTACATATACGTAGTACAGTATTATCATCTTGCTATAAAGTAAAAGTAAAAGAAAGACCTAACTGATAATGGATAATATATTGTGATCGACCCACTGAAACAACTGATGGATCTGATTAACAAGCGTTATTATGTGTATATGTGTTCCAGTAACATTGAATTATTGCATGACTGAATCTGTATTTCTAGAAAATTCTTAACCGTTCTTCATTATTGAATGGCAGAAAGTTATGTACCCAATCGAACACAGTTGATTGACTGAAAAATATGTATAACAAAAATTATAGGTATAGATTCACAGATTGATTCTGACCGTTCAAAGTCCAACTCTATTTGTTATGTATCCTTTTTTATTGCATTGGTACAATACCAATACAACATAGTGTAACAAAGAGAGGAAACATGTTTGGTGGGCCAAAATTAATCTGTTGAAGTATACATACATACATATATCAAATATACAGGCGGTATTTAAAAGTTTACATTTAGGTGCATTTTTCATATAAAAATTATTTCCTGTTTAAACTGGTTATATACGGGTTAGTCGTATTTATAGATATTTAAATTTTTTTATGTCCTATTATTTTAGATTCTTTCTTTTTATTTTTAATTATTTTCACCTAAGTGTTTGTTTAAAGCAAACATTTTTATAACTAAAAGAAACTTTATCCACTTGTTTTCGTACAATTCACGAATAAATCTGGATTTTTCTTGGGTCGTAACTCGAGGTTGAATTATATTACCAAGTAAAAATATGTAATTGACTTGTATTTGCATTTTGGTTACTCCTACCTACTCATTTGTAGTCTTATTTTACCACAATTTGACTTCTTGAAAAGTCTTTATAAAAAATGTGAAACGAAGCTCGAATGGTATTAATTTTCAAATATAAGATTCTCTAATACAAAAAATTAATTAATATTATTTAGTTTAGAAGTATTTTTAAAATTTATAATTCTAAGTAGGTATATTTCATAAATTCTGAGAACATCAAATTAAATAAAAATGTCTAATCTCCAATCGGATAAGGCTCTCTGTGGAAGTTAAGTTAGTTTCTGTTCTCTATCTTGAAATTTTAACTTTTTTTCGAAAATAAAAGTTAGTTAACGGACGGAATTTATCCTTAGGACAAATTAATATTTAGAAATGAGTACAGCCAACTCTTTGTTACAACGTATACTGCACATAAAAAAATCAGCATAGAAAATAAAGTTATTTTTGAAGATGATTAATTTGTCTTCATTAGGCAACTTTTACAAAACTTATACTGACGAAAACGCTACGCAAATTTACAAAGAGTTGGGTGTAGTGTAGTAATAGGTATAAATTGTAGGATTAGGTATAATTTTATAGTTTAGTTATCAAAAATTCTGCGGCAGCTTATTTCCAAATTTTATTGTACTGTTCTGTTCCGATTTAAAATTTAAATTTCTGTTTCAGAGAAGAATGACAGCTACAGAAAACACAAAAATCGCCGGCGGTGGAGGCGGACGTGACGGTGACAAAGGTGGCGGAAATGAAAATCAAACGGTGTATACGGTCTCAGTGTCTGGTGGTTATCATAATGATGGCTTTAAAAATGACAATGACTTATTGGACGGTTGTGATATTATAAAGCCGCCACCTCAACCCGATACGCAAAGTGTTAAAGTGAAATTAGCGCCAAGTGAAAAATGGCGTATATTAAAAAATATCTCGACAGTATCGGCTGCGTTTATGGTACAATTTACCGCGTTTCAAGGAACTGCTAATTTACAGTCTAGTATAAACGCGGCGGAAGGTTTAGGAACTGTATCGTTAAGTGCCGTTTACGCTGCATTAGTTGTAAGTTGTATATTTGTGCCAACATTCCTTATTAAACGATTAACAGTGAAATGGACACTATGTTTATCAATGATGTGCTACGCGCCATATATTGCTGCACAGTATTATCCAAGATTTTATACATTAGTACCCGCGGGTGTTCTGTTAGGTATAGGGGCAGCGCCCATGTGGGCATCAAAAGCGACATATTTAACACAGTGTGGTGGTGTTTATGCAAAAATTACCGATCAGCCGGTCGATGCAATTATCGTACGGTTTTTCGGTTTCTTCTTCCTTGCCTGGCAAACAGCTGAATTATGGGGCAATCTCATTTCATCATTAGGTAAGTTATTATTTTTTTATTTTATTTTGAATACCGCACCAATTGTATAAGTGAGACATTTGCGAATTTTTAATTTTTTTAATGTTTGCTATAATCTTGTAAAAAATTAAGTAATCTATAAAATTATATATTCCATTCATTTAAATACAGTAGAGTTTCGATTTATCGTCACCGTCGGCATCGGGACTGTGACGACTAATTGAATTAGACGGATAACCAAAATTTCTTAATAAATAATTTTATTACCTACTAGCTTGACACGAAAATGAAAAAGAAAAATATTTAAAAGTTAAAAACACATGTTTTATATATTTAATTTTACCAAATTATTTATATAAACTTGAGGTTACATTTTAAAATAAGACAAAACTTTAGGTTACAAAAGGGTAAAACCCCTAAAAAGAATTACAAATATGAAATAATTTCATTTTTTGCAATCATATTCTTCATTTCAAAAAAAAATAAAAAATAAAAAATAATAAAAAAAATTAAAAGAAAAAAAAAAAGAAAACATTTTTCTATAAGATTATGTATGCGTTTGAAAACTAGGTAATTTGTATATCTAATGACAGATATTGCATTTTTTTTATTAAGCATTGATGGATAACAAAAATAATGCGTAATCGAGTGACGGTTACTCGAAGTTCTACGGTATTTACTTTTTAAAGAGCAAAAGGCAATCAAAACAAACATTATTCAGATTTTTTATATTCATACTATGATAGCAGTACCTATCTTTATATATAAAAATGAATGTTTGTCTCTATGTCATCGATGAACTCAAAAACTACTGGACCGATTATTATGAAAATTGGTGTATATATATATATATATATATATATATATATATATATATATATATATATATATATACATATATATATATATATATATATATATATATATATATATATATATATATATATATATATATATATATATATATATATATATATATACAAGCTGGTCCAGAATTATGTACCGTAATTGGTAGAGCTCGTAGTACGTTCAAAAATACTGGTACCTTTTCATGTACACTTTTTTTCAAAACTCAATAATAAGGGATATACAACTCTGTAAAGGGGTGAAACGAAAACCATTATTTCTTAAATATTTTCCAAACGCTTTTGAATAACGAATTTATATTTTAAGGCTACTTCTTTTGCGTTAGAAGGATTCAATTTATGTCAACACTTATTCCACCACTCATGGGATGGTTTTGGGTGATAGGTGTGAGTTATCACGTCTTTTCTTTTTTAATCTGCAATTATTTAAACAAAATCCCTGATAATATGATTCCTCAGACAGTTTCACGCAAAAAAGGTATACTTGTTACATTTCGATAAATATTACCGTTTTCGAGTAATTTAAAGTAGAAGTATCTATTTCCAAATTATTCTCTAATCATAAGTGATCGAATAATTGATACCATACAATTAATTATCTTAATGTTAATACGCGCCCCTAGAATATGAATCCAGTAATCCAAAGCGCCTAAAAAATTTAAAAAAAAAGAAGTCAGTTTCGTTCCACCCCTCTACATTTTATCCCTCTGCTTTATCTCCCTTATTATTGAGTAGATGAAAAGGTACCATTGTTTTTGAACATACTATCAGCTCCAGCAATTACGGTACAGAATTCTGGACCGTCCTGTATATATATATATATATATATATATATATATATATATATATATATATATATATATTTCCACGGAGAAGGTTTGTATGATATGCTCATTGATGCCACTCGCCACCAGGTGGCGCTGCAGAGTAGCAACTTCTGCCCCGTTCAACCGATTGTCATGAAAATCAGTATGATGATGTATGTTTAATGGGTAAGATGAATATGATATTCGTATTAATGGAAGTTACCACCAGATGGCGCGTGGTCCACCCCAAATTTTATTTTTATATTTTTTAGATAAATTTTTTTTTTTAATTTTTCGTAATCATATGGCGAGCGGAGCGAAGCATTACATGGAATCAACCTTTTATAGAATTTTGAACTGTTTAGCGAGCGAAGAATTTCATTCTCGCGCCTATTCTCAATCCCATATGATTTAAAATTGGCTAAACTATTTTCAGCTTTATTAGTAAATATTGATTTGATTGTATCAAAATGATAATAAAAAATTAATTCAATCAATTATAACTACTGAGCCACAGCAACGCGTGGCCGGGTCAGCTAGTGTATCATAAGATTTTGACAAAATGATATTTTTTAAGACAAATCACTCTCTGTGTCTCTAAATTTTAAGAGAGTACCTGTCCAAATGAATGATTAACTCTTCAAAGTATGGAATCCTAGAATTAAGACAGATAAGAACTGTATTTAAATAAATTATTAAGATAATTAGAGCTTCAGTAAACATTTATAGTTAGTACACTCTTTAGACGAACCGGTTTAAAAGCATACTTATGTTTTGTAGGTAGGATACTACCCATATTTATATTCTTTGTAGGGTAAAAAAGTAAAAGAAGTCCGGAGCCCACCGTACCAAAATCAATTTATAAATATATACTCTCATAGACAGACCTTGATACAAATACTTAGTATTAGTCACCATAAAATTTTAGTAAATAAAAAAAATATATTGCACGTGTATTGAGAAAGTTTTCAATATTCGCTTGTATAATATGATTTGTTTATTAAAATTCACTGCTCTTTGCTTTTCCCCCGCCATTTTTGTTTTTGTAGTATAGTAACTAAATACATAACAAGCTAACCGCATGTTGAATCTAATTAATTAAAACGTTATATTCTTGAGGCGGACGACACTTTATTGAACTGTGTAAAATGTAGAACACTGTAAAGGTGAATGGACAAATTATTGTATATCATAAATAACATCAAGGAATTTTCGAAATTTTTCTTTCATATTATGTAATATTTTTTTTTCAGTGTTTCCCTGTATTTCACCTACATATTATGTATACAATATACATATTATATGCATGCAATAATACAGTGCCTTAATTAAAAACCGTAAGTGCCTTACACTAAAATTTTTTAATTTTATTTTATTACATTTATTTGTTATTAACACACTTAAAACTCCTTTGACTAAAGTAAGCAACAGGGGTGTTTGTAGGATTTTTCTTTAGGTGGGAAAAATAATTTTTGCAAGGCCCCCTTCGTTGATTTTATTTTTTCGAAATTTTTCCTTAAAAATTAAGTGACGAGCAAAAAAAACCTTTCTTGTAAGGCCCCTTTTCCCATGATTTTTCTAAAAATACTCTCTAAAATTTGCTTTTCTGAGGCTACTTTTCCTCTGATTGTTCAAAAAAGTTTACCTGAAAATTAGGTGATGAGCAAAAAAAAAAAAAAAATCTACAACCGAGAACAACCTTCATCAAGTTCTACCACCTTTTTTTTACATATGCTAGGCCCTATCGGGAGGCCCCCAAGAGCGCGAGGCTATAGAGTCGAGACGTTCGCCCATTTTGCTCACCCTTTGCGCTGCCTCTGTTTAACAACCTTGTTTTGGACTGATTAATCAAGTTTTATAGTTGGAATCACGAATCCTTACATTTTGACCATAATAATTTTAAGAATTACGTGGCATTTACAAAAGGTTTAAGTTTTTTTTTTATGGTAGTTTATTGCTTGTCCGTACACATTTTACTAAACTTCTTCACCAAATTTTACTAAAGTTTAAGTAAACAGTAGAAAATCAAACAATACAGACTTTATGGCAAGAAAATTGCAAAGGTAAATGTGAATGAAAATGTTAGTCTTTCGCATACTGGGAAAGCGAAGGCAAATATGTTTTTAAAGCCTAGACGCTGGGAAATGATTTAGCCGGTCTTTAATTATGATATCTTGTATACTATGACATCATTTTTGTGTTTTTTATATAGGTAAAATAATATATTTAAATTAATTACCTATAAAGTTTAAAATAATTTGGACATATTGTTAATTGTGTATAATTTAAAAATAACAGGTTATTAAATGATTTTTCCAAAATGTTTACTTCCATATGAATGTACTTATTTATTTACTTAATTAAATGATAATAACATATAACTTGCACATGTAGGTATGGTTAAATAATCAAGTGGTAAATATCTTTAAACTTTGAAATTAATTTTAATAAGTACCTACTGCTTAGGTTTCCATAAGTACAAAATCCTTATTTTTTCTTTTTATAAATTTTTCCAAGGTGAATTTTGAATAGTTATTTTTCACAAGGGCACCGACGTATTTGTAAGCACATTCTAGGATCCATACTTTGATAACAAAAGTGAAACTTCAAATGTGACAAATTAAAAAGAGACAATATTCCTCAGATTCCTGTTGAGCTAGATTCCGTTGGAAAGGATTACATTGTAGTTGCACTCCGTCAAAAGTTTCAATCCCAATAAAAAATAGGCGTTACTTAGTTTTGTATTTCACGATGAATCAAATTGGTGCCGGTTCATTTAACGTTAGCACCCAATGGGGTATTTGACAATTTTTTAAAAACCATCTTAGTGTGTTTATTACTTCTTACTAAACTCATAATACACATTTTTAAATTATTTTGTACTATATTTTTAATAAAAATCACGGATCAAATTCCAGTTTTTAAAAAGATCGCCAAAACGATGCTTTCTGTGACGTCAAATCGTATGACGTCATTGGCTCTAAAACATTGAGTAGTAGTAGTAGGTCTAGTAATGAAAATTAATAATTAAAAATTTTTTTCATAGTTACCAAAAAAGTAAACAGTTTTTTTCCTAACTACAAATATAATACCTTCATATTCGAACGAGCTTGTGACGTAAGCTGCTTTTGCTTGATGTTTTTGATTACGTCATTTTTAACGTAAATTTTGTAATTTTATTTAATAAAAATTTTTATATTTTTGAATGAAATAACTTGTAAAAAAGCAATATTCAGTATCATTATGACTCGAGCAATTATTTAAAAATCAAAATAGATATTTTTTCAACTACTGTCAAATACCCCATTTTAGTTTTTTTAAATGTTTTCAAAGGTTAATAAAACAGAACACTTTTTATTTATTATTTATATTTGGGGTCAGAATAAATTGAAATAACAAAATTACTTAGGAGCAAAAATTGATAAGCTTTTTTATCTAATGGCATCCATTTAGGTATCTTTGAGATCATATAAGAAATCTCATAGTTTTTAAAGATTTCTCTCCATAAATAAATGATTTTCAATTTTGGTTGCATTTTGATTTCCAACCACTGACTCGAAGACATGAATGTTTTAACACTTAACGCACATTTATTTTACAATTTATTACTTTCTAATTATAATTTTTCGTTAATTTCCAGTATTATCATCAGGCGCTCATGGCGGTGGTAGTATGAACGTCTCAAAGTCTGTCACAGATGACGCATTAAAGTTATGTGGCGCAAATTTCTGCGTTATGGGCAACCATGCCAATGATAATTTAGAACGTCCACCAGACTCAGAAATTTATGAAATTATGACAATATATTTGGCGTGTGTAGCCGTCGCTGTAATTATGGTTGCGTTCCTAGTAGATCCATTGTCAAGGTAAGCAAATATTTATTTATTTATTTTTATGTATAAAATGAAAATGTTGGACACTTTTTCTGCCGTTTTAAGTGTATTTATTTTCTACACATTCTTTCTAGGTCAACCGATACGTATTTCTACTTAGCATTTTGCAATAAGTCTTTTTGAATAAATTGCTAATAATATTATTGTAATTTTTACAAACTAGTTTTGACCATAAAAATAAATATTTAATTCATTACCAAAATGATTGCAAAATACATATTCTCTCTTCTTTTGTATCTAGAAACTATAAATTCGTATTTTTCTAGAATAATTTGATTACATAAAAATTACGTGCGAAGGTAAACTTTATATATACGAGTAATGCTTAAGTATTTTCTGCATATTTATCAGTAAAACGTTGCGTTGCTATTATGATATAGTAGTTAGTAAAAAAATATTTCCGCTGTACAGTAAAATAAAAATTATAAAAAAATAATAATTACTATTATTAAATAAGAAGGAACTAATTATATCATAATAGAAGTTACAAGTTAAAAAAAAAGTCATATAATAGTCAAGTAAGAGGTTTAAAGGTCACGGTATATTTTGAATTGTAATGGTATATTTAAATATGACCTTATTTTAGAGAGGGGGTACTTACTTATTTCATCCATCACAATGTGTATAAATTTTTTGCTTCAAGGAGAGGGCTTTATTTAATTTTTTTTTCCCATTATCAAAACTTAATAATTTTTAGATTTTGTTTTAAACATAGAGCCTAATATTATAATCCTAAATGAACTAAACAGTAGTTTCTGATGGGAGAGTAAATAATTGCTGCATATTATCAACAATGTGTTTATAACGGCTATATTAGACTTCGACAAACTCTAATTTGAAGTCCTACTAGAGTTTTCCTTAAAAGTATAATATACAAATATATATCTTGAGTACGGTGACCATCTGACTTTGGGTCAAAGGGTAGTCGTTTTCTAGGCTCTGTGTCTTTTGAATTTATTTTTATCTTAAAACGTTGAAAATGTTTTGAAAATTTCAGTAAAGGTATTTTCTCAATAAAATTTTACTTTTCCACTAATTGTAAGAGACTTTTTAAAATAAAAGTACAACATGCGTATACACGATCGAAACGTCTTAATAGTTACATTCTGATTGATTTTGATCCTCAATCAATATATTTGATTGAAATAAAAAGCACCCTATATTTTTTTTTTAGTCCTGACTTAATTTAAATTTTGTTGATATTTTTTATTTTAGATTTTTATATTTATATTTTTTTTAAGTCTAAAGAGAACAAGTTAAATTAATACATAACGAATAAAAACGTATCATGTAGTGTCGTATCAATTATACGATACTATGGTATTATATCATCTGTGGTGCTGGTATAACTTCTGAATAGAAAATACAAATCGATAGTAATTTTCTTTAATAAAAATTGTATAGAAAATGAATCACTAAAGTCACATTGAAAATACATGTGTTTAAAATGAACCCTTGACAGTGAAATACGACAAAAAAGAAATCTACGTACGTGTTTGATAAATACTGACTGATAATATTGTTTTTCTTTTTTTCTTTTTTTTTTTTTAAATAACTTTTTAGATCATTTCCAAACTTTTACCATAGTATTTTTTCAACCTTGCTGGTTTTATAAATAGTTTTATGTATGCTGTGTGTGATAAAAACAGTGTATGTTTCTTAAAAATTAAATTTATATGTGAAGGTTAATACAAATCACGGCAGTACGATACTTACTTATTTAGTGGGCAATAAATACATAAATGGTAGTTTTTGTTTGATTCGATAATTTTTTCCAGATTTGGTAATAAATTTTTATAACTTAATGTAACGTTAATTGAACATTAATTGAATCGTTTATTTCCAATTTAATTTTGGTAAACCGTAAATCATTTCTTCGCAATTTTAACCATAATAATAAAGTGGCATAAGCATTATGGCAAACGAATAAGAATTCCACGACTAAAATATTTATAAAGGTTAAATTATAAAACAATAGCAAAATATAGGTATATTACAAACTAACCCTCAAATACTGTCAAAATTTGTGCGGAGTAGAACCGGTAGGAAACAAGATATTGAAATTTAATGGGATGTGATGGTAGCGTCGTAGTTACTATTACTACGATTGCGATGAAATTCGCAGGGGACCAAACTGCATAATTTTTGAAAATCTCATCAAAAACAATCGAATAGTGCAGATGTTATGTCACTCGGTGCGATATGGCGACACACAAACGGACAGACAGACGAATCGACAGACAGACGCGAAAATAAAGTTGTTTAAGCAACTTTAAAACGTAAAATGTGCTGGAAAATTTTCATTGGAAGGACGAGAATTTTTATATTTCAAAGCTGCTTACAATCTTTCCACTACTTTAGTAGTAGTCTCGGAAGCAAAAAACTGTACAACAAAAACTTAATAATTTTTTTAATATAAAAAAAATTAAGTACCCAGTATCTTAGGGAAGGGGGGGCGCAAAACGGGGTACTTAAGAAACCGTTATGATTTTAAGGACTGAAATATGGTGAATCTTATTATTTTCAGTCGTAATTAAAGTAAAATAATCAAATTTCGAGCTGCCGTAAGAAAAAAATTTTTTTTGCGGCAAAATGGGGTACCCCTTAATAATGTAAGATTATAAATATATTCATAAGAAAACGAAGCTACTAAATAATAATATTTTTTTAGGAGTAATTTGCGTAAAATGAATCACCATTTATATTAGTGGTGGATGCAGAGGCGAAAAATAATTATTTTTTATAACTCTCAATAATAATTTTTTTATACCTCTTTTCAGATAGAATTGATCATGAGCTTTCGTTAAATGATTAAATAATTCTTATATTCGAAACAAATCGGTCTTCTATTCTTTTCTAAAAATAAACTGCAAATTTAAAATTTACATAAATGCAATAATAAAAGAGATAATGCCAAGAAAACGGAAATTATTTAAATTCAAAGTTACGAAGCATGGTTAAATTTAACTAAAATAGACCATAAAAATTATTTTTTTAAGAATTTCTGTCATCAAATTAATATTAATCTACATACGAAACTTTTACTGTAAACAAACAAAATCTGATGTAATTAATATTAAAAATGACATAAGCTGTTTCATTGTCGGACAATGTCAGCTTTTCCATTTACAAATTTATGTACAATAGGGTTGGTAAAAATCATTAAACTACTTTCTTGTGTTCTATGTAGCTACTGATTAATATGGAAAACAATGTAAGAAATTGTGTTTTGTAATTTGCAACTTACACCACATCAAAGCTCCTTAAATTAAAAAAGGGTGCTTTGATGTAATGTAAGTAGATAAGATAGACAATTAATAAATTAATTATTACTCAAAAAGAACCCTTTTGATTTTAATGAGCTTTGATGTGGTGTAAGTAGATAAGATACACAGTTCCTATATAATTAGAAAATATTACTGTTATTACCTACTGTATATTCGATAAGTTAATTACTATCCAAAAAGCGTATCTTCTATTACGATGAGCTTTGCTATAGCATCAATAGATAGGCTATAGACAATATACTGCATTTTTTAACGGTGTAAGAAATTTTCAAAAAAATTAATTTTCTTTATACGGTTATTTTTAAGCACTCTTTCCTACGGTTAATACATACCATGTCGTCAGCTGAGTATTGGTTTGTTCCAAGTCTACTTTTTAAAACTTTTTCTAGATGGTTATTTTGTTAGTTTTGGGCGTTGAGGAAGTCGAAACCACAATCAGAAAATTTCTTTGGAAAAAACGGACTTGATACAAACCAATACTCAGTTGACGATCTACTCAATAAATTATTCATTACTCAAAAAGCGCATCCTCGATTTTGATGAAATTTGGTGTACTGTAAGTGCATAAGGTAAGCAATATTTTGTATTTTTTTGAAAGGTGTAAGTATACTAGAACCATACTAAAAAAAAATATATATTTAAGCAATTATTTTGTACTTATAAAATTTAGGGAAAAATGTCACAAAAATACATAATATAGTCCCAAGTATTACCTAAATTTTGGCGTCGGTTTTGTTTTCTTAGCTATTATAGTTTTTGAGAAAACTGAGTTTAGAAAATTACAGCACTCACACATATTTTGGTTAATATCTGAAGGACAAGTAAAGGTTAAGGTTCAATGACCCTATATTTGGTAATCACTTGGGGTACTAACGTTAATACATATATTATTACAGACCGGCTATTGGGGCCATTTGTCATCTTGCTATACCCTTTAAATAGCAATCGTCATAAAATAACTGGAGAACTGTAAATGAATGGATAAATCAAATCAATTTATTTATTTTCAGATCTACTAAATTCAGCTCATAAATGACATTTCAGCAAATGTACTTTAAGAATAGTCTGGTTTTCCAACACCAGATGTCATACCGTCATTCGACAGATCTCAATACTGAGTGACTGTGGACTAGTGTATTCCCCACCCCAAGTTGCGTTGCTTTTAGTTATTCTTATCAATACCCTAATGAGCTGATGTAGACACTTCGGCAGTAATTTTATTAATTGGTTTTGATGTAAGAAATTTTATTTTTCTTAACGACTCTTAGTTTTTTTCGAGTTTGCTCGACAGATCGAGCCCTGTGAAGTTCTCTAAATGGTAACTTCTTATTTTCTCGTATCCACGTATGGTATTTTGTTTTTGGTTTGGATCAAGTTATATATATATATATATATATATATATATATATATATATATATATATATATATATATATATATATATATATATATATATATATATATATATATATATAAATGATAAAATTAATGAAAGCTTTGCTTTCTTAGAAACCTTCATTACCTATACTGATAATACTTTCTCTCAGAAGCAAAACTTTCCCAATTTAATCCCACAAAAATGTTCTTTCACGTATGTAGTGAAAAAGAGTCTTTTATGTTTCAGCCCTTGTATTTTTGAAATTAAATTAGCAACTTGATATTTTCCTTTATTATTTTAATACGGACTATCTTATTTTTCCTGAAGTAATGAACCATTAAGACATTAAGGCTTAAGTCATTATGTTGTTATTAGTAGTCACCAGGCTAGAATAAATTCGTATTGTAAGTTGAGACGCTACTTTTTAAATAATTTAGTCCATTAATATTGTTTTGTAATATTGTATAATTAATTAAAAAATAAGTACTAAATAATTTATTGTTATCATAAAGTAAACAAATAGTATTTTCCAACTTAATTTACCTATTATCCATTTTGTAATAATTAAATGGTATGTATAAAAAAATATCTACTAATATGCCAATAATTATGTTAATTACGTTTGTACTTACAGTTTATATCGATTTTTTTAAAGCACAAATAGTATTAATTACTATAATTATTTATAATATGTATCTTATAAGAATAATTATATATAGACATTTTTAAAAATTTGCCGCTTATATTGTTTTAAAACCATCATTAATAATATTTCACCCTTTTAATTCTTTTTTTAGAAGGCAAATAAATTGAATGTTATTTAGTGTACTGTATTTTTGTTGGCTATTTTGAAATGAATTTTTTAATAATAAATATTGTACATAGGGTAAAAGACCCCATTGTCGATCGGGGTTATAAGTCCGAACAGTTTTGACATTTATATCTTAATGAAGTTATTTCTGAAAGAAACCTTTGATAAAAAAAATTATTATTAATAGAATGATTATTTTTCAATTTAAATTCACCTCACATTTAATGCCTCCTCACTTAATTTAAAAAATACATATATATATATATATATATATATATATATATATATATATATATATATATATATATATATATATATATATATATATATATATATCGAACAATTTTTGTTGAATTCGTGAATTTTTAATATGATGGATGATCATTATTCAAAACACACGAGTTATAAATTGTAACATTTTTCACCGAATTTTTCAAGTTATTAGCATAATAAAAGTATACAAATAATTGTTATTAGTCCACTTAAGAGATTAGGATAGCTAAATTAAATTTTATATGCGTTAAATATTATTTGTATGACTGATTCTTCTTGGGATCTGAGTTTTAGAGTTGGGTACCGCATTTTGAGAATTATATATTGCATATCTATTTTATAAACATTTTTAATTAATTTTTGGGTTTAAAACACTTAGCTAACCGTTTTTATAATTTTACTTTAATATTTTATTTATTTCAGAACGTAAAATAAATTGAAAAATAATTAATATTGAATTAAAACTTCCAAATTGTTATTTATATATTATCAAATAAAAACGTCAAACATAATATGTATGGATATGTATTAGATCTGAAACGACACATAGAGATACAATATAAACTTAATTTAACTGTTTAAAAATTCACAATGGTTAACGGCTAAGTCAGAACTTACACAATGTTTTTTTAAAACATCAGCAGAGAGCGAAACGAAATTGTGATTTTAGTGGTTTATTTTATCGAATATTTAAACCATTCTTGGCTTTTGCTTTGACGTTCTACGTTTCACTAGATGTCACTCTATGATAATACTCTATGACATAGAGCCTCACCTAGTAGTGGATAGAGTGTCAAAGTGGCTGGAAGAGAATGGTTCAAATATTCGATAGTAGAAGATTTGTAGTACTGTATGTCATGTACCTTAATGCGCGATTTTTCATAGGGGTCAGTGTATTGATCTTTCAAAGGAGGTTAATATATTCTGTCCGTTTTTTCATAGACGTCAACAAATTATAAAACAAAAACATTAATAAATCAAAATTTTTGGGTTATATTTTCTTAAAAACATATCCATTGGATTAAAAAAACTTGGTTTCATACTTATTAAGAAAAAAAAATGGGTGTTTTGTTTATTTTTTTATTTTTTTAAGCTAATTTAATGATACAGCTAAAAATAGTGATCGGTCCTCGGGTCTCTTACCCTACTTCCAAAGCGAAAAAAATTAACAAACTGAATTGAAAATTGGAAAAATTAATTTTCGCTTTTAATTTTATTATATATTAATAACTTTGTGAGTGCCACAAAAAATAAAAAAACTTAACCACTCATAGAATGACATTACCAATCGTAGAAAGACATTATTGTTTTATTCATTGCGAGTATTGCAAGGCGAACAGTTTTCTGACTAGTCAATGCAGGACAATATGACAATCTTGCACTTTATTTTTATTCGTGTGATTATACTTTAAAAAAGAGGTATATATACGTACACATTAAAATATGTTATTTAACACCAGATACTTATTTTTTAAATAGGTGGTTTGCACTCCAGATTTAAACATTTAACTCCAAAATAGATCAAATAGACGCATAAAATAAGTATAAGACGACAACACAAACATGTACAAAAAAGCAATGTACATAGTAAATAAAATGCAAGACCCTAAAAATATCTAAATCAATTTTTTACTTGTTAAGAAATTGCCAAAGTTGCTTAATTTTCGCTTGTCTAAAGATATGTCCGCCCTTAAAATTTGGATGCAAATAATCAGACTAGCAAGGTGTTTTATATTTATACATATTACAAGCATATAACAGAAGGTGTAGAAATTCTATGCCAATAGCGGCCTAGCGAGGAGAAAACATATTGTGGTTCAGATTCGTGCACGTGGTCGTTCACATTTTAATAAATGATAATTAGCATAGTAACGACTGATAGTGTTTAACAACTCCTAAAAAAATAATATAATGTCAAACTTGATGGGAGCGCCGGGAACATGTTAAGCCGTATGTATTTAATAACATCACATTTACCATCTATAATCAGTACAATATTATTTACGAATATATATTATGTAATGTTCGCATGTCTTTTTTCATATTAAATTTTATCAATAAATTGGCTTAAATATTTTCATTTTGCGAGCATTCTTCGTTCCTAATCATCACGAATTCAAAGAAACGATTAAAGATACTATTTCAGTTAAATAGATACTTAATTAAAATAATTTATTTTATTTCATTACTGTCATTATTATTTCTGTAATAATTAAATTACTACAGTTGAAACAAAATTGAACGACCGATTGACGTCATATTATAATTAAATATAATAGAATACCACACAATGTGCATATAACAATTCAAGAGATACATTCCTAATAAGAAAAATTGATTGCTAATTACTTGTATCGCGATAAATTTAACTTTTTTTATACTTATTATATATTATTGACACATGTATTTGCAAGTATGAATTCAATTCAGGTGGTCTTTTTGATTGAACTTTTACTGATTGGATAAAAACTGATTGAAATATGGTAGATTCAGTTAATTTTCTACAAGGTATGCAAAGAGTATAGCCGGATAAGTATATGTAGGTGAATCGGCCCCGGAAGCGAATCATTTTAATAACTATATTAACGGTATGGTGAGGCGGTAAGCAACTGATATCTACAATTTTGGCGGCCAAAACTAAGTAGTTATGAAAATAACTTAAAAAATAAAAAAAAATTAAAAATTTTTTTTCTTAGTAACTACTCAACATACGAAAATAATTCCAAATCCACATGAAGGAAACACTCTCTTTAAACAGTGCGATAATAAATATGTATAATATTCTTGAGACTGTTTGCCTTCATGTGGATTTGGAATTATGTTGAGTATGTTACCAAGGAAAAAATTTTTGTAGTTTTTTAATTTTTTTTAGTTATCTCCATAACTAATCAGTTTTGGCCACCAAAATTGTAGATATCAATTACTTACAGCCAGGGTCCGATCTATTTATTTAGCAGTCCCGAGTAAAAATAATATTTGTCGCCTTTTACAATGATACCTTGTTACAATGATACCTAAGCTTGTTATTCCAGTATGATGGTGCAATTTTTAATCGACTTAACAAAAAGAGGTTGTCAATTCGATCCATAATATGTATATAATATTGTTGAAATTATATATTTACGTATGTTAATCTACTATAGGGTTTCTAAACGAGTACCGTAAAGCAAACCCAATCAAGACAGACGGGTGAATAGAGACAAAAAGAAATATGATTTTCATGAACTTGGTTTAAAAACACTGGACGCAAAGGAGCATATACACACACCGGCATAATTAGCGGAACATAAAAAAAATATAAAAAAATATAAAATCCTATTTATTAAACAAAGTTGGCTGTTTTTTTTTTCATTTTCACTTAAAATAATATTGAAGTAATGAATCAACTGACTTTTCATAGAATTCTTCTTATTCATTATTGATGCAAATCTTTTTAAGATGTCTGTCACTTTCGAACTCAAATGCCGTTTCTTCTCAATGTAGTCGAGCTTCAGACTGTTGTAATTAAAGAATGGCAAAGATTGCCTCAAGAGACTATAGATAACATCATTCTGAGTATAGTAAGACGAATGGAAGCTTTGACAAGAGCACGGGAGAAACCACGCGGTATTAAAACGCTGTGTTTCATTTTCTATTTGTTAAATAATCTTTAACTTAAATGATTCTTAGACGACATAAGATTCCAAAAAGTTGGCATTTCATATATGGTTAATTGCTTTCACTAACAAAAATAAAGGTATATCAACTTGTGAACATGTAATTTTAAGTGAATAATTAAATAAGACTAATAGTTTCTTAAAATTAAATGGTTTGTTTGATTTTTAGAGATATTTTGTATGTTCCGCTAATTATGCCGGCGTGTGTATATGTAGGTATATATCTTTCTTAAATTATAGTTTATTCTTTCGGGTAGCAATAATGACAAAACTTGAAATTGGATAAAAAAAATTAAAAAATCAATTAAGATTGACGTCTTCAAATTGACGTGTATTTTCTGTTTCTGTAAACTATCTAAAAATTAATTTTGGTTTTCTTGAAATAAGTTGTTGTTTAATCGAATTTTTAGTTATTTTGAAACATGCGAGAAAAGAAAACTGCAAACTTTTATTTATTTTTATTAACTTCCCATTGGAAGTTATTATAATGGTGATGTCTGTGTGTGCGTTCGTTAGTTCGTGAATTTTTTTCGTCTCACATATCTCGAGAATAAATGGTGATATCAACTCGGGACTAATTTCATTAGATATGTAATTAAAAGATGAAGACTGGATAAAGTTTTTAGCAAATTCGGATTAGCGGTTTGTTTTTTATAATAAAAAAAAGGAAATTAAAAACTTTTTGTGAAATATTTTTCGTCTCGCGTATATCGAAAATAAATAATGATAGCATTTGTTTGATGAAGGGTGGAGTCTCCCACGAGATACAGGGCGCGAAAACCCCCCAGCGGGGTGCAAGGGGCAAAGTTTCTGTTGAGGGTTCGGGGAGAGGAGCTCGCTGAAATGAAAAAATAATTATTTACGTACAGTAGTTTCTAGTCTTTAAGGACACCCAATGAAAGCTGACAGTGTGGGTAGATCTGTCTCCCCAAATATTTAATTTATTTTTGTTTAAGAAAATCAGGAAGTTCGACATTTGGATCAAGCTGGAGGTTAATTGGAAAGGAAAAGAAATGAACAGATACTACAGTACATGAGATAATATGTAGCAGTGGCGGATTTAGATTCGATGCCGCCCTAGCCCCTTGCTAATGTGCCGCTCTTTTTTTCTGTGTAAGAGTGAACTTGCATAGAAAAATAATTTTTACGTAATGCATGCACCTGTTCAAAATGGTTTTATATTTTCCCGAGAGAAGGAAACATTTTACCGGAATAAAAAGTATCTTAGATTTTGACCCAGGTAATAAGTTAACACCAAACCAAATTTCATAAAAATCCGTTCAACAGTTTTTGCGTAATGTGTACACATGCTCAAAATAGTTTTTCTATTTTCCCGTGGAAATGAAACATCTTACCGGAGTAAAAGGTATCTTAGATCTTAACCCTGGTAATAAGTTATCACCGCACTAAATTTCATCAAAATCCGTCCAATAGTTTTTGCGTGATGCGTGAACAGACAGACAGACAGAAAAAATTTTAAAAATCGCTGTTTTGATGATTACGTCTCCGTGGCGTACGTCTCTGAAGCGTACAACTAAAATTCGTGTTTGAAGCGTACATAAATTTATATCGTGTGTCCGAAGCGTACACTTTCCAAATAAATGACGTCATTTCAACTGGAGATATTTTATTAAATAATCAAACAATAAAAAAATATAAATAAATGAGTATTTATTAGGTAATACGATTAACAGTAATGCCTACCTGTTAATTATTGGAACATAATATTTATTGAAAACAAACCGATGACAGTTTTGAGTTTAGATGAAAAAACCCAAGTCTTATGAAAACTGCACTTGATTATATTTTGCAAAATATGGACAATACATCCCCGGGACGCTTCTTTACTGAAGTTAGTAAGCCGACAATTAAAATGGGAGAAACCCATAATATTTTAACCGATAATATAAAGATTGCTTTTTTAATTTTGATTGATACATAACAGTAACAGATAACCAATTAATGATATATGTATATAAAATTCCGTAAAAATCGATAAATTCCGATAAAACAAAGAGTATGCTTTATTTTGAAATATTTCATTAGTTTAATATTACACTTCCCCTTCCTCTTTTATCCCAGGATTGGGACTGGGCCTAGTCATAAGGTTTATATTAATATATATTACAATTACATAATTAACTTATGGCTTTGGCGATTTAAAAGTGGCGGTTGAAATCCTTGTCAATTTGTATATCAGTAAATTAATAATAACTAAAATAACATATAAAATCCATTAGCTAGGTATTTAAAAGCTGCTAGTGGAAGCGTTTATCATGTTAAAATAAAATATTGCGAACCATAGTTGGCTTTTGTCACATTTAATTAGAATTTATAAGATTTACATTCTTCGACATCAATCATTAATCTATTTAAATAATGTGGCACAACGCATTAATACACTTTTCTAAATTTTTAGATTTTTCGAACTGTTCCAGAATGTCTTGTAGTCGTTTGTCCAATTCCACATACCATTTCCTTCTTGTATTCCCACTGATTCCTAATTCTTTCACTTTTAATGCGTGTGATCGTATTACATAATAATAAAATGAAAAATACTTATTTATATTTTTATTGTTTGATTATTTAATACAATATGTTCAGTTGAAATGACGTCATTTATTTGGAAAGTGTACGCTTGGGACACGCTATATAAGTTTATGTACGCTTCAAACACGAATTTTAGTTGTACGCTTCAGAGACGTACGCCACGGAGACGACACCGTTTTGATATCTACGTCGATAACTATTTATAGTACCGGTACAATTTTCAAAAAATATTCCATATACAGAAACGGTCTCGTTACAGTTTTATTATATGTATAGGTATAGATTTTTGCCCCTTTAAAATTCTGTCGTTCTTGAGTTTTTGACACACAAGGCGCCCTCGGCCTGGGCCTCACGGGCCTAGGCGTAAATCTATCACTGGATAATAAAGACGCTATATCAGGTATAAAGGAACGAGTGTGGGGTGATTAGGGACGGATAAAAGACATATAACAGAGCACTTTCAACGTTGTTATTTTAGATTTTTATAAACACATCGGGCCCAGCTTACAGCCTCACCATACCGTTAATATAGTTATTAAAATAATTCTCTTCCGGGGCCGATTCACCTATACTTATCCGTCTATACCCTTTGACATTTATTCCTCTTTTTCAATAACTAATGTTAACAATATGTAGATAAACATAGTATGGGGTAAAAATATACATTTATATATTTGTTGTCGGAGAAAAATGTACATATGTCTTTATAAACTTTACTGGAATGAAATATGTTACGTTTCTATTAAAAACATATTTTCTCTTGACTTTCTCTTCCTTACGAAGTTCTTTTTCCTCTAATTCATATTAAATAGTAAACTTTTTTTACTTGTACTAATGGCGAACTCACACATAAACAATCGACATTATATTAAAATAATGTATTCGTTTTGTTACTTTCAAACTATCATCAAATTATTTTTCGAAATTTGTTTGTGTTCTAATATTCTAGTCTATTACAGATGTCAGAATTCAACAACTAGGTAACATTCTTTCGCAGTTTAGTGCCAATTATATGACAAAGTAACCTCTGATAGGTGATCAGCAGATTATCGCCTAACCTACTTTCGTTAGTTAATTTTGAATTTTATGTTTATTTGAATTTTTAGATAGCACGTGTGGAAAATTTGAAGATGTTAAAAAATGCTCAGGTATTTCCAAACAATAAAGTATCTTCAAAAATCTCAAATTTCAAGTTATTCCAGCGAGTAGATCTCACGATCAGATATCCACATGATTATGTAATAAGCTTATTAAAATTCATCAAATCCAGGGCCGGATGAGCCATGGCCTAGGGGCGGTACATTTTTAGGGGAGGCAAAAGATGGTTTTTTTTGCTCGTTCGTTATTTTTTTAGGAAAAAGTTAGTAGGAAAAGTTACATTTTTTTTAAGCAAGAGGCAGCCGACATATTTCACGGTGCCTAGGGCGGAACTTAGAGTAAATCAGGTCCTGATCAAATCGATGCCGATTTTAGGTATAGTATATAAATCGTTTAATGTATTATGATTTCAAGTAGATTAAAACAATGTTCGATGTTAATTAATCAGAAAATATGCACGTCTGTACGTTTGATGTTGTTGAGACTTGTATATAACCAAATTATTATTATTATTATTATTTTTTTTTAACAAAAATTATTAACGAAAATTAAGATCTGAGTGTGGTTCTTTATTATATTATTTTTGATTTCTGCTGTTAGTAGGTTTTCATTTAAAATTTGAATTTTAAAGTTACACGCATACATACCTATAAGACTTACTTACACTCATACCAAATTTCTAGTATCAAGCTCTAGTAGAAGAAGTACTCCAACAATATAATTGCACCTATAAATGAGTTTAAAACCCACAAGCGTTTTCAACGTTAAAAAAAATTTCAACCAACAAATTAAGCAACTAGAAATCGTAATTTATTTATTATTTTGCAGCAACCTTTTCGACTTTTCCCACTAATAACGAAGAATATATGAAAACCGTTCAGGAATTTTTGAAATTGAATAATTTTTCATACAAGTTGTTGATTTGTTATTCTGTGTTTACATTAAATAGTCTTTTTTTTCTTTATAAACCATTGTTGTTATTTGTTTATGAGAAATATAGACAGCAAAAATGAAAACGTATTCACACCAATGTGTTTACATGAAAAACATGTAGGTCTTTCAGACACACACACATATATATGTATGTATATATAACGTATAACGCAAAAGTATATTTTATTTCCTTTTTAAAAAATTTACTTTTAAATATTTTGCTGAATTGTTTTCAGTTTTTATGACTTCCTTGTTCCGGTCGTTAACAGTCTTTTTCTCTTTTCTTTTTAATATATTTATTTTTAATATTTGTCTGTCGCTGCGTGGGATAAAAACAAGTTGTTATAGATTTAAAAAGAGACACATATTCGTGTGACTGTACACGCCAAAATTAATTTACTAGTTTTCAGTTTTAATTAGTGACAATGCTAAATGAACTTTTTTATTTAAATTATGACCTACAAATATAAATAATTAATAATTCACATTTAACTAATTAAAAATACACGCACTAGTATTAATTTTTTTTAGCTCAGCAAAATTTTCGCATAGTATATGTATACATATAATTATGTATTAGTTGAATTGTCGACTAAACATTTGATATTTACAATTATAGTACACATTATGCAAAGATAACAATAGGTTTTGGTAAATTCTATAGCATACAACATAATATAATCAGTACATATTTGAATATGTTGACAAAAACGTGGTATAAGTACTGTTTCTATAATTATCTGTATTAATAAATCTGACTAACTGTGACACAACGCTGTACTATGTCAACAATTGCATATATAGTGTATCAGTTGTCAAAATAGTGTACCAGCTGGACGTTTTGCGATTATAAGTTATGGCCGTCAATGTGTTAATATTATAAGGACTTATAGGTTTGTTTGTTCATATTAAATGTAATGAATAAATGCACAAATTACAGAACTGATTTTAAGAATTCTTTTGCCATTAAGGAGAGCAGACTTCCTGACCTTCCGCCATGTTAGCTTATGTAACCTTTTCTTAAAAACCATTAGAAATAGAGATCTGAAAGTTTTACTACTATTTCCTACATCCTTTTTCAACATCTTCTCCAAATAATTTTTGTTTAGCTTAATTTCTTCGGTAAAAATTGTTTACGAGTATAGATTTTTTAAATATTAAAGTACCCATAAAATATTTTTTATCTTTTTTGTTTTTATGTAAATATTTTTAAAAACCAATTGGAAGGATTCTGTATAATAATACCCTACATGTGTGTGCAAAGCTTCTAGGTCCTAGCTTTAACGGTTATTGAGAAACCGGTACATTTAGTGAAAAAATCACTGTTTTCGGAGAAATGGATTTATTTACATTGCGCTTACATGGTATCAGAAAAACATTTTTTTCTTAGCTAATACAAATGAAATATATCTTATGTTATATATCAATTTAACGAGCAGAAAACGAGCTACAATAATCAATCAAAATAAAAAAGGTCAATTTAAAAAAAAATTGAGGTCTGCTCCCCTTAAGGGCTCGTTTACACGACGATAGTATTTTTGTGATACTACTATCTTTATTTCATTACAGTACCTACCCGTGATAGTCATTATTTGATAATGTCTGTTTATATGTGATCTGATAATGTCTGTGTCTGAAGTGCATTAAAACATATCTTCCACTCAGAATGTTGGTAGTCTCCTAAAAATGTGAAAATATTAAAGCCCTGGTGTAACCAATATGGACGATTGTATATTTACTCGCAATTGTTGTAGACATATAAAGTAATTATATACTATATAATGATATACCTCATTTCAGATACAATTGATCACGAGTTTTCGTTAAAAAATTAAATAATTCTTATATTCGCAAAAAATCAATCTTCTATTCTTTTCTAAAAATAAACCGCAAATTTAAAATTTACATAAATGCAATAATAAAAGAGATAAAGCCAAGAAAACGGAAATTATTTAACTTGAAAATGACGAAGCATAGTTAAATTTAACTGAAATGAACTATACGTGACTTAACATAAGAGAAAAATGTATGGTTTCCAGTATTTACTTGACTATTATTGTTCAAAAATTTATTATTGTTCAAAAATTATGGCTTACTTGAGTTTAAATTTGGTTTATTAAGTTGTGCAATAAATGTTACAATTAATTGCGGGCAATGTTACGATCTTCCGCATTGTTAAAAATGTTTGGTTAATTTCAAGTAGAAAACCAACTCTCAACAATATAAAATGCATGTCTTTACTGAACAATTTTAACACAAAAAAATAAATTCGAAACTTTACATTTCAATAGAATACGGAAAATGTATCTAATTACAAATACTGAGAACAACAATTTTCAACTGCGAAAAGTTGACCTATGTGTACATTAATACAAGCACGGATGTGGAAGGATTAAGATTTCTTCACCTTACGAAAAAAGGTCCTGAAGTTAAAGCAGATAAAATTTGATTTAAACGAATGTTATAATTTTTTCTATTTAGTTATGAGTAGGATACAATAATAAAATTACATTGACTTATCTTTTAATCAAAGTTATTAATTCTATTTCACAGTACGGTTTTTTTGTGAATCTTTTTTTATAAAAGTAATTTAAAATAGATTATATGTGGTAAAACACAAAAAAATTTAAATATTTTTACTAATTGAAAATAAATGTGAATAAATAAAATAAAACTTGTTTAAAAAAAATTTTAAAAAATACGCACACAAATTCATACATATATGAAAACACAAAAAAGAAAAATATTCGTGGAATTTACAAAGAGAGTGTTTTATAAATGATTTCCCTACCCACTAATGGTCATTGAGTAACCTTGAGACCAATTATTAACAGCAATCAGTAATTAATTTATACCAAAAACAACTGCATACGTACATATATATAATCTGTAATAATAATTGGTTACGTTCATCCGTATATAGTGTGATAATTTAAATAAACCATTACAATTAAATTTTTTTTTGGAATTTGGTATTGTTACGTATATTGCTGGTTTCCGATACAAAAATTATACTTGAATCGATTGTTAAAAAAGAAAAGGAAATGATCGTACCTAGTTACATTTTTATCGAAATTTTTGGTCTTCAATATTGATCAAAAATAATAATAATAATAATAATTATAATAATAAAACTTTTGACGTCATTGTTCCACTTATTTTTTCGATAACAAAAGTGTAGTGACGCAGGCAGATACATTTATTATACTCCTATTAATTAAAATTAAATTCGACTTGCAATACATGAAAATTAGTATATGGCCCTAGATCAGTGTTTATATAGACTCGACTGCGAATTCTATTGTGTGTAAAATATACCTCTTTTCAGATAAAATTGATCATGAGTTTTCGTTAAAAAATTAAATAATTCTTATATTCGAAACAAATCGATCTTCTATTCTTTTCTAAAAATAAACTGCAAATTTAAAATTTACATAAATGCAATAATAAAAGAGATAAAGCCAAGAAAACGGAAATTATTTAAATTCAAAGTTACGAAGCATGGTTAAATTTAACTGAAATAGACCATATGTAACAAACACATGGTATGCCAAAATTGTTCAGATTATTATTACATACCTACTGAAATTTAGGTATATTTTGCTCCAAACACCATTTATGCAATTCGCTCACCCGAAACACCATTTTATCATTAAAAAACTACTCGACCGACTTTTTTTGAATGTACCAAGTATATAAGATCCGAGGGCAATAATTCACACGAGGTATTACGAAAATAGTATGATGTATATACTATTTTTTTCAATTCCAAAAATTTAAAATTATAAAAATTAAGAAAAAAATTTATAATTCTATTATTTAATCGTTAACTTTATGAAGGTTATTCTACAAATTTTTTAATTAAGTTATATCAGGTACTGATATCAAAATTGTTAATTAAATGAGAATTTATGATCCAAAAAAACAAAAAATAATTAATATATTAAGTACGTTATTCAACTAAAATAATTTAATTAAAAAATTGCGAGCAGAAATCCCAGAATAGTATATCATAATAAAAAATACCCCTGTTGCAGCGTTTTGCGAATTTCCGTTTAAAAAAATTAGTTTTTCTCGGAAACTAGTAATCAATAAAATTATCCCATACCTATAGGTTTTTCTTCAAGAAACTACTTTTTTTAAAAAGCATTCGTAATTTGATAATTACATAATTATACGTTTTATTTGCGAATGATTTCAAGAAACGGGTCCCAGATCATAATAAACTTATGTAGAATAATAATTATATTTTTTTTAAAAACATATAATTTTCAGTGTAGGCACTGAATTCCAGATGGCTACACTGAGAACCAAGCACTATAAATAATCAATTTTTCACAGAATTTCGGAATATCAAATTTAAAGGTAATTTGACCTATAATTCAGATATTACGCGGGTGAAACTCCAGGCCGCAGCTAGTACGATTATAAAAGTTCAATTTTTTAGACACGAAAAATTCGTCCTCTCATTATTATCCCTAGAATCATACGTTGGTCTACGAGTCAAGTTAATCATACATCGGCGTCGTTTCGACGAATGGACTTTTTACGGGGAGTTTTAGAGTTTATTTGCAAAAAACATTTTTTTTACATAACAATACTACAAAAGCGAACAAAATATTTTAAAAAATTAGATTTAGAAAAATTTCTTAATGTAAATATTTATTAATTTTTTTTAATCTTTTTATCAAAGCATATTTTCATTATAAAAATTAAAAAATATATAAATACATCAATTGTAATAATTAATTTATGAACTATTATGAATCAGTGAACATGTGTGACTTTACAGAATGTGAAATTTCTCAGTCATAAATATTCCTATAGATATGTAGTTATTTCCCCCTTTAGGCACATTTGTAAATTTTCTAAATTTGTTAGTAATTTTTCGAATAAGATCTCAAAAAATAATAAAAATTAAAATATTTTCCACAAAATAAATTGTTAATCTTTTATTAAGTCATTCGAACCACATTCTTTAGTTTTCGATTCAATATATTCAAACTTCAGTATTATGTCGTCTCTATAAGTCAAACAGCTGTAATCATCTTTCACATTATCATAATCATTGAATAAATTAATTATAACATCCATATCTTTAATAGATTTTAGAAAAATTAGGAAAACTTTTATATGTGGAGTACAAAATCTTTAAAAAAAAATATAGGTTAATCATACATCGTCGTCCTTTTGACGCACACTATTTTAGTATAAAAAAAACGACAATAGCTATAAATAAAATTTATATGTTATGTGTTATAATAACAAATAAATTAGATAACAGAAGTTTCACAACGAGGAGGTACCGACAAGTCACATTATTGGAGCAGGTAGAGAAGTTCGTTCGTCGTTTTGACGAGTATGTATGATTCTAGGGTTATATAACGTTTGAAATTTTTTTTGGTATCTTGATATTTTAATATCAAAAGTCAATATAGCTGAGTTATAAATCTCGTTAATCGATAAAGAGAATAATTTTTGGACTATATAATAACAAAGTAATTTTGTAGTAGTAATGTACTAATGAAAATAAAAAATCGACTCTTTATTTTCAATGGTAAAAAGTCAATATAAAAATTTAAAAAAGAAATTTAAAATCCTGATGGTCATTGACGTCACGAAACTTTACTAACCTACATACCACATCGTAGAACGTCAATATCGTCAACGTTTTACAGGCAATATCTATAATTATCCGAAAATTTTATCTCGGATACGGTTTCGGTTTCAAATATTTTATTATTTCAGATATCCGGTAATTTTGGTTACAGTTACGAATATCCATAACATCTATACCTTGTAAAGTTTAAGGATAATAATTAAATTAAAAAACGACATTGTCGCTTAAATTTTTTAATATCCGACACTGACTATTACAAAGTAGTTTATTTCGGGTAGACCACTCCTTACAATGAGAGAAATTATAAATGCATAAGAATTTCGTTGATAGAACTATTAAATCCTAGTTATGTTAAGCTGAATCGATTGAATTTCACATCCTTGAAGTTCACTCCCTAGTTAACTACCAATAGAATCAGGGCCGGATCTAGGGGGCAACGGGGGCATGTGTCCCTCTGGAAGCTTTTAGGAGCGCCAAAAACGTAATCTGAGAGGCGCCAAATCGGTAAAAATGCTTAAAATTTTTTTAGGCGGAGTGATATTTTAAAAATTTTTGTGGAAAAGGAAGTGAAGAACAGTGGCCATTTCTGATAGGGTCCAGATGAATTTCTTCCTGCAAAAGAAAGTGATGAGTAAAAAAAAAGAAAAGGTCGACAGTACCGATTTCTCATGGGTTCCAGGTGGCTTTTTTTGTCATCACTTCCTTTTCCAGGGAAAAATTTTTTGACGTGAAGGGCGCCAGTAGGAAAATTTGGGCCCCCTCCTGATTATAATTTTTTACGGGGATTTTATTTGTTATGATTGAGTTACAAAATTTAAATGGATATTTTAAAAATATGCATTCGCTGTGAGTTTTTGCCTGGAGGGAATACAAAAATCGACTACAGTACTCAAGGTGGACAAATATCTGTTTATCAGGGCGGTATTTGTACCTACCTAATTTTAATGTTTTCTTTAAGAAAAAGTATTTTTTTAAATACTTGTTTGATTTTTTCAAGGCGAGTATTTATTACGATTTCTATTTACCAGATTCTACAAAACAATAAAAAAAATTATTTGTAACATTACTATCAAATGTCATTTTATTTTGAAATTTTTAAAAAAAAATATCATAAAAGTTACCTCTTATATGCTTTTTCTGGGTTAATTATTGAAATATATTCTATTTTCAGACATTTTTGAGGTAAAATGGGAAGATATATCCCTTTCATTAAATAAATTTCAGTTTTTCAATGTATTTTCCATTCATTTTAAAATAGTAAGATGTCCTGATAAATTGTAAATATTAAATAATCATTTGATATACGCGGCTATACTTTTGGCTCGAAGCGAATTAGATGACAAAGATTTTCTTCCGTAAGGAATAAAATTCTGAAAGAAAATAATAAATTAGTGAAAGAAATAAAAAAAAGTTACGCTTGAACTACCTTTCTGATACAATTGTTGTAAGTACTTATGTAAAATGTAAGAATTTTATTACATTTTTTCGAAAAAATGTAAAATTTTCAGTACACATATATAAATGTTTGCTTTTAATTTATTAATTTAATTCTTTTTAAATGATTCGTGTTAAAATTTTGTAATATTTCCAAAACGAAATGACAGAATATGTCAAAACAATTTTTCTTTTTACCAAAAAAAAAAAAAAAAAAAAATGAATATGCAAAATTATTTAAGATTAGAATGCTATGTTTATACGTTCTAATCATAACTGTATTATCAATCAGGTAGAAATTTACGTAAAAATACTATTATTTCAGTGTGGTTTAACGTAATTTTTATTCATTTATAGCAAACTCTTAATAATTTTAGTAAGGTGTAAACATAATCTAAATTCTATCCATATTACATAAAACAAATATTCTTGATAATTTTTCTATAAAAAAATGGAATAGGTATACTATAAAGACTTATAAAACTGAGAGAAATAAAATATAGCTGAATCGTTAAATTGGATTAAAAAAATGATGACACGTCACTCACTTACTTTTTTCGAATGCAGCATCGTAAAACATGAGACAAAAAAAAAGACTATGAGTGCGAGTGAAATGGAGATCGACATATTTTCTAGTTTTTCTCGAAATGTAATTAACCTAGAGGAATGGTTTAAAAACATTTTTTAAGTAATTTGCCTCGTCCTTTCAATTAATGTAAAAAAAAAATTTGAAAAGTTACTAAAAAAATTTATTCCAATGTCACTGGTCATTACTTATTGACATTACGCAACTTTTAATAATTTAACAAACTAACAGAAATGTTTTCAAAAGAATACGGTCAAGTGCAAGCGATACGAATGAATTCTTAATTTATACCTTATAATCTATTATTTTAGGTTTATTCTAAGCTTGACCAATTAAACTAAAAAAAGGATGGCAGGATTTATGGAGATAAATCAAATTCACCAGACTCCAATAGAAAAATTTTTTTATTTCTTTCGTACAATATATTCCGGCATAGAAATCGATGTCATTGGACGAATGACGTAAAAAATTTTTCTACTGGATTCTGGTGAATTTGATTTTTCTCCATAAATCCTGTCATTCTTTTGGTGGGTTAATTAGTTAATCTTAGAATAAACTTAAAATAATAGATTAGAAGATATAAATTAAGGATTTATTCGCATCGCTTGCAGTTGACCGTATTCTTTTGAAAACATTCCTGTTAGTTTATTAAATTATTAAAAGTTGCATAATGTCAATATGTAATGACCAGTGACATTGGAATAAATTATTTATGCATGATCAATTATTCAGAGAGATAAATTCTTTAATTATTTTAAAATAGTTTAAGCTTTTTTTTGTTTTCTAAAAAAAAAAAGAATAAAAATTAACCAACTCCAAAAACCCAATTCAACCCGTATGTTTTTATTTTATTTTTTTTTTTTTTATGTATGTACATCGATTTTTCCCACATTTCTGAATCAGTTTGCGCCATTCTTTTTTTGGTTGTAGATAAAGCTCTCCAGATGGTCCCATAAAAATTTTATTGACATTGGTTGAGTGATTTTTTAACCATCTTCAATTATATGAATAATTATGGCAATTTTAAAATTTGTATATGTAAAATTATTTACTTTAAAAATTATAGTACCGTAAAACCGTCTAAACCCGGACACTTTTTTACATTTTTTTGGTATAGTTTTATGTTTATACAAGTTTCCTTCATAGATATTACCAATAAAAGTATTACCATTAGAAAGAGCGTATATTATTTGTTATATCCCTGACCCATTTGTTTCATTATAAGTAAAAATAAAAAAAAAATAAAAAATAATTAGTAAATCCGTCTTCAGCCGGATACTTACTTAAATAATGTAATAACATGCAAACTAACCTCTCCCGTCGGGTTTAGGACAGTGTTTTATATCATCTGATGTCTTTTAACCTGTCAAAGACTTCAAAATATTTTGTGGAAAGGGGGAGGCGGCAATGCATAGTATGCCTCTCTATAAAGTAAACACAGGATATGACAACAGAAGGAGGCATAAACCGCGTAATTCTGGGGGGGGGGGGAATATTAACGTATGGACAGTGGGAGTTACAACTGGTGCGAATCGCGGCAATAGTGTAATAAACTGATGTGTCCGAGCCTAAACGGATATACATATATAGCGTGTATTTTTTTATATATACATACATCGAATATAACTTCAAACATCATTAAATGATGCGCGATAAAATTCTGAACACATACATGTCAAAACTAAAACAATATAACAATTATGACGAAAATTACATGCCTAAGTTAGACACACATTTTATTTCTTTGAAAAACTGTAGGATAATAATCCTGTAAAATGAGATAGTAAATGTTGAAATCCGTAGTTTTTATTGATACAGCTGTTTAGAGGATGTTTTTCTCTTTCTAATGACGTCAAGAACAAATGTTTATTGTTGCAGGTTAATGTAGAAATTATTTAATTTGAAGATTGGTGCAAACTGAAAAGTGTCCGGGTCTACACTCCCTGTCCGGGTCTAGACGGTTTTACGGTAACATATTTTTTAATTTATGTTGATCCAATTATCCTAAAAATAATTTTTTATCAGAAACTACCTAGTTTAAGAAAATTCTTTGCTGACTTGAAAAATTGGTTAATTTTCATCGATTTTTTATTTTCCTAGTAATTACTACTTTAAGCACTGTATGTTCCAAATTTCAAAGTAAAGTCAGTGATTGCCCAAAATTATAATTTTTGGACACTGGTATTTTGGAAACTATTCCACCTCTTAAAAAACCGACTTCAAAAAGTAAAAAATAATTAATAACACGAATTTTGAAGTCAGGCGGGGCGTCGTATGTAAAATTGTGATTGGATGTGCTTGAAAAATTCATGAATTCTTCAAGATTTACATTTTTTTTATACTACTCCCCACCTGACTTCAAAATTCGGGCTATTAATTATTTTTTACTTTTTGAAGTCGGTTTTTTAAAAGAGCTTTTGTTTCATACCTTTTAGTGACATTGCTTATGAGTCCATCCCATTACAAGTTATAATTTGGTCTTTAAATTTTTTTATTAAATTCCAAATTTTATTCGTTTAGGTGAAATAGTTCCCAAAATACCAATTTCCAAAAATCATAATTTTTGGCATTCACTGAATTTGCTTTGAAATTTGGAACATTTATAATGTTTAAATTAATAATTAAAAAACAATGAAAATCCACCAATTTTTCAAGTCATCAAAGAATTTTTTAAACCTGGTACCTACTGACAGAAAATTATTTTTAGGATAATTGGATCAACATAAATTAAAAAAAGTATGTTACTATAGATATTACCTAAACTAAATAATTTTTCATATAATACAAATTTTAAATTTGCCATAATTATTCATATTCTTCATATTCTTGAAGATGGTTAAAAAATTTCTCAACCAATGTCAACAAAATTTTCATGTGACCACCTCTGCAGAACTTTATTTACTAACTAAAAAAGGAATGGCGCAAATTGGGCCAGAAATATGGGAGAAATCGATGTACATGCATAAAAAAAAAACATACGGGTTGAACTGAGAACCTCCTCGTTTTTGAAGTCAGTTAATAAGCTCTGACATGTCGCACAAATTTGTAGGGTATAAACTTATAAAGTTCTTAGGTGTTTGCACAGTTATTATTTTTTATTGCCTGTGCACAAAAATACCTATAAAATAAAAAAAAAATTATAATTATTTCAATGTTAAAGAATTTATAATTAATTCGAAAGGCGACTGAACTGTAATAAATACACAATTACTTATAAATTAAATATTAAGCCTTCAACAGTTCATTGTAATTAAATAATTTCGTTGTCTTAATCAATTGTATATAATATTAATTATATTTTTTTTTCTGTACAATAGTACTAGATATAATTACAATATATCAAATAACAATCACTTCTGTACAAATTTAAGTTATAAAACAGTAAAAACTCTGTGATGACGTAAAAATTTAACTCTAAAATAATGGAAATTTTGATTAGAAAAAGAAAAAAAATAATCAAAATAGAACATTCGAGGTTCACTATTACTAGGTACGTTATTTATTCTGAGGTTTTAATTTTACATCAATTTGTTCAGATTTTTCTCAGTTATTTAATTAATGGAATCACAAATGAACGTATAATTAGTAACAAATATTTTTAATTGTGTAATACAGGAAGCAGCAGAAAAATTAATTATTCTGTTTGAATTGATACAAAAAGTACAGCGAGGATTTGAAAATAGGAGATAAATTTTATTTTTAAATTTTGGTCGTTAGAAAACAGTTCCTATAATAGCCTTACCTATGCAATTAAAGACAAATTGTTATCCTTTCACTAAAAATAACCATTTTTAACAATAAAAAATTCGTCAAGTGCATGTTTGACACGCACTAAATAATATAGTCTCACTCAGTGACAGGGATGTCGATTCTCGCCCAAAAAATCGATTTTTAGATCGATTTAAAGGGAAATTTAAATAACAATATTATTGCACATTAAAATTTTGTTGACAATTATACAAATTAATGAAGCATATACATAAATTTTGAAGGTATACAATCTACTAATACGAAATAAACCTTTATAAAATGGTAACTGCATCTTTAATTTCGAAACGATAATTTTAAAATTTTTAAATAACAATGTATAATTCACAAAAAATAATATAAATTTGAAAACAGGAAAAAATTTGCTCCTGGAAACTTATTTAAAGGAAATTATTAATATTACTAAATGCTGTATTGCGAAATTTTTACACACGCCTGTGCAAGGCCGGATTAGCCACTAGGTCAAATTAGGAGTGGCAAATTTTTAAGAGAAGGATGGCAAAAGTTCAAAAGTTTGAATTTGATGTTTAATCTTTCTAAAAATTTCATATTAGGTAGTCGTAGATAAAGTATAGTACGTAACTCGGTTGTAAGGCACATTACCCCCTCACGCCATTACACATTCACCACTGCACGACTCTTGTTTAACTTTTTCGCTCGTGTGTAATATGCAACTTACAACCCCCCCCCCTCCCCTTATATACTATTCTTACAATAATTGTTGCATCTAGCATCCAATACGCTAAATATAGGTATACCTCATTTCAGATACTATTGATCATGAGTTTTCGTTAAAAAATTAAATAATTCTTATATTTGAAACAAATCAATCTGCTATTCTTTTCTAAAAATAAACCGCAAATTTAATATTTACATAAATGCAATAATAAAAGAGATAAAGCCAAGAAAACGGAAATTATTTAAATTCAAAGTGACGAAGCAAGGTTAAATTTAACTGAAACGAACCATAATTATAATATTATATATAAAACATGGGATCGTTGCTTTGTTACTTTTCACAACAAAATCGTAGAAAAAACACGAGTCGACTTTCGGCTTTTACACCATCGTCAGATGGAAAATATAACTAAAATTGTTCTTTTAGGCGAAAACTATTTATAATATAATTTAAAGTAAATAATGTATTGGTGGGGGATGTTAGAGATAGTGGCAGATATAATCACAAAAAAACAGATGTAAGGGGAACTCCCAAGTTGACCAATTTTGATAAAACTAGGTGTCAATTCCTTTAGTTTGATGTTGACAATAGCTAAGTACACACGTGATATTACCGAATTTACATATATGATGATAGTTTATTATGATGAAATCAAAACTATCTATGAACAAACTGTTTTACTTTACGCTCGATAAAATTACAAAAATACAATTTTTTCGTAATGCCACTTTTACACATATTAATGGGCCATAAATTTAATTTGTTTTTTGATAAACAATAAATATCGTAAAAAAAATGTTAAATTACGTATTACAATATACATAGGTAGAGGTATTAATATACGAGTACCTATATGCATGGCCGGACCTAAGGAGGGCAGCGGAGGCACGTGCCTCCCTGCAAGTTTTTAGGGACGCCAAAAACGAAAGTTGAGGGACACCGAAACGGTGAATTTGACGTTTCTTTTTTTTTTTTGCTCGTCACTTATTTTAAATTTAAAAAATATCGGTGCGACAAAATGTTTAATTTGGCGTTTTTTTCGGAGAGAGCGCCAACAGCAAAGTTTGCCGCCCTTGTAATAACTCCGGGACTCCAGGTCCGGCCCTGCCTATATGTACGATTTCGTCAACCGTGATGTCATTAATCGTGGCATTTCTTTAGATACTAATAAACGCGAAGGATTGCTACATACCAATTTTGACTTAATGGTGTCAAGTTTCTTTGATATTAGGCATATGATGTTAGTCTAGTAGTAAATAGCAAAATTAAAATGATTTTAGCTGTCAGTTGTGTTTTCTAAATATTTTCTTTACAAGTGCAACTTGGCACTTTATTGGATTTTTTCCAAACTAATAAAGATTAAAGATGTTTGTGATGTTTCATAATTTATTATTTCTCGGAAAAAGTTATTACACACAAATAATTTTCACACCTCTTTTCTCTCTTTAGTATGAAATTTATTAATGACCTTTAATGATGGATAATGACTATTAACAAATATTAACAGAAAAGTAGTAAATTCGCTTATTTATTTAAAAACAACAAAACCGAAAACTCAAATTTGTATATTCGTTTCATATTAACGTTGTTTTATCTATTAAGAGCCCCGAGTAAGAAAAATTTCGACAATACCTAATTATAATTATGTTTCCATTATATCTACATAATGTTAAAATATTTATATTAATTTAATATTTTTTGCAATTCTTTTAGTCCCGCTTTTAAACCAATCAACAAGTAGAATTTACAGAATATCATTAATCAGCAATCAAAATTTAACTTAAATTAAAAAGCGTTGCCAGGTAATTTAAAATAATAAACAAATTAAAAATTTTTATAATTTTAAATTATCCGAAATTGCAAAAAATAGTATATATACGTCGCAGAACTGAAGTGTTTTTTTTTTTTTATCCCTCGTATGAATTGTTGCCCTCGGGCATTTACAGCCCCTCTGACAACAAACTTCATACTCGGGATTAAAACCCATACTTTAGTCCCTTGATATACAATAACATACTATTAATAAAAGTTTTTACTGATTGTTTTTCTTTTACAAAAGTTTTATTGATTTATCTATATACATAATAATTGTTTATTTAAACCGTTCATTATTAATATATCACGTTGTGCTAGCACGTTTTCTATTTAGTGGAATACGTATTTTTTTTTAATAATAATTTTATGTCCATTGTGACTTTTTTTTATGATCCTATTATTGAACATTTCATAGACATAATTCACTATTGTTATAACCCTTTTAGTGTGAAAAATTGAATCGATATATTTTATATATTTTTGTGTTTTGATCAATTTTCAACGGAAATTGCTAAAGAATTAATGTACTTACTAGTTGTACTATACTAATTTTTATATGATGAAATCGAAAATTTAGGAGTAGTACAGGCTATATTTGCAAATATGTAGTTATATTACATATATGACTTTATGTAAATTTACATTACGTTCGGTTTTTCATTGTTACGCTTGACACAACGTTGTAGAAATTGGATCAAATTGGATGGTATATGTGATTTTCATAGCTATGTACAAATGTACAGCATTTTTGGAGTGTAATTTCAAGTTCCGGATTTGCATACGTTAGAAAATACAACAGGTTAAAGTAAAATCTCTATTTGGAAGTGGACTCTTAATTAGAGGAATTTCACGTTATAAAAATGTTTTCTTTGCTAAAAAAAGCCATTTTAATAGGTTTGTCTTGATGCCTAGCGTATTGTAGATACCATATAACTATGGCTACATGCGCATTGCAGTTGACAGTGCGAGCACCATTTTTTTTTTATATGTAGTAATACACTATCAAAGAGTCTCTTTTACCATAGTTTTTTTTTCTGCAAATATGCTTGTACATAATACTTTTTCACAAGTTTTGATTTTATTCAAACCTTCATAGATAATGAATTTGCAAATTTAATTAATCCAAAATCAGCCGATATGCTGTCTGTATATATCTATATTTTATAGCTCGAACGAATAGCATTTTTGAAGTGACTCTGCTCTGTACCGAAAGCTAGTTTTTCCCTGCTTCTCATCGAGATGGACTTCAGAAGCATCAAATCGCTTCTCGACCGCAATCTTCCTGCCACGACGGTATAGGTAATACATCCATACTCTTACCTAGATTAGAAATATATTTCTAAACAGTCAACGTTGTTACTTTGAGGAAGTGCTATGAACGTAAGAGGACGCAAACCTCTGTACTAGCTTTATCAACATAGACAAAAGATGACGTAAAAGTCCCATTCCGACATCACGTCCATACACAGATGTGTTTGCATTTGTGTATAGTGAGTCTGTGTGCGTACGATAGGTTCCACCACTCTGTTTTCTCTTACCATGTACGTACCTACACTGCTGTAACAATCGCAAAACAATGATCAACAGTCGACGTGTGCTGGTTCATTGCTTCTGAAAGAATGATAAGCTAAGCAGTGAGTTAATCTAGTCTGACCTATTACTGTCCACAGATTTTTATATGTAGATACGCTTAGGGCGATTTAAACGGCGGTACGATTTCGTCGACTCTCCTCTATATATATACATATATATATATATATATATATATATATATATATATATATATATATATATATATATATACATATACATATATATATATATATATATATATATATATATATATATATATATACATATACATATATATATATATATATATATATATATATATATATATATATATACATATATATATATATATATATATATATATATATATATATATATATATATATATATATATATATATATATATATTTATTTATTTATTTATTTGTGTATCCGCGCGATAACTCTCGAACGAAACGCTGAATGCTTATGAAATTTTGTGTGCAAATCGGATTCCGGATTAGCTCGGCTAAGTGCGTTAGCTAGACACGTCGGATGCCCACAAGTAGGTTTTCTGGCCATTTTTTATCATTCGATCATATCATTAGACAGTTCGATTTTTACATCGTTGAAAAGGAAAAAAAAATTATGAAGAAAATGTTCTTATAATTTTCTTTCTATGTTAAGTATTTTTCGAGAAAATTGTAATTTTTCACTTTTGCCTCACTTTTCTCTCTTTGTCAGTGTAATAAGTAATTTATATTTCTGTCTCAATTCCTTATAAAATATAGAAAACTTTCATTTTTTTACGTAAAACAAATGGCAGTTATTCAAAATCTACGTATTATAATACCATATCTCTTAAAATGGAATACCATAAAGTACTGCTCAAATATATCAAATATAATAATTATGTTTGTATGCCAGGAAAAAAATTTTAACGAACTGGATCGATTTTGAAAATTTTTTCACTATTAATCATTAATGTTAGAAAGCTAAACAATTTTAAATGGATTTAAGGTATCTTATATGAGATCCGCCAGGCTATTGGGGACCTAAAAATACCAAAAATTAATTACTCAATCGATTTTGAAAACTTTTTCACTGTTAGGAAGCTAAAGTATTTGAATTAGTTATTAAATAATGTCCGCAAGACCCTCATGGACTGCCATAATTTACATGACCCGCCAGGGTCCACTGATCCCATAATTGTAAAAAATAAACTAGTCGGCCAGTATTGAAAATTTTGTCACTGTTACAGAGGTAAGCTACTTTAGATAGATATAGATTACGTTATGTAAGCTCCGCCAGGGTCCATGGGACCCAAAAGTGTTAAAAATAAGCTAACCGACCGATTTTGAAAATTGTTTCACTGTTATAGAGCTAAACCATTTTAGATGATATAGATTACCTTATGTAAGGTCCGCTAGGGTCCGTGAGATCTAAAAATATCAAAAATAAAATAACCGACCGATTTTGAAAATTTTTTCACTCTTATTGAGGCAAGCTATTTTAGATAGATAGAGATTACGTTATGTAAGATACGCCAGGGTCCATGGGACCTAAAAGTGTAAAAAATGAAATAAATGACCAATTTTGAAAATTTTTTCACCGTTACAGAGCTAAACAATTTTAGATGGATATAGTTTATATGTTGTATAAGGTCGGACAGGGTCCTGGGATCTAAAAAGCGCAAAATGAACTAACTGACCGATTTTGAAAATTTTTTCGCTTTTAGAGAGCTAAACTATTTTAGACTGGTAAGGACTACGTTATGTAAGCTCTGCTAGGGTCCATGGAACCCAAAAGTGTCAAAAATAAGCTAACCGGCGATTTTGAAGATTTTTTCACAGTTACAGAGCTAAGCTATTTTAGATAGATATAGATTACGTGACATAAGGTCCGGCAGAGTCCACTGGACCTAAAAGTATCAAAAATACAATAACGGACCGATTTTGAAATTTTTCACTGTTAGAGAGCTAAACTATTTTAGATAGATTACGTTATGTAAGGTCAGACAGAGTCCATCGGATCCAGAAGTGTCAAAAATAAAATAACTGACCGATTTTGAAAATTTTTTCACTATTTCAGAGGTAAACTGTTTTAGATAAGTACAATTTATGTGATCTTAGATCCACAACTGTCCTGTGGATGCAAATGCGGCATAGAAAACTACACAGCGGGTTTTAAAAATACTTTTACTGTTAGAAAGATAAAATATCCTACGTGTATATATATATATATATATATATATATATATATATATATATATACATATATATATATATTATATATATACATATACATATATATATATATATATATATATATATATATATATATATATATATATATATATATATATATTCATGAAATCCACCGGGATCTTGCAGATCCAGGAACATCAGAAATAAGCTACCGAACCGATTCTCAAAATTTTCTCATTGCACGAAAAGTAAGTTATTTTAGGTGGATAGCACTATGCTGTACAAAGTCCGCTCGGGGTCTTGAGTCCCAAAAATGCCAAAAATAAATTACCCAGCCGATTTTGACTAAACTATTTTAAATGGATATATGCGCCAAGCGCCTTACGCGAAAAAGCGCCAAAAGTTAACTACTCAACTGATTTGAAAATCTTTTCACTCTTAGAAAGCTGAATTATTTTAAATGGGTACAGGTTTTAGATGAGATTCGCCAGTGCCCAATATTTGGAAATTCGCTACATTTTATTACAACATTTTCCATCGTTATCGGAGAACTGCGTTATCAAAAAATTTGATAGTTTAATGTTTTTGTTGGATCCCCTGTAGATATGTAGTTGTTGCGCCCCTGCTCTCCGATATTAAAAATAAAAGAAAATCGCTCAGACAAGCTGCTGAATATTTCCATGTTCCCAAATCAACCTTGCATGATAGACTCAAAGGCAAATCGAAATAAAATTCATTTAATTCTAAAATGTTTTATTCCACCCATCAAAAGTCATTCGCTGATGCAGTTATTATCTTAGCGAATTTCCAGATTGGAAATTTAGCTATTTTTATCTTTTTATGTCCGATTTTACCCATATGCATGACTGAATGTGATTTATATTGCAAATAAAGCACTGTCCAGACTCGCCCCACACATAGGGGCGAATATAGACACTATATAACAAAAAAAGAAATGTTGCAGTACCAATTTTGATATTTTTATTACTGCTAAATATGCTCGTGATATTAAAGCATTTAAATTATGTTTTTGAATTTTTTAGATAAACTCTAAACAATTTATTGCCAAAAAACTGAAAGAATCGTCCAGATTCGCTCCAACTGACGGTACCTAATTTAAAAACTTGACTTATATAGCCTTAGTTCTTCATTAAGAACTGGTTAGTAATTTAGTATACCCATGCGGCTTGTTTTGTACAATAACCCTAGAATCATACGTTGGTCTACGAGTCAAGTTAATCATACATCGGCGTCGTTTCGACGAATGGACTTTTTACGGGGAGTTTTAGAGTTTATTTGCAAAAAACATTTTTCTTACATAACAATACTATAAAAGCGAACAAAATATTTAAAAAAATTGGATTTGGGAAAATTTCTTAATATAAATATTTATTAATTTTTTTAATCTTTTTATCAAAGCATATTTTCACTATAAAAATTAAAAAATAGATAAATACATCAATTGTATCATAAAACATGTGTTTCAAATAATTAATTTATGAACTATTATGAGTCAGTGGACATGTGTAACTTTACAGAATGTGGAATTTCTCAGTCACAAATATTCCTGTAGATATGTAGTTATTTCCCCATTAGGCACAATTGTAAATTTTCTAAAATTTGTTAGTAATTTTTAGAATAAGATCTCAAAAAATAATAAAAATTAAAATATTTTCCATAAAAAAAATTATTAACCTTTTATTAGGTCACTTGAAACGCATTCTTTAGTTTTCGATTCAATATATTAAAACTTCAGTATTATGTCGTCTCTATAAGTCAAACAGCTGTATTCATCTTTCACATTATCATAATCATTGAATAAATTAATTATAACATTCATATCTTTAATAAATTTTAGAAAAATTAGGAAAACTTTTGTATGTGGAATACAAAATCTTTAAAAAAAAATATGGGTTAATCATACATCGTTGTCCTTTTGACGCACACTATTTCAGTATAAAAAAAACGACAATAGCTATAAACAAAATTTATACGTCTTATGTGTTATAATAACAAATAAATTAGATAACAGAAGTTTCACAGTAAGCAAGCGCCGATAAGTTGTAGTATTGGAGCAGGTAGAGAAGTTCGTTCGTCGTTTTGACGAGTACGTATGATTCTAGGGATAATCTAACTAGGAATTAATTTGAAATGGAATTGATAATTTGAAAAATAAAAGAATTATTCACGATTTCCAACCTACTATAGATAAGAGAGGATATAGTGTCAATCTCTATTTTTATTTTTCCTTTAATTTATTGTTAAATTTACTAATATTCCTTGTTTTTATTTCAGGTATGGTGAAAAACAGAGACGTAATGATTCCAGTGAACTTACTGGCATTCAGTTACTTTCTGCAACTGCATACCAACTAAAGAAACCAAATCAACAATTGTTAATACCAATCACCGTATGGATTGGCATGGAACAAGCATTCATCGGTGCTGAATTTACACAGGTATAGTGCGCCAAAATTATTATTACTACTTATCAGAAGTAGCTCATGTAAATGTCTAGTCTGTCTAATTTTATACTGGCAATTTTTCAGCTTATTTTTTTAAGCTTCAGAGTACTTTAAGGGGCTTTTAAGTCTTATTAGCTTTGAACTTTTCAATTATATTAACATACAGATTTTTTCAGGCGTACATCTCATGCGCGTTGGGTATCTCATCGGTCGGCTACGTAATGATATGCTTCGGGGTAGTTAATGCCATTTGTTCAGTATTATTCGGTTCGATAATGAAATTCATTGGCCGTATACCAATCTTAGCGTTAGGCGCCGTAGTGCATATGGCATTAATTATCGTTTTATTGTTGTGGCGACCTCATCCAGCCAGTCCAATTATCTTCTTTTTAATATCCGGCCTATGGGGAGTTGGAGATGCGGTGTGGCAGACGCAAGTTAACGGTAAGTTTAATTTTTTAAATTTGAATTTTAGAGTTAAATGTATAAGCACTTAATCAATTTCTTTCTCAACGTTTTATTTTTAGGATACAATATTTAAGACACAATGTCTGAATGTTTTTTGTAGTCTTATATCTTCAATGTCAAACTTACAGGATAGACCATCACAAAAATTCACTATTATTTTACTTTTTCTTTACATTTATCTATTCGTCATATTTTTGAAGAAACCCAGTATGTATCTAATATAAAATCTAAGAGCTCAGAACTTCTTCAAAAAATAGTGTAATGAGTGTAATGAACTTCAAAAGGATCATAATAGAGTACGTCAGTATTTTTTTTAATTTTTATAAAAACGTCTATTTCAGATAAATTTAAATTACAGTGGAATTTCGATTAACCGTCACTCGATTATCCGTCGGTATCTGTTATCCATCAAAGTCAGAAAAAAACTGTGATTTCTGGTATTAGGTATAAGTATAAACTTAGTTTCTAAATACAGACATAATCTCATAGAAAAATAAATATTTTGTTAAAATACAAAATATGATTGCAAAGAATATGAAATTATTTTATATTAGTAGTGGTATGTAGCAGTTTCACCCTTTTGTAACCTAAAGTTTATATAAATAACTTTATAAAATTAAATATGTATTGTCAACTTGTAAATATTTTCGTTTTTGTCCTAAAACTAGTAGTAAAATCAATTTATTAAGTCATAATCCCGGTCCTGACGGTAACGGTTAATCGAAGTTCTATTGTATTTGATTTTTCCTTATTTGATCTTATTTTAAAATTTTTAAAAGGAAAATAAACAAAAACTAGCTATATCTAATTTTATTTTATTTGTTGACGACCGCAGAGAATTCTTAGTTTTAAGAACATTCGAATAAAATTACTATCGCTATTATATATCGCTGTAAGAAGATCGTAAAAATTAATTACTTCGTACTCTTGCGTCTATAATTTAATTACAAATTTTCTTAAATTACAAGTATACATCCACAACAAAACACAAAATTTTAAATTAGTTCAAGGATGACAAGTGCGAGTCCAAATAATATGGTTAAATGTGCGACAGACAAACAATATTGGCATAAACAATTACGACAATTAACTTCGAAAATTGTTGCTAAATATACTAAAATCACAATTACATATTGTGTGTTAATGTGAAAACTAAACAATCGCGATTTTAAAAGTGTTTGCGGTTTCTTATAGTAAATGTTTGGTTTTTATAGTTGAATAATCGTAAGAGAACATAAAATATATAAATTGCTTATGCATATTGCTTGCAATCATGATATTTTTCCCTTTCTATACAGTGTACATCACTCGACAAAATGCTATTGTAACGACAACAACTTGGACTTTGCTAAAGTTGCTAAGAGCCCGAGAAATCAGTTCTAACTGAATGTTATTTTTGACTATTTGGGGACGTAAATTTACAGTAAATTGAAATTTATTTTTCTTTTCTGTGTCCTTGTTGTTACATTTGGGAACTGAAAATTGTAAACTGGCAGTTGCATATTCAATCTGGAGTTTTACGAATATAGAAATTTGTAGTTTTACTGTCTTGTTTAGCATTAGAGCTGTTTCATTCCTGCCTTGTTCAATAAAATACTATTTTATCTGTTGGAACCTTATTACAATGTAGTGTACTGTCTCCACTAAATCTTTTGTACCGTTGATTTACCAAGCGTGTTAAAATGCTATAATTCGATATGTGCCGAGCGATGGTGTTATGAACTTATTCTCTTATTTATTCACTTAACTGTGAAACTTCACTCTTTATTTCAATGGCTAAAAAAGAACACTAAGTAAAACAATTTAAATTTGTTACTTTTTAATCTAAAATAATTTATTAATTTTATTGTTTTGGATAATACTAATAAATATGTAGTGAGTATGATCTTGAACGTATAAGTTTGTTCTTTCGAATTTTGCTTTAGTTTGTCCACCTACATAAAAATGGTATGCGGAAGATTGTTGTACTTTAAATTTGGAATTTAATTGCTTTGTTTTTAAATATTTAAACACAAAGAAATGTAAGTCAGTTTTGCTGAATAAACATAATTCTTTTACAGTTAGTATTTATCATCACCTGCGACCAAACGGAACAGTGGTATATCGTCATTGTAATTAGCAAACCTAGTAACTCCAATTCATTCAATATTTAACTTGCTTCACAAATTTATAAAAGCGAAAATTTTTTCTTTTATAAATTTGTACAGCAAGTCAAATATTGAATGAATTGGAGTTACGAGGCTTGCCAATTACAATGACGATATGCGTTTGGGATAAGAGATGTATGCGTGTGTGTTTGTTATCTCTAAAACGGCTTAACCAATTTTATTTTAGTGCTTCTTTTTATTCAATAGCTGATAATTCCGGGATATTTCAGGATTTCTAGCAGAAAAATAAAATAAAAATTTTAAAACTCACTTTGAAAACTTGTGACTGTGGGATGGTTTCTAATCAGGTTTAATGAAAATGTGTCCATCCGTTTCTAGGATAAAAGTAAATTTAAAAATTTTAGCAAATTACACAAAAATGTTCACGCGAAAAGTTTTAAAAATTCACGACGAAAATTTATTATAATTTAAATAATTTAACACATGTGTATCAAGTCCCATAAGAATATTGTAGTTTTTTCACTTTTACCATAGAAAAAAAGTTAGGACAAATTTTTCCAGTGAAAAAAATAGTATACAACATTTAATTGGCCATTTCACTGTAGGTAAACACGATAAAAACGGAACAAAAATTTCTATTGGTAAATTTAACTGATTTCAGAACCATAGTAACAATGTATTAAATAATAATATGAAATATACTAATAATTTATTTTATTCGTTAAATTGTCACCGTATTACTCAAATTTCTTGCCTAAAAGTAATTTAACTCGAAGAACTGTCAACCCAAAAACGCTTCAGCTTCGCTGTCGCGTTTTTGTTAGTTGACAGTTTTCTTGTTAAATTGCTGGGCAACAAATTTTCGTTAGACAAACCCAAATTTATCCGAAAAAATACAAACCTCTTGTGTAATAATAAGTGAATAATAGTTTATTATTCAACGAGCTAGTAATGACAGCTATTACTCATGCACATAGCCATTGCAAGCGAGTAGAACACGATATTTTTTCTACAACTTTTTTCCTTTTTGATTTAAATAAAATTGAATATAAATTTTAAGTCAAATTTTTAACCTATTTCTACTTTCATTAAATGTTTGTATAATATGTATAAAACAATCAAAACAAAATATATACTACTTTGTTTACTTGAACGTTCCTACGCAACATATATTAAATTAAAACTTGATTCATACATTAGTCACAAAACAACCGCAAACCCATTGAATAATGGTTAATACTGTGATTTCGTTGGTCAAAAAGGTATTGAGTAATGATCATTCCTCCACACCTTTGAATATAGCCTATCTTTCTCAACAGTTAACACATATATAGAAAGTGTGTTCTTCAACAGGAGTAGAAAAACTAATTTTCATTCGTCGTGAACATTACGTTACAACATACACGACAAGATACGTCATACACGACCGATGAAAATTAGCTTATTCAAAGCTATATAATGAAATATGAGATATTTTTCGTCATGGGTTTCTAAAACTTTTTTTTTTATAAATGAAATTTTCCCATATAATGGTATCATTTTTAATAAAAAAGTATTAAATAGTATTTTTTATGGTAAAAAGATACCGTATAATCTGGGTATCAGTCTGGTAATAGAAATTTTTTCTTAAATTTTACAAATTTATTTACCATCAAACCATACCCCTAGGATTGACTTGCTCATTAAAAAAAAATACATACAATAATTAACCTTTTGGGGAAATAATGTTATTTATTAGATCTTCCAGTGTTATTAAAAAATTAAAATTCTTGATATTTTATCATGTACAAAAAGTGCTCTCATTTTCAAGGGTAACACTTATGAAGAACTTTCAAGAAATTTTCCTTTTTATCCATAAATTAGACATTAATCACCTTAGAAGTGAGGAAGGAAAGATTTTATATTCCAAAAATTATCCTGTTAATTCTTTTTTGTATTTTTTAATGTGTATCATAAAGCCATCGAGGTGATTTTTTGAAAGTGCTAATGGGAATGGTACAAAAAATTGTTTAAATTAGAGGTCATGTTTTCCAATTGCATGGAAATAGTTATGTTCTTAAAGTATTGTTCGCATAATTCTTGCGTTTAACCTCCTCGTTCCAACCGTCGACCGTAGTCGACATAAAATAACATTTCGTAAGGAATTTTTATTACCGCTTTAGAGTGGGTTGACTGCACTGACAGGAGTACCACTGTCTTCCTCATCGGTAGGAGCACATTACGGAATTTCAGTTGAATCCACGTTCATTGTTGATATTCCACAGCAGTTTGAAAACAGCGCATCGCTACAAAGGGTAGTTCCCAACGTCTTCGTGAAAGTAAATATTTTTTTAGTACATTAAATAAACTATTTTTTAATATGTGGGGGTAAATATGTTATTATGAATGTTCAGAGAAGGAAATAAGATATTTGTTTAGAATGTTTCATGAGTTTGGTTGTCATAGTAACGCCAGAAACTTTTATGTCTACTATAGTCGACATTTGGAAAGCGGCTACGTAATAATTAAAAAAATATATTTATGTAAGTAAGTACATTTCTGAAGATATTTGCAATCTGGTTACAGAAAAAACCAATGGTAGCTATATTGAAAAAAGGCGCCTGCTAATTTCAAATAATGAGCAAATAAAAAGGTTTTTTGGTGCCTCCATCAAAATGTCCGTAATGGGACTTCCAAGAAGAAAAATATACTATCATTCCAAAACAAAGGTTTCTTCCATTGCAATCTTGCTCAGAGACCAATTTTTTGCTATCACGAGAAATTTTAAAGTTATTTATGACCATGACGTGGCTCCAGAGGAAAAGGCTGCTTCCAAATTTTGGAAAGTGAACCCTCTTATAAATGTGTAAGCCTTTATGTGTTCATTGTCACTACAATAATTATTTTTTAGTTATTACACATGTTTTCCATTCATCTACTGTATTTTTTTAGCCAGCTTATTTCCATAAATTCTTAAGAAATTAACATTGTTTTAGATGTCAGTTGAGTAAGCGTTATTCCAAATGTCTACTATAGTCGACATCAAGTTTTTCAGTAAAAAAAAAAAAAAAAATTTAAAGTGCTTTTTTGATTTCTTTTAATAGTAGTGAACACAAATTTTACAAAAAATCAAAAATTTGAAATAAAAAAAATTTATTTGGAATGAGGAGATTAAATTACGAATAGATTCAATAGAGCTATCAGTTAACGTGTCAAATACCTATGAATTTGTATTGAATTTTTTTTTTAAACACAAGTGATATGTATCGACGTACACTTGTGATACGTATCTACATATAGGTACATGCACATACACCTGTATTATACGAACAAAGTTAAATTTTTGTACAACGAGCTAATAATATTAAAAATTTATTATCTTGTTTTGTAGATTAACCTAATTCAATCTGAATTTTGAAATAAAATAAAATAGAAATTTTTTAAATAAATAATCTTACTCTTAAAATTGATAAAAAGTATACCAGTGCCGTGCAGTAATTTACGTTACGTTACGCCCTTATATTGTTTCGATATTCCCAAAAATTAGATGTAGTTTTAACACACAATTTTTTTTTTATGACTTCTTGTATAATTTTAACATGTTGACAGTCATAACCCATAATGACGAAAAGCCCAACTGATACACTATTTTGACAACTGATACACTTTATAGTATATGGTATTGTTGACGCGATACAGCGTTGTGTGGCTGTTAGTCAAGTTTTACTTGATGCCGTACGGCGCGGCGTCGATCACCATCAAACGTGTTAAATTCTTTTAATAAATTTTATTTAATATTTTTATTGTAACTTATATTTTCTGTTTCTGTTATACCTAGCATAAAGAAAATCTAATTGAGAAATTTTTTTCAGTTTTGTTTAAACTATAAAATATCCTGTATATGCCTATATTTGATTCTTATCTCATATTGGCTGGTTCTAATGGAAAAAAATTTTTTAAAGAGCTTTATTAGAGTACAATCGGTATTTTCTAAAAGCACCAAAAGGTAAAACGTCGTCACACATAGCGAAACAAAACCTTAGTAAAAATTGTTCACGATAAAAATTGTAATTCTTTTATTTTATACAAAATGCATAACATTATAACTCATATTACATAGAAAACTCCCATTACGCAATCCACAGGAACCAAATTGCTAAATGAGAAAGTCATAGATTACAGGCGTCAATGTTTCTGATTTATATATTTGTATGATTTACTGTTACAAACTATTACTTAGATACTAACACATTCAAACATATTTGCTTTAAAAACACGGAGGGGTGCTATTATACACATCTTATGTGCGACGAAATTGTTAAATGGGAGCGTGCGATATGGGAGTTTGCTATGTATTATTAGTCGTCAGTGTAAATAACAATGTGATAACACTTTCGTTACTTAGTTCAGTAAAATTTAAATTTGGACCAATGGAGTGAACGAGCGTGCTTGTGCACTAACGCTTGCCGACTGGTAGGTCGGAGGTTTAAATCCCGCGGCCGGCTATGATATAGTTTCTTAAGAAGACGGCTGCAGACACATACCTACCAAATCCTAGCCCTCTTTCCCACTCTTCTTGTCCTCCACCCGCATTATAAAATGTTTAATGTAACGGAATATAATGTGTAAAGAATAAATGAAGTATACAAATAATGATGTAGGTGGCGTCTGTTATAGACTAAATAGTCTCAAAAACGGACGTTAAACACGTTATTATTATTATTATTATAGACTTTTACGCCAACCTTGCGCTTACTACTCAGTAGGACAGTACTGGGTAACATTCACCTATACCGGCATTATGCAAGGTATTAGGCTCTGTGGAAGGGTAATGTGCCAAACCAATCCGTAAAAGTACCGTAGTACATTCACGGACGGGTTTGTCACATCACTCCTTATATTGTTGTTGTTGTTGCTTGAAACGAGGTGTTATGCGTCTATTTTGGTGTACACTGGTTTGTACGACGAGACTTTTGTGGGAGCGTAGATGTTGGCTCAATGACAGACGGCTGTGAATGCCTAGTTCGTTTTCGTATCCTCAGAGAATAGGTAGGATTAGGGACAGAGGGAAGGGAAAGGACTGTTTGTGTTTGTGTGTGTGTTCGTGTATGTGTGTGGATGTGTCGTTCTATTTTTCGTTTCTTGGTGTAAATGTGTTCTGGTTCATCAAATTGCTCATTAAGATCGGGTGTTCCGGGAATTGCGCGTTTAGATGGTACAGAGGTTGACGGACCTTGTGTGTTATTGAGTTGGGGAATATTGTGCACCAGAGCGGTAACAGTGACAGTGCGGCAGTTGGTCGATCTTCCCTCTCCATCAGACGAATCTGGATCTGTATGTGTATTAGGTGTTTGTGTTTCAATTGTAGCGTATTGTGTGTTTATGTATGTGTGTTGTGTGTCTGTAAGATGAGTGTCAGTGTGTTGTTCACTCACTGTAGATGGCTCAGATGGAGTACAAGCAGATCTTGCGCTTTCACATATCGCAGTCGGATTCGTATTACTGAGGAACTTCCGTACTATACGACATGTGTTTATGATCACTGCCTTTTGCATAGTGACATATGTGTACTTTGGGAGACCCAAGAGGCTCAAGCTATTGTGTAGTGTGTGTGGAATGACCCCGGTGGCACTGAGTACTATTGGAACAATGTGGACATGTTCCATTCGCCATTGTTGTTTTATTTCGGCTGCGAGGTCAGTGTATTTCTCCAATTTAACTGCGTGTGTTTTTTGTAAGTTATGTGTATTCGGAACTGCAATGTCGATCAGATAGGTGGTCTTAGTTTGTTTCATTACGAAGGCGATCTCTGGTCGATTATGATTTATGGTCTTATCTGTAATAATCGACCGATCTCAGTAAAGTCTACAGGAGTCATTCTCCGCTACTACTTTTGGTGTGAGCTTGTAGTAAGGGGTTTTATCGGTTATAAGGTGGTGCTTTACCGCTAGTTTCTGGTATATAATTTTGCCAACCTGGTCGTAACGGTGTTTATATTCGGACTGAGCGAGCTGAGTACAGGCAGCTGTGATGTGTTGGATCGTTTCGGGTTTGGAATGGCATCTCTGGCATGAGTCAGATGTTATTGACGAGTCACGAAGTGTGTATTTTGAGTAATTATTTGTATGAATTACTTGATCTTGTATAGCTAGCATAAATCCTTTAGTCTCCGGGAAAAGACTTCCTTGACTCAACCAGGCGTGCGAAGCTGCTTTGTCGACGTTACTCTGGTTAAGATCATATGAATGTCTTCCATGTAGAGGCTTGCGGATCCATTGCTGGATTTTGTCCTCCTTCGTGACCAAGGGGCAACAACTATCTGGCATTTCTGTGTGTGAGAGGTTTAATGGTGTGTATGCCTTGTCGGCTTGGATTATAGCATTGTGTAGGTGTGATGTGTGTGTTTTGGTGTAAAAGTATTCTCGCAAGTTATGAACCTGTTTATTATGCATGTTCCTTATGTCTATAAGACCCCGACCCCCTTCGGCTCTTGGCAGCGTCAATCGTTCTATCGCTGCTTTGGGATGATGAATTAGGTATTTGGTCATAAGGACGCGGGTCTTGATCTCGATGTTTGTCAAGTTCGTAGGCGTCCATTTGATTACCCCAAATGAGTACGTTAGCACCGGAACTGCGTAAGTGTTAATTGCTTTGATGGTTTTTTTTCCATCAAGGTGGGTGTTCAGTAATCTCCGTACACGCGTTAGGTATTGCTGCATCAGGTGTTGTTTTACAGCGCTGTGATCTATACGTTCGTCCTGATTGAATCCGAGATACCGGTACGACTCTCCCTCGTCCATTGGCCGCATAACAGACTCCGGTTGGAGTTCAAGTGCAACCGCATCTCGTTTTCCCCCAGAACGACATTGTGTCCGACATTTGTCAATCCCGAACTCCATGCAGAGGTCTCGCGAAACTTCCCTGGAAAGTCCCAGCAGCTTCTGTAATTGATGTTTAGTTGCTGCGTAGATCTTTATATCATCCATGTACATTAGATGTGAAATAGTATGGCGCGAATTCACATTCCCCGCATTATAACCGTATTTGGTTTCATTCAACAGGCGTGAAAGTGGATTCATTGCGAGACAAAACCATAATGGACTCAATGAGTGGCCTTGGAATATGCCGCGTCTTACTTGAATAAGATCGCTTGTTGTTTTTTCGTTACCAATACTCAAATGTAAGGTCGTTCGCCAATTGGACATGATCGCTCCAAGGAAGTTCACGATACTTGGGTGTATTTTATACAGCTCCAATACTCTACGGAACCAGGAGTGCGGCACCGAATCAAATGCCTTTTTGTAATCAATAAACGCTGTGTACAGGTTACGTTGTCTTCCTTTCGCTTGTTCCAGTACTACGGAGTCAATCAGAAGCTGCTCTTTGCAACCTTGTGACCTCTTTCGACATTCCTTTTGTTCTCCTGTCAGTATGGTGTTAATCTGACAATGTTCATTGATCTTTTCTGCCAGACAGGACGTCGAAGTCTTATACACAGTAGGCAAGCAGGTGATAGGCCTATAATTAGCAGGATTTTTTGTATCACTGTTTTTCGATTTCATGTATGTGAAACCCTGCGTTAGGAACTTCGGTGTCAGGTTTGGTGTTCTTATAAATAGTGTAAATTGTTTAGCGAGATACTTGTGTGTTGATGTAAAGTGTTTGAGCCAATAGTTTTGTATGTTGTCGATGCCAGGTGCCTTCCAGTTATGCGATCTCTGTAAAGCTCTGGAGACGTCCTCTGTAGTAATGTCCGTATAGGGCATCTCCGGAAGATGTTCGTTATTCCTGTACTCTGTATCGATCCAGCTGGCTTTGTCATTATGGTCAATGGTGTTGGACCATATATTCGCCCAAAAACTATGAGAGTGCGTTCTTCTCCGGTAGACCATTACTGTCAGTTACCGTGTTCGTTAGAGACTGATAAAATCGTCTCTCGTTTCTGCTCAACGCTTGGTTTTGTCGTTTGCGTTCAGTACCGGTCTTATACCTTCGTAAGCGCTTCGCTAGTGCTGTTAATTTTTGGTGAAGCGTATCTCTGATCTCTGTGAGTGTTTTATTGGGTTCCTCGTATTGTGTGTGTACTGTGTGTTTGTGTAATATGTCGTGTATGTATTTGTTGAGCCATTTGGACCTCGTACCCTGTTGGTATTGGGTGCTCCTGCCGAGATTGCATCGGATGTTGTTGATGCGTTTATTCAATCGTGTTTCCCAAGCAGGAGTTTTGTGTTCCTTCGAGTTGTACGCTACAAGTGGTGTTACATCGGAACCGTAACAACGTATAGCGGAAACGGCTCCACAGGAAATAGCTGTGTGTAACTCGATAAAATTGTCACATGTTTCCAAGTGTTTAGGCAGTATTGTATTGTTTAATATCTCAACGATCTCAGCCAATCTACGTGAGGTGTGTTGTTTAGACAACAAGTACCTATGTGTGGGGTCCGTTCCTTCAAATTCAGTAAGCGCTGTGTTAAATACCAGGTCGCTCCACCTGCAGCGGCATTTTTCCGAGGCTTTTTTTCTTTAAATTCTCCATCCTAATGGGTTGTCCTTTTAGTCGCCTTTTACGACAAGCAGGACTTACTGTGGGAAAATTCTGCAAAGTGAAGTCCCCACCCACAGGGCGTTTATTATTATTATTATTATTAAATTTAAATTTGGAGCAAGACAGACCTGTATGTCATTTGATTTTTACTTTGGCAGAAAGTTATTCAACAATATGAAGTGGCTTGAAGACTTTACAGAATTTTTTTACTGAACTCACTCATTACTATTGGAATGAAGTGTATACAATATTAAATTAAATAAGTACTGTATTTCTCTTCCAATTATTAATATTTTTTATCTGTTTGTATAATTAATTATGTGATGATTTAAAACAATAAAAAAAAATATCAAGTGCGTGTTAGACACGCATTAAGTTAGGATTTTGTAGTTCAGTAGTTAGAATTTTTCATAATTCTCGGGCTAAAATATTTATTGCTTTTATTTAATATTAAAATTAGATTTTAATTCAATTACAATAAGATTATCTAAATCTTTTACTTTCTATATGATTTTTAAAAAAAAATTATAATAGTAGCTTTTAAATAATAAAAAAATTTAAGCTTGTAAATAACGACCAACAATTATTTTGCATTTTCTTAACTATTTAATTTGTCCACAGTATACTTGATATCATATTACCTTGTACAGTTTAAATAACATTTAACTAATATTCTCTCTCCAACCACCAGGGCTATAAGATTTTACGTTTAACTTTCAATAAATTTAATTAATCAACCACCTGATCCATTAACGGCATTCTTAGATCCTATTCCAAATACTATGGAAAAATCAGTCACCATGTCAGAAAATGTTGTTTTAATATCTAATGCATGGTAATTTTTTTGAATGCGAGTCCTCTGGTTTCTAACGGTGCAAACTCCATTAGCTAACGTTAGGCTACCACTAGGAAATCACTAGTAAAATAAATCGAAGCTTAACACATTTATCTGAGATTAACGAGGCACATTATGCGTAAGGTGGAAGCCACAAAGAATTGTTCGAAACAAAAAAAAAAAAAAAATCGCTTGGGCCGTGTTCGCCACTGGAACTTTTTTTTATTTAGGTTTAACATTTTCAGCAGTAGGCGACCACATGTGGAAGTGAGTGGCCACTAAAACTGTACTGAAAGACAAAATAAACGTGAGTACATTATTTATGAACATTTACGCTCCTTTCACATTATACGGTTTTGCGTACGACAAAAAACCGTACGATCGCATTTTTTTGAGTGGACTGAAGAAGAGCATTGGATCTTTCAAATTACACGGTCACGGCAAAATGCCATTGCCCGCGTTGCCGTGCCGTGTAGCAGCCGTCTCTTGCCACTACACTTAACGGTTGCCGTACGGCGTTTTTAACTCAGTAGTGTATGCAATTAAATTGATGCTTTCACATTTGACGGTTTTTTAACGTACGGCAGTAACATTATTTTGTTGAATTTCATGTTAATTATTAATTTTATTTGTGAAATGGATGAAACTAATATTGAATGTGGTAACCAGTATTTTAATAGATTGTACGTAATTTCGAAATTGTGTGTTTTGACGTTTCGATGAATCCTTAAGTTCACCAAGTAATTAATCAAAAAAGCAAACACCCAAAAGTAGTTGAAAAATTTTATTACTTTCTTCAGGTCTTCAAAGAGTGTGTTAATAAATAATCCTACTTTCTATTTCCTCTGATTTATAGAATTAACTTTAATCATACTTGTTACTCGTATGATGTTGCAAATCAAATGAAGATATCCAGTTTACATCAGCAAAAAACGGTGCAATGTGAAAGCAACGATATCACGGCAAAAAGGCGTACGGTTTTTTACCGTACAGCGAAAACCGTAGAATTTGAAAGGAGCGTTAATCGTTGAAAAGTGAGTGAGGTTAAATTGTTGTAATTTTACTTACGTTTTTTTTTTTTATTTGTTATCATTGTAAGCCCTAGTTAAGTTAGATTCGCATTTTTGATTTTAAGGTTATGCAGCTTACGGCAGAGTAGCACTTCACGTTGTGTCCAGATAATCTTGTCGTTTTCTTCGTTTAGGTATATGAAACCCTAAACTGTATGAATCGTATTTGAAATTGTAGGTTAAGTGTTAAATTTAGTTAAAAGTTGCCTTATTAAAATTGTATACTAAACACTAACTTCATTTTAAATTCACATTCTGAATGTTCAATTCCTGCTTGCATAACCCTGCTAACAAACGGACAGAAGATTCAAGTTATTCATAAATTGTTTATTGTTGTTTCAATGTGTATTAACTAAAAAAAATAATTAGTAAATAAAATACATATTCGTACGTTATAAATATAATCTAGTTTGCAATTTATATTATATTACACAATGTTTTTTTTTTCCTTTTGTTTTGATTTTTAGTAACCTAACTTTTACTGAACTCCACCGAAGTTAGTTGTTTATCATTAACCAGGGTAGGTATGCATAATGAAGTTAACTGCAACGCGATACATCACTTAACCCGTTGAAGGCAAGTTTCTTGTAATATTCTTAACCCGTCTAGGACGATTCGTCTTAACATTTAAACTGAAGTGTAGTTTCCTATTTTTATCCTTTGGTACCGTTGGACCTCTCGTTAGTCGTAAATATTGAGTTAGTCAACAACCAGAAATATAGGTGACGCCCAGCTTTAGATTATTTAGGCATTAAGTATTATTTATTAGAGATTAGAAATATTGTCGTGTTATTAACTAGGAGTTATTTTTACCCCTCCCCGCCTTCTCTGCGTGCTACTCCTGTTCTGTATGTTTACAACAAAAGGATAAATATTTTACTTGTTATTTCTGTGATGGCTTTAAAATGAATAAACTGTTATTATGTATACCTGACCTCTATAACAAAAATTGGTTGCCAGATTTTATTTTTTTCTTATTAGTGAGTTTATTTAAATTTATTAATTCACAACTAAGCACAGAGTACAGAGGTAACGTTGCTATTTCTATACTACTGAAACCAGTGTAACCAAACAAAGATGGAAAATACCCCACCAATGTTATATATGTGCACTCGGTTTAGTTTGTGTTTGTGTGATCTATGTTGTGTGTGTGAGTGAGGTAACCTATGTTGCGTACGTATATATAATACTACATACGTATGTATGTGGTATGTATACCGTGTGATACGACAGTGGCAATAATGACTATTACAATCAAAACAATTGAACTACACTCATCACAAAGTAGCTTAGTGTACTCATTGTCAGAATTACACACTGGTGATTACAGAAAAGAGATAGTAGCGTTCCTTCTGATATATATTCTGTGGTACTAAGCATTAGTACTCGCTACTTGCACTTGCCACTAAACATAAGAAGTGTTCACATGAACTGACAAGTGAAACTGTAAATAAGTAGCAGTAGTAGCTAATCAACCAATCGCAACAGTTGAGTATCGCCACCTTAACGGAAAAATAATATTAAAGCGTGCTCTCTAAACTCTATTCAAATGTAATTATTTCATCATTAATAGAAGAAACTGAATATGAAATAAGAAAAGGTAAGCGAACGTGAACAAAAAAATAGTCAGTTCGAAGAGATATTCGTGAGAATTCAATTGTACTTTTAAACGAGCTTGCCGTTGAAGATCAACAGGAATAAAGTGCCTACTTGATTTTTATTTTAATAATTAATAAAAACAAGAAAATCACCAAATATATATGTACCCAAGAACACGCCTTCAATATAAAATTTAAAATAAACCTTAAAATAATCATTGGTCTCATCTGTGTTCATATGTACGATATGTACCATATGTACGGCATGTTAAAAATGGAATCATGTACATTGCAGCAATCAGTGGACAACCGTAGAATCGTGGTGGGGGTATCCACTTGTCATTAGTAAATAGAACTGAGTTCCATTCACTTGCACTCGCAATTTTACTACTGCTTAGTATTGTTTCGATATGTTTACACGACATTTTTTACCTACAAGTTGCGAATACTAACGCTTAGTACTAACCCCGCTTAAACAAGGTATTAAAAACATACCCATTAACGTATTCATGGTATTCACCATTTATTATATGCGGCGTCATTTCATTGCAAACAATTAAAAATGTTTGGGATATGTTTATGCAAATTAACAGTAATAATTATTGAAATTCTATTTAATTAGGTAAGTATTGTTACATTCTCGCATTAATTTTTAATAAAAATATTTCAATTTAATTAAATTTCTTCAAAACATTAATTTTAATATACAGTGCAATGTGTCCCATTTTACTGTAATCCGAGTTATCCGGACATACGGTGTTTCCGCACCTAGCTATACAATGGCCGTGTTCCATTAAGGATATACAACGACATTGTGTAACACAATGCATTTGTTTTTTGTTTTTTATTTTTTTACTAAAACTAATTTTTTTAAATTTTATGCAAGACTATCCTTTTAATTGCATTTAAAAGCATTTAAAATGTCAGTATTGCAATAAAATTTTTTAAAAAGTAGTTTTTTTGTGAAACATCAAATGGATTAGTCAATGTTGTTTATAATTTTTAAATGGAAAACGATCGATATGTATAATATGTATAAGTAATATTTTTATTTCTTACGTTGCGCAAACTACATGTCAATGACAAGCAAGATAGCATTATATATACAATTGATGTATATTAGAAGGATAAAAGATGCATATCTCTGACATGACAAGAACCGCAGACATTTGTTTTTAGAGTGAGTAGCTATTAATATCAGTTTTTTTCTATATTTTTGGGTTTAATATTAAAAAATTAGCCCTTAATATGAACTATAAAATGTCGATCTGAGATAATAAATTTCATTAAGAGTTTTTTTTCTATTTTAAAAAATACCGTCAAACATATTTTCATAGATATAGGACTGAAGTTTATAAGGAATTTGTGGACTACAAAATCCTAAAAATGATATTATGGGAAATACATATGTAAATTTATCATCACTTGCTACTGAATACCAAAACTTGTCTATAACAGAAAACAAGATGTTCACCTATGTACCGATGGAATCGGCAGCATTTATAATACAGTCTGATTTATACACATTAAAATCCAGTTTTTTCCGGTTTTGCCATACAATATCTATAAGCATATATACCAGGCATATTGCATACCTGTTTAAATTCATTCCCTTCTGAGCCGACTAATGTATCTTTTTTCTGAAGCCGTACACGATTGATTAAATTTATATAAACAGTTTATCGAACCTGTGATTAATTGAACATATGAACATAAAAGTGTCTATCTTTGGCGTGGTACTATCTCTTTAATTCCGAAGGCTGTCTTAAATACTTAGTAGGTTGACTTAAAAATGTCAATTAAAGTAATTAGTGAACTGACATGATCTTGAAAAATTTCTTCCCAAAAACGAGAATCGTAACATTTCTTATTTAGGAGATAGATAGACAATCGTACACTATTTACAGTAATTTTCATTCTATTGCTATAAATATTATACCTCACAATTGAGCCCTTAAACAGTTTCAAAATTTGTAAAAAAGCTATAATTATATGAAAGAATTTGACTTTTTTGTGTTATACACCATATAGATCACAGTAGATTCAAGAAAGTTACTCTATTTAAGGAATTTCGATACTAGAAATTAAATTAATTAGTAAACAAATAAATGAATAATGCATATAGTAGATTAATCAAAATCCTAATAATGATGTGTGTGTATAGCAATTACAATACAAGTTTAAAAGATAGAGCATCGAATCCAACGAGTCCCGTAAGATTTTGTATGAGAAATGATTAGAAAATAAATTTGAATTTGAAGGGGCTGTGACCGCGGAAGTAAAATATTAATTAACTGTTAAATATTAAATATAAAAACATCATTTTCTCCGGTAATAAGTTTGAGCAATATAATACAATTTACCGGTAGAAGTTTGAGAAATATTTTGACATGCACTTCTTTTAAGTACACCCGTCTATCACTTATTTAAAAGTGATTAGTATAACAAATTTAATATTAGTACAAATATTTATATACATATATAAAATTTTTGAGGTCAGTGACTGACTGAAAGACAGTTGATACGTCAAAACCAGTACTTTTGTATATACATATTTACGAATAAACTCTACGCATGTATTGCAGATTTAGCATACGTATTTCCTTAAAATAATATTTTAATCAAGTATAGATATAAACATTTAATATACTTATATCTGTATACACTTCTAATAAACATTTTTTTCAGAATATTTCTATTTTGATTGAAACTTAATGTGTTTTATGTAAATTTCAATAGACAACTTTATCTAATAGATGTATTTGTAGGTTTGTATATAAATATTACGGCTTTTTTGTACCGTTTTTCAATTTTTGAATATACATATTTAAAAAAGATTTTTAGAGTGACTAGTAGAATATACTCAATATATGTGAATCCAACGCAGGCCGATAATATTTATACAAAACAAGATCTCTATGGAACGATGGCCTAGTGGCAAGCCACTTGACCTATGGTACCTAAAATAGAAACCTATCAAGAAATTCACTATTGAGACAATATTTAACCACCAATATGTAGTAGAGATGGGAACGAGAGTGATTTTCTTAACCCGTTCCCTCCCGCTCCTGATTTTCCTTAGCACTCCCGTTCACTCTCATTGCCGTAGCAAAATTTTCACTCCCGTATGTTTTCTAAAAATTAGCCCCATTTCAAGCGGGACCTATTTTATTATATTGGGTCCCGCTTTTCTTGTATTATATAAATAAAAATACAAATGTAACATTCCCGAAACATTTGGCCAGTCTCGCCCACTCCTGTTCCCGTAAAAAAATTTTCACTCTCGCCCGTTTTAAGAAAATTCGTTACCGGCAGGACTCATCGGGACCCTGAGAGTACCTAATTATAACCTTATATGCTCATTTTTCTTACAAAAGTGTATCTACAGAATTGTTTTACTGCTTCAGAATTGGAGATATTAATGCGTGTGTAAACAACAAACCCTTGTCAACTTTATTGTTATCATTCATTTGACAAAGCTTGCCTAGCTTTTTCTAAACGATCTGTTTTGTTTTTCGTATAAATTATTTCCGCTTTTCTACAGGGCATTAATGTGTAAATTTTTAAACAAAATAATTTATAATTTATTAGATGAGCTCTGACTGATTCTCTGGGTTGTCCGAAGACAAAAGAATACTGCTAAAATATGTTTAGGTCAAATATTTTGTAAGGTATCTAAAAACGTGGTTGAATTAAAACTATAATTTTTGCTAAAATTTAAATTATTGGTTGCGGAGTCACGAGACGGTAATGTAAAAATAAAATTATAGTTATTCCAAAATACTACACTCTACAGCATATGTGCGTCACTTATGTTTTCACTAACTAATTTTTGTCCGTAAAGAAAATTTCTTTATCAGTAAAATATAATTTATGCAAAATCATAGATATTTTAAGGAAATAGTTTTGCCAATAAATTATTATTATTTATTGAAAAGTTTGTAATAAAATTCTTAATAAATGTAACATTGGCCATGATATTTTGATATAGCCATGATTAAAGGTTAGGTATAAAGGTATGTACGCGAAATTCAACTTACGTCCATATTATTAGAAATATTTTTGCTGAAATATTTAATTATGACTTCATGGAATTTAAATTTTATTCATTAATATTATATTTATGCAGACATAATAATAAATATTTCACAGGCGTCTATCCTTTGATTGGTATCTTGACAATTTTTTTTTTCAGTTTGAAGCTATAAATATATGTAAGTATAAGTATACGTAAATATAATCAAATTTATCATATAAATAATTTCGGCCATTCGGTCCGAAAAACTAGATTTTTACAATTTTTTTTTTCTAAAGTTTAAGTAATGCGTAAAAAAAATTCATTGCGATTTACTTTTAACGCGTCTGAAACTATGAACCTTATTTTCCTTTTTTCTTAGCGGGACAGCCGGGGCGCCTTTTATGATGTGACGCACAGTTTGGAAACCCCCTCCTTAGTGTAATAACGGTATTTTAAGTACAACTTCTTTTTAGTGCTACAGGATCAGGAGCCGTTAACTAAAAGGCCGGGGACCGCATGCGACCTGCTGTAAGCTTTTGTGCGGCCCGCCATGGTATAAACCTGTTTCTTTTTTTTTTTTTTTTTGTATAAAGTAATTGTGAAAAGACTTAAGTAAATGTGAAAAAACTATATTCTTATGGGACTTGATACACATGAGTTAAGTTGTCATGAATAATTTATTACGACCAATTAAAATAAATATGTTGTCAAAAAGGATTGCTCAACTAATTGATTTTTAAAATTATCAAAAAGAAATGGCTCTGTTTGGCAGACACAGCCAATTCTTTAAAGCGCGTTAAGCGGCTTTATATTGTTAACAGTTTCTCTGCTAGGACAGTAGTCGCGCAGTTGCATCTTCCGCCATGTTTAAATTTTACGTTGCAACCGTTACAAACGATGCCAATTTTAATTATATTTATGTATGTGCCAATTGTGCCATATGCGATGAGATTTTGCTTTTTAGCGCTGTCTTATTCTTAATAAATCTCGACTTTGCTTTAAAACACTTTAAATAATTTTTTTTTCTGCCAAACACAGCCAATGTTTCAAAATCAAATTCAGTGATAATTTTTTTATTTATTCCTAGCAAAACTGTGCATTAAGTAATAGTACACTGCATATTATGTATGTTCTTATTGGGAAGACCGGTTTTGTAAATTCGTAAACCAAAGAAACGCAAAACAATATGCAGAACAGATACATGAAGTATTTTGTGTTTCTAGATTTATTTAAATTTGTATATTTTCGTATTTGTGTATATCCATACAGAGAAGATCTTTCCTGTTTTTTTTTTTTTTTTTTTTTTTTTTTTTTTTCTTGTATAACCTTCAACCAAAAGCAGACAAATGCAGTTTTTTATTCAACATAAAAATATAAAATATGTATTTGTATAATATTATGAGTATAATAACAACAGACAAAAATATGTGATTGGTGGATGGAAGACCAGCGTCGTTGTTAAAATTTTATCTTTATTACTGACATTTTTATAGGCATATATTTTTGGATGTATTAAAATTTATCTGCTTGTTGCACGAAAATATAAAAAGGGTTAAATTTCAGATTCATGTAATTTGTAGATTTTTAACGATTATAAGCAACTAAATTTATTTTGGTTTAAAAATCAAGGACTTAAGTTAAATATTTCTGTTTGTTCTGCGGTTACATTTGCTTAAAAAAAATGGTAGGTAATAAAACTTTAACCCACTTTGTTTCGACTTTTTTGTAGATGTAAGATCTCTTACCGGCGCTCACACCGTATTATAGTTTTATAATATTAAGCTCCTATTTTTGATTTTAGTTTCTGTTTTAAAGTAAGTATGGACTTCTACTGTACTTTTAATTATATCTTATTTTTTTAAATGTTGTCTGTTGACTGATCATCAGACATCAAAGAACAAGGTAATAACATTCAAGCAAGCATAACAAAAGTATGGACATACATGAGATACACATAATTTTCTGACACTTAATCTTTCTTGTATTCCTTTTATAACATAATATAGAATATATTATGTAGGTATTTATGTAAAATATATAGGTATGCTATAATCATTGTTTGGATTAAGAGTTGCATTTGTACATAGAGTCAGTCACACTCGTATTCGTACAGCAGCATATTTACTCATATAACCAAATTTAAACCAAATGGATTCCCATAATTTCCCACAAATTTCAACTTTTTTGTTTATAATACTATTATTTGGATCTTCTACTTCCTACATAAGTTAAAAAATTTCATTAATAGTTTTTAAAAAAAAAATCTCTAAGAAAAATGTTATGCATGCAATTTGTACGAACATGTCCAACGCCACATTCGTATTCATACACCTTAAAATTTTATAAATATTTTTATATGTTTTAAAAATGAATTACTTTATTTTAAAATTTAGAAGTATATTTACGTAGGTATGTACCTTTATTTTAAATAAACATAAAATCTAATAATCCTTAAGGTCAAATTTTTTATTAATTTTTCAAAAAATAAATAAATTTTAATAGAATTCAAGAAATTGATTTTTGATCTACGCTATTAAAATAAATTCCTACAGAAAGTCTTCAAACTTCTTAGATAATAAGTGAACGATTATTTCACATTTAATTTGTCATAAATGGTAACCAACAGGATAATAAATTAAATAATAACTCTTGAAATATGATTAAAAAAATATTACATCTTACTGTAAATTGTTATTTTTTAATGAAAAAATTAACAAAAATCCATAATAAAGCGATAGAATGGTCAGGATTAAGTGAAAGGATTACTTAGGAAAGTATTTTTGTCCTGGAAGAATTTCTCGCGTTATTGAAAGACATGATATATACCGTAGGAAAATGTACGTGGTAAGCAGTGTTGGCATTTTTTTCTTTTTACTGCTCCTTCAACTGTATTTTTGGGCTGTTTCATAATTTTTCAAGAAATATTACGAAATATTACAATTTGGCAAGTCTGATCACATAACTTAAAAACAAAAATGCCAACACTAGTGGTAAGTAACACAAATAAATAAAGAAACTTATATTGCTGTAAAATGTAGGAAAATAAGGATTTAAGGACAAGGTCAATGATGAAAATCTTAATTTTACGTTTATCTGTGAATATTTTGTTACATCGAGATTCAGAATCCTTATTTACGTAGTTTCTAGAACAATCTACCTATCTTTGTTTATATATGTTATTTACATACATTTTTTCCCACGGTATATATCACGTGTTTTAATAATGCGAGAAATCCTTTCAATGCGAAAATTTTTTGCTATGCAATCCTTTCACCTTATCCTGACCATTTTAAGGCTCTTTGGTGGATTTTTGTTAATTTATTCATTCAAAGATGAGAACTTAGAATAATATGTAATATTTTTTATCCATATTTCAAGAGTTATTTTCTAATTTATTATCCTGTTTGTTGTCCTTTATGATATATTAAGTGTTAAATAGTCGCCTACTTACAATTTAAGCACTTCCTGTAGAATTTATTTGGGTAGCATAGATCAATAATCGATTTCTTGGGCTCTATTGAAATTCCTTTAATTTTCCAGTAAATATATGAAAAAGTTGACCCTGAGGATTATTAAATTTTATATTTATTTAAAATAAAAGTACATACCTACGTAAATATGCTTCTAAATTTTAAAGTAAAATAATTTATCAAATTTTAAGGTGTACGAATACGAATCTGGTGTTGGACATGTTCATACAAATTGCATGCATAAGATTTTTCTTAGAAAATTTTTTATTAAAAACTATTGATGAAAGTTTTTAACTTATGTAGGAAGTAGAAGATCCAAATAATAATATTATAAACAAAAAGTTCAAATTTGTGGGAAATTATGGGAATTCATTTGGTTTAAATTTTGTCATATGAGTAAATATGCTGCTGTACGAATACGAGTGTGGCTGACTGTAATTGGTTTCAAATTAAACAAATTTATTTGTTTACAAAATTATGTAGGTATATAACTTTATTTTATTCAAATATGTGACGTTATGTAATAAAAATGTGATAGAAAGTAAAAATAAGTTCACATATTTTGGGTATCTCTTCAAATAACGTAATTTTCGCTTGGATATTTATTTGACTTTGATCATTTGCATGTTTCATACATTTAAAACGGGAATGCATTTCAAAAACCAGAATTCTTTTAAAAAAATCGGCTCAGCTATCAGATCGGGTCTTATGCATTGTTTTACATTTTAGAGTCTCATCGAGGTAAAATAATTATTACTAATTGAACCGGCAAGTGTATGAAGGTGTTATATGACATTTTTATAATTCTACAGTGAAAGCGTTTAGAATTCTTTTAACTACATAAATTTCGTACGCAATAGCACATGTTTGTTTTTAAATTACCACGAAATTATTGGACGTAATGGAACTAAATTTTAATATGTACATAATACTTTATCGTAGAATATTTAAAAAAAATTTACAAAATATAACTGTTTGAAAAAATGTTGCATAACACCATTCACTTGCCGCTTCAGTTATTAAATGTTAGTTAGTAATGTTAGTGGTGACACATCTCCAGTGATGGTTTATTTCGATTTCAGAAGCTATTAGGGAAACTCGAAATCGCTAACTTCTGATAATAGTTGTGACTTTTGAATCATTTATGTATCTGTTTTCATATTTAATTTAAAGCATTTGTATATTCCTTGAATATATAAATTTAATTGGTATCATCAGTAACTGTTAGTAAAATTTCAAGTTAATAAAGTTTTGTTGATTCAAGTTCTGAATATATTAACTAGAACAGCAGACCGAATGCGATACCTGAAGTCATCTCAGCTGTTTAAGATTCAATACAGATTTTGGGTACTACAGCTTAACTTGAGCCTAACAATAGAGAATAAAACTTGGTGTAAGCTAACTAAATATTGTAATCGTTAGATTCTCGACGTTTTTGTTTATCTTAAACTAGTAATTTTCTAATTAAATGATATATTTAATGATTTGATTACATACATTTTATTCTTTCATGAATGTTTACATTTTGAAAATTCCATTCCTTTGAAACTAGTCATTTGATTATTATAAGGCCATGAGGTCATAACACTATTTACCAGGAATTCACCAAATATTTAGTAGTAATTAGCTTTTCTTGATTAGCTTTTTTTGTTGTCAATAATTTGTTAATGTTCAGATTTATTCTAAACAAGTTCTAATAATCATATTTAATAATTACCTAAAATATTATTTTATAGGGAAAAAAATGTTTTTGTTGTCTGTAAGTTGTACCATTAACACACTTGTACCAAAAATTTTGATAAAAAATATTCGTTGTCATAAAATATGTCAGTCACTTCATAACTTATAACATTAACTCATATTTTACAAATACAATAGTATTTAAAAGAAATTGAAGTAAAAATCACAAAATTAAATTAAATTCATTTAAGATTTTCTATATCCCTTTTTCAAAAAATAAAATAAAATAAAAATAGAAATACTTTGTTTGAAAAATCATTTTTCAAAAAAACAAAACATCTTAAACACCAATTTGGAAATCACAAACGGAAAAGAAGATCCTTAGCTAAAAGGAATTTACTTCCAACTAGACATATAAAAGAATGACACGCTATTAAGACAGGAGATCTGAGTCACGAATAATATTTTGAAGAAAATAATTAAAACGATCAAAATATCTTGAACGGATCTATTGTTTTTAATATTTTTAATATTTATTTCTAAACTATAGATTCAAGTAAAAACTAATCGTTCCGTGAGAGTGTTTAGATGAAAAAAATAAATATTTCTTCAAAAAAATGCTTATAAAAGAGTTACGAAATATGATGTTATTAAACGGAAGTATTCAGTTATAAGAAAGAAGGGCGAAGGTAAAACGCTTTCCCACTATAGAGTCCGCTAAAATGGATCTTGAATAATAGAGAATTATGAATTTTCTTTTGGGTACTAAATAGAAAATGATTTGTTTATAGTTTACCGCTATATACCGCCAATTATATACCGCTAATGTTTGCAAATTAATAGATAATCAGTGAACAGGTCAGTAATCCTGAAAATTCTAAATTATCTAAAATTAAAATTAAATACAATTTTTCCAGCGGAAATAGCATTAACATTAGTGAAACCATATCACTAGCACTTTCAGTTACAATTAATAACTATAGTAACATATCTAATCTGGTTAATTTCGTGCTATTATTTATAGAAAAATCGTATGGCATTTTTTTAGATGCTTAAGAAATTCCGATGTTAAAGTACTATGCTAGGATACAGCAATTCTGGCAACATTAGCAGTTTGTGGTGACGTTTTAGTTTGATACACAATTATAACATATTAAAATAGGCCTCATTGTCACTAAAAGAGAATAATATTCAGGGTATTCAGGAGCATATACAGCCGAGCTTATTGGGGGAGGGGGTAGGGTCACGCGGAAAATAAATAGGACTAAAAAAAAATTAACAAAAAACTAATAAATTGACCTTCTATACCGTTGGTCAACTGATAAATTTACCGATATAGTGTTTAAAATTAAATAATACCTAGTGTATATTTTTAATTCTCGGGGGTGGGGGGGCATAACCCCTTGACCCACCCCCTGTATATCGCTTGATAATATTCTTTTTCTTTTATTTTTCTAATTAATTTTTACTTTCTCTGTTTTACTTTAAAATAACTTGAAATAGTGTTTTACCAGCGTTCTAAAGTTAATAATTCTTGTCTAAAGTAACAAAAGAATATTTTTAGTTGAAAGAAATAATTAGTTGCGATTATTTCTTGGTTTAACATTAGCTTAAAAAATTACTATTTTGTTTCACGGACGTTGCAAAATTTCCAGTAATAAATTACTGCAAATATAAATTATCAAAATTTATTTTGAAGTATAATCTAATTACATAGTTTTTCAGTCTGTCTGTCAGTAATAAAAAAAGGAAATCCGTAATTATTTTGTCTTAATTACGCATTGTTAATAAATTTGTTATTGCGTCGTTCTTTTATTTACTGTGCTTATTACATTATTTAAACTTGCTCGATGTCTGTCATCTGCAATATAATTATTGAATCAGATACGTATTAATTAAGTAATTGGTAATTACAGACAGAAAAGCGAGATTATTATATTTTATACGATGTCTGTAAAGTAGATTATCAATTTAGAAGCTTTACGTTGCAACTGTTGATAAAATTTTTAAATTAAAAATTTGGGGGACAGGTCTACCCACACTGTCAACTTCCCATTGGGTGTCCTTAAAGACTAGAGACTACTGTACATAAATAATTCTTTTTCCATTTCGGGCAACTTTTCCCTTGAGCCCTCGATAGAGACTTTGCCCCTTGCATCACACCGGGGGCTTCGCCTTCTGTACCTAAGGGTGGGGGCTCCACCTTTATCAAACAAATGATAACATCATATTTTGTTGTCAAGATATGCGAAACAAAATATATTCCAAAAACAATTTCTTATTTCGTTTTTTTTTTCTTTTTAAATTTTATAATAATATACTGGCGTTTTTAACAGCAAGCAAGGTTCTTAGGCTATTATATAATAATGTTATGGTAAAAAATCCATATAATCTTTGTTATCTTAATAAAGTTAATTCTGTTTTTTACCACAAAAAACACACCGCTAATCTGAATTTGCTGAAAACTTTATCCGGTCTTCATTTTTTGATTACGCATCTAATGAAATTAGTACGGAGTTGATATCATCATTTGTTCTCGAGATATGCGAGACGAAAAAAAATTCACGAACGAACGAACGAACGAACGAATGAACTAACGAACGTACACACAGACATCACGCTAAAAACTATGGATTCGGATTCTGGTGACCTTGAAAGTGAAGATATGTCAAAATTAGCGATTCGTAAAATCGGACCCATTGCAATAACTTCCAATGGGAAGTTAAAAAAGGAAAAGTAATTCTTTTTGCTGATTGATACTTGAAAATATTTTGGGGTCACTCCCTTGAATTTTTACTTATTAATTTGTTTTGTCAGTCATGTTGATCTTACATATACTTTCATAGACTAAAATTGTCTCACCGTTAAATCTTAAATATTATTTCAGTATTTTCTAAACTTGAGTTAAAAGAGGAGTGATATTAGTTAAGAGTAAATGCAGAAGCAAAACCGAGATCATAGTAGTCCTGATTTCGATATTATTAAATTTTCGATATTAGTTTCTTCCTTGATCTTTCTAGCATATATATGTCTTCAATTTTTTACGCGTTACATTTAAGGCCTTGTTTTACACAAGCTTGGCACTAGTCATTAGTATTTGCTACAAAACACACATAAGAGATTATGTTCAAATACATGGAAATAGTACTTAAACGTAATTTTATATGCGTGGTTGTAGCAGCTCTTTATGGTTAGTGTTAAATTCAGTTAAACAACTAAAATTTCATTTCTATAAACTATAAATTTATGATAAACGTTCATTTTTTTTAATTGGTCATTATAAAAAAAATTAAGTTTTAAATGATATCTATTAGTTATGTCTGAGAATACATATTTATAAAATATCTAATATTTCTGCAAAATTGCTCATAGTAAGAGTAAGAGATAAATAACAAAATTATAATTAATTCTGCTAATTCTAGGAAAACTAAGAAGAAAGCTTTTGAAATTTTTATAAAAAGGGTAAAAAAAATGACGGTGACGGTGCTGGTTAGACTCCAAATATATAGATATACACTGTCTATGACAAGAAGAATATTGTAGCTATGGTTCCACATTTTACGATTTTTCTCTTTTTAAAACATTCGGTTTTAGTGTAGCTGCTGGGAACTTTATTCCTCTCGTCTCTTCACTTTGCTGACGTTTTTATGCTCGGGCAGACTTTGACAGGCTTTATATTTATTTACTTTTAATTTCTTTGAATGTCGGCGTTCATAAATGTTTTCAGACAATTAGCAGGTCCAAAGAGTCTGCTTTAACTTACGCTACACTTACAGACTATGCTTTTGACGTAATTGTATAGTTGAATGTAAGGAACTATATCAATGAAACCTGAAAGTCTGATGTTATTTTATTTTGAACTAATATTCAAATAAGAAATATCATTGTATTTTTTATTGCATAAATCAATAAAAAAACTAATATTAAGTTTTGAAAAGAAAACCGCTTTAAAAAACATTAGTAAATTAATATGACATTTTTTTTCTTTTTGCTGTAGATTGTTAGGTATACCTAGTTTAAAATATAATTGCGTGTCGCGTAACGTAACATGCCATAACGATGTAACGTCAGCGTAAATATATGTTAATATTAGATAAATTATTGGATTGTGTTTTCGCAAATTTGGTTTATGTCATTTAAATTATATAAAAAATAAAAGGAAAACCAAAACTAACTCCCTTTTAAAAAATATGTTCGAAAAAAATAATAAAAAACTGAAAATTGGATTAAAATAATTTAAATAAATCTATACAAAAACATCTGTTGGCCAGTAAACGATGGTGAACGAAGTGAACGATGGTAAACGAAATGAACGACACTTATGTGACTAGGTCCTTTATTGCCAGAGTTAGGTTTCTGCATACAAATTATAATAGGTAAGATTGTAATTATGTAAAATATGTAAAATATCTAAGATTCATTTGAATTAAGTAGAGATGCATAATTGTATTTATGTATTTATAAAAATTTTCTTAATAATAATAAATTTAAAAATTGGGTCTTATTAAAACTAAAAAAATTCCTCATAATGAAATAGTTTTTAAACAAATTATGTTATTTAAAATCTCTTGGGGTTTACGTATTTACCTGACCACTTAAAATAATTAAACTAAGTCGATGACATTTAGAAAATATACATATATAAATATTTTCCTTATTGATTATTGTATTGTGCTTTCCAGGGCTGGGAAAAATGGTTCATAGAAACCATTTAAAATAGAAAATGGAAAATGAGTTCCAAAAATGCATTTAAAATACAAAATAGAAAATAGCTATTTAAAATGGATTATAAAATGCAAAATACTTTTTGAACTTTAAATTTATCCTATAAATTTTTTATCATTATTTATATTGACACTTTAGATAATTATTTATATAAAAAAAAGTTAAGAAAATGTCAGACGTACTGAAATTAAATAAGGGCAGTCTTTTGAGAAAATTTTATAAAGTTTGCATGATATGAAAATGAAATTTAATTTTTGAAATATTGTTACTTAATATTATTGTAAAATTCAATCCAACTAGTGATGAGCAAATGCAAGACCAAGACCAAGACTTGGCAGTCTTGGTCTTGGTCTTGTTCTTGCATTAAGAATCTTAGTCTTGGTCTTGCTAGAGCAGTTTGAGTCTTGGTCTTGGTCTTGCAAAATGCAGTCTTGGTATTGGTCTTGGTATTGCTAAAAATCTTGCACTTTCTTGCATTTTTTTATTAGCGAATTTTTTCCTTCTAAAATCAGAATTTTCTCTCTTTACGGTATTAATTATACTTTTAAACTATTTAAATAATTTAGCAAGAGTCTTGCTTTTTTCTTGCTATAGTCTTGGTCTTGCTCACTTGAGTCTTGGTATTGGTCTTGCAGCCATACTTATAGTCTTGGTCTTGGTCTTGGTCTTGCAAAATGCAGTCTTGGTCTTGGTCTTGGTCTTGCAAAAACTGCAAGACCAAGACAAGACTGCAAGATCAAGACTAATTTTGCTCATCACTAAATCCAACCTTGACATTGACACATTCAAGTCTTGAATACGCTACAACTACGACTTCAAAACTATGAAAATCATCTATTCGAAATACCAAAACATTTCTTATCGACTTTCTTAAAAAGAATAGCACAAAAGTTGAGTCAGAAAAGTTTGACTTGAGAGAACTAGTAACAAATTTAACCCAAGTAACACTACAACTCGAGTTATAAAAAATTTGAGTCAATTGAATTAATTTACATTTAACTTACAATTTGCTAGATTGCGTTCAGTTCGAGTTCTATGATTAATATGAGTCATAAGTGTTATAAATATACACATAAATTTGAGTACCTATGCATGCATTTTCATTTTAAATGTAAAATGGATTCAAATTTTCATTTTAAATACAAAATGGAAAATGGTTTTACCGAACTTATTTAAAATAGAAAATGCAAAATGCCATTTTGTATTTTAAATACATATTTAAAATGAAATCATTTTAAATAGTTCCCAGCCCTGGTGCTTTCGGTTATTACGACAATATTTAAATTAAAAGACCTACATGATAATTTTTATTTTTACATTCTTTTCAATTTCATTCATAAGGAAGAGAGTAATGTCCTTTGTTTTAAATACATATTATAATAATAATTGATTCTAATTTCAGCTACACGTACTTATTAAAATATGTTAATTATCCATTTATCATACAGATTAGAGGAGACAGAATACCTTGTATAAAATGTAGTTATTTTTAAATACATAATCAGAACAGATTTCAGTTATAATTGTGCATACGTTTATGTAAATTAATTATTGAAATAATATATTATTATAATTGCTTTGCCTAATTTTACTGTTAAAAATTATTTTATAACTTTACGCTTTTTTAATCTACCGATTATCCTCAGAATACGAGTACATTGATCATATATTTCAAAACAAAAATTGACTTAACGCGTCTCTAGCATGCACTTTTTCAGATTAGACGCTAGATATATAATCTATAGTAATTTTAAGATAAAAAGTGCTATCTGCGTTATGTTCAGATGATATAATAAAATAAAAAAGTAACTTCAAATTTCTATTTCACTTTATTAAATATTAGCTAAAATTTCAGTATAATTTTTTGATATTTCTTAATATCCTAAATAAATTATAATGGTACCTTTTAGACGTATCAAGATCAAAACCGGTATTATCCGGATTAGAACGGTTGTTTAATGTTTATAGGTACCTTCATTTTTTAGTCTAATTATTGGAAATAATTTACATAATTAATTCATCTTGTTGTCTTAACGGAAAATATTTGTCAAAATTTAATTATGAATTAATTGGGGTATTACAATACAAATACATTATACATTATTTATACATACCATTTAAATGTCAGTTCGTACATAGAACAGTTTTATTGACAAATTGTATCCGTTTGAAAAAAAAAAAAAAAGAAAAGAAAAGAAAATACAATATTTTTGGCAATATACAATTAAAAAGAATGACGTTCAAATTCAGTTAGGAAAATTTTCTTCCTGATTTTTTAACATACTTTTTTAATTTATACATATGTAGGTATATGCCATAATAAATTAAAATTTTGGATTCCAGTTTATTTGCAAAAAAAATACCAACTATTAAAAATTCATCGTTTTTAATGTTAACTCTAAGGTGGGTGGACCATGGAAGGCAATGCTCCTTAGAAGGCCAACTATTAAAATGTCGTAGTTATTGACATGTAAAGACATATTCGTTCTACATACACTAAGATCCATCAAACTCAAGACCACCGACGCGGTGGCGAGTCACTCACGCCGCTATTGCGACAGTGCGATCTCACGCTTCGTAGACTTCGATCGTCGACATTACAATTGTTATTCGCGCGCACAGCAAAACGTAATTTTTTAGTTAAATAACCTATTATTATCTCATATTTTTATACTGTGAATTGTCGTATAAGGATATGTTTATGGTACTAAAGGAAAAAAAATAGTTTTGCCTCGATTTAAGTTAAAATATTAGTAGTGTTCCTAGGAAAGCCGGTGGTTCCTTATAAGGCCAATCAAAAATTTGACGGTTGGCCTTGCTATGGTACATGGGCCTTACAAGGAACATCTACAAACCATGAACCTGTGAACACTTACTTTTTAGTTATAAATACTTACCGTTACAATTAAATCAATGTTTTATATTTATAATATTTTCATTTATAAGGGTTATTAGCAAATAATATCAAAAAGTCATAGATAATTGTTAGTTTGGCCTTCTTAGGAACATTGCGGCCTTACAAAGAATAGACCCATAAGAATGCCGTTTTAGGTAAAAACAAAGTTTTTAATTTCATTATAAAATGCGGCAAGTTATTTGATGTCAATATAGTGCTCATTACTACTATTTTTAAATATTTTCCATTAATATATTCTTAGTTATACGATGATGTTCAAGTAATGTTCGTTACGTTTTTTATAGATGATAAAAATATATTGAGGATTTAATGTTTCGCTCAAATGAAAGAGCTTATTATGTAGTTTTAGTAAAAGCGGATATATTAATTGTTACAACTTTATTTTTAAGTTAAACGACTGATGTATAATATTGGCCTTTTTTTGGAGCCGTGTTCCTTGCAAAACCGTTTGGAAGAGCTTAAGAAGACTTAAGTTTAATAAATAGTGATTTTAGCTTAAAAAAAAAGTGATTTATATGGTACACAATAAAGCAAAGTATTATTTAATAATTTCTTTCCTTCATTTATCCAGTAAATAAACGAATAAAAAATGTTTACTCTCATTACCTTATAATTACTCTCATTATAGATTTAAAACAATTATTATATCTTCAAGTTATTTCTAAACTACTATAATATGTGTGTCACATTTAATTTCAAATTCATTAGTTTTGACTGTGCAAATGCTTGAAAGGTTTTGATATCAAACGTCCAAAAGACGGAAATTTTCAAAAAATAATAACAACAAAAATATTTCTTTTATTCGTAAACGTAGTTGACTGGTAAAAGAGAGCCGGTTAATGAGTTCATATAAGAAAACTTAATATACTTAATATAATTTATTTAATACGCTTGTTAATCTTTATTAGGAGTATATCGTTCTTGCAGACTTACTACTTTGGAATATGAATTATCTTAAGTAAAACTGCCGAATCCGTGCTAGAAAAAAATACGTTCTAAAGGAGGGGTATCGATAAGGCCTTATTTCCGCCCCAAAATGACGAAAAAAAAAATGTCAACGATTTAATATTTTATTTATATATCTTTATAGTAGACTATATACCTGACAAGAAAATATGTATAAAAAAGAAAAAAAACTACAATTGGTATTATCTATGAGATGCCAAACTTTGGTCTAACTGTGATTTTCGTTCAAAATAACACATTTTCAATAACATTTCAATTTTTTTTTTTTATATAGAGCGCATGGAGGAAGCAGTTTCTTTTTTATGTTATTTTAATGTTCTCATGTTACTGTACAATTTATTTAAAAATTACGCTGCTTCCACTTTACGCTCATAGGTAAACACAAATAAAATGATTTTACAATTAAAAAATTGATCATCATATAATTGCATAAAATAAATTTATTGAAGTGCCACCACGGCACAAACTTGTTGGAACATGTCACTTCGTCGTTTTGACGGCGTATAGGAGTGACAAAAATGGAAATTTCCTACTTTTACATAGATGACCAAGGTCTTGATAAAATATTTTTACATAAAGAAGCAAGTGATATTTTAAGAATAAAAATTCAGTCTAGTCACACAGCTTCCAAAATGTACTCCCTTTGGATAGAGTACAATCCCACCACTGTACTAATCTGGTACTGCTAGTTCAAAGTAGGGGCAAGACTTCTTACTTGTTGCGCTCATATTGCCTCCGTAATCTGTTACTTTAGTTACAACAGATATCAGGATCATACTACTCGAAGAGTACCGTACGATTTCATAAAAATTTTAATGGATGCAGATGTTGAAGGATATTGGAGTGACGATAATGAAGACTAGATAAGGAGTGTAAAATTTAAAAATGTTGAAACTTTTAAAATTATCCAAATAAAGTTGATTAATTCCATAATTTTGCCTTTTCATAAAACCTTCCTATAATAATAAGATCAACTGAAAAATTAATGATAAATGAGAATATTCTGGCATAATATTTATTCCATCTTACTATTTACCTTCATGTAAACCTAATGCATATATAAGAATTCATGGAGGGGATGGGGCGAAAATAAGCCCTTATCGATACCGCTCCTTTGAAATTAAAATTTAAATTCAGAAACATTAAAAATCTAAAAGAACATAAACTAAATATAGGATTTTAGAATTTTGTATCTATATTTCTAAAATCAGTTTGCTCATACTGTTTAATCGAGATTTACTTTTTACTTATATTATGTAGGTACTACAAAAACTGGTTTCAATAGTGCAGGTTCATAAAGATTACTTTTGAATTTATTCTGTTCTAAAAATATATCCGTACATATATATGTAGCTGGTTACATTGTTTTAGCTTAAAATAAATTGTTTACACAGCAATTCAATTACTACAGAGTCAGGCAGGTTTCTGTGTATATAAAATACGGTACATACAATAGATGAACTATGTGTGTAAACGGTTATAATTGGCTAAAAACAGTTATATTGCTGACAGCAGTTAAAAATTATCGTCTGGTTTATTTATAGCATAGGCTACACGAAGTAACCAACCGGCTATATATTCCCAATATGGATATTACTAACTTCTTTGTCATGATAATATTGAAATTAATGACAATATACACAGTGTACCAATCCGTGTTTTGTATTCCAAAAACCATTGTAAGGAGAGGGGCGAGGTTTTGAATAGAGGTTGTTCGTTTGGATAATTTAATCTTAAGACAAGAGAATCATGGCTGTCGGTAAAATCAAAACTAGCTTTGTAGATCAAGAGTTAGCGTTCAGAGGGCTTTCTATCACTTCTACACTTGGAAATTTTACTATATAAAAGACTCAGTTACTTTTTCTCACAAAACTTACCGTTTCTTAAATCTTTGTACGCCTACCTAAAGTGGAGAAGTTTATATAAAAGGGTAACAATTTCAGTGTAGCTGTCGCTTTGCACAACATACGCAGGAAGCAACAAAACAATGTAAAAGTTACGTCTCAATGAAAATTCTGCAGTATTCGTTTTAACATACTGAAAAATAAACTCGAAATTACAATTTATTGAACCTAATACAAAATTCATGTATAAGAATACTCCAGACCTGTAACTATATAAGAACAGAAACCGTAAAAAAAATCATGACACCAGAAGTATATAGGCGAAAATATGCTAGAGAATAGAAGACTACTAAAAATGATTAAAGCTAATATGATATTGGTAAGACTAGTGTTAGTTTTTGCAATTTTTCTAAGTAGGGTCGCGAAAAATTGGAAAATCTTTTTGTTTTTTATATGGCTAAATTGCTCCATTTGCAAAATTTTTTCTGATATTTTAATCATCAAAATCTCGCAAAATATGTTCTCTTATACAGTTTCTTTATGCCACCAAATTACTCCCAATTTACTCTAATTTAAAAGCTAAATACTAATTTTTTTTCTGAATAATCATTAAAATATTTTATTTATAACATAATATTCATTAGTCTAATTATACTTAAATATATGTATTATATTAATATTAATGTAGGTATAATTAATATATAATATAGGGTACTTGACTGTAATTAAAAGATGATTGAATGCTTTGTTCTTACCGATTAATTAGCTAACATTTGTTAAATTTATCTATTTTAAAAAAAAAATATATATTTGTGAAGTCTAAAATTGGATATATTTAAGGACGTTCGTGCGTCAAACCTAATAGTAGATAAAAATTTTAATTTTAGAGAATTGTGACAAGTGAAATTACATAACTACCTTCTCTCAAAAATTTTAAGGCCTTCATAGATCATTTCTTAAAGTAATTGACGATTAGAAATCAAATTTTTAACACAGAGCCATTGGAAAAAACATTCTAAACAGCATTTTTTTATTTTAAAAATTATAGTAAGTATATTATAAGAGTAGATACCATAATAAAAAAATGTTGAAAAATATTCTTTGAAATATGCAATTTATATAATTGCACAAAAAACATCGTGTTGACGAACGTTAAAATGAAATATTAATTATTGAAATTAATATTCGGGTAGATTTTGATGCGTACACGACATACAAGGTCAAATCAGACTACTAAATTTCAATCAATAGCTGTGTATGCATTGATGTCAGAAATCAGTATATAGGTGGTACGTATAGCAATCATTCATATACACGACCAACATGACACATCATATGATACATGAACAAATACAAGCTCTGTATGCATAACATACACGTATAGTGTTTTGTGGTAGCTACATAACATTATTCGGTAGTGTTTTGTGGACGCGCTCGAACGTCTTTAAGAATAATACATAAAATTATTTGTATATTTAAAACAAATTTTGAATACAGTCAACTACCCTATTATACTTATACATATTAATATTAACATATATGTACTTAAATATAAGAATTATAACAAATACAAAATGTATGTCTGATTCCCTATGTTTTAATAGATAATTATAAATATTTATATTGTAATATATTTTAATTATTATTTAAAGGAATTAATTTTTTTTTATTTTTAGATTAGGTGGAGTAAATTGAGGACAATTTATTAGTCTAAAGAAATTATGCATATTAGAAAATGCCTTATTTGACAAAATTTTGATAACAGAAAAATACTCAAAAAAATTTTTACTTAATTAAATAATTAAGTTTATAGTGGAGCAACTATACTGATTTCAATCGAGCAATTTAGTCATATAAAAAACAAAAAAGATTTTTAAATTTCCGACGTTAATTTCTTTCCGGTAATAAAGTCTTAGTATAGTATGACTATTATGTTCTCATTAATAGGTACTGTATTTGGAACATTTAGATTATAAATTTGTTACAATGACCTTGTAAAAAAGAAGGATGGTTTCCTTTTTAAAATCATCTATCGCAATTAATTGCTTTATATATATATATATATATATATATATATATATATATATATATATATATATATATATATATATATATATATATATATATATATATATATATATATATATATATATATATATATATATATATATATATATATATATATATATATATATATATATATATATCCGATATGATAGAATTTAATAAATAATTTTATGCTGTATTAACTGCCCTATCAACATTTATATACATTTATGGCAAGACCTTTATGAAATATTAACTAAGTATTTAATTTTATTGTTAACGTCGATAGACTATGTTAAGTATTGATCTGCGAATATAAATACTTATTAAAACTGTTAATTTATCACCTGGTTTATTATGATTTATTGATAACAAAGAACAACTTTTTTATATCAAACGGTGTTTCAATTAATTAAGGATCTTTCGAAATTTTTATTAGCAATGTCACTTACTATATGTTTTAACCGGAAATTGTATAACGTAATTATACAGAATTTTTGCTTCACTTAAACATCTATTGATATTTGTTATTCATGAGCTAATAATTGATTTTCGTTTGAGAGTCTTTTAACTTTTCGAAACACTTATTATACATTTTTTAATTAACGAAGCAATAAGCCAATTATATCATGTTTTCTGGTTGATAAGCTAATGAATTCATGAAAACAGAAACTAAAAATTTAACAAGTTTTTAAAAATTACGTAGATCTATGTTTTGTAAAAATAAAGCGATAACTATCTACATATCTACATATGAATGTTTTTGTTTCAGGTTTATATGGTACCTTGTTCAGACGAAATAAAGAAGCTGCATTCTCAAACTATCGCCTGTGGGAATCGGCTGGTTTCGTCGTCGCCTACGCCTATTCGACACATTTATGTGCTCGAATGAAATTAAAAGTGATGCTGACAGTATTAATAATTGGTGTTATGGGTTATATTGTTGTAGAAATTTTATATAAACGAAAGGTAAGATATTTTTGACAATAATTATCAAACAAGATGTAAAAGAAAATATGCAGTGTCTTTTTGTTTAAAAAATCGAAAATATAGATTTAATCCATAATCAAATTGATACAATATCAAAATAGCTTTATTATTTTTGTTGCATTTTGTAGATAATAAATTGATTTTTATTTAGATCATACTGATCATCTTCAATATATGTAATATAAACTACAATATTACACAGATTATGTATAGTGTGGTATAGTTAATTAGTTACATATTTATATGTATAATTTTTTAGCGAATTGCGAAAACTCGAAATTCAGCTATTACGGCCGGTGCGGTGTCACGGTAGAACCTAAGCCCGGGACTATGGCAGAAATCTGTTTTGAGGTCCCTAGAATACGAAAATGATATTCACTAATATATATATATATATATATATATATATATATATATATATATATATATATATATATATATATATATATATATATATATATATATATGTATATATATATATATCGTCACGATAACTTTCGAACGAAACGTTTAATGCTTCTGAAATTTTGTGTACGAACTAAAATGCAGATTGGCTCGGCAAAGTTCGTCAGCCAGACACGTTAAGGTTTTCTGGCCACTTTTTATCATTTTTTATCATTCAACCATCATTCGACAATTATGAAGAAAATATTCTTATAATTTTCTTTCTATGTTAAGTATTCTTCGAGAAAATTGTAATTTTTCACTTTTGCCTCACTTTGCTCTCTTTGTCAATGTACTAAGTAATTTATGTTTCGGTCTCAATTCCTTGTAAAATACAGAAAAATTTCATTTTTTCACGATTTCTTACGAAAACAAATGATATCTATTCACATTTATGTATTAATATTGTATTATAATAAACAAAGTTCTGTCCCATGTTATTGCATTGTAATTACCATAGATCTGTCTCAAGTTGAAAAATTAAAATTAAGCAGATATTTTAAGCTTATGTAATGAATATATTTTTTTATTGAATTTTAAATAAACAAGAAATTGAAATTTTTGTTATGATATGATAGGTATTATTAAATATAAAATACCCCTGTCGCAGCATCCTGCATAACATAGCGAATTTCCATTTACAAAAGTACGTTTTTCTCGGAAACTAGTTGATATAGAGTAATTGTAAATAAAAAAAACTTTCTTTATGTGATTTTCCCGCCTCATTCCACCAAATTTTTTCAAAAAAAATGTCCAAAAAACCGTAGACGTTTTCACGAAATTTCTTAAAAATAAGATGTTTCGTTCTTGAGTTATCGTGCGGACACTTAGTAAACTATATATATATATATATATATATATATATATATATATATATATATATATATATATACGTGTGTGTCCGCACGATAACTCAAAAACGAAACATCTTATTTTTAAAAAATATCGTGAAAACGTTTCGTGAAAAAAATTTGGCGGAATGAGGCGGAAAAATCACATAAAGTTTTTTTTATTTACAATTACTCTATATCAACTAGTTTCCAAGAAAAACGTACTTTTGTAAATGGAAATTCGCTATGTTATGCAGGATGCTGCGACAGGGGTATTTTAATAACAGATGCGTTTATGTACAGGGCCGGTGAGAGAAATGGCCGGTGAAATATCTATTATACAAATTATGTGTATTTTTATTACCAATTAAACATATACGTATTTTTACTTGACACTAGTTCTAATTTTACCACCAGAGGCGCAACTGAGAATCTTTGCCTTACCAATACTGAATTTAATATTTTGAGCTAAATTTTTTAACGGTTACGAAAAAAAATTTAGAACGGAATTTATTTTCCAAACGTAACAAAACATTTCGACGGTACACCGAAAGAGTGACACAACTCAAAAATTTACATTTTCGAGTTTATTGTGTAAATGTATAGCAAAATTTGCATATTTTTATGTCCCAGAACGACATATTGCTACTTCCAAAATTAACCGCTAGAAGGCGATTTTGTCGTTTTTTCCTTACTTCAAAGTAGCGAATTTTTTTTATCAAAATCTTTAATATTATCAAAATTAACTTGTTATTTTTATTGTTGGAATACAAGGTGAGTACCAACGGGTTATCTCCAAAAAAATTTTGAAAATTTTAGAAATCCGAAACTATGATAACTTTTGAAGTAAATAATAAAACTTTTGAATAGAGATATTGAAGTAGCTGTTTTTTTTTTGAACTGTGTCACTCTTTCTGTGTACCGACGATTTTACCTTTTTAAATTCTCTTGCTGAAGAAAATAACCATTCGACACGGAAACAAAACTAAAGTTGGACCTTTATTCAAGGGCTTATCCGGCATGTACTTAGTTGATGTTTTCCTTCTTAATCCAAGTTTTTAGTTTACTGTGTGTTCTCTTTTTCTTCTTATTATATCTTTAAATTCACCATCCATGTTTTAAATAGGAATTTATAATACATAAAAGTATTGCTGTTGATATTAACCTTTTAACATGTACATTCAAATTATTAGAAAAAATTCAATCACAAAATCCACAGTTTTTAATAGATATGTATTTACCTTATTATGTTGACAAATTCTATTAATAATTGCCTGTTTAGAATTTATATTTTCTTTTTTATTTTAGCTATATTCTTCTCGTATATAAATAACATTTGCTTCACGGTTTCATGTAATTTTTAATGTGGTTTTAAATTTTTTACCTATATAAAACAAAACAAAAAACAAATAATAGGACAAATATTAATTACTATTTGATTTTAAAAATGTAATATATAAATTAACATGAATTATTACCTATTTTTCTCAAATATCAAATATCAGCACCGAATCTATATGTCAACATTTCAACACAAAGACGAGTTAATTTGAAATTCTGATTGTTGAAATATTAGTTTAAATTCAAGCTAATTTGGCAGTATTGTACATACCTGTGGTGCTATCTGGTTAAAAACGCTGACACAATAGAATTTTTAAAATAAAAAATTATTAAATATATTTAAAGAATTTTTTTAAATAATTAAATTATTAAAAATATTAATAATTTTAAAAATATTATTATAATTTTTTAACGTAATGTGTTAAATAAAGAGATTAAAATAATGTGCAGTATTTAGAAAAAAAAATCAATTCTACTACAATTTGAATTTGAAAGTAAAAATAAATTTTCGAAAACAAAATAACAAATCTAATCTACTTATACTAGAGATATTATGTTTACAAATGCATAAGGCTATTTGTGCACTACCAAAAATATAATTTTAAAATTTTATTTAATCAAAGAAATATTATAGTTTAATTAATTAAATTTAATAATATTACATTTATATAACCGTAGAAATTTATTAAGGCATTATTCTGAATATTTATCCAAAGAAATTTGAAATATGATAGGTAGTAGAAGTACTAAGTGTAGTAATACCCTTAAAATACGTGTATAATCAAAATAAATAAAAATAGGATTTTTCCAATACAACAGACGGAGATAATACGATAAAAAGAGACTCTATATAAAAATTATTTTTGATTTTTCTTGAAAACCAGTTTATACAGAGGAAAAGTTTAAAAAGCTCGCTAATATAACTTCTTACAATTTTTTTGATAGTATAACAAAATTTTTGAAAAAGTTATAAATTCTGATCAAAAAACACAAAAAAAGACTTTAAAGCCCAAAATATCCGGTCTGTGGCATCGGATGTGTCTGGCTAACGAACTTAGGCGAGCGAAATCGAATTCAAACCTACACACCAAATTTCATAAGCATTAAACGTTTTGTTCGAGAGTTATCGTGTACACACATGAATACATATATATATATTTATATATATATATAAATTTTAGTGAAGTAGATTTTCGGGTTCTAGAGGCTCCAAAACAAATTTCTGCCACAGTCCCGGGCTTAGGTCTTACCATAAGAGCTGCTGTAATAGCTGAATTTTCATTCTGAAAATTCGCTAAAAATAACATCATATATATCTGTACGCACGGAAAAAAAATTTAAATGGATCGATTTTGAAAATTTTTTCATTAATAATTATTAATTTTAGAAAGTTAAACATTTTTAAATGGATATAAGGTATCTTATGTGAGATCCGTCAAGGTTTTGAAGATCTAAAAACGCCAAAAATTAATTACCCAATCGATTTTGAAAATTTTTTCACCGTTAGTAAGTTAAAGTATTTGAATTAATTAAGTAATTCAGTGATGTCCGCAAGAACGTTACGGACTGTCATAAGTTATATGAGATCTCTAGGACCCTTTTCTTAGTGTTACGGTACTAAAATTATTTTAGATGAATAAAGATTATGTTGTATGAGTTCCGTCAGGGTTTACTGATCCCATAATTGTAAAACAAAAATTAGCCGACCAATTTTCAAATTTTTTCACTGTTACAGAGCTAAACTATTTTAGATCGATAGAGATTACGTTATGTAAGGTTCGCCAGGGTCCATAGGATCCAAAAGTGTCAAAAATAAACTAACCGACCGATTTTGAAAATTTTTTCACTGTTAGGGAGCTAAGCTATTTTAGATAGATATAGATTACGTTATGTAGGGTTCGCCAACGTCCATGGGGCCCAAAGGTGGTAAAAATAAACTAACCAACCGATTTTGAAAATTTTTGCACTATTAGAGAGCTAAATTATTTTAGACAGGTATAGATTACGTTATGTAAGATTCGCCAGGGTCCATGGGACCCAAATGTGACAGAAATGAAATAAGTGACCGATTTTGAAAATTTTTTCACTGCTACAGAGGTAAACTATTTTAGATAGGTATAGCTTATATGTTGTATGAGGTCGGCCAGGGTCCTGGGGTTTTAAAAGCGCCAAAACTAAACTAACCGACCGATTTTGAAAATTTTTTCACTGTTAGAGAGCTAAATTATTTTAGACAGGTATAGATTACGTTATGTAAGATTCGCCAGGGTCCATGGGACCCAAATGTGACAGAAATGAAATAAGTGACCGATTTTGAAAATTTTTTCACTGCTACAGAAGTAAACTATTTTAGATAGGTATAGCTTATATGTTGTATGAGGTCGGCCAGGGTCCTGGGGTTTTAAAAGCGCCAAAACTAAACTAACCGACCGATTTTGAAAATTTTTTCACTGTTAGAGAGCTAAACTATTTTAGATAGATATAGATTACGTTATATAAGGTCCGACAGCGTCAGTGGGACCCAAGTGTGTCCAAAATAAAGTAATTGACCGATTTTGAAAATTTTTTCACTATTATTACAGAGGCAAACTATGTTAGATAGGTACAGGTTGTGTTATCTGAGATCCACAACTGTCCTGCTAATGCAAATGCGGCGTAGAATGCTACACAACGGGTAAAATATTATATATATATATATATATATATATATATATATATATATATATATATACATATATATATACCTATATATATATATATGTATATATATATATATGTATATATATATATGTATATATATATACATATGTATATATATATATATGTATATATATATATATATATATATATATATATATATATATATAAATATATATATATATATATATATATTACATAAAGGCCGCCTAGAATATACGGTCGATCTGATTTTTTAATGAGGTCCACCGGGATCTTGCAGATCCGAAAACGCCAGAAATAAGCTATCGAACCGATTCTGAAAATTTTCTCACTGCTAGAGAATTAAATTATTTTAGATGGATACAACTATGCTACACAAAGTCCATTCGGGTTCTTGGATCCCAAAAATACCAAAACTGATTACCCTTAAAAAGCTAAACTCTTTTAAATCTGTACAGGTCTTAGATGAGATCCGTCAGTGCCCAATATTTATAAATTCGCTATGTTATGCAGATGCTGCGACAGGGGTATTAATAAATTTAATGTCGTTTGCATACTTTACTACTGAAAAGAAACTAATTATAAACTGAAATCACCAGTTAGTTTCTGATTAGTCATCACACACGTAATATGATAAGGTACGCATACAACACAATAGCACCATACCATTAAGTTTCTAGTTTCTAAGGTTTTCAAATAAAAAAGGAAAAATATGTATTTATCTTATAGATAGTGATATCAAGTCATTGTGCCACCTCAAACAGTATTCTTGGTATATTTATTCAAATATTAAATTTTTATTTCTTTTATTGCATGGGTGAACCCAATATCATAATATATTATATCATGTGGTACATATAGTAGAACAATAGTTGATGACAATCGTAAGAAATTCTAATTCAGTACTTATATAATACGTTAGTAAATATATATGTAATTTCCGAAGTTATGTTTGTAGAACACTTATGAAATTTTCTTGAGTTTTGTAAAAAAAAAATTCTGTATACCCATACATAAACATAAGTAGGTAGTTACGGCTTAGGAAACGTAGAATGACATTTAGAATTTGAATGCGCAAGAGTTGAACGTCTCCCATCAAATTATTGGTCGTATCGTACTTACAGTATCTTATTTATTCGTTTGTATAACCAAAGTTGCATAGGGCATGTATAGGGCATGTACAGTAAAGTTATTTATAAAGATTTTAAAATGTTTTGCGCATTTCTTCAAGTCTTATAGTTCGTTTTTCAACCTATACCTATTTATGCTATGATATTTTTTATTTAGTCCATTTTGTAAAAGATGATATGTGTATGTCTTATGATCAACGTTAATCTATTTAACTTCGTTAATCGTTACACTGCTTACCAAAAAGTTAATTTCGTTAATCGTTAATGCGCTAGTTTACGAAAAATGTAACGTAAGTTATAGTTAGTCGTTAACGTTAAGTGTTTTTATTGTTAAATTAGTAAGCTAATTAACCAAATCTAGAATTCTATTGTCAGTATTGTTAATACTTTTTTGCATAATTATATATTACGATAACATGAACAGAAGAGAATATAGGTGGAGGGTAGGAAAGTAGTTGTTAAATCTGTGAGAGTATCTTTTGAATTCGTACGAACACGGTTTTTTTGAGGCCTATAACCCTTATATTTCTCTTTCAGTTGAGTGGACAGTATGTGAAGGTAATAAAAACAAAAGGACAACGACGTTATATTGTAAAAGTAACGGACTTATATTAAGCCAAGTTTAATTTTAACAAAAGATCTTTAAAGTTTTTTTCTTCAAAAGTTAAGCTGGTACACATTTTAACTTAACAATTAACGGCTTAATGTGTTTGATGTCTGTACAGCTTTGAATATAAACGTTGCTATTTGAATCATAAATATAACCTATGCTTAACGAATAATAACCAAAAAGTAGCTAATATTTTTGTAGCGCAGTTTGGTAAACTTGCCTAATAACTGACTTGTGATTGTTAATAATACAGTGTGCGAAGCGCCTTCTCCTTTACCTATTTGCATTATACCTAATGTGTCACATGTAAAAATTACGTTATTAGGTGAAGTACCTAATTTTTATAATAATAGGTACACAAAATTGTTATACACTTATACGTATTATTATATGTATTATTTATTAATACCTTAGCATAACTAATTCAATTACCAATTGAAATTGCAATTAGGACCATTACATAAGTAAATATAAAACTTTTTTTTAACCATGTGTATAAAAATTATTTATTGAATTTGTTTTATAGTATGCTATAGTTATACAGAATAAAATTAGAGACGGTATAATAATTATTATATTTTATTTAATTTATTGTTTAATTTCATTAAAAAATTATCGTCTAGAATGTGTGTCCACCACGATTTTGTAGCCAAGTGATGACTTTGAGTTATTTTTTAGTCAACACATCATCTTATTTTTAGAGGATACAAGTGCTTAAACCTTTCCTGCTCAACGGTCTTTAGACCATAACTGCCCGACGGTACTTACCAATACCAGAAGTTATTCTAACAAATCATTAATAATTCGTCTAAAATACTTGTGGATAGGATAGTTCAGAGTACTATTTGGTCAACCAATTGGAATTATTCTTAATTCTTAGTGATGTTTTTTTGACACTAATGTCAGTGTTAATCAAATCTTTGTATCTTCGGAATGTCTGATGACATTTCGATATTTTTAAATGGGTGCGAAATTGGTGGGTGAGTTAATTGGTACTCAAAAGTACCGCCTGGGTTAAAGTAGGATGACAATATTTTAAGAAATCTTTTAAACATTTTAAGAGAATTTAAAGTTTTTTTTTTAAATTTTGGATTAAATATACAGTTAAAATTAGTTGTCAGAAATTTTATATTTAAAAATTTTACTACTATAATGTTAATTGATCGGAAATAGAGAGTAAGAGATAAAATTTAATTATATAGGAAAAGTCTCACTTTTGGTTATACAGAAAAATATAAAATTATTTTTAGGGTTATAAATAATCATCTTAAATAACGCAGATCAGCTTGCCAGAAAATCTTCTCAGTCTCATTTAATAAAATCGATATGAAATAATTTAAATTTTATGCGTTAGTTGTATAATACTATAGACTAATAATAATCCACAAATTGAATAAAAAATTACTTGTCGCTGAAATAATGAACTGTCGGTCAATATACTTATTTAAGTTTATAGTTAGATGATAAAAAGTCTCCTGTCAAGAAAAGCCGATCATTTTTTTAATCGAAAACACGGTTTTTATAATACAAACGTATCACATGTTAGTATATATGAATATTAGTATTTAATAATTAAACCAATTCAATTATTTGTGGATAATTTTCAATAAAATTTGTTAGGTATAACTTATATTTACATATTTATGAGAGTATATAAAATACATATACATTATTTATAGATGTTGGAAAAAATTTTTATAAAATAATTATCTTAACAATAATAATGAGATAAAATCTCGTTTTATAACACATGTCGGACGTGTTTATAAAGCAAATTAATTAAATGTTTTTCAAATTCCTATATAGTTTTTTGTACTAAAGTTGGAATTATCCCAATTTCTCAATATCTACTTTTGTGAGGAAGTAATTAGTTTGTGGTTAGTGATTAGTGGTTATATTGCGCCTACATAACCACTAAATATAAATAAATGCAGTGTATCAATTTACACGGGCGTGCAGGCCTCCTACATAGCCATGCCCGACGAATGAAAAGTCCAATTTTAGTATATTCGGTTTTCACCGAATCTTGATGTTTTGGCGCTTAAGGAATCCAGAAAACCAAAAATTTGGATGAAAATATTCCGAACCTGGACTTTTTAACTGGACAATTTGTACGTATGTATGCGTATGTATATATGCGGTTGTTTAATGAATTTTAGTTAAAAAAGGGATATGACCTTATTAAATAACGGTACTAAGTGCTTGAGTTATAGTGATTGTTCATTCTGAAAAATTGGCACGAGAAATCTGAGGCAATGTATATTGCAAATTCTTATTATTATTTTTTTTTCATTTTAGCGAATTTCGAAAACTCGAAATTCAGCTATTACAGTAGGTCTCATGACGCAATCTGAGTCCGGGACTATGGCAGAAATCTGTTTTGAGGTCCCTAGAATACGAAAATGATATTCACTAAAATTTATATATATATATATATATATATATATATATATATATATATATATATATATATATATATATGTGTTCCCACGATAACTCTCGAACGAAACGTCTAACGCTTATGAAATTTTGTGTGCGGACTGGATTCTGAATTGGCTTGGCTAAGTTCGTTAGCCAGACACGTCGAATGCCCAGAAGTAGGTTTTCTGGCCATTTTTTATCATTCGATCCTATCATAAGACAGTTCGATTTTTACATCGTTGAAAAGGAAAAAATAAATTATTTGATTTTGAAAATTTTTTCACTGTTGGGGAGCTAAGCTATTTTAGATACATATAGATTACGTTATGTAAGGTCTGACAGTGTCAGTAGGACCTAAAAGTGTCAAAAATAAAATAACTGACCGATTTTGAAACTTTTTTACTATTACCGAGGTAAACTATTTTAGATAGGTACAGGTTGTGTTATCTGATATCCACAACTGTCCTGCGGATGCAAATGCGGCGTAGAATGCTACACAACGGGTTTTGAATATATATATATATATATATATATATATATATATATATATATATATATGTATATATATATATATATATATATATATATATATATATATATATATATATATATATATATATATATATTACATAAAGTCCGCCTAGAATTTACGGTCGAGCTGTTTTTTTAATGAGGTCCACCGGGATCTTGCAGATCCAAAAACGCCCGTAATAAGCTATCGAACCGATGCTAAAAAATTTCTCACTGCTAGAGAACTAAATTATTTAAGATGGATACAACTATGCTGCACAAAATTCGTTCGGGTTCTTGGGTCCCCAAAAATACCAAAACTAATTACCCAGCCGATTTTAAAAATTCTTTTACTCTTAGAAAGCTAAACTATTTTAAATAGGTACAGGTCTTAGATGAGATCCGCCAGTGCCCAAGATTTGGAAATTCGCTATGTTATGCAGATGCTGCGACAGGAGTATTTAATAATGTTAAGGCAACAATTTTATCATTTCAATTAAATGCCACAATTTTTTTTTTAAACGATATATTCACTTTGTATAATACTCACATCCTTCATTATTCACGTAGAATATTGTGAATGCCAAAAAAAAAAACGAACTACTAAAGAAGAAGAATTTTTTTTTTTAAACTTTTGAAATTCAAACATTGAAATATCTTAATCGGTATATATCTAGGTCTTATTTTAACATTTTATTTATGGATTGATTTCTTCATTCTCAATTCTAACAAAATATTAATTCGTTGTACTGACTTTAATATTTTTGTGGTATTTAGGTTTCATGTAACATAAATACAGTGCGTTTGTGATTACGTAATAACTTGTCCACCGTCATTGTAGATTAATTTCAACTTATTTTATAAATAACTAATAACAAAATTTTGTTTATATCACAAAAAATATTTAGGTGAAAGCATCTACTTAATTTTAAATTAATTAATTTAGTAGTTCATCAACAAGTTCTTAATTGGAATTACATATTAGATATATTTTCTTCATCGTAAACAATGATTATGTAATATGTTACTAGGTGTTTGTCTTATTATATATTGAGGATGTATGCCAAGTCAAATCGCGCAGTATATCTAAAATTTGTTTAATTAATTTATATTGTTAAATTATTACCAACAACATTTATTTTATGAATTAAAATGTTTATGTGAAACTAAATCAATTATACATCAATTAATAAAATAATAATTTCGATTAAATAAAGATTTCATTTGACTATAGTTGGCGCTGAAACCAATCAGAAGTTTCTATTGGCAGGCATAATTTTACAATGGCTGTTGATACCACGTCCACTTCTAATTTTTATTTTATTCTTTACAATAAAAACGACCCGGTAGGATTTATTTCTTTGACAAAGAAATAGAAAGTATAAAGTTCTTAAAACTTTTTTTCCTGATGATAATTTAATAAAATATGACGAATTTTGTAAATTTATCCCTAGTAGATCTACCCCCGGAACAAATAACACACGATAAATGAAAACATTAACATTGGTTATTTCGTTTAATTTATCGGTGATATACAATTTTACTTTTTCTAATCCATGCAGAATTGTCTGTTATTTAACATATTTCACACTCAAGTGATTTCTACGGAATTTTTTTCTTGGTATACATCCTTAGGTGATAATTCAGTCATTCAAATAATAGTAAACTGATTTAACTGATTCCCAGAATTATTAACATAAGGTGATGATATGAAAGTTAGTTTTTTTTTATAAGAAAAAATCTGTCAAAAAAAGACATTTGACGTTGTTACGGAATTTTCCATATTTATTTATTAAAATATCCTGGTTATCAAATAGTAATTTTTTTTTTGTTATAAAAATCAGGTCTTACTCAATCTTTCTTTCCATCAGATATTGAATATACTTAATACTGACAGCTTCCAGTTTTATTATACGTAAATTAGCAGTAACAAAATGTTTAATCAGTATAATGGTAGATTTTTTTAGAAATTGTTTCTTTATTTTTAACGCACAAATCACCTTAATGCCTTATTCTAGATTAAAATTGTTTGATCGACATAAATAGGATTAAATAGAAAATTGGAGATTCCCCTAACCAAAAAAAGCCGTTATATGTAAAATAATCTTTTTCATTCATAGCAATTCCTGAAATTGTTTCACCTGCTACGGTGTTCAAAACATAATGTATTTATATTTACATAAATTAAAAACTAGTTCTATGAATTACGACAGAAGTAATGACAAAAATAATAAATCAAATATTTTACTCTGCAGGTCCGACGTCAAAAGCGATTAGAAGAGGATCCAAAAGCAGCAGCAGCTGAAGCTGCGGCAAATCCAAATTACGTTGAGGAGACAGATGATGAAAAGGATGACCTTGATGACGAAATCATCGTAACTCATTTGTAAAAACAATCACATGTAAGTATTACCGTTATTTTTAATTTTTCAATATTTAATATTTTAATTGACTTTATTATATACAAACGTAATAAGTAATTTGTTTTATATACAATATTTAAATGTAACAATTATCTTCATGGTAATTACTGTTATAACTGAATATGAAATTGTTAATTATTTTTATATCTTAATCGAAAAAGTACATTTCAAAAAAGTACATTATTTCCTTAAGACAATTATTTTCAGTTGGCATTATGATGCGTGTATACGCGTGTAAATTAATATTGAATTTGCATTTGGTGATTACGTAGGTACTATATAATCACTAAATACAAACTCAATGTAATAATTTACATCATGTTTTTTACATAACCATAGGCTTAGAGCATGTAATATTTCCATTTAAAAATATTTGAAGATTTCAAACAGCTTTAGGATAAACTGGATGTTATTTTAAGTTGAATTTATACTTTTTCTTACTTTTCCGACTAATATGTCCCTATTTCCTATTAACACGTTGACTGGGAAATAAAAATCGTAATATTATGAGTCAGCGCATAAAGTCATCATATATTATTATATATCGCATGATGTTTTGAATATCTTATGATCCTTTAAGCATTGTGTGAATATCTTATAATAGTGGGACAACTGTAGGAATGTAGGTAGAAAGACACAGACGTAGGGGAGTAGGAGGTAATTAGAGCTTAATTTGGAAAACCAAAAGTACCTCCAATCGTTCTAACAATTTATTTATTTTTTAAATTGAAACACAAACTTGCCTATTTGGCCAACAAATAAACTGAATTTTAGTCAGCTAAAAAATATTTTTCTGGTCAAAAAATTCTGTTTTCTGAAGACGTCCGCTCCCATTGGCCGACAGCTCGGGAAATGGGAGCCTAAAATTTACTTTATATTCCATAAAAATTGTAAAAACAAAATCAGCCTTCAAAAACAAAATAAGTACAAAAATACAGCAAATAAAGGTATTTTAACAATGAAATTCAACTTTATAATCAAAATAAAAGAATTATTCTAAGGATTCTGGGGGTTTAGATTCTAGAGATCAGGACAAAGAACGCAAATATAATCAGCTACGCTATCGGAGTCAAAACATTCTGCGTGTGTCCAGTTTCTACCGTTTCTGCAAGGATACCATAACTATCTTTGCAAAAAAGCCTTGTATTCTCAATCTTTTTCAAATGAGAACCACATAGTCTCTCACTTCTCGAAATCCACCATTTTGTGAAATATGGTTATAGATTTCAATATTCGTTTGTTATCACAATTGAATCGGTCCATGCAAAAAGGGCTTCAGTCCTAAATAAGTGTTTTTGAGAAAAACACAAAAAACTGTCTGTACCATAAGATTTTAATAATACAATAACACTTTTTTTTATATGGTACCTAATGCTGTCACCACTCATATGAATTACCCATATTACTGTTCTTATACATAGTTTGTCAAAAAAAAAATTATAATATTTGTTGGACTGAAGCCCTCTTTGCATGGAAAAGTGTTTTATTACACATATTATTTTTTATTAGGGTTGACCGGGGTAATTGTGAATTGGGGCAATTGTGAACGGCGCCTATAATTTTTAAACTAACATTAATATTGTTAAAAATCAACTCTTAATATGTTTTTCTGTCCTTTCTTAATATGCTATTAAAATTTCATAACAATTCTCCAGATATCGTAAGTATTCGAGAATCGATTTTCAGATTTGTGCCGGATATTTTTACTAAAAGCTTATAATAGTACTTTATGGGATTGGAGCACCGCATACAAGGGACTGGAATTCGTAATGCCAAATCAACTGTTAAAATTGCAACTAATTAGAAATAAGTCTAATTTTTCGGAGAAAATTCGACTAAAAAAATATCTCGCAAATTTAATTTACATAAGTGCAACAGATCCGGTGATATTGTGATCTCGGAAACGACTATGGCAATAAAATTATTTCGCTGGCAAAAAAATAGCAAAAAATTAGCAAAAAATTATCCCGTAAATTTCATTTGAGTAAGTGCAGCAGGTCCGGAGATACAGGGGTAGCGGAGCTGACTTCAGATTTAAATCAGCCCCGCCATTGTATCTCGGAAACGAATGCGGCAAAAAATCAATTCGTTGGTAAAAAAAATAGCAAAAAATTAACAAAAAATTATCCTGTAAATTTCATTTGAATAAGTGCAGCAGGTCCGGAGATACAGGGTTGACGGAGCTGACTTCAGATTTAAGTCGGCTCCGTCATCGTATCTCGGTAACGGCTGCGGTAAAAAAATCAATTCGCTGGTAAAAAAAATAGCAAAAAATATCGCATAAATTTCATTTGAATAAGTGCAGCAGGTCCGGAGATATAGAGGTGGCGGGGCTGACTTAAGTTTGAAGTCAGCCCTGCCATCGTATCTCGGTAACGGCTGTGGCAAAAAAATCAATTCGTTGGTAAAAAAAATAGCAAAAAAATATAGCCTAAGTGAGATCTCGGAGTTATGACTTGGCGGGGTTAGCATTATAGACACCATATTTCCTTAAGTAATGTTTGTTGCTTGTTTGTGTTACACGATCACGAGGGAATAAACTAGATAAATAGCTAATGCTTGTTGTTGTATGTATTGGACTACATATAAAACATATCCATGATTCAATGTTTTTCCGGGTAGAGCAGAAAATTCTCATAGTTCTTTTTTTTTAGATTTCACGACATACTTGAAAAATATTACCTTTGAGAAACATTGTACTAGGTGATACATTTGTGTGTGAATTATAAAAAAAAAAAAAATATTATTTGCAACACTTTCAGTTGTCATAACTAATATTTTTTCGTGATATAGTACGTTGAATAATGTAACATATTATTAAAACAAAAACTGAAAGATATGAGACTTTCCAAAAATTTGAAGGTCGAATATTATCTGCTCCCAATTAAGTGCTCATTAACAATTAGGTAATAAATTGACAAAATCATAATCATAGCGTGTCTAACAAAAATTTACCGACCCTATTAATTTCCATTCCATGTATATATAATGTATACGTGTATACATTATATAGGCTCTATATTATATGCAGCCTGTTCTAACAAAAGTGGAAAACGAAAAATTTCAGAAAATAAATAGAATATTAATAACCAAAAATTAATAAATCTTAAATTTTATAAAATTTTTGAATGTTAAGAACATTTAAATATTTACTGGATTTACCCTTAGTGCCGCCTTAGGGCTTCGTGAAAAATCCCGCCCTATTACCTATAATAATTGACAAGCAAAACGATTTATTAATAAATAGCGAGATATAATATATGAGCCTCTACGTTCCCATGTTCCAAATTTTTTCGCCCTATGGACTAGCCCCTAGTGTAAATTCAGCGCTGCCGATATGCAATGTTCTTATAATTTGCCTGGCATTGAAAGTGTAAAATTGTAATATATTTCGGCATTTGTCAGTGGCGTCGCAAAATGAAAATGGGGAGTGGGCAAGATAATTTTTGCGAGGCCCCTTTTAGTTTTTTTTTTTTTTGAAGTTTGTCTTAAACAACGAAAAACAGTCACTCGCGAGGCCCCTTTAAGTGCGAGCCTAGCTACACCACTGCTATTTGTATAAGTAGATACTCTTTTGTTATTTTATGTAGAAATGGTAGCATGTAGAAATAGAAGCGCATGACAGAACTAAAAAAAATAAATATTTCAAATGGCGACTTCTGTCTCTGAGATTTACTGGCACAGGTTTGTCTTCAAAAGAACCGTATTTTTATCAGACAGAATTAGTTTAAGGAAAGTTTATATCGCTACAGCCTCACCTTCTGGTTTTCAGGTCAGCCTTTTTGAAGTATAGTGTATAACATGATAGTCTTAAATACCTCGAAGACTGTCGGAAAAATATTGTCACATTGACTTTGAGGAAATCGTCAAACTAAAAAAATTAGGTACTTTCTTTAATGCGACCACAGAGAAGAGAGAAAACATTGCTATTTCTGTACTAGTAATACCTGCTTAGACAAAAAAATCCCTTCCTCTTCTCTCCGCTATGTTGTGTAGGTATACACCGTATACACTGTTTGTAGTCGTGTGGGTTTGATGTTTGCATGTGTGTGAATGGTCATACACACCACTAGATAACTACGGACAGAGCAACGTGCAGTTTAAGTAAAAATGGTCTTAATAATACATAACAATTGTCCTGTACTCGGTGAGCGACACCGAACGACTAAATGCCTTAAGCTGTGATAGACCAACAAATGACCCCAAGCGATCCACACTTTTTTGATTTTAGTTTGCTTCTAGTGTTCTATGAATACGACATTTGGCGATACTTAAAATATTTTTCAAGAAATATTTATTTCATAAGTGGGTGATAATATGATAAATTAATAATTAATTAGTATCTAGATAACGATTCTTCTAATTATTTTACGGTTTTCCTTATATTTTTTCCTTATTCGATTTAATAGATGTGAATATTTTGCCTTGAATTGATGTAATCTTCCAAAATTAGTTAATTACTGGCTATAACGAAATAAAATTTATTACAACTTGGCTTTCTATTTGTTATTAGTAGGAAAAATATTTTGACATTCATTTGGTGAATTTCCAGAAATTTACAGACAATTAATTATCAAACAACTAAAGTGCTAGATAAAAATACACTCTGTCACACTTAATTGCTCTTACTTGAAACTTACATAAGTCACAAAAACGGTAGTATCTAATCGAAAAATAAAAATTTTACTAATTTTGACTTCTATTCTATCTAAAAAAGATAGTGAGACAACTAAATTCTTAAGGTCCAGAAATATGGGTTTTTATCTTTTTTATGCATTTGCAGCGCGACACCTATCTACCATTATTTATACATATATCCTCGGCACATTTGCTAGAACTTAAATTAAGAGATTAATATCACAGTACTTTTGTAATTGGTTTATTAGAGATTGATTGTTATTTTCCTACACTGATAAATCCTGTCAGCGAGTGATATCATAGGTAAATACCCCTGTCGCAGCATCCTGCATCACATAGCGAATTTCTGTTTATAAAAATTAGTTTTTGTCGGAAACTAGTTGATATAGAACAATAGTTTAAAGAGTTTTTTTATATAATTTTTTCTCCCCTTTTAAATGGTGTAAAACATTTGGCAAACATTTCTGAATAAGTGGAAATTTTGGCAAAAAACTAATTTTTTGCAAGAACAAAAACCATGTTCCTGGCATCCGACGTGTCTGGCTGCGGAACTCATCCAAGGGTTTGGGACTTCCAATGTTTTCACCAAATTTCGTAAATATTGGATATATTTCGTTCGAGAGTTATCGCGCGGACATATATATATATATATATATATATATATACATATATTATTATATATTTATATATATATATATATATATATATATATGTATATATATATATATATGTATATATATATATATATATATATATATATATATACATATATATATATCTATATATGTATATATACATATATATATATATATATATATATATATATATATATATATATATATATATATATATATATATATATATATAAATTTTAGTGAATATTATTTTCGGTTTCTAGGGACCTCAAAACAAATTTCTGCCATAGTCCCGGGTTCAAGTAACGCCATAACAGCGGCTGTAATAGCTGAATTACATTTTGGAAATTCGCTAAATATGGCTAAATATGACATGGGTAGCATCTTTACTAGACGAAAGTCTGAAAAATGGTTGTAAAAAATACTATTATTAGTTATTGTCTGGTAGCATTTTGATTATTTTCTTTTTCAATCTGAAGTGAGTTGATTTTGTGAATAATGTTATGTAGGATGATGTGACAGGGGTACTGGAAATAATGCTTATTAAAAGAACATTCTTAAAAAAATCCTTAAAAAGAGTTAATATTTATTCTCAAAATTTGCGCGAAAACGTACATTAGTGGTTAGTTACCTCATATTCTCTGAATAACAACACGTACTTTGTAACCAAGGAGAAAACTCCTTTTTTATAACTAAGAAAAGAAATTGTTGATTTAATCGCTTCCATAGTTATACTTTATTAGAGTAGGATAACCGATCGAAGCATAAGAGAACATATCGCTGCAATTTGTATTGTACAATTCGATTTATTTATCCAAAGTACACTTGACAGAATATTATTACATACAATTTGATTGACATTTAAGTATTTTTTTTTAAATTTTTATAATTTTAAATTATTCGGAATAGCCAAAAATAGTACACACGCTACAGGACTAAAGTGTTTTTTCCTTCATCCTTCGTGTAATTTGTTGCCCTCAGGCGTTTACAGGGCCTCTGGCAACAAACTTCACACTCGGGATTAAAATTCACACTTTCGTCCCTTGGTTTATAACATATACAAAAAATTCCAAATTTTTAGCGATTTTTCGAATAGCTGTATCTTCGTGAAAAACAGTCGTATCAGAGTCGTAAGTAAACCAATTTAAACCGGGAAGTTTCTAGTTTCGAGATCTTGCGATAAGGAAATTTTCAAAGCAGCGTGTATCGTTTTTTTTTTCAGTGTATTTATTAGGATTGCGCGATACATGTTGCTTTGAAAATTTTTTTATCGTAAGATCTCGAAACTAGAAACTTTCAGCTTTAAATCGCTTTGCTTACGACTCAGATACGACCATTTTTCACGAAGATACAGCCATTCGAAAAATCGCTAAAAATTTGGAATTTTTTTTTGTTTCTTTAATTTTTTCCGCTAGTGTACTATTTTGAATTAATTTTTTTAAATTAATTCACAAAAGGTGGGGTGAATTACCGTAATAAATTATTGTTTTTTGTTATGTATTTTCATTAAAAATTGTTTTGATCACATTTCCTTGATACTGTTAAATACCCCATTAGGGATTTCAGTCTATTCTTTTAATTTTTCGATTTGAATAATATTCCGTAAAGATTTTTCAAATTTTTATTTTATTAAGCTGTTTTTCTTGACCGATGTTCATAAAATCACACAAAATAATGACAGAACTCGAAACAACTGGCAAGTACACTGTTTACATATTTATCTTGATTTTAAGGCAGGTTTGCCTCTTAATGTTCCAATGAAATTGGTGAGGGCAGTTAAGTGTTGTTGAATCAAAATATAAATAAGTAATCACATATTGTTGTACTTTAGTGCGCGACCCCCTTAGTATGGAAATATATTTCGCGACCCCCTACCTTCCGCTATTACCAACTTTTATTTTGTTATAAATATCGAATCCCTTCATCATTATTAATTACTTTCATGGCTAGGTATCGATTAAATACGTAATTAAGGAGTTGAAACAGGCGTATTTTTATATCGACATCGAAATTGACGACTTATAGTAGCTTCTGAAGGCGCACGTGCGACGGTCGTCACCGTTTAACACTTCCGAGAGTAATCCATTTGAAATCTTTGAATTGTGAACTCGCGTTAGTGTTTAAATTTATTGAATTGCCTTCTTTAGTAGTTGCTCACTTATTATTGTCTAATATTCAAAATTCTATGCTCATTGTAATTATTGAAAATGGATAAGTTTTGGAAACATATGCTCAACCGTCAACTTCAAGTTCCAATGAGAGTAATAAAACAATACCAAAGAAAAAGTATCTATATGACGACAATTATTTAAAATTCGGATTTACTGTTATTGAAAATAAGTCGCAATTTTGAAACTTTATCGCGCAAAAATATGAAACTCTCATATTAATGTAACCATTAATTAACCTTCTCTTTATTAAATATTATATATTAAACTAGAGTGGTTTTATTTTTAAAGTAGATTCTGCGACCGTCTTAGAAAGATGGTCGCCTCTTAGAAAGGCAGTGTTTTTCAACCTGGGGGGTCGCGACCCACGGGTTGAAAAACACTGTTCTACATAATCTTTATCGCAAGCAGTAAGTGTTCTAATATTATTACTTTGCAATAAATACTAACTTATATTAAGTTACTAAATTTTAAGTGAAGATAATCAGTTGCCAAGGAGTGTATAATTATACACCTAAGGGAAAAACAATTGTCACATACGGATAAAAAAGAAAAATATACGCCTGTTTTATAGAAGTAAGAACATACAAATTTTAACATGAAAAAAATGTGTTAGGATTAATCAGAATGTGCTTATTTTTTTATGGGTATGATTTTTATATAGCATAGTTATTATATAGTAAACCGATATTTTATCTAAACTGGTTTTCGAGAAAAATAAATTTTTGTAAACGGAAATTCGCTGTTTTGTAGGATGCTGCAACAGGGATATTGTTAAATATTTAATAATAATATAGTAAAACAACATTGGATTATAACAAATTTTTCTATGTAAAAATTTGTATGTTCTTAATGCTTGAAAACACCCTATATATTACGTTTTGTTTTACATATTTTAACATATTTAAAAAATTAAATCCGAGACATATATTGTTGAGTAGAGCTAAAGAGTGTTGCTGGTTGGAAACCTTTCTCTCTTTAATTGCATCAGCCATCATGTACAGTAAAAAATTTACATTCAAAATTTTGATAAATAAAAATAGATGTTTACCTAGCAAGGTCATGCACAGAGGAAATTCGTAAAATATAGTACAGTAAGTCTGTTGATTTTTAATGGCGAACCCTGCATTTCATGTAGGCAGGGGTTTTTTTGGGTAAGGGGGGAAATCACAGAGGGCTTTATCATGAGTATAAAAAAAACCTAGTTTTCGAGACTGAATGTTACAGGTCGATCACTATCACGAATTAAAGGTCGAAGATAAAACAGCCTGAGGGATCCTTTTGAAGATAATCGAATAATCATGTTTGATCTACAATAGCGATAACACCTTTAGTACAAATAACACACGATTTATATTTCGTATTTTCTAAATAATAATCGATAAATTAACATTATGTTTGGTATTAATGAACAGCATTTTTAGAGAATTCCAATGACGTGCCACAAGTGTAGGTAGTCTTACAATTAAAAAAAAAAAATAGAGTTGGGGTGGCTGAAACCTTATAGGGGTTGGTTATAGAGAATTCCCATGCTGGTCATAACGGTTCCCTTCCATGTTATAGAAACGGTTTTGAGAAATTTTAATAAATTATTTTTTACAGTTCCAAAAATATGCTTATTTTTCAATTGACCCCATGTATATGTATTGTGTTTAGATGCCTGCTTTTTCACAAAATACTTATGTTCATTCAATTTTTATTTAGAATTCAGAAGCCCTTTTTATTTTGTTTATTTTAATTTATCTTAGTTGTTAATCTATTGGTTGTACAATAGGTATAATAGTTTATTTTTAATAATTTTTTAAGTGTTACGTTCTTCAATTTTTAGTACTGCAGATTTCTGGATTTCTATTCAAAACAAAAATGTTTTTTCTATTTTGATTTTTCATTTTAAAATATTTGTCAAGCCCCACAAGAAGGTGGGATAACCGGGGTGGCAGCATCGAGGCCCGGGATAGAAGAAGAGGCTCGTAGCGGTTGGTAGCGCCTCAGGAAAAAGTAAGGCGAGTTTTTCGTTTGCTCATAACTAATTTTTTGAGGGAGAAAATTTTTAAGAAATGTGGTTTATTCCTGGGGTCTGGGTACCGTAATATGATAGCAGATTTAAAAAAAAATACTCTCTATGATAGCAGATTTAAAAAAAAATCACTCTTAATCACACTTTTACTCATGATAAACCCTTTGCAATTTCTAAAAAAAAGAAATCGCTTCCTTACTGAAATGTGCGGTCTTATTAGCTCTTACTGGACTGCTGAAAAATATGATGTCACAATCATATGTACATGTATGTACATACATGTGTACAAAAGGTTACAAATATTTATTCTGTTATGTGTACAAGGCCGCCCTCACTTTGCTTTTTTTGATCATAACATTGTAGTTTTTAAAATCATGAGAATTTATAATCCAAAAGTTGACTTTCAGTTATATTTTTTAGATAAAGTAGCTGCATTAAATACGACATAATCAAAAAATTGATCTGGCTGTTTAATCGGTGATTGTTACGTTTAAAATTTTCTATTTATCCAAGTCATAAAAAAAATCATTTTCTTATCGATCTAAAAAGTTTAATTTTTTATTTCTTAGTTAATTCTAGTCATTTATCTGCAATAAATATTGAACAGTTTTTGCATAAATTGCAAGATTTTTCTCATTGATCCTATCTCGTATTGTAATTTATTACTTGTTTTTTTTTTTTTATTAATATTTATTTAATTATATTTAAATAAATAACAAATTACTCATTTTACATGTGTATTGAATAGAGCTACTGTAAAATTTAACATTTAGTTTTGTTATCTTATTAATTATTATGTACCTATGTACATAGTTAATGTTGTCATATTTAAATTAATAAATAATAAATTAGAATTTTTTTAAAATATTAAATTTTAGCAAGCTTGTTTAAAATACAAAAAAATATATGTATTTTTGTACTGTATTTTCTTGTGTAATTTTTTTTATAATATGATTATTGTTATACGGTTTTTAAAAAAAAATGCCCGTCAATGTTCCGGGAATCAACGTGTCAGGCTGCAGAACTCATCCAAGATTTTTGGACTTCCAAAGTTTTCACCTAATTTCGTAAAAATAGGATGTTTCTTTCTCGATTTATTATATGGGCACACACACACACACACCCATATATATATATATATATATATATATATATATATATATATATATATATATATATATACACCCATATATATATATATAGTTTCAATTTGTTTAATCAAAAAATAAAGTAGCACTAAATTTACGCCTATCAAAATTTTTTAAAACGTAATCCACCACACTGCAACAAGCCGAACACGTTGAGTAGTTTGTGCGATACCCATGTTGACATTTAGATAGGATATTATTCTTGTTGATAAAATCTAACAGCCTATTGTAGATAATTGCTTCAATCACCTTCGAAAACACCGACAGTAACGAAATTGGCCTATAATTTTCTAGTAATTTTCTGTCACTTTTTTTGAATAGAGGCTTTGCTACTGAAGTTTTGAGACAAGTTGGAAATTGACCACTAGAAAAGGAAATATTCACAAGATAACATAAAATATCACAAATGATATTAGAGATATATTTTAAGACTTTGGACGGAACATCGTCAATTCCAGTACTCGATGTATTTTTTAACTTACTTAGCCATAGTGGTTTTAATTTCTACATTATCTGTAGGGAATAAAAACATGGAATTTGGGTTACCTATAATTGGGAAATATCCATTTGTTAATAAATTACCATATCTTAAAAGTAATTTATCTTTTGGTACCTTGCTAAAATAATTAATTAACAAATAATTTAGTCATTTGATTTTCCTTTTGAATTAACTGTGTATCACTATTTTGAAGTGACACTATATTGTTTCTAAATTTTTTTTTCACATCCAATACTTTGTTGATGGCATTTCATCTGCCTTTACTTGTGCTATCACTCTGATCAATAATATAATTGAAGTAGGCGTTTTTTGCTTTGACTACATTTTCCAAATGAATTTTTTTTTTTTTTTTTAATTTTGTAAAATTCATTTAAAGTCTTATTATGCCTTTTCAAAATAAAAAATTTGGGGGACAGGTCTACCCACATTACCAACTTCCCATTGGGTGTCCTTAAAGACTAGAGACTACTGTACATAAATAATTCTTTTTTCATTTCAGGCGACTCCTCCCCTGGGCCCCCGATAGAGGCATTGCCTCTTACACCATACCAGGGGCTTCGCCTTCTATACCTAAGGGTGGGGACTCTACCCTTATCAAACAAATGATAACATCATTTGTTCTCAAGATATGCGAGACAAAATATATTTTGGCAAGAAACTAATTTTTTCATTTTTTTTTTTTAAGATCAAGGCGTTTTTAACATCAAGGAAGGTTCTTAGGCCATTATATAATAATGTTATAGTAATAAATCCATATAATCTATGTTATCTTAATAAAGTTAATTCCGTTTTTTACCACAAAAAACAAACCGCTAATCCGAATTTGCTGAAAACTTTATCCGGTCTTCATTTTTTTATTACGCATCTAATGAAGTTAGTCCGGAGTTGATATCGTCATTTATTCTCAAAATATGCGAAACGAAAAAAAATTCACGAACGAACTAACGAACGCACACACAGACATCACGCTAAAAACGATGGATTCGGATTCTAATGACCTTGAAACGTGGAGATATGTCAAATTAGCGATTCGTAAAATCGGGCCCATTACAATAACTTCCTATGGGAAGTTAATAAGTCCCTCAAATAGTCGCTCTCTGCTATTAATTCTGGGGTAACTCTTTTTTTTTGTCACATTATTTTCATGTTTGATTTTACATTTAATTATAGGACAACTGGCATCATAAGAATGAGAAAAAAAAGTAGAAGAAAGCATCAGAAGCCTGATTTACATCACAACCATTGTACACCTCATCCCATTCTACTGTTTCTATCATGCAGTATATACATATTATCTAAATTATGTTGCAAAATACTTCGTTTAAAAACAGTTTCTGTTACATCATTTTTATTAAAATCAGACAAACCAACTTAAATTTTTCGACCAAAATGGTCACTTATATTAAAGTTAACGACTGATATATTTTCTAATTTAATATGTTCACTTATAATGCAGTAATCGATAGCAGTTTCAGTGCCATTAAAAATTCTAGTTGGCTTATCGATAAGATTAATACATGTATACGAGTGTAATACATCTTGAAGTTGTGGTTTTTCTGTAGAGTTCTGTAAATAATCCACGTTAAAATCTCACCATAAAATCAAATTATTTTTTATAGGTTCCAATTTATTTAAAAGTTCATTTAAATAATTTAAAAATGTTTCATTATTAGCAACTGGCCACTTATATATTACAACAACAAACACGTCATGTTTATCGTTACTCGTATTTATCTTAATACCAGAGCATTCAAAAATCATTTCACTACACATTTTTTTTAAGTTTAATTCAACAGTTATCCACTATGGTATGCTTACAATATATTTCGGAACCTAGCAATAACTAGCTTTTAAGGGGTATCCCTCAATATTCAGAACCTGCAGTGCCTCCGCTCGTTGCCAGTGTTAGGTTACACATAACACATCACATTCGTTTGTTAACAACATTAAGTCCATTTGGGAAATTTTGTTGCTAAGACACTGCACATTCTGGTGTCTAACTGTTATACTTGACTTTTTACTTGCTACCCCTTGTTCACTGACCTTCACCTTCTGTAGTTGTTCCTGATGACGGGAAAACTGCTGTTGTCGTTCTGGGAAAAAAATATCTTCTTACTACCGTAAATTCGGACCAAAATTCACTTTTTTCTAGTTTTCCGTTAAAGCTGAGATTCACACCAATTTTAAAACTGTTAGAAGTTGTTACCCGAGTAGGTAACTGTTCACAGTCTACTTCGGCATTTGGTAACCTACTCTTTATGTAATCTATAACATCTTCTGCAGTAGCCTCTTTATTTGCGTGACCTACAAAAAGCCAAGCTTTTCTTTCTATTCCCGTAAACTTCTGATATGCATCCACTACACTAGCAGTGCCTATAGTAACTGACTCTTTTTATTTTGAATATTGAAATTCGTGTTGTTTTGTTCATTTTTAGTTGGTGTATTTGGTGTATTAATAGCACTTGTGGTTGCTACATTTAGTCTTGGTGAAGATCTGGGGATTTTCTCAACCATCTGGGGATTTTGTGTTTCATTATTGTTTACAGTTAAGTTATTTTCTTTCGTGCATTTTTGTTGCTCGTTCTTAGCTTCATCGATTTTTTTCCCTTTAGAAACGGTATTTACGAGTACATCAATTTGTTCTTGTTAATGTTTAATAGTGATTGCCTGTTCTTTAATTCTTTTCAAACATTCCTCTATTTTACTAGCCATATGCCGGATTGTCTCCCATAAACTTCCATTTGTATTACATACATTACACATCCATTGAAAATTTGATTTTTCCTTTAATAATTTCACTTCCGTCTTTTTTATTCCGGAACATTCAGTACAGAATATCCTGTTACAGGTACCGTAGCATATTACTTTTTCACCATTTATTAGTGATAAGCACTTTTGTGACACACTGGACATAATGTTTCTTAATTTTCTTACCTAATATTTTTATTTTTATTTTTTTTAAATAATTAAATTGTGTTAATTAATTTTAAACAATTATTTGTCTGGCTACAACAATACACACGTCCACACAGTACGAAGACCAATTAAAAACAAATATATATATATATATATATATATATATATATATATATATATATATATATATATATATGTATATATATATATATATGTATATATATATGTATATATATACATATATATGTATGTATATATATATATATATATATATATATATATATATATATATACATATATATATATATATATATATATATATATATATATATATATATATATATATATATATACATATATATATATATACATATATATATATATTTATATATATATATATATATATATATATATATATATATATATATATATATATATATATTAATCTTTTTATTTATTTATCGGTTTCTTACCTCGGCACCTTAAAGCAAATTTAAAAATTTCTGTCATAGTCTCGGACTGAAGTCATGAGAGTAGCTGTAATAGCTGAATTTACCATTCGGAAATTCACTAAAATAATCACGTCACTTAAGACAAAATTTATTGCACTAAACATAGGTATTATTTACATTGCATTAACATAATTTTAAGAAATAATTAGTTATGCATTTAATTTGCAATATAAAACCCATAGTAAATAAAATAAATTTTAATTCTTTTTTTTTGTAATTTTGCAACAAACAGCATAAGCAATTTATAGTATTTATTTACTGGATAATAATAAAACGTAATACTTATTATAATGCAACGTGTGCTATTATGCGTTATTCAAATATAATAAACTAGCTGTGACCCGCGGTTTCACCCACGTAAAATTTTCTAGATTATTGGTCCAATTAGATTTCTTAAGTTAAATTAAATCAGATATTCCGAAATTCTAAGCAAAGTCAATTATTTATAGCGCTGGGGTCTGCTCGCCCAACGACTCTATAATAACTATCTTCATATTTTAATAAGATCGCTAATATTCGCACCGCAAAAACTTCATGTATGTAGGCCTTTCAGAGTATCAAGGTCTTGGGAGAAAATTTTAACCTCCTCTTTCATCTTTTTCGGAGATCTCTATAGTATTTGAGCAAAATTTTTTCAAAATTTTCTCGGCTTTTTAATTTGGAATTTATTTGGTGTCAATGATGTACAATTTCGACCACATGTTCATTTAAATTTGATATTCTGAAATTTTATACAAAATCAGTTCCTTATAGTGCATCACTTGGCACGCCCAGCGACTTTAAAATAATCTTATTCATATTTTGATAATATAGTTTGATAAAATTTTGTGAAGATCGGACCAGCTGTTTAATTAGAGTCCTATTCGATTAACCCTGCAAATTAATTTATCTTACGTATCCATGTAGCCCGAATCATTAAATTAAACATACCTACCGGACATGACAATAATCGAGAAGCTCGCGAAGAAGCTAGGGTTGCTGAAACTGCAGTAGTGGAAGTTGAACAGGATTCTGCGGTCAACGGTGAGAGCTCGACCAATAACATCACAGAGCGGGATCACGGTAACTTGCGGTGGCAGCGTAGTTACTGAGGCACAGATGGACTTGTTAAACCAAGCCAACACAGATACTGTGCTAGAGTCTAACACCAAAACAAGTTCAGCTCCCACACAGAATGATGCCGATCTAAATAAATCCCTTTCAGTCTCAGACAATTTAAGAAAACAATTTCGCGATCTTCTCGATACTGATTTAGACTTTGACAAATGACCACGTCTCAAACACCGACGGACGTATGTAAAGGGCGAACAACTGACCCTACTAAATTTTGGACGATCATCTATCCCCATCCAGTGATCTCACCGACGTCGACAACGCAGTATATGCAGCGATGCGTGTCCTGACCCCATGTACAAAGCAGCAAAAAACTGCAGAGGAGAAGGCGCGTATTCGTATTAAACAAATTTACACCAAGGTGAGGGCACTACGACAGCTGGTGTCGCGTATCCAATATATGATAGAATATATTCAGACCAGCAGACGTTTTACGCGAAAGGTACGGGCTTTTACCAGAGAACTAAGGTACAGCTATCACACAATCAATTTGGGCAATCTGTTAACCATCAAACAGACACATTTGGATAAGATGCGCGCATTGGCCCTGGCCAAGAAGAAAGTAGCCCGGCGTGAACGGTGCATTCGGGAAAATAAGATCTTTAAATCAAACCCTTCACGCCTGTTCGCACCAAAAAACCCTGTCGTGGAGCAACCGCCGACTGTCGACGCAATAGAGGATTATTGGCGGGGGATATATGAGACGACTAAAGAGACTGACCTGGACTGTATTCCCATCAGCCAGTTTAGATGGTACTGCAAACAACAACTCGGCAAAGTGCCATCTCATACCATTATAACATCTATTGATAAAGAGGAAGTCGAACTTGCTTTCAAAGGCAAGAAGAACTGTTCGGCTCCGGGCATTGATGGAATAACGAATTTTTGGTGGAAGAAGTTCACGAGTACCCACCGCCACCTTGCCCGTATATTTTCAAACTGGTTATTTAACTGTGAGTCAATACCATCGTGGCTTGCTGAGGGAAGAACGGTCCTAATACCGAAAAAAGGAGACCTATCACAACCACAGAACTACAGACCGATAACGTGCCTGAACACTGTGTATAAAGCGTTCACTTCCATTCTATATGAACGAATATAGAACCAGTGTGGAGTTCAATCTATGAACAACGAGGTTCAAAAAGAGGAATGTCGGGTTGCAAAGACAACTTGCTGGTCGACAGATGTATCTGTCAGGACGCTAGACAGCACAAACGCAACCTGAGCATGGCCTGGGTGGACTATCGAAAAGCATTTGACACAACGTCGCATGAGCTCATTATCTATTTGCTCCATTGTCTGCGAGTCCATCCCGACATTATTAAATGTATCGAACACCTGTTGCCGCTCTGGAAAACAAGGTTCACAATAACATCCGGTGAACACGTTGTGTCAACGGAGTTGGTGATATACAAACGAGGCGTATACCAAGGAGACAGGCTCAGCCCACTTTTGTTTTGCATCTCGTTGTTGCCCCTGTCAATCAACCTGAGGGAGGAACCCGGCTACTTGTGTGGCCCGGTAGGAAATCGCGAGCATAAATTCACACATTTATTTTATTTGGATGACTTAAAACTGTATGCTTCGTCAGAGAGCGATCTCAACTGCGCTCTAAAATTAACACACGACTACACGCACGCGATTGGTATGGAGTTCGGACTGGACAAATGCGCGGTGGTGCACTGTAAGCATGGTGTAGTTCCGAATTTTGATTCACACGCCCAATTAGTGGATGGAAGTATCATAGAACATCTTCATGAAGGAGCGACCTATACGTACCTTGGTGTTGGCGAAAGTCACATTCAGGATGTGAAGAACATGAAGGCCGCCTTAAGTAGTAGATATAAGCGCCTTCTCCGACAAATTTAGAGTTCCGAATTGTCGGCGAAGAACAAGACCAGCGCTACAAATATGTTAGCCATACCCATCCTTTTATATACTTTTGACTCAATTAAGTGGAATGTGAATGAATTGGAGGAACTAGACCGAGACACGCGAAAAATAATGAATATCAACCGTAGTTTGCACCCACGCGCATCGACACAACGACTTTACCTCCCGCGAGACCAGGGGGGAGGGGGCTCCTGTCAGTCGAACGTTTACATGATCGTATAGTCTTAGGTACAGCTTGTCGTGTACTTAACAGTTCAGACCCGCTATTGCAACTCATCAGGGATCACGAGCTTGCTAGAGTAGGCGCATTTTTATTCACAGCAGCGCAACGTGCCGCCGATATCTTGGGCTTAGCCTACGATCCGCGTAATCGCGACGGTGATGATAACATTCTTTCACTATCACAGTCGCGCCAAAAGTCAGCAATCAAGAGAGCCGAGCAACAACATCTGCTCAATCAGCATCGCGACAAAGTTCACCAGGGTATGTTCTACCGTCACCTTGACAACCTTGGCCTTTCGAGCGAACTCACTTGGGCTTTCTTGAGAGCTAATGAACTTAAATCGGAAACGGAGGGCTTTATCACTGTAGTTCAAGATGGAGTGTGGAACACCTTAACACACCAAAAATATGTGATGGGTAATAAAGGGGTTTCGAGTACCTCGTGTCGGGCATGCAAAGCATACCCGGAAACCTTAATGCACCTGACTTCAGGTTGTTCTTATTATGCTAAATCCACCTATATCCATCGCCATAATGCAGCGTTATGTGTGCTCTACTTTTATCTTCGTCATCATTACGAAGTTGACAAAACACCAGTCTTGCCCTACGATCCTGCGGAAGTAGAATCCTTTGTTGCCAACCAAAAGTGCAAGATCTTTTGGAATATGCCGGTTACAACTACCAGGCAATTGAACGCTAATAAGCCTGATGTTGTGCTCCAAGATTTAACATCTCAGACTATGTATGTTATCGAGTTCTCTGCTCCGGCGGAAACTAACATAGTCGAAAAGGAGGATCAAAAAGGGATTAAATATCAAGATCTAATACATGAACTGCGACAACTATACCCGGGCTATACTGTTCACTTTGTCGTACTTATAATCGGATGTCTGGGGGGGGGGGGTATGCATAACTCCTTTGTGCGCAATCTTAACATCATTCCGGCTTGTAGATCTCACGCCAACATGTTAGCGGCGTCAATGCAAAAATCAGTTATTATCGGGACGCTCCGCACGCTTCGGTCGCACGAGACGACTTTTTCCGGGAGTTCGTGAACACCTTTGAACCCCATGCCCCGTTTAGAGCGGGTTCTCGAACATCCATTGGACCTGCCCTCGAATCTCCCACTGTTATGGTTTTGCAGCGAGGTTCGAGGATTTATTAGGTAGGGAAGACCAGGAAGGAAATGCTGTATGACGGACATTACGTACCTGACCTAGAAATACCTGACCTGGTACGCTGCACGGACACTTTTTCCTCCGCCTGGGGGTTTTTGAAGTTCAGTCGCGTTTCTTTCGTTTAATAATAATAATACTAATAATAATAATAATAATAATAATAATGCTAATAATAATAATAGGGTTTAAGGTCTGTTATTTAACGGACTATCTATAACGGACACCACCACAAAGTAAGTGGTTTCGAAAATATTATTGAATTATTTAAACTGATATTTTAAACTGTACTATCTATATAATACAGTAGTGCATATTAATTTAATAAATAAACCTTTTCAAGTTTCCCGAAAACTCGGATTGTTTTCTAGAACTTTTGGTATTTGATTTGTTATTATCAAACTTGGCCCTCTAAAAAGTCTCCCAAGTTATATGGGCCGTTTAGACTTTGATTAGTGATTAGTGCGAGTACGTAGTGCGAGCGTTTAGTGATTATTACAAAATACGTTTGGACATAGATTGATTAGTGATTAGTGTTTAGTGTTTAGCGAAGTAGACTGATTAGTAGAGTGTCTATTTTCATGCGAGTAGTTCATTCACAGAGAAAGTTCATCCCTTCTACACCACTCGCATGCGGACAAACTACGTTTGAACATAACATAAACACACGTGGCTTTGTTACAAGTACCTAATAATAATTCATTGAATGACTCTTCAGTCATCAATAGTGTATACTTAATAATATTACAAAATCTGTTTTATCCTCAATAGCTAGTTCTTTACAAACTGCTTACTTGCACCCAAATTTTGTCTCCTGGATATCTATTTTCTCTCCCACACATGTGTGGGTTTGTTTACATCCAATATAATATTTATTATTTCTCTAATTATTACTTTACGTAATTTTTTAACTTGGTCCATTTCATTTCTTGTCATGGTAAACTTTACTAAACAAAAACACTAAACGCAATTTGGACAGTACTTTACTAATCACTCAACACTAAGCACTAATCACTAACTTACTAATAACTAATCACTCGCACTCGCACTGTGTAATCAATGTGTAAACGGGCTAATGATCAAGTAATAATTTTGAGAACCTGTATAGCCATATATAGGTATGCAAAATTATAAAATTATTTCAAAATAAAAATATTAGCTGAATTTGATCTCAATAACGTTTTCTTGAAACCACTTGTGTCTAACTTTGATCAAATTAACTATAATTTAATAATATTTAAATCCTAAACTAAGCTAATGTATAATTAGTAGTTATTCAACTTTAATTTACTAAAATATTTGTTGAAATTATTAGTGTTTGTAAAAGATTAAGTTGTAATTAAAAGATTTTAAACATTAATATTTTCAGTTCAACATTCACGTGTACTTGACTTGCATCTCATTGTGATATTTATCAAACATAAAGAGTAGGATTAGTTATTTATTTTGCAAAGATACATACATGAAAAAATTCAAAGATGCTTAAAATTTTTATAACTTTCTAAAAGTTAACGTAAAATAGCGACTAACGTCATTTAAATACTCTCGTCTGTTCTTCGGACTTTCAACCCTCAGTCGCTTAAGCGTAAAAAATACTATACCCGAAAGAAAATGAACTGAGAGATACGCAGAAACGCATTTTAAAATGGGTCAATAACTTATTGAAGTCATTTTGAAGTTAAGGTCGACATCTGTCAAATACATGTGTCTTATGAACCATAGGCCAGTGAGTTGATTTATTTTACCCACTCCACCTGCGCAAACAAAGACAGATCTCTTACTTCAAAATCTTTTGGCTATAAAAAAATTGAATAATTAAATGTTTGTCGTCTGTTTACGAGCATGAAACTTGGAAAGAAGCAGTAGTATATTTCTTTTTCATGATTTTGTTTCATGTTATTGCGTTTTGTGAATTAAATGAATGGACAAACGCAGTAGTGAATTTACCAGCGGGCTGAGTAGGCTGGATTTAGGGGCGGATTTTAGGGGCAGCAAATTTTTGGCTAGAGTGCATCAAAATTTGGAATTTGAATTTTTGTTTTTTGTTCGTCACTTATTTTTGTAGGAAAAAAGTTATTAAGAAATTTTTTTAGAGATAGGCAGGGGCGGCAATTTTTACGGTGCCTAGAGCGGCACTTAGGGTAAATCCAGCATTAGACCAAACGCCTTTAAGGCCGGGCGCACATTGAGACGCAGTTAACGCAGGCAAGGCAGCACAGTTTCTGTGGCTCGTGTTGTAGAACGGGACAGAGCGAATTGAAACGCAGAGCAGCACTGCGTTGCACGAGACCGATGTGGCACTCGTGAATGTGAAACAGAAACTGTGCGACATTGTAACAGGTTCCCGAGTTTTAGTTGGCTTTATTTCGTCGAAATGAAAACAATTGAAGAAATTGAAGAAAAATAGTGCTTCTCTGCTCTATTCTGCTTTTAAATTCGTGCTATCTCGTTCTACAATAAGTGTCACAGAAATTGCGTTGCCCTGCCTGCGTTAACTGCGTCTCAATGTGCGCCAACCACACGTGCTTTCCCGCTCTGCCCTGCTTTGCTCTGCTCTGCCCTGCCCTGCGTTTATTGCGTGACGCAGTTCAATGTGGTCTGGCCTAAGAGTTCAAACTCAGTATTGATTTTAAAAAATATATGTGTTGTATCGAAGGATCATGTAAAAATGTAACTATGTAAATATGTGTTGATAAGGAATATAATATTTTTTTTTGCCTAGAGGTTCCAAATAGATTTGCATCGACTTGGGCCTCTATTTAGGTAAATAAATAAAATTTATGTTAGCGGTTCACCATCCTTGCAAATTTGATTTTTCTATTCATTTAAAATTAACCCACCTTTTCTTCTTGCTTAACATCATAAAAATAATCAAAACAGTTACTGTTCGTTTAAAGGGCAAAATACCTTTAGACAGTGACAATAATGGGAATTTTGGGAATTTTTTAACAAGGAGACAATTAATGTTTATACTTTTTTTAAAAATATTTATGAAAATGGCGGCTGCAGTAACTGTTTATTGGTGGGTGTCATTACACAAACTCCCAACTACGGCTTTAACCGCCATAATTATCATCTGACAAATCTGTAATAATTTTTCCATTGTACCATATTGTGTAGAATGTCAGTGAATAAAAAAAATTTTAAAAGATCAAAAATTTGAGGAATTTGTATCTATTTTAAAAAATTTTTAATTTTCATATTTCTGCTTATTTTTCCATTAAAAAAATATTTTTATATGGATATAATTATATGGGTGGTTCTACTTTTTAGGTCTCAACCATGAAAAAAAAATAGAGAAAACCATTTGGTAGATTTCATGCGACTAGAATGTAGGAAAATTATCATAGATTCGGTATCTGCAGACCAGTAGTCCAATAATATTTATATTATGTTCTCCTAATATCAATTTAAAAAAAAAAATAGAAAAAATGTGGTTTTTTTTTGTCTGATTTTCGAAAAATGAATGTGTGTTTTGTTGTTTTATGATATAAGAAAATTGGTTCGAAGTTGACCAAATTAATCAATTAACTAAAAAATTTAGTTGATATACAAACACTGATATAATAAATATATACTTATTTTATTATCGTATCCTTCGCCACTTTCATGTCTCCCATCGTCACATTCTACCGTGACGAAGGAGACAATTTTCCAACAAAATCGTTATTAATCGTGAACTGCCATCATTTAGATCGAAAACTTGAGCTTACATTATTACAAATAATATTTACGTAAAAACGATATTTGAAATTCGTTAAATACATACCAGAAAAAGCCGTGACGAAGGATACATTCAATAAACACACGCAGCCGGTTTTCTTGCTTGATGTACAAAAAATGACAAGCTCTCTATGTCAATCACTTGATTTGACTTTCGGTTTATGTTCTATGGTCTTTGGCGTTTCGTTTCACCAAAAAACATGACTCTTTGACCCATTTAAAACTTATAGCAATATTTGACTCTTTGACCCTTTTAAAACTTATAGCAATATTTGGCAGTTGTGACGAAGGATACTCAAATTTTCGCGACAGTTTTTCGTCACGCCAAAAAAAATAATTCTGCAGATAAATAAAATTTAACTTTCTAATTACCATGCGTAACAATTTAACTCTCTTTTTTATTTATAAAATTGTGTGGTTTTAGTAAACTTATTTTTAAAAAACGTTATAGGGACATGCAATACGTAATAGGGACATGCGTTTTAGAACTGCAATAAAAGTTTTCCACCATTTTTATAAGAAAAAATTAAATCAAAAATTAAAGTAAATATAGGTAGGTCATCAAAATAGGAGTTACTAACTTTATTTAAATAAAATAAATGACAATATCTTCATTCTGTATATAGTTTTAACCTTCCTTATTGCGGAGACAACTTTAATTTTTTGAAGGACCTAAAAAGTAGAATCACCCATATGTTATATGATAAGTATTTTAAAGAGAACTGCAACAGGAAAACGCGTTTATTTGATACTATATAAGATCCCTTAAAATTTTCATCATGATTTGCATAAATTTAGGCTTAAGATTAGAATATTTTCTAAATTTTTTCAAATTATTATTTTAAATTAGAAATATAGATATTTGCAAACTGTAATACGGTATATTATACTGTGAATATGTATAGGTCATTGACATGTTTTCACTGTAAATATGATTCTCTTTTAATGAAATTTTCAAGGCAAAATTCTTACGATAGAGAACGCACACACTACATTCACATTTTCACTCATACTTACTCAAAAATATTTTGTTCTCTTTGTGTGTGTAATGTGTACATTCATATGGATATGGGGTAATCCGATACAGAATAAATAGTAAAGAATATATATTTGTATATTTTTTATTATTATGTCACCGACTTTTACAGTTATATGTTAAATATACGTAATTTACAATTATGAATATTTATAATTTTTTTTAAAGATGTTCTAATTATGCGATTAGCGCCATATGTACATACTTTGAACTTACCGTAACACTTATGCTCATTAAAATTCACAGCGCTTAAAAAATTATCAAAATGGATCGGCTGGGACTCGAACCCCGATCTCTTGGTTGCTAGCCAAGCGCCTTACCAATTAGGTCACCGACCGCTTGTTCAAGTGCCATTCCAATCTGATAATCAATCAAACACAACCTCTCTTTAATGCGAGACGCAGTTTATATTTTCAATTTCAAATGTTATCGAGTGTCTGTGAAACATTATTAATGTATGGCAGACTTTTGTCCGTATTTAAACATACACCAATATTCATATGTTCACTTAATGTCCATCTGTGCACTTATGTCTTTGGCAATAATTATGTACTCCGTCGTATATACATTAGTTATCTTGCCATTACTAAACATTTCGAGGATCAATTACTTTTAAGCGTAGGTGAAAATTTGATTTTAATTTGGTTTAAAAATGCTGACAATTTCAAAGTAAATTTTTACGCACAAGCTTTTGTCAGCACATTTTATGTCAACTTGATACGTAGTACCGGTTCCAAAAAATTTTAATAGAATAAAGATCATTTGTGTTTATAATTGTATTAATAGACTAACTTCCATAAAAATTATTTTGAATCTCATCAAGGTTCATAAAATCTACAAATTTACTCAATATGCTTTGATTTTTTCTTCTAAGCTATGGTTTGTTCGTTTCTGTAGGTATATTTAATCACCCATTGGTTAATAGGTATTAGGTAGATCAGTTTCAGTTAATGCTGTAAATAATTGTTATCCAAAATATTGGGTTTGTGGCAAAAGTCTTTGCAAAAAGTGAACATTACTTTTATAATCATTTATTTAAAAAAAATATACAGTATTATTCCGTAAAGTAATCGCCTAAGAAACTCTCTAATTCACGGGTTGTCAGATATGGATTGTCTTTAATAAGCTGAATCACTGTGTTATCATCGACCATAGAACACTAGAAGCCAACTAACATAAAAAAAGTGAAATTCGCTTGGAGTCCTTTGTAACCCAGTCACAGCTTAAGGCATTAGTCTGTCAGTAGTCGTCGTTGAGTCAACATACCATTGTATTAACAATATACCCATTGTTACTTGAACACGTTGAACAGCTCTCTCTGGTAATACGTGTGTTGTGGTTGTATGCGTGTATACACATACTACTACAAAAAACCAAACTAATACACTGCAAACAGTGTGTATGTACACAAACAGAGTACGTCACAAACTCATTACAAGTGGAACAGAGGCAAAGCCAATCTAGTTTGTCCCCTTGTCATCGACTAACACGGGACGACCGGACCAAGGTTCGTCTTCGAGCCTATAATTCCCCTATTTAACTTTATCAAACCAATAGTACACCGTTCGTTGGCTTACAACATCTTCACCAAATGCTTTGCATATTCGTTTAAAAGATTCACTTGCTCTAAGGCCAGAATGGAAGTCGTAAAGTAGCTATACAACAATGCTGTTGTTCACGCGTAATATTAAAATTCTCGGCCATTATTACAACAAACACTAAACAGAACTGCACGGTAAAAAGCTTTCTAAACAACTAATATATTTCATGTACGAACTTGTCATTAACACCATCGAAAGTATCGTTTACATGTTACTGCAAGTTATTGCAAAGACTTTTGCAACAACCCAATAAAATCTTTGAGCCCAACACACATGAGCTCTTAATTATCAGCCTTTAAAGTAAAAACATACTTTTCAGAATTTGGAAAATAATTTTTTACTTTTGAACGGCTTGATCGATTTTGCTGAAAAAATATATGTATATGTAATAGTGGTCACTGAAATACATTTGAGGAAATATTCTGGAAGACTTGAAACAGCGAAAATAAATTTTTTTATGTATTTTTTAAAGACCTTACACGAAATAACGAAAATTTTTAGATATTTTCTTTAATAATTAAGGGGTCTTGCTATATATATATATATATATATATATATATATATATATATATATATATATATATATATATATATATATATATATATATATATATCTTATTCGAATTGAATATCTTTAACTTGTTGAAATCACTACATTCACTCATAGCAATTTAATGAAAATAAATGGGAAATGATACGCATAGGGCAGATTTCTTCCTTTTTATTGGATTACGATCTTTCCGAAATTTTTAAGTTGAAAATAGAGTTGATAAGCAAATCCGTGCACCGACGAGCACCCAAGTGCCCTTATGTAAATTCGGCTCAGTGGATACATACATTTAATTGTAACTCTGGCAGATTAAAAACGTAAAATATCCGTGTGTTCCCTCAATGACTCAATTGATTCGGAGTGTCGAAGTTAGTATAAGAAATATAAAGCTTTTTTCTCATTATTATCAAAGTCTTAATGTGAAGTATGCATATTAGATTGTCATATCCATCCAGCAGGATTGTGCTTCTTTTATTATTACATATGTATTTCAATTACAATCTTCTTTTAACTTGCTATCCAATTTCCTCTTCATAATACTTTATGCATAACTTTTATGTGCCTACAATTGCCTGTATGACAAAGTATGTAATTGTACAGATGCCACACTGCGACATGTACAGTACAAACTTAAATATTTCTAAACCAACCAAAAAATAACGTAATATTGAAAATTATATAAATCCAAACAATGAATACCAATATTTTTTAATGAAAATATATATCTTGTAACTATACTTTCAAGAGTAAATTTTAATAGCATGCAATAAATAGTTACAAGTTCATTACAAACAAATTATGTAAGTATGTATACCTTTCTATTTTAAGAACACGCGTGCTTAGTAAATATTTACATGTTTATAAATCACTTTAAATAAATATCTATTTTTCAATTTGTACATATTATATATGAAACATATAGTTATTTATTAATAAATAATTTATCATCGGTAATTGTTGAAAAATTATTGGGTGTTTATACATGTGTGCATATTTCAGGAAAATCATAGTGGCCTAACACACAATAAATTATGTATTAAAATTTTTTTCTTTATCGTACTAATAATATCCACAGTATCGATAGTAATGTTTTATTCAGTATAATTTAGTTAAAATTTAAACAACGTGCTAGTAAAGGTATATGTAAACTGTTTTAATATAGTTTTGTTTCCATTTAAGTTGATAAGTATGCTTTGATTTTTAAAGCATATTCAAGGGTACTGCTGAACCCTTTTTATGCATTGGATACGCATAGTTATTAGATATACAAATGGTTAAGTAAATGCCATTAAGCTAATGTATTGCATTATGGTCTGCAAAATTTTTACAATCAGATACGGGTTGTTAAGGATACGAAAACTACCTTACTTTGTTGTTAATAAAGATTTGTTTTTTTTTCTGACATCTGTTCGTAATATTTTGCGTGTATTTGAGTGAATTATTAATTAAATACTTTATTTTTTTTAAAGTATTTTTCGTTAAGGTAGCAGTAACGTGTAGAAATTTTAAGATTTTGTTTTGAAAACTAGATTACTGAATATACAATACTTTTTACATATAGCCTCTTTTTTTCATAATTTTTTACCGTTTTGTTACAAAATTTTTAATTTAAAAAAAACGTGTTTCGACATAGGAAATTTGACGAGTCTGTTAAATCGACGCTTCTTACTGAGTATTTTATCTTACTTTTAAAAGATTTTCTAATAAATTTTGGTTTTTCGGATAAAGCTATTATTTTTAATTATCTAAACAAACAATGAAAAGCTTTTACTGTGTAGTAAACTTTCAATTGGTATTTGTTTGCAGTAATCGGAAGGAAATCTGAAATCTTGAGTGTAGGCTTGGCAACATTGTAGTTGAATTCTGGTGTAAACTACTTTCGTCATAGAATTATGCATTTATTCAAATTTATATCTTATAGACAAAGAGCCAGTGGCTAATTGTCGATAGTTATTTCAATAGTCAGCAATTGAAGAGCACAGAATCTCGGATACCTATTATATAATACCTCGGATAGCAACCCTGTGTGGTTGGGGGCATAGATATATGTAGATGCGAATTTAGCTATGTATCTCTATACTGGCGATCCACTGTTGCCAAAATATGATGTAAGATTGGTACCCCCACCAAACCAATATGGTATACACAACACATTACTACATACACCTATCATTGCATTTTCACGGACCTGTGATTGTATATGTATCTCCATTATACACAATCTGTGATACGGTGGTGAAATGCATCGTATACATACGTGGATATATGTATATATATATATATATATATATATATATATATACATACATATATACACATATACACACACACATATATATATATATATATATATATATATATATATATATATATATATATATATATATATATATATATACATATATACATATATACACATATACATATATATATATATATATATATATATATATATATATATATATGTAAAGGAAAAACTGTGATTATATCACTACTATGATCACTGCTACTACAAACTGCTCTTTAGCTTAACTTCTCTCGACGATCACCTTTCAGTAAAAATCGCTACTGAGCCCACCTCTAGCTATAACTCTATTAACAAAATTCAAAGATGATAACAAAATTTTGAGATATAAAGTCAAAGGAAATAACATTTTTATGCCAAACTTAAATCCGTATCTCTAGATTCAATAATTTGGTATACAATTATACATACACATAATTGATATTTTACTGTACTAAAATCACTATACAAATTTAATGTATTTGACTAAATATTTATTGTGTATATCTGGTATGTATTCACCGTTTATTCTTAGCAATACAATAATATATTAACCAGATTTAACCGGTTATATATAGACTCATGAATGTTGAGTTTATTTGTAAATAAGTGCCTTTTTTATACATATAATTTTTTATAACATTTTACATATTTCATATTTATGTATAGGTACAATTGTGGAAAAAATAATTGGAACAGGGGCGGAGTTAACTGAAGCTTTTTTGAATAATCAGTACAAAAATATTGCAAAATGTATGCTCATTATTTGCACCCAAAATTTTTTCTGGTTATCATTAACATAAGGAAGTTATGGAAGGAACGTAAAAAAATGTGGTTCAAATATGCATAAAATGTCAATATACGAAGTTCTTCCTGTCATTAAAACTAATAATTAATTTGTTATCATATAAGGATAATTCGTTGAAACGTAGGTGTAAAATCTAACAAGGACTTCTGATAAAAACAAGTTTATTTCAAAATATTCATAGAATTTTTATTTATTGACTAAATATAAAGTTAAACCATTAATTATACCTATGTCGATATTTAAAAAAGAAGAACTATTTATGGATTTCTAATATTATTAATTATGATGTCATTCATTGATAATAAGCATACTTCGGCAGAGTTTCCTTGACTCGTTTATACATTAATTAAATTGGTCGTATATGCTTTAAAGTATTTCATTATAAAATTACTTTCAAACTTTGTCCTTTAGAGTTTAGACCATTGCAAAAAGTAAGTTGATATTATGTATAGTCAACGTGAGAATGATAGCAAAAACTGTTACATTTGAAATCTGCTAGATAAAGTATTATTTTATTTTCTTTTCTTTTATTTTATTTTATTTTCTTAACACTAATCACAAACGTGACAGCCAAATTCATATTCTAACACTGATCGTACCGATCATACAGTGATTTTAACCATACGATTAATTAATTTTCATTTATTATTTGTTACATTTTGTTATTAATATCTTTGTTACATATGGAACAATGATATTAAAGTTTACTTTCAGTTAAGACACGAAGAATCCGAGATCACAGTTAGGATAGATAGAAAGAAACTGAATATTTTGGATCTACTGTGTGCTTTTCCAAAAAAAAAAATTACCATCTTCTTCGAAAATAAACATCAACACTCGTTCTTGAAATTAGTAACGTTACTTCTAGTTTTTCCAATTTTTTTGGATTATAGTCATTTTTTCAATGGTTCAATGGTGCTCGTCTCAGTTGAAGTATACTATATTATATGTTGAGGAATTCGCCAAGTGTGTATTGGACACACATAAAGTCAGAGTTTCGTAGTCAATAGCAAGTTTTTCACAATTTTCGGGATAAAATATAGGAAATTCAAATATATTTATTACGTTTTGTCATATAAATCAATTCGATAACGTCATACTTACACAAGTGTTTTCATTTTTTATATGTGTAACTTTGATGATCAATTACGTGATGGTTTGGTTTTCTATATCTCTTAAAGGGGCAAGCTAAATAAATAGAATATCAAATTTAAAAAAAAAAATGTTCACATTTCTAGATTCTTCAAGTCTTGCTTATCTATAAAATCAATTTCCAGTCGTCTAATCACTTTAAACAAATTAATTATCAGCAGCAGTCTTAAACCAGTGCGTTTCTGTACATACTAACAATCCGTTCGGTTTCTTTGCTAGTGAATTGCTGATTACGTTTATTTTCAGCTTTGATAAAATTTTTCAATTTACTTTTGCGAATGTTATCTAGGAGATGGTATTCAGCGTCGCCTAAAAGCACCGCTGTGAATATCGACGTCCACTGGTGGGGATACCCATCAGTGCCCTACCTGTACAGAATCAACGTACACAATGAGGAATTCAAAATTTTATTACTACTAAAAATAGCAGTGTAATGTGTAATCGTACAATTTTTTTTTGATAACAATCAATTACGAATCTGTCTATCAGAGAATAACCTTGAAACACACTTACATGCTTCAAATATTTAGCAGATTTTGACTTTTACTATGATCAATTAACATTCAAAATAAGAGTAGAAAATAACTTTTTTACAACGAATAAATTAAAAAATATAATTAATGATTAAATAATTTACTTGACCAATTTGAAACTTTTTGTATATATGAAAGAGAATTGACAAAAAATTACTCAGTATGATCGACAAAACCTAATGTATGACAATAAACAAAATAGTTAGTAATTAACAAAATAGCAGGGTCGGACCTACAATTATTATAATTGGGGGGGGGGACTTTGCTGCTGACGCCTTCCCCTACAAAAACGACAAATTCAACATTTTGACGCACCAATACTTTTTGCCTGCAAAAAACAAGTGACGAGCAAAAAAGAAAAGCTCAATATTAATATTTTGGCGCCTCTAAAACCTTTCAGGGGGCACGTGCCTCCGCTGTGCCCCTCCCCTTCGATCCGGCCTTGCAAAATAGTATACTATAATTAGTATTTGAATAGTTTACTTTGTGAAAATCTATATTAGAAGAAATAATAGATCTTTCAGTGTCACATTTTACGAACAAAATACAAATTATAAGACTACAAGACGAGTCGGCTTTCAAGTTTTACACCATGTAGCAGAATATACCGTTCAAAGATTGGTTGCAATTGCATGAAGTTGTTATTTAAGCAAGCGAAAATATATTCACGTATCACTGACTGTCTAGATCAGTGTTTTTCAACCTTTTTCATGGTGCGACCCCCTTGGTATGGAAAAATATTTCGCGACCCCCTAATATAGAAAAATATTTCGTGACCCCTACTCTCTGTTATTTTTAACTTTTATTCTATATTATAAATATTAAATCCGTTCATCATTATTGATTATTTTCAGTTAAGTGTTAATTAAGTACGTAACAAAGAACTTTAAACAGGCATATTTTTGAATATATGACAATCACCCCCACTGACAATCGCCCCCAACTGAAAAGTGCGACAATTGCCCCCAACCCATAAATTTGTTTATACCTGACTCTATGACTCATTATATTTGACCAGATGTTAATCACCACGAGTGACAATCGCCCCCAGTATATTAGCTTCTTTATACCTGGCCGTGTGATAGCCTGTATCCGTTAGCCAACATGAATTTTAAAATTTTAATTTTTTTACTTAAAACCAATTCCGATCGTTTGTGAATCGTTTATGAATGTTTGTGACGCCATTCACAAGTTTTGTGACTAACTAGTTAATGAGTAATTAATAAGTTAATTAAAATAGTAGGGGAGCCCATGATGCTAAATGGCGACATTCTCGAGCGTCGTTGAGACCTATTGTTTTTGAAGATTAGATGATATGAAGAAAAAAAATTTATATGATGTATATCCTTTCAGTGGTGGGGGGAGCGTCTACAGATGTTCACAAATGTAAAAAAAAAAAACTGTGATACTGAAATATTCGAGCGCGTCAGATACTGATAATGCATATATCCCACGTATCTCTGATAACGGAAGTATGCTAATATGCCGGTTTGCATGGCGAGAGTGGCCGTATGGAAGGGTAGAAAATAGAAAAAAAATAAATTTATTCGAGCTCGTATGGCAAATGTTAGCTCTATTTGTATTGATGTCTTTTATATTTAATTCCTAGAAAAACGTTCCTTAAACGTTAAATGGCTATGGAAAAAGTTCCTTTGTTTATTATAATTTAACGTTCTGCGTTTTATTAATAACGACCAATTACAATGATTGTTTCTTCTAAATAATATAGACGCATCTTATGCTAAAAATTGAGCAAGTGCTGATAAAGGGTGACAGACATATTTCTTATCTGTCACCCTTATACGGGTGACAAAGGTATTTCTTTAATTTAATTGGTCGATTGATAGCGACTGAAATTAAGGTAGGGATTAACCAATAGCCTTGCAGGAAAGAAGTACCTATGTAAAAGGTACTTCACTTGTTTGTGGATTTGCGAGTGAACAAGTCTTACTGAACCATGCCTTCGGGTTCGGACCTTGTTCAAAAAACTGAACAATGACAGCGTTCACCTAACTCTGAGTAAAGTTTTTTTTCGACACTCTCAGGGCCGGCGCAAGGTTATTTGGTTCCACATAATACATAATCCAACTACGCATCTCTATACTAGCAAGATCACTGTGGCAGAAAGGTGACGTAAAATTTTTTCTCCACTCCAAACGCACAACATGTTACTACATAAGTCTCGTATCTATGTATACGTCACATACGCTTGTGTGTGTGTATCATACGTCACACTCTATCTGTGGCGAGTGGGGTGTGTCTGGTGTAATATGTATATGTATTCTAGACGTACGTATGCATGTATTACATTGTTGCAAGTGTTTGATAAACAATGACCAACAATCAATGTCCGCGATTCTAAATTATTACGTTATCCCAAATATATATATATATATATATATATATATATATATATATATATATATATATATATACCTATATATATATACCTATACATATATATATATATATATATATATATATATATATATATATATATATATATATATATATAGGTATATATACAGAGCGTTGATAAAGTTGCGGCAGCTGAAAATCTCATTTAATATTGACTTTATCGAAAAATAACCCGGATAAAAGTTTCATGGAAAGAAATGAAAAACTAGAAAATGAGCTCAAATTTGAGTTTCTCCCCATGAAACTTTTGTTCGGGTTATTTTTCGATAGAGTCAATATTAGCTGAGATTTTGCGGAACTTTTGCGGACCTGTTCCAGAGCGTTCATAAGGTTCCGGAACAGCTCCGCAAAAGTAAGCGTTAATTATTAAAAAAAAAAATTTTTAACAATTAAGGTAATAAATTTTTTTTTAACTATTAAATTTCTCCATTTGTTTATAAAAAATTTATTAACAAATGACGTAAAAAAATTGAAACCAATGTTATTTACTGTCATGGTTAGATAAAAAAAACGTGAAAATTATAAAATTGCTAAAAAAATTTTTTTTATTGTTATTTCCTTCATATTTTTTAAATTTTTAACTTTAGAAAATTATAATAAACAAAATAAAAACTTTTATATACCTTTCGCCACATAATCTTCTTAAGTATATATATAAGAAGGCCTTCACCAGACAAAAAATTTTTAATGTAATTATTTAAACTTTTACGTAACTATTTGTGAAAGCAGAGATCCGTAACTTATTTGTTGCATAACTTTATGAAAAATTAGGGTAAAAATTTTTTCCTAACGGGATCTTATTATTTGAAGTGTTTTGAAATTTTTTTAAATTTTTAAATTAACATTTACTACTATAAAAAAATTATTATTGGTGGTATGCTGTTTTCAGCGTCGCTGCGTCTGTGCTAAAACTGGCGTGTGGAACCCGATTTTCGGCATTAAATTAAAATTAGAAATAATGGAGATTTTTTTTGCAAATTTCCTCCTCTAAGAATATTTTTCTCATTTCTTAACTATTAATAATTTTTTAAGTTATTAACAAAAAACTGAATACCTCATTTTTTTCCATTGTATTTTGTTAATAACAATTGCAATTTTTTATGTGCTGTAAAATCCTTAAAATACACTTTTCTATAGGTCATTACGAATCGAATGAGCTATTGCTTATATTTTTTAGAGGTTTATTTCTATTTTTCACGTTTTTCAACTTGTGAACTAGACTAATATAGAGAAAAAAAATTCTGCTTTGTATATTTTTTTTAATGATAAGATTGATAAGTATACATATATGTTTGAAAGTATATGCTCGGTTTTCTGACATATCTAAACTCCAATTTAGAAAAGGTGACTTTGGGAAGATTATACCTAAAGTTTCGAATACGGATTATGGAGAATAGTATAAAATTCGTAATCCAGTCAGTATTAATAAAATTTTGATGTAATTTTTTTTTTAAAAAGTAGCTTTAAAAATATGTATTTTAAAGAAAATAAAATTGAAACTAGCTTTACTAGTTTTAAGTTAATAATTGGTTTAGTAGATCCATAATTAAAAATATTGTTGTTAATTTAAAAATTTTTTTGTTACAGATTAGTTCAATAGCGAAATTGATGAAGATCGAATATCTACATAGAAGAAATTGCGTCAGTGATGTTTTTCAAAATTTTCAGAAGATGGATAATAATAAAGCATTGAATATTCTCTATATTTAATTATTTTGATACGTAAAAGAAGTCTTTAAATAACTTGATTAATTTCATGATTGAGTAGAAATTTTTTTGCTTTTAGTGGAGATTTGGAAAAAAATAAAGAATTATGAAATAATTTTTAATAAGAGAACAAAAATATTTTACATTACAATTTCGTCTTTTAATTAATAGAAGTATCAAAATAGATATTTTTCAGTTACTATTAGTAGAACAAATTATGTAAATGTATCAGTATTCCTGTTTTTATTAATTTTATTATGAAATGCATACTTTTTAAATAGTTTAGAATATTTTAGTGTGTATCATTAAAAAGTACAATATTATTTACAAAACGTTTTATTTTAATGAGTTCCATTTTAGAATTTCGAATAAAAGTCCCCGATTTTTAAAAATTTTTAAGTTATTGTTTTTAATAAACACAAATAAATTCAGAAGGACTCAGATACTTAAATAAGTTTAGAAAATAAGATTAAATTATTTATATTTGAAAATCAAATTGGATTTATTTAACAATAATTTCTTATGTATTTTCAATTTCATTATTTGAATTACGTAGGTTGTTCATAATATTTTAGTATATCCCTTTGTTGGGATACGAGGGACATTCTCTTCAAGGAAGAGGTTTTATTATGTCTGAATATCTTGAACGGCAAATGTATCCGTTCAACCAGATAAACTAACAGCTAAATTAATCTCAGGAACCTTTTATTATAATTTAATTATAATAAAAAATAAGAAATATAATTTTGTAAAAGAATATCATTTTTAAATGCCAGAGGAAGAAGTGATTTTGAACAACCTATATGTGGACATTGTTCTTTTATAATGAAGTTATACATTAAATATGACACGTATTTATAACTCCTAACTTGCGAAATATTGTATTTGGAGTTATATTTGATTTGAAATTGTTTTACACGATACTTTTGACGCTTTTAAAAGTCCGTAACTTTTTCATTATAATTTGTAATTTTATTTATGAAGAATAAAATATGTAAACAAAAAATTTAAACTATTGAATATATTTTCATGCGTTTGATCAATAATTAATATTTAATGTATAATCTATTTATTTGACAAAATTGTTTAAATGGTTAATCTAGGTTAGCTAGAGTAGCTGAGGTATTTTCCTGCACTCTTGAATTTAATAACTTTTTTTTATCTAATTTCCCCTTCTAAAAATATGATTATTATTACCTACATCTAAACTATTTGAATCATTTTATCAACTTAGCACCTTAAGAAAGACCAAGTTAATTTTTGTTTTCCTCTCAATAAATAGAAAAAAACTATTTTTAATGTTTGGTGCAACAAATGCTATTATGTTATACATATTGTAAAGATGTAGATGGAAAATATAAACCTATTGTCATTTTTAGTTTAGAGTTGTTTCTTTTCTTGTTTTTAATTGCAAAATGAGAAGTATTTAACTTACTATCTTTGAATTAAGTTGAAAACTGTTTAAATTTAACAAGAGATTTTAAACTAAAATTCTCTAAATCCACAAAATATTTTAAACAGTTGCCAAATTTAAAATAAAGGTAAGTCCATATTAAATCAACCAATAAAAAATTGTTTTAAACATCAATGTTCTTAAAATGCATGATATTTGGTGAAGAGTTTCTTCAAATCAGTATGACCAAAATTAGCAAGTTATATATTTTTTTGAACATTCGTATTTGAGTTATCACAATTTTTAATATTCAAAAACCACAATTTTTAGGAGCGCTTTGAAATATTCAAACACATGTAGCTCAAAACCTGTTTGCCCCAGAAAGATGTACCATTGATTTCAGAATTAAAAGGGCTTTAATTTGACATATTGACATGATAATGAAATTCAAATTTAACCCTTTCTCCACAGTCCAAAAAACTAATTTTTAAAAAAAATCCAAAATCGGGATCGAAGAAAAAAATATGTTATACCCAACCTCTTAAGTAATTTGTATACAAAGTTTGATGATGGAATTCTAATGGTATCATACTTAAATAATTTTTATTCTGAAATAAGACGTATGGAAATCTGGTACATTTAGTACAGTATATATTACTAACAAGTCAAGATCCCCAGGCCGGACCTATCGATTTTGATGAAATTTGAATAAGTTGTAGAACACTAAAAAATAAATGACACGTATTTTTTTATTTGCGGGAAAACGGCTTTGAAGGGGTGAAATCGCTCTTCAAAAATTGGGGTAAAATTTAATTTCCACACGTCTTAATTCAGAATAAAAATTATTTCAGTATGATGCCATTGGAATTCCATCATGAAACTTTGTATACAATTTACTTAAGAGGTTGGGTATAACATATTTTTTTTTTTTTTAAAAAATTAAAGATTCCGATTTTGGATTTTTTATAAAAATCAGTTTTTGGATTGTGGAGAAAGGGTTAAATTTGAATTTCATTATCATGTTATATGTCAAATTAAAGCCCTTTTAATTCTGAAATTAATGGCACCAATTTCATCTTTCTAGGACAAACAATTTTTGAGATATATATTTTTGAATATTTCAAAGCGCTCCTAAAAATTGCGATTTTTGAATTTTAAAAATTGTGATAACTCAAATACGAATGTTCAAAAAAATATAAAACTTGGTATTTTTGATCACACTGATTTGAAAAAACTCTTCACCAAATATCATACATTTTAAGAACATTGATGAAAAAAATAATTTTTTTATTGGTTGATTTGATATGGACTTACCCATAAGTAAAAATATTTTTGGTATTCTGCTTTAAACAAGGGACAAATTTTGCAATGACAGTAAAATTGTCATTATTAATAAAATTCCAATAAATTATGGTTTTATTATGGAGGGTATTTATAAAAATAAACGTTTTTAGTTTCACGATTATAAATCCTTACTTCCTTTTGTTATTTTAGTAACATCAAATTAATTTAGTTTTAATTTAAAAATTTGCAAAGAGATTTATCATTACAATATCTGTGATGGTACTATATACCTAGATGATATTTTTTTTTTTAGATATTTTTAAAACCACTGTAATAAATATCACATTTATAATAATGATATTTTGTGTTATAGGTTTAGTTGAAGAATTTATGAAAATATATATTAAAAGAATTAATTATTAATTGTGTGTTATTTTTTTCTCCCTGTTTAAAAAACATTATTAAAAATTTTGATTACTGTGATAGTTAAAGCGACCATCCTTACGTAAATTTTCGATATAGTAAAGAATGGTTTCGCGACAAAACGTACCACTTGGGTCAATATTTACCTGTGAAGGGTTTTATTGTTTAATAGTACTGCGACAAAACGTACCATTTGATATTTCTTTAGACATCTAACTATGAAAATAATCCTTATTGAAGATACATAGCTATCATTTTATCATGTACATGAAAAGAAATCGTCTTCGTTAATAAAAAATTATGTATACAAAAAAAAAGTACTTTAAGTATTACAAAAAACAAAAGTGAAAAAATAGCCTTAAATTTTATAAAAATAGCTATATGCAGTTCCGAATTTACCTATAGGCAAATTAGGCAATTGCCCAAGGCGCACTTTTTGGAAGGGCGCATTTATTCAAACTGAAAACATTTTTATTTATACGAACTTTCTTAAAGTTAACTTTTGTAACTTATTTTTCAATTATTTATAAAAAAAAAATTGGCAATAATTTATCTGTCATTTCATTTTCACTTCAAAAATAATAGTCTAGCTATACTTTCTAGTTTTTTGATATTCTGACTGCTAGATTTACACTAGAGGCACGTGGGGCTAGTGCCCAGGGCGGCAAAATTTACTACACAATGTGGCAATTTGGCGTTTTTTTCTTTTTTTTTTTTGTTTTATTATTTTTTTTTTTGCTTGTCATGTTTTTTTAGCAAAAAGTTGATGTGATTTTTTTCCAGGAGTGGCATTTTTCATGGTGCCTAGGGCGCCACTTAGGGTAAAGCCGGCCCTGGCTATATGTGTATATTATGTATACAAATTCAAGAAATTTTCAAAAGGCAAATATCAAATAATTAATAAGGTATATTGACAATTTTGGAAATGCAAAAAATTATTAAACCGTTATAAAAGATACATAAAAATAATATATCCGGCGTTAGATATTAATTTGACTAAAAAGCCCGGTCTAAAAGGTAAATCACGTACTAGGGTCTTATTAGGATCTTTCACATCGATCCTTTCTATTTAACGACGAATACACAATTTTATTGTTTTCGGGATTTCCTTAACTTAATGGTTGTCTCCATTGTATTTAACTTGTTTCCGTTACATTATTTTTGTTACTTTTCGGATTTTTCTATAATTTAGTGGTTATTTTTATTGTATTTAATTAATATAAGACCCTACGGTGTGATTTACTTTTTAGACCGGTTTTTTCAGTAAAATTAATAATGCCGGATATATCATTTTGATGTATCTTTTATAACGGTTTAATAATTTTTTTCATTTCAAAATTGCCATTTCACTTTACTAATTATTTGATATTTTCCTTTTGAAAATTTATTGAATTTGTATACATAATACATACATATAGCTATTTTTATTAACTAAAAGCTTTTATTTAACTTGCTATGTTAGTATGTTGGTTTAAATCAAATCTTGGAATCAAAATTTAGACAGGTTCTAATTGAGCTAGAGGTTTCAAATTTTGCATATCTGTCTAACCTTGATAACAATGCAATAATGTATAATTAGTTTTGATCTAAATCTCCCCAAACTTCAATTTTTGATTTTTAGTGTCATGCAACTTTTTGACATTTCGAATTGTCAAATATTGTCCATTGATTTTACATTACAATTTTTTGTTTCTATAGTTATATTTTATTAGGGTAAATTAACCAATTAAAATATAGGTAAAAAAAAGTTCTTTAATTTTTTTTTTAAATTAATTGTGATCAGACTAAAAAGTAGAAAATAAATTAAAGTAAAAAAATGTTTTTTAAAAAAACCTTTTATTTAAAAATGGGCTAAAAAAATAAAATAACTTTTGAATGAAGTTTGAAGCAATATGCAACATAATTTATAAAAGCTTGAGGGGTTTAATTAAATTTGGAAACTACTGAAAAGTAAAATAGCTACATTTATATTTAAAACAGAAATAATTAATGATAACGCCTCAAGCTTTTATAAATTAAACTCAAAAGTTATTTTATTTTTTTAGCCCATTTTTAAATAAAAGCTTTTTCTTAAAAAACATTTTTTTACTTTAATTTATTATAAAATTTAACGCTATTTTTTCACTTTTGTTTTTTGTAATACTTAGTTTTTTTTTTTCTTTTGTATACATAATTTTATACTGACGAAGACGATTTCGTTTCATGTACATGATAGAATGATAGCTTCTGTATCTTCAATAAGAATTATTTTCATAGTTAGATGTCTAAAAAAATATCAAATGGTACGTTTTGTGGCGGTAGTATGTATTAAACAATAAAACCCTTCACAGGTAAGTTTGTATTGACTCTAGTGGTGCGTTTTGTCGCTGGTACGTTTTGACGCTGGTACGTTTTGTCGTGTATTCATAAAGAATACACGACAAAACGTACTGTATGTATTCGTAAAAGAAATACATACAAAAAAATAGGATATGAAGTCTAAATTCCTACCCATTCGTACCTAAGGTTTACGATGCTCATAACCGTACCTTAGAGCAATAAAGATTGAATCATATTTACAGACACTGAACGTCAGAGACACGTACTGTGGCAGACACGATAAATATTGTTTATTATGCTTTACTTATGAGTGTATTCATATGTAACGTAACGTAACCGCACAGACACGGATACACTTTATGTATGAATAATATGTTCATAAGAAAAAAATTAACCGATTCAGTGCCATTGGCATGTTAACATGCCAAAGGAAACAAAGAGGAAAATATATCTTGCAACAAAAGACAAGACTATATTTTTAAAGTCATTAATCATTTTGACATTTTTAAGCTGCACTGGAATGGTTTAAATTGAAAAATATTGTTTCTCAGCTCTATAATAAAAATAAATTACAAGTACACTAAAAATCCACACTGGGTTATTTTCTAATAAAAATTTTTCCCAAAAAATGTCAAATTAAAGTTAAATTGATACCTCTCTAGTTGTCCGACTTGTTTTAAAATGAAATAATAATAAAAAGATAATACTGTGGATAATTTTATATATAGATATTTACAGAAATATATAAAATTTGCTTCTAATAATTTTTATTAAATGTTTTAACATAACTGAATTTATAGTGTACTATAAGAACATGAAAAAATTTGTTTATTATTGCTATATTTTGTTTATTGTGTTTGGAATATGAATCTGTTCTGCAAAACAGAGAAGGAAATATGGTGTTCATAGGTATATATATATATATATATATATATATATATATATATATATATATATATATATATATATAGTTATATATATATATATATATATATATATATATATATATATATATATATATATAATATGGTGTTCATAGGTGTATATATATATATATATATATATATATATATATATATATATATATATATATATATACCTATGAACACCATATTTCCTTCTCTGTTTTGCAGAACAGATTCATATTCCAAACACAATAAACAAAATATAGCAAAAAAATTTTCGACGGTTTGACTAAAGCGGGTTCTACACGATGCTACGAACGTTCCTTCCAACGTTCGATCGAACGTTTGAGTCAATTAAGTTCGATAGTTGGTGCGACGAATGTATCTGCTACACGGTGAATCGAATGTTTGATCCAATACGAATGATGATGTGTTGGTACTCAGTGGCGAGGCTGTTATCTGATGTTATCTCTAATGTTATTATACACTGATGTTGTCTCTCTTCACAGGAACGAGTCGTGCAGCTGCTGAGTCGAACCAACCAACGCAACCATTGACCTTCAAATGTTCGAAGCATCCCTTTGACTCGGTGCAAAAATACCGACATCGAACGGGACACGACCAAATGCGAACGTTTGACGCTCGACATTGGACACTCGTAGGTTCGAACAACGGCTACACGATGCTATGAACCATCCAACGTCGAATGTTGGAAGGTGTTCGTAGCATCGTGTAGCAGCGGCATAATACTCATACACATACTGCATACATATGTACCAATACCAAATCAATAAATTATTCAAATCAACATTCATTGTCAACTATAAAAACAACATACGCTTCTTATAAAGTCAGTGTTATATATTATAATTTAATAAAATTAAAAGTACGCAAGATATTGTGTGATACACACAAAGTGGGAATGTCAAAATATAAGAATGGTAGACAATGGTTTCTTCATTCTCTTTACTTAAGTTTTTATAGAATGTATTTTATTTAAAATGAATATCATAATGACATCTGAAATAATTTTAAAAAAATTATTACATTTTCTAAGAAGTAGTTTAATAACGACTTTAATGCTATATGTACCGTATATAGGAAAGGATAAGATACTCGGTGTTACGTAAAACATAACAATATTTATATTTTATGAAATTAAGGATACAAAAATCTTAGGAATTAAAATATTTCCAGAAGTACGCAGATAATATGTAAACAATTTTCTCTCTTTATCAATGTTTTTAAAACTGTTTTGCAAACAAAAATTATTTGGCAGCCATTGAATTAAATATTTGTATTATACCGTATTATATTTTTATTTAATGAATCTCGTAAAATACAGAAAATAACATTTAGTAAATATTTCGAAAAAAGAAAATTTATCTTGGAAATGTTAGTTTAATACCGACTTTACCATAAAGTATACCTATGCATATGTACATATACAGTGTAAACGGTGTATACGATCTTCAATATTATTATTTTATTTATTACCCCTAACAATTAGGAAAATAAAAAAATTCTACACATAGGTACGTAATATAAACAATTTTCTGTTTCTTTTTATGTTTACACATTCTCTCTTTTACAAGGTATTTTATTTCGGCATGGAAAAGATTAAACAATATTTGTCGTGTCTATCATGATACGTGCCTGTGACTTTCAGTGTCTGTAGCTATTATGAATGCAGCTTAATTCGTGTAGTAGTAGTCACAACAATGTATCAGTCAACCGACCGTTAACGTGTTAAACATAAAAATCTTTTGAAAAGTTTTATTATGCCGACTTTCTTCTTAGCGTGTTGAAATTAACTTACATTCATACAGTATAATATTATAAATGATATGTATGTAATATGTATGTATGTACATATTATGAGATTTCCTAGAATCAGTCATGGACAAAACAAATGAAAATCATTAAAAATATACATAAAATATTTGGTGCAAATATGTACATATAGATATCCCCAAATGCTTACGACACAGGTCAAGTATACTATTAAATATTAAATGATAATACCTACGTATTTTTTCCCGCTTACATAATTTATAATTTAAAAAGAAAACTTGGCTTTAAAATTAGACCGTGTCTATACATAGAATATTTTTTAAAATTTAGAATATTTTGTACTGGTATCATAGATAATTGTTAAATGTATCAAAACAGCGATTAATAGATTTGAGCGTTATTTACGGTATTCCAGATTTGTAAATAATAAACAAATATTTTTTTTTCTTCGCAAAATACCACTTTTATTATTTATTGAAACTGTGACAATATTGTTTCAAAGCGTCAGTTTATTTTCAAACAGAATAAAAATTACGCCCTAGTATATAATAAGATATGTAGGTATCTAATGTAATTTTTATTCTGTTTGAAAATGAACTGACGGTTTAAAACAATATTGTCACAGTTTCAAAAAATAAAAGTTTAAATAATAAATTTTGCGAAGTAAAATATTTTTTTATTATTATTTAAAAACAGCAATTTTTAAATTTTTTGTTTCTCTGTCTGTCGGGGGACAGGATGAAAATTGACAAATCGGACGGGAGTGGGATTGAACGAGATTTGACAATTATCCCCGGGACTGAGACGGGATGGGACTGAAAAATTAATTTTTGGAATGACTGGAAATGGTATAAAAACATTACTCCCGGCGGCATGTCTACTTAAGAGTCGTTTGATGAGCGAAGTTAATCACTATAAATAACTTATTTTGTACAGAAATTATCTTATTTAAAAATAATTAGAACTATAATTCTGATGCAGGAAATTATCTAAAATACCAAATTGAAAACAAAACTGACACCTGAAGGAAGCCAGAATGGGCCATTAGTTAAATTTGGTGCGGTCGAAAACAAATTATATTATTTGTTTTCGACTGCACGCTACTGTCCTTCTATCATTTGAGATACCCGCGTGTAAATGACCCGGAATTAGGACTACTTGAATAATTTCTAATCGCGGCGAGTGAATTATGCTCTCTGAAGCCTGGATTACACTTCACGAGGTTACTAGCTAGTGAATAGCGAGTAAATTTGCTAGCGAGTGCAAACGTATCGACTCGCTCAATGAATACCGATTATTAAACTTATTTTTATTAAAAAATTTTCGTTACTGTAGTATTTATATGTTATATAATTTACTATGTTTTATTTCCTTTAACTTATTAAAAATTTGAAGTGCAAATAAAACACATTTAAATTTTTTTTAATTTATGAACTTTTTTTACGCAAATACTACGCTGTGGAACATAAAACACCAAATTTTTCCTGTCTTATCACCCAATTTTTTATCTACCTATCGCATTTTTTGCTTTTTCTGCAAATTTTTACGTAAAAATAATAATAATAACGCTGGCGAATTTGCTCGCTGCTAGTAAACTCGCTTAGTGTAATATTCTTGACTAGTTACTCGCTAGATAGTCGCTACGCGCTTTTCTAAAGCGAGTCAAGTTGAAGACCAGTCTACTTGACTCGCTACTCGCTTCGTATTTTTACCCGCTGGCTAGTGAAATCGCTCTGTGTAATATATTTAACAAGTAAAATCCCTATATTTGACAGTTCTTTCAAAATGTCAACAGAGACTATTTGTGCAGGATTTGTAATTCCATCGTTATTATATACATACATCGTACATAGCATATATCAGCTCCCTCCAACCACCGAGCTCACACACACAAACATCAACTACACCATACATACAGACACAAACTCTAAATATGTATATAATCATAGAAGCTCCTCCCATTTTTGTGACGTAAATTTTTGGCGACAAGCGGGATACTAACTATCATACAGTAGTTTGGCCCCTTGATTGCAAGTGCTTCATCAACAATACTAACAATATGATGTGTGTCTTGGGAGAGCAGTTCAACGACTAATGGACTTAAACGATATCGGTCACACTCTGGGCACACAACTAGCTATAATTTTTTACACACACGCTGAGGACTTGTTCCTGACAAACGGACTAGTATATCGCGAACGTCGCGAACCACGTGATTGGTGTGGCTGGAAATTTAATAGAACACAAACTTATCTTTGTTATGTTTTGTTATTAGTTATTACATATTATATGTACATACATATCTGTACATATACGCATAGTAATTGAATTTTTATAAAAACTTACATATTGTGACCTGTTGATTTTTTAATAATCAGTAAAAGTAATTCAAATGCTTATTGAGAATATGAATTGAAATTGAAAATTATAGTCTCTCTTATCAATTTGCACACTGATATTTTATAATATTGACATTGCTTGTTTAATTGTAACAGATATGTACAATTTTGTTGTAACAGATATGCTTTTGTGAATAATCAAAATATTTTTCAGATAATTACTAAGTTTTTTACTTAATAGTTGAAGTATGTAATATAATAATGAGCACAACGGAAACTGTATTTAATTTTCAAAATTTGAATATCAGTGACAATAATGATAAGCAACTTGATGACAATGAAGAATTTGAAATTGATGACAGTGATGATAATTCAAATGTAAGTGTGGATGGAGCATCAACGGATAAAATTCATAAAGTGGCAACACAACAGTGTTCAAAAAGTGTTAAAGTAAACGCAGAATCAAGTGAAATTGAAATTAATGGAGATATACAAATTATTAGTGGACTACCGAATAGTAAACAAGCGTCGTTAGCGAAAGAAGTGATTGAGAATGTATTTGGAAATTCAGTATGCTCATTTGGAGATGTTACTGTTCAAGAATCGGAACATGTTCGGGTCGGGAATACAACGCAAGTTAATATTCATGGGCCAATTAATATCAACTACAATGTTAAGAAGGTTCAATACAGACGCGAATTTAAGCAGTCGATATTTATGGATGCACCCCCGACAGGTAGTTCATTATTAGTATTATTAGGGGAAGTCTACCTAAACTGGGATACTTAACTTTTAAAAATTTATGCCAATTTTAATAATAGAAATAGAGGTTAATTAAGTATTGCAAAATAATTACTGAACATTCGTTTGTTTTACAAACGTATTTTGTAATACTTTTTCCCATTTTAGCAATATGATTGTGGTAAAATGGGAAATGCGATATTTTTAAAACGGGATCGCATCTATACATACATTTTCTATATTTTGCAAATAAATATTTTTACACTCTCAGACAACAAATTTTATACTTAAAATAAAATTAAACACTAAAATCGTACACGATGTACGTTAAGTACTATCGACAAATATCACAAGAGATCATCATTACTATCGACGCCTGTATATGTACAGTACTATCGTAGTTCGTAGACCCATTTGTTACATGATGTAAAAGAGATATTCCATTTTAGATTAAACACTATCACTTAAAATAGAAAGAGAAACTTATAACCCAAATAGATCTATCCAAAAGTTCTACCACTAAAATTAACCGTAATTATTAGTGTATCATGCAACATATTTTGATTTTAAATATTTATTAAAGATAACGGCATAATACTTTTTCAATGATTTATTAAAATATTAGGTATGCCAAAAATTCAAAAAACTAAAAAAACTCTGTTTAATAAAAATTTATTTCTTACTGAAGTCCATGAAGATTTATGTATACTGCGCATGCAACTAGTGATTTAATTTTAACGTTGATTGATAGATATCAATCAACGTATTGAAATTATAGACGTTGTCACATTTTATATAGATTTCCCCTACTATATAATTGTATGTCAACAAGTTAACAAATAAAAATAAATTAATAAATAAATTATTATAAAATGCTTAAATTTGTCTGAGACTAGACACTTGGCTGCTAATTATGTTTTGCTATCAGTTAGTACCAGTGTTAGCAACCCTGAAGAGTGAAATTATTGTGCTAGGGTCGTAAAATTATAGTAAATTTGAAAAAATTATAGTAGATTAGAAAAAATAACCGCCAAATTCAATTTTATCGCATTTTATATCGGAAGGCGAGAGCGGCGACCTTTTTTTTTTTTTGCTCGCCAGTTGTCAAAATGCCGGAGGACTATATATATATTGAAATCACGATTGATCAGCAGTCATCTACTGTATCAGCAGTCATCATTTCGGCGCCAAATGAACATTTTGAAATTAATTACGAAAAATTTGTTTTTTCGGTCTAAAAATATGGTTTATAAAAATTATAATAGATTTAAGAAATTATAGTAGATTTAAGGATTATTGTAAAGGCATGATAGTACATAGTAAAAAGGATGTAATTATAGTATGTCTACTATAATTATAGTACGGTTGCTAACCCTGGTTAGTACAGGGTCGGCAACCTTTCTTGGATGGCGGGCCATTTAAAAAAAATTATTTTTAAACGGGCCGCACAGTCAAATATTTTATAATTTAAGTATGTAGCTTAAATAGGTTTTCTCCTTTTAGCAAATTTTCGAATCGAAAATTCAGTTATTAGAGCCACAGTCAAAACGCCGGGAACATAATAGAAATTTGTTGTGAAATCCCTAGAAGTCGAAAATTATATTCACTAAAATTCATACGTATGTATTTATGTTTCCGCGTGATAACTCTCGAACGAAACATCCTGTTGCGACGAAATTTGGTGAAAATGTAGGAAGTTCAAAAATCTTGGATAAGTTCTTCAGTCAAACAGGTCCGATGCCTAGAAATGGTTTTTTAGACATTTTTCGTGGAAAAAATTAGTTTTTTGGCCAAAATTTCCCCAAGTTCAAAAGCTTTTGGGACACCGTTAGAAAGAGGAGAAAAAATCACAAAAAAAGATTTTCAAACAATTATTCTGTGTCAACTAGTTTCCAAGAAAAACTAATTTTTGTAAACGAAAATTCGCTATGTTATGCAGGATGCTCCGACAGGGGAAACGACGAAAATATTTAATAACAATTTTATTTACATATTATAATATCGAAAAACAAACAAATACAGAGTATACTTAACTGTGAATAAGCAGAACAAATTGTTCAAAACAATATTTTGTTGCTTGGTGGGTCGCATACAAATTTGCAAAGGGTCACATGTGATCCGCGGGTCGCGGGTTGCCGACCCCTGAGTTAGTAGGTTATCGCTACGGTTTATATAATTTAACACATATATTAACGATTGCTCTGCTAAGTGATTAAAACGCATTGTAAGTCCAAAAATTGGCGACCGGTTTAAAACCCATTTTTACTACTTACTATTCCTATGTAGACCGACGTTATCTCTATGAATTTACCGGATTGGCTGGAGTGCCTGAATCATATTAAGTCATCGGCAAGAAGTTGAAAAATACTTTTGTTGTTTAATTGGCTAAATTGTTCCCAGATTGCTCCTTTGAGATCAGTAATTGTTTCACCTGTGACTTAATTAATTAATTAGTTACTTTTAAAGAAAAAAAATTTTTCCCGTTATTTCAGTTATCAAAATGGCGTAAAATGGATTTTTTTTATGCAATTTATTTGATTTAAAAGCTAAATACTAATTTTTTTTTTGAATAATTATAAGCGAAAACAGGCCAAGGAATAAAATTTATTCGTTAGGGAAAATAATTTCCCTATTTTCGTATAATATATATTACATTAAATCCATAAAAACGATTGATTGTGTAGAACCCTACTTGGGTAAGAGCAATTTGCACTTCACGCCTTTTTTTAACACTTGTGTTATAAGAAACCTTAATCTTTACTATTATAATACTTATAGATAGTATAAAAAATTGTAAGATTTAATATTTTAACTAATTAAAACTAGAAACTTAGTTTTCATTTTAGCGAATTTTCAGAATAGAAATTCAGCTATTATTTTTTCTAAATATATATTTTAATAAGTGTTAATTATTTTTGTTATTTGTTTATAGTTCCATCAGACAAGCTTATAATAGTTAGTCGACGTGAATGGTTAGCACAACCGCCGTTCGAAATAGATCTCCGACAGAAACGAGCTGATTTAGTTATAATATGTAAGTAAATTATTCAAATATTAATTATTTATTTTATTATACAGTTAGATAATGGCGGGCGATCGATGGAAGCAAAGAAACCATTTCTTCCCTTTAAAAGATCATATCTTTTCTAAAAAACATTTCCATATCAGCACTCTTTAAAAATTTATTAATTTTATTCAGTTAACTAAATTAATACTTATTTATGCAATAAGTTAAGAGTGATCGCAAATTTGTCAAACGAGGCCGCAGGCCGAGTTGTACAATTGCGACGAGTGAAGAAAAACACTCATTTTGCACGAGTTGCATACAATATTTTTTTCAATTCTGAATTAAAATGAAAAAAAAAAAATTAGCGAAAAATGGAAAAAATTATTTCAATTTTTTAAAGGTTTGATAGCTACATTAAAAAAAAAAAACGTCGTGAGCAGCGGGGCCCCATCACGGAAGTCGAATTTTCCCCTGCATCTTCGGTATTGAATGTCTACAAGAGATTTGTCATTTTGGTGGTTTCAAAACTGATGATGAGTGTCGTGCTGATCGGGTCTTTAAAAAAAGGTAAGTTTTTAAGGGCTGAGTTTTAGTAAATTTAAATTTTATGCCGATAGCAGTTAACAGGAAAAAAGCCAACACAATTCGTACGAGAGCATTCCTACCCATGCTTATCTGCCAATTGCCTTTGTGTTTTATTTTTAGATATTAAAAAAGGACCTAATAGTGAAATGGAATGCCTTTATGGAAATATATTTTCTATTAAAAAATCCAAAATTTATATTTTATAAATAAAAACTTACTTTAATAATATTTTTTTAGTCGAATTTTTCCTTGAAAAAATTAGACTAATACAGCCTATACGACAAGAACGGGACGAGGCGAGAGTAAGGGCGCTATTCGTTTTCGGACCCATAGAACACGATTCTGATATATATATATATATATATATATATATATATATATATATATATATATATATATATATATATATATATATATATATGTATATTCTGATATATATATATATATATATATATATATATATATATATATATATATATATATATATATATATATATATATATATATATATATATATATATATACCAACTGCGCCAGTTAAATAACACGTTTCGCGTTATTTATTAAAAAAAATTTATTTTCTTTTTGTTACAATAATAACATTAGAATAATTAGCTTTTCGAACAACTCGGAGATAGTTCTTGTATCAAATCGAGACTAAATCTAAATCTTTAGTTGTGGTGACAACTATTTATGTTTTTTGAGAAGCTAACTATCTGTTAAATTTGACTATTTCAGAGTTGTTGTTACAATTTGCTTATTTAGTATAAAAATACAGATACATATTAAAACTGATAATAATAATTAGAACAATAAGTATTATAAGCTGTGATTTGCTTAATAAGTCTTTTCACAAGCTCAGTGTGTTTGTATATTGTCAACAATATTATAAGGAAATGAAGGAATAAGGATTTGAAGAATTGCATTATAAGCTTTTTCGCACGTTACAATATTAGATAGTGTTTATATGTTAAATACTATAGTAGGTATACATAACTCTTCCCCCCCCCCTAAGATAAGGCCGATGGCCATAAGAACTTGACCTTCTTATCCTGTGCAGCAGGAGCGTAATGTAGTTGGATTGGAGTTGTGGTAGTCGAATTTTTCTTAATGCGGCAGATGATTGTGATTATACTTGAAATGGTGATTGCTACGATAAGTATGTATGTGGTAGACGTATAAACGTGTCCTTTTGTTTCCAGGACTTCCAATTTTTCTCGATTTTCGATGTGGTGTGATTGTAGTTTTGGCACATCCAATTTTTCTTCATATTTGGAAACGTAGATTTGTAAATTGTATACAGGCAATAAGTGGACTTGGTTATTGAAATTAATAACTTGATTTGTGTAAGTAATTTCGTTAATAATTATACTGCAATTTTTGTAGTAAATTAGGACGGTTCCCGTAATGTTTCGTTTATTGATGCCACACGTGGTTGATATTTCCAGATTGTTTGAATTTTTTATAATTATATAGTTGTCGTGAATTGATTTTATTACTGTAGTGTTTTTGTCGTTTTGGTAAGGACAGCTTGCTTCTTGACCAAGGAAGATGTTTCCAAGACATTTGGAATGTTTTATTAACTTTATTCCATTGTCCTTTGGTTGGCAGATGAAAAGTTGCTCTATTTTAGGACATTTATCGTCTCTTAAATACAATTCGAACTCATTCATTAATGCATCAAGTTTGGTTAATTTTATCGTTTTTAAATCAGGTGTAGGTAAGGATTCTAATTGATTAAGTTTATATTTTTGGGGATAGAAACTTGGGATTCGAATATTAAAAATTATTTTCGTGTCATTGTAATAAGCTTGTAAGTTCAAAAATTCATAAATTTGTTCAAATGAGGAAATCGGTATTTCTTGATGTATAAGTGACAGGAAAGCGTGATCTAATTCGTTTGGTAACAGAATAGTTTTGGATACGACATTTAGTCTAGCTAAATTGATTGATTCGATGATTTGTTTGAAGTGATCATTGAGAGTATTAATATTATAATTCAGTTGATAAAAGTATTGCATAAATTTGAAATCATCTTCTGCAACCCTGTTTAATTGTGATGAATATGATTTCAAGTAAGTGTTAATTATTTCCTGTTGTTCGTTAATGTGTTTCGTTATATTTTCAAAACGTTCTATCATTTGTGCATTAATAAGAGTCTGTTTATTTAATTGATCAACTGCATTTTTTTGATTAGATTGTAATAATTGAATATTTTTGTTAATTTCTATAGCATCATCATTATCCATGTTTCCAGTAATTGTTTTAATCAAACTCCCCAAGGCATTAATTAAAGCCCGTTTCATTAATTTTCTTGGGTATATTATACGAAAGTTATTTTCTAATGTTTTATATTTTAAATGTAAAATATTAATTGTTCTGTTTGCAACTGATTTTTGTGTGAGAAGATTTATTGATTCCTTAATGTAGTTCATGTTTTCCTTATATTTGTCTAAGTCAATTATGTGAATGTAATAGTCATGATTCCTGATTACTCGTGCCTGGCGTAGGTTCATTATCATCAGCCCGTGGTTGTTCGTCACGTCGTTCAATTCTATTTTTTGTGTTATTGTTACCGTTACTAGGGCGAGTCTGAAATTTAGGAGGTCTCTTTAGTTTTTGTTTATGAAGTTTTCTATTCTTACTATCCCTAATCGTAATTCTATTTATATTTTTAACTGTAACCTGTTTAAATTTTGAATGCAACTTATTAATGTCTGTTTTCTGTAAGATCCGTTTCTGAATTGGGATCATAATTTAGCGGGTTTTCTCTATTATTATTTAACTTTTCTAATTTCTTGTTTTTGTTTTGTAATGTGTGTTGATGAACTTTGTCGAGAAGTTCTTGCTGTTTTTCTCTTATATCTTGCGGATTAGGTTTTAATTGTATGTTATATTTACGCCCAAAAAATAATTCAAACGGTGTATATTTAGTTGTTGAGTGGATTGAATTATTATAGGTAAAAATAGCTTCAAGGAGTTTTTGTTTAGGTCTTTCGGGTGGAGAATAGTCTGTACATGTGTTGTGTACTATTCGGTATATTTCCAAAAGCGTAGAATGGAACCTCTCTATTAGTGAATTAGAGTTGGAGCTTCTGACGGAAGTAATGTGTAATTGAATGTTATAATTTTCACAGAAAGCTTTAAATCTAGTGGAATCGAATCCTTTTTCCGAATCAACAATAAGGTTAGTTGGTTGTCCGTATGTGACAATGAATTTAGATAGTGCTTCAACTAAGTGTACACTATTACGGGTTTCTAGCATATACGCTTGGGCAAATTTGGAAAATTTATCGATTATGGTGAAGATTGGATTTTTCTCAATATAAAAGATGTCACAATGTACAATTTTTAACGATCTGGCTGGTGTCTGTGTTAATTCGAATTTCTGTTTAGGAGGTCTACGGTCATACTTATTTTCGTTACATATTTTACAGTGAAAAATTATGTACGAAACTTTAGATTTTTAATTTGGAAAATAGTATTCACGTTTCAGATGAGCGATTGTTTCAACTATTCCTCTATGTCTGCTTGTGTGGTGATAGTCATTTATAATACGATCTTGTTCGTCTTCATTTTCTATATCCGTTACTATTTAAGTGCACCTAATGAGTTTAAATTGTCGTCCTTGGGAAAAGTATTCAGAATAAAAGTTTTGAAAATTGATTGAACAAATTATCGTCTTCGCAATAAACAGCTGTTAATTTTTTAGGAGATAAAAATTCTTTAAAAATAATGATAAATGTGCGTTCGTCGTAATTTGGAAATTGAAAATATTGTCTACGTTTTGTTTTGAAAAGTACCATTAGTCGTCTATTTGGTTGGTCATTACTTTGTTTAAGTACAATTTGTTCGTTGAAGTCGTTAAGTGGATTTTCTGGAATTCTGATTAATGAAGTAGCGTCTTCGTCAGCGCTATGTATTGTGTCGTTATTAGTGTGTCTGGTAGTGTGAGAAGAAGTATTTCTAGATGTTTCGTTATTGTTTGCTTCTATTTGTACTCTAGAAAGGGCATCAACGTTCGTATTTGCACGGCCTGATTTGTGGATGATTGAGTAATCATACTCCTCAAGCTTAAGGCGCCATCTAACGAGTTTGCTGTTTGGCTCCTTTAGAGACATTAGCCAAGTTAACGGTTTATGGTCCGTTATAATTTTGAACTTTCGTCCAAATAAGCACGGTCTAAAGTACTTAACCGCCCAAACAATAGCAAGAAGCTCCTTCTCAATCATCGAGTAGTTTTGTTCAGTTTTCTTTAAAGTCCGACTAGCGTAACAGACTGGTTTGTCTTGTCCGACTGGTCCTTGGGACAATACGCACCTAATGCAATATTGCTTGCGTCAGTAGTCAAATTGAAAGGCCTAGAAAAGTCTGGATATTCTAAAATTGGTTCGTCCGTCAAGAGTTGTTTACACGTTTCAAAACACTTGATATATTCAGATGTTAATTTTATTGTTTCACCTTTCCTTAAGCACTGTGTCATGATCTTTGTGAGTCGAGCAAAGTCTTTAATGAACTTCCGATAATAGCCAAGTAATCCCAAAAAGCTTTTTATTTCTTTTTGTGTCTTTGGTATTGGAAAATTCATTATAGCTTTAATCTTATCAGGATTTGGTCGTACACCCTTGTTAGATACAATATGGCCAAGAAAAGCTACTTCTTTGTGTAAGAATTCGCTTTTGTCCAACTGCACTTTAAGATTTGCTCCTTTAAGTTTTTCAAAGACCTTTTGAAGATTTACAATGTGCTCTTGAAGGGAAGTTGAGTAGACAATAATGTCATCCATATATATAAGACAGACTGACCCTTGGAGCTCTCGGAGAACATTGTCCATTACCCTTTGAAAGGTAGCTGGAGCATTTTTTAACCTGAATGACATCCGGACATACTCATAATGGCCACTGTCTACAGAAAAAGCTGTCTTCTGACAGTTTTATCAACTTCCATTTGGTGAAAACCACTCGCCAATTCAAGTTAAAATACATGCTTTTCCTTAATTTGTCAAGTATTTCTGTGATGTTCGGTAAGGAATATCTATCCTCTATTGTCTTTTCATTCAATTTCCGATAGTCCACTACAAGTCTCCACTTTTGTTTTCCACTGGCATCTTTCTTTTTTGGAACAATCCAAATAGGAGAAGACCAGGGAGAATAACTAGGACGAATGATTTTTTGTTTTAATAAGTCGCTTATTTGTCGCCTAACCTCATCTTTGTGGATGTGAGGATATCTATATGACTTGGTGTAAATAGGAATATCGTCTTTTGTCGTTATTTTGTGTTTTATTTCGTTCGTAAATATTAAATCTGTTCCTTCCTTGTAAAAAATGTCTTCAAACTGATTACATAATTTAATTATAGCCCTACGTTCTTCATCATTGAGATGATCTACTCTGATTTGTGATGTAATATCGTTTGGTATTTGATTTGATTGAGATGATATATTAAAATTATTAAATTCAATAAATTCTGTTAGAGGTTGGACTTTAATGGGTTGATTAATAAAGAATGTTTGTGTATTGTTAGAGGTATTAGTTACTTCAAGCTGACTATGCCAGTCTACAGCTAAGTAAATGCCTTCACTTATAATAAATGTATCGTTTATTAATAGATTTGAGCGTTACTTTATGGTATTCCATATTTGTTTATTATTTACAAATGTATCGTTATTTTTAAATTGTTTTACATAAATGTCTTCGTTTTTTACGTCAACAGGTAATTTTATTATTTGTTTGGTGAGGCCAGGGATTTGGAAATGTGCAGATTTGTAATTTGGTTTAAACAAAAGAGGAATACGTACATTTGGTGTCTCTAATACTTTATCTTTTAAATTCACTTTAGCTCCCAAATTAGTCAAAATATCTAAACCAATGAGTCCATCAAAATAATTATGAAATTTAAACAATAAAAACTTTGAAATGCCTGGTGCATTAAATTCAATAAAATTTGGAATGGATTTTTGTTCGTCAATTTTGTGTTCATTTAAAACAGATGTAATTATGGTTGGTTCAATTTTTTCTCTATCATGTGGATCTATTAATTCAGGGTTCAAAAAGGATGAAGATGCACCGATATCAATCAAAAATTTTAGGGGACGTTCGAAAGGTGAGGAAATGTGGATGTAGGGTAGAATATTACCGTGTTTGTTAATATCTAGGTAGCCGAGTTGCTCGAGGCACTCTTCTGAAAATTTTCGTCTATTTCTTGTGTAACTGTATTGTCGTCGCCCTGATTTTCGTCAATATAGTATTGATCTAATTGGGGTTCGTAATTCTGTGATTGATAGTAATCGTTATTGTTAGCATTACTAGCAGATGGTTGGTCTACATTGTGAACTCTACTAGTAAAATTGGGAGGTCCGGTAGATTTGAAAAAGTTATTTTGATTTTTATTAAAATGTTGCCGTGTATTACCTGAACCTATATCCATTGTGTGTATTATTTGGTGTGTAGTTGTGTATAATTTGGTTGTGTATAAGGTTGTCTGAATGGGTTTTGAGGTGTTACATGTGGTTGAAATTGTGGACGTGGTGTAAACGATGTGCGTGTGTATTATATGAATTAGGTGGAATAATTGATCTGGGTATCATTATTGGCTTTACTGGTTTCTTAAATTTTTTGTGTCAAATTATTTGATTTTATGTAGTAACAATTCTGTTCTTTGATGCAATATGAGAATGCATCCATAAGAGTTTAAGGTTGCATAGATCGTATTGTTGAACGTAATGGTTCCCGTAATCCAGAGGAATACGTTTAAACACATGTCACCATACAGTGACTGTTTTGCCCTAATTACTTCTTGATTTGTTTCGTGAATTTTTATGTAGTTCGTTATTGTTGAGAATATTTCAATGATTTTGCTATAGAACATTTCAACTGTGTCTGTGGATTGTTGTTTCAAATAATGAAGGTCTCTAATAAGTGATGTTTCATTTCTTTTGTCGCTATAGTGGGTTATTAAATTTTGTTTAATTTCTTCCCAAACAATTGGTGTTCCATACATATTGAGAACCTCATTTGCTTGGTCAGTAATTTTATTCCTAATTGCTCTTAATAAAATTTTACCATAAGGGCTATTTATTACTGCGGGTGATAATAAAGAAATAACCTCCTCTACGTTGTTAATAAAGTCATAGAGAGTTCTTGGATTTCCATTGAATTTTGGCAAATCCTTTATAGCGTCTGGTTTTTTTTAAATTAGCAACAATGTCAGCAGGTGTAATTGTCTGTTGAGTCATTATTGTACTTTTGGTATTTTCGTTAACAATTAAATTACTTAAACTATCAATTAAATTACTTGCATTAGTATTTGAAAAATTTGTGCTCAAATCAATATTTAATTCGTTAGGTAAATCAATATTTAATTCAATAGTACTTAAACTAATAGGCTTAGAAGGTTGATCCTGCTTTGTATTCTGCAGCGAATCAGAATCAATACTAGCCAGACCGTTTTCACCGTAAGCCGCGGTGTTTTGAGAAGTGTCCCGATTATAAGGAGTTGAACGAAAGGATAGCGGTTTATTTTTGATAGGATTTGGCATTAAAATGAATGAGCGAAAATTGCATAAGATTGACTTACATGAACCATAGGTTGAGTATTTCCAGTGATAAACCGTCACGGGTACTCAGCAAGATCCAGGAAGTTGTAGATTCGCCTTGATCCAAACGTTTGAAAACGACCAGAAATCTGTAATCCAGTTGAGTGTGTCCGCGGGGAAAGCCTCTTTTCCTTGGTATACCGCCAAAGTTGAAGAAACGACTTGATAAACCGTCAATTGGTGTAATTCACGACTTTAACCACTCGCGAAAATTGCTCAAAAAATATCGTACCGACTGCGCCAATTAAGTAACACGTTTCGCGTTATTTATTAAAAAAAATTATCTTCTTTTTGTTACAATAATAACATTACAATAATTAGCTTTTCGAACAACTCGGAGATAGTTCTTGTATCAAATCGAGACTAAATCTAAATCTTTAGTTGTGGTGACAGCTATTTATTTTTTGAGAAGCTAACTATCTGTTAAATTTGACTATTTCAGAGTTGTTACAATTTGCTTATTTAGTATAAAAATACAGATACATATTAAAACTGATAATAATAATTAGAACAATAGGTATTATAAGCTGTGATTTGCTTAATAAGTCTTTTCACACGCTCAGTGTGTTTGTATATCGTCAACAATATTATAAGTAAAAGAATTTGATACTGTATTGGAAGAATTGCATTATAAGCCTTTTCGCACGTTACAATATTAGATAGTGTTTATATGTTAAATACTATAGTAGGTATACATAACTATATATATATATATATATATATATATATATATATATATATATATATATATATATATATATATATATATATATATATATTCCCGCTATCTTTGACATGTGAGAGCCCCCCTATGGAAGGGGAGAGTTGAAATTTGGTAAGTGGGGTTTATTCCGATGTACAACAATACTATTAAAATGGGGTCAAATTTTGGATCTGCCCCAACTTTTAAGGAGGTGGTGGGGGGGGGGGGGCAACAAAACAATAAAACTTTTCCAACCTGGTTGGAAATAATGTTTCGGTCAATTATCTACAACATATCCAAAATTCAGCTTCCTAGGATGATTTGGAGGGAGTAGAGGGGCAAAAAAGTACTTTGGCTAGATCTAACACGCCCACAGTACCCCAGAATTAACGGAGACGGTTGAAATTTGGTATCTTGATAAAGTTCGTACCTAGGGTGTGCTTTTTGGAGTTTTTAATATTTTACCCCCACTTTCACTATTTTTAAGTTACAATTTTCATGCTTTTTCGACGTTTTTGAAGTATGTCCCACTCGCACAGGTCACCCAAATAAACTTAGAGGGCTGAAATTTTGTATTCGGATTGAGTTAGTATCAAGGGGGTACCTTTTGGGGGTCTCAACTTTTAACCCTTACCTTCACCATTTTTATACCAAAAAAAACATGATTTTTCTTGTTTTTTGTGTACGGATTGAGTTAATAGCCAGCCACTGCTTTTTGAAAGTTTCAACTTTTACGCCCACAATTTTTAACGCCAATATTCCCTTAATTTTTTTGATTTTTTTCTAACACGCCTAGAGACTCTCTGAGCAAACGTAGAGGGCTGAAATTTTGTACATGTATTGAGTTAGTATCCAGTTAGTGCCTTTTGGGGATTCCACAGTACTTTTCTCCCCACTTCTCCCATTTTTACATCGGAATTCAACGGTATTGTTAAATGTGTTTAAAATGCTTTATTTTTATACTATAATCGAAGTAGGCGTATAGTAAATTTAAAAATTTTAAAAAAATGAACTTACTTATAACAAATGCAATAGGTACATACATATTATAGTATATTATTCAACAAGTTGGTAATGATAGCTATTATTCACGATGATGAAATTGCGACACGAGCCGAGCTTGCGAGGCACGTGTCGTAATGCATCTGAGTGAGTAATAGCCATTGCAAGCGAGTAGAATACGATATTTTTTCTACGACCTTTCCTGTTTGATCTAAATAAAATTGAATATAAATTTTAAATCAAAAGAATACAATTTTTAATCTATTTCTAATTTCATTAAATGTGTATATATGTACAAACAATGAAAAAAAATACAAGTTACTTTGTTTACTTACATGTTACTACGCAAACTATTCGAAATTAAAAATTGATACGTATATTATACACAAAACAAAAGCCAGCCCATTGAATTATGGTTAATACGGCGATTTCATTGGTCAAAAAGGTATTGAGTAATGAAAATTCCTCCACACCTTTGAATAATGCCTAGCTTTCTCAACAATTAACGGATATGTAATGAGTGTGTTCTTTAACAGGAGTAGAAAAAGTAATTTAAAAATGTTATTAAAGTTATGGTCCATTTCAGCTAAATTTAACTATGCTTCATCACTTATGAATTTAAATAATTTCCGTTTTCTTGGCTTTATATCTTTCATTATTGCACTTACGTAAATTTTAAAATTGCAGTTTGTTTTTAAAAAAGAATAGAAGATTGATTTGTTTTGAATGTAACAATTATCTAATTTTCTAACCTTGACTCATGATCAATTTTATTTGAAATAGGGTATACTTTTTATTTATTAAGTAGGAATTTTGGATTTTTTGGAAAGAAAAAATATCTTCAAGTCCGTTTTTTAATATTTAAAAAAAAATTAAAGGGTATTGGTAGGTAAGCATGGGTAGGAATGCCCTTGTACGTATGTGTTTCTATTGAATTTGAATTGTGTTAATTTTTTTTTGCTGCTAGCTCCTATCGACATAAAATTGAAATTTTTTTTCCTTGTAACTGCTATCGGTATAAAATTAAAATTTATTGAGATTCAGCCCTTAAAAACTTAAACCCTTTTAATAGCCCCGATCAGCCGGACACTTATCATCAGTTTTTAAACCAGCAAAATGACAAATCGCTTGTAGACTTTCAATCACATTTAGATATCTTGAAGATATCGAGATATCGAAGATGAAGGGAAAAATTAGACTTCCGTGATGGGGCCCCGCTGCTCACGGCGTTTTAGCGAATTTCGAAAACTCGAAATTCAGCTATTACAGCCGGTGTCATGACGCGACCTAAGCCCGGGACCCTAACAGAAATATGTTTTGAGGTCCCTAGAATACTTATATTATATTTATATATATGTGTCCGTGATATATATATATATATATATATATATATATATATATATATATATATATATATATATATATATATATATATATATATATATATATATATATATATATATATATATATATTTATGTCTCCACGTGATAACTCTCGAATGAAACGTTTAATGACCATGAAATTTTGTGTGCGTACTGAAGACTAGATTGGCTCGGCTAAGTTCGTTAGCCAGACACGTCGGATGCCCAGAAGTAGGTTTTTCGGGCATTTTTGTCAGCAAAATGAGTTTTTTGCCAAAATTAAGCAATTTTTCATTTTCTTTTTAACACCAAGCCAAAGTCAAAGCCAATATACGTAAAAAATGTTTTATACCGTTGCTCTAAATTAATTACTTTTCGAGAAAAATTAGGAAATATGTCGTTCTCCATTTCACTCGCACTCATATTCTTTTTTTTTTCTGTCTCATTTTTGGCGATCCTATTTTCGAGAAAAAAAAAAACGCCTTATAAGTGACGTGTCATGATTTTTTTAATCCAGTTTAACGATTTAGTTATATTCTATTTCTCTTAGTTGAATACGATTTTGTATATCTTTGTTCCATTTTTTTGTAAAAAATTCTCAAGAAAATTTGTTTTATGTTAAAAACGTTTGATTATGTTCATATGGACTTAAAACTAGTAACATTTTGGTACAATCGCATAAAAATTACATTAAAACACATTCAAGCAACGTACGTCCAACATATTCAGTTTTATTGCTTCTACGCATTCAATTTTTTTTCTTTTTATTTGACAAATAAAATTAAAATGAATGCCTACATACATACACTTATATATAAAAATTTAACATATTCTTTTTTCATAGCTTTTAGTGAAAATTTTTCTTAGTAAGAAGTTGGAAAATTTTACTTAAATGTGAATGTCAATCACGAATCAACGAAAATCTGTGAAAAGAAATACATCCAGCAAAAATTTGCTACGATTTAAACTCAGTTTTCAAACGGGTGTTGTCTGTTATTATCCTAAAAAAATCCGAAACTTTTATTTTCAGTTACGGTACTTTTATACGGTTTCAGTTTCGGATATTTAATTATTTCGGATATCAGTAGTTTTGTTACGGTTACGAATATCCATAACATCCCTAATGTAAATGTTTGTCAGTCCAACTTCATCGAGAGAAAGTTAGTTATTTTCGAATTTCGGAAGAACACGTTTATAAACATCTGTTTTTATAAGTACGTATTATCAAATAAACACATTTAGTTTGCAATTTTTTAATAATTAGTTTCCACGATACTGAAATTATCTATCCATTTGAAAAGTGGGATCCAGTGATGTACATTGGCACTACAAAAGTGTGGGTGAAAAATTTCATTTTCACTTTCACTGAAATTATGTCATAAACTCATATTTTCAGAATTTATTCGTTTGACAGAAAAATTCTAAATTATTAGAAAAGCCAAATAATTAATAACAATTAAAATAAAAATTGAAAACAGAAAACACTTATGTATATTTGTATTTTTATAAAAACATGTAGGTATTATATTTTATATGCACTTTAAATAAAACGTCAAATTTCACACGTTGTTACTTTTAAATTTCACTCAAAATACCCATAAAAATTAAAACTTAAAGTTTATAAAATTCACAATCCGTGTAGAGTGTCCATACGTCTTGGTTTTCCTGGATTTGTCACGGTTCTAGCTCCGTTGTCCCGGTGTCCCGACAGACTTTTTCAAGACGTCCATTTGTCCCGGTTTTTCAAACTACTAATTTTTTATTTTCATCATCTAATAAGTACACTATTTTTCATTTTAAATAACGAATAGTTCGATATTATATTGAAAGATCAACACTAGGTTCATTCACAACCAAACCTAAAAATATTTTTAAAAAATTAATTACTTATTAAATTTTCTTAGTTTTTTCGATATTACCTTAACCAAGAAATTCCAAAAAAACATTTACTTTTCTTAACTTTTAATCATACATGTACCTACATAAATAAATTGTAACATTATTTTGCTTGCCTTTATTATACTGAAGTTTCTGAACAATTAAAAATTACAATGACTGGAATTTTATTCAAATTTTTAAATAAAGTAGTTAAGTAACGCGGACACTGATAGCGCCACTAATACAGAAATTGCCAACATTTAAATGTTCATATTTTAATACATTTTTCTTGAAAATAAAATTGTATATGAAGCTCACTTTCATAAGAAATTTTATAAAAATTTAAAAAATATCTTTTTTTCTTAGAACAGGGGGCGATTTATTTTGAAAAAAAATTAATATTTTAAATAAAGAGCCATTAATAGGTAATCTATACATATAATACTGTTCTAACGAAACCGTTTCTGTATACGGAATATTTTTTGAAAATTGTGCTGATACTGTAAATAGTTATCGATGTAGATATTAAAACAGCGATTTTTAAAATTTTTGTCTGTCTGTCTGTCTGTTTGTCTGTTCACGTATCACGCAAAAACCACTGGATGGATTTTAATGAAATTTGGTGTGTTGATAACTTATTACCCGGGTCAACATCTAAGATACTTTCTACTTCAGCAAAATGTCTCATTCCCACGGGAAAATGGAAAAACCATGTTGAGCATGTGTACACAATACGCAAAAACTATTGAACGGATTTTAATGCAGTTTGGTGTGGTGATAACTTATTATCTGAGTCAACATCTGAGATACCTTCTATTTCGGGAAAATATTTCATCCCCACGGGAAAATAAAAAAACTTTTTGAGCATGTGCACATATTACGCAAAAACTATTGAAGGGATTTTTATGAAATTTGGTGTAGTGATAACTTATTACCTGCGTCAACATTTAGGATACTTTTTATTACGGGAAAATATTTCCTTCCTTCGGGAAAATACAAAAATTATTTTGAGCATGTGCATGTATACTTAAAACTATTGTTCTATGCGAATGCCTTATAATTACTATACTTATATACTTCTCATTTATTAAAATAAATTTACCATAATACAAAATTTCTGGAGGCTAACTCTATTTTAAATTACGTTAGAAATTTCGAAAATTTGATTGCCTATATTTCCGAGAAATTCATTTTGGAATGAAACTTGTTATATTAATAGGATAGGATACTAGTTTGGGATGTAAATATAATAAAACAATGAAACGTTGGAAGTCCAAAAATCTTGTATGAGTTCTCCAGCCAGACACGTCCGATTCCAAAAACCTCAAAAAAATGAGTTTTTTGCAAAAATTTGACAAAATTTAAAAGGTTTTCCAATTTTTTTACATTGTGGTAAAGAACGAAGAAAATCACAGAAGATACATTTTGAACCATTATTCTAGGTAAGCGGGTTTTCGAGAAAAAGTAGCTTTTATGATCGGAAATTCGCTATGTTATGCAGATGCTGCGACAGGGGTATTTTTATATTACAGTATTTATTACGGTTAGTTCACTTTTTTTCTAAATTTACCTTGCCTACTTATATTGGTTTTAAAATAAATCATTTTTACCAGGTATACCAATACCATTGAATTCCGATGTAAATATGGGAAAAGTGGGGGCCAGGATATGTGGAATCCCTAAAGGGCACACCCTCGATATTAACTGAATACAGATACAAAATTTCAGCCTTCTAGGTTTACTCAGAGAGTCTTTAGGTGTGTCTCTAGAAAATATGCAAAAAAATCAAGGAAATATTGGCGTAAAAATCGTGGCGGTAAGGGTTAAAAGTTGAAACCCTCAAAAAGCAGTGGCTGGCTATTAACTTAACCTATACACAAAATCATCCCTCTAGGTTTATTTGGAGAGATTTTGACCCGAACAAAACTGTTAATAAAAAACAAGAAAAATCATGTTCTTTTTGGTATAAAAATGATGGGGGTAAAGGTTAAAAGTTGAGACCCCAAAAGGCACCCCTTGTTGCTAACTAAATCCGAATACAAAATTTCAGCCCTCTAGGTTTATTTGGGTGACCTGTGCGAGTGGTACAAACTTCGAAAACGTCGAAAAAGCATGAAATTGTAGCTTAAAAATGGTGGGGGTAAAATATTAAAACCTCCAAAAAGCACAAGCTAGGTACGAACTTAACTTTATCAAGATACCAAATTTCAAACCTTTACGTTAATTCTAAGGGGCTGTGGGCGTTTTAGATCTAGGTAAAATACTTTTTAGCCGAATTTTTCCTTGAAAAAATTAGACTTATACAGTCTATACGACAAGAACGGGGAGAGGCGAGAGTAGGGGCGCTATCCGTTTTCGGACCCGTAGAACACTAATATGTAGAAAAAAATGTCTGATATATATATATATATATATATATATATATATATATATATATATATATATATATATATATATATATATATTCCCGCTACCTTTTAGTATGTGTAGGGCCTAATACGCCCCCAGGCCCCCAGAATTAACGTAGAGGGTCGAAATTTGGTGTGTTGATAAAGTTCGTACCTAGGTTGTGCTTTTTGGAGGTTTTAATATTTTACCCCCACCCCCTCATTTTTAAGCTACAATTTCATGCATTTTCGACGTTTTCAAAGTTTGTACCACTCGCACAGGTCACCCAAATGAACCTAGAGGGCTGAAATTTTGTATTCGGATTGAGTTAGTATCAGGGGGGTGCCTTTTGGGGGTCTCGACTTTTAACCCCTACCCCCACAATTTTTATACCCAAAAGAACATGATTTTTCTTGTTTTTTAACAGTTTCGTTCGGGTCAAAATCTCTCCAAATAAACCTAGAGGGCTGAAATTTTGTGTACTGGTTAAGCTAATAGCCAGACACTGTTTTTTGGAGTTTTCAACTTTTAACCCTTACCCCTACGATTTTTACGCCAATATTTCCTTAATTTTTTGCTTGTTTTCTAACAAGTCTAGAGACTCTCTAAGGAAACCTAGAGGGCTGAAATTTTGTACGTGTATTCAATTAGTAGCCAGCTAGTACCTTTGAATTGAATGCTATTGTTAAATGTGTTTTAAATGCATTATTTTTATTCTAAATACAAATAGGCGAATAGTAATTTTAAAAAATTTAAAAAAAAGTGAACTTACTTTTATAACAAATGAAATACATACATATTAAGTAATTTAAAAATGTTTTTAAAGTCACTGTTTATTTATAAATTAGGAATTTTGGATTTTTATTATTTATAAAATAGAAATTTTCGATTTTTTTGGAAAGAAAGAATATCTTTATAAAGGCGTTCCAGTTTACTATTTAAGTTCCTTTTTTAATATTTAAAAATAAAACACAAAGGCAATTGGCGGATAAGCATGGGTAGGAATGCCCTCGTACGAATTGTGTTGGCTTTTTCCCTGTTGACTGCTATCGGCACAAAAATGAAATTTACTGAGATTCAACCCTTAAAAACTTAAAACCTTTTTTTAAAGCCCCGATCAACCGTACACTCATCATCGGTTTTGAAACCACCAAAATGACAAATCGCTTGTGGACTTTCAATTACATTTCGCTTGTAGACACTCAGTACCGAAGATGAAAGGAAAAATTCGACTTCCGTGATGGGGCTCCGCTGTTCACGGCGTTTTTCCCCCTCTACTCCCTCCAAATCATCCTAGGGAGCTAAATTTTGGATATGATATAGACAATTGACCGAAATATTATTTTCAACCGGTTTGGAAAAGTTCTATTGTTTTGTTGCCCCCCTCCACCCCCTTAATGGTTGGGTCGGATCCATAATTTGTCCAAAATTTGACCCCACTTTGATAGCATTGATGGCATCGGAAATGGGCCCCACTTACCAAATTTCAGCTCCTCCCGTTCATATATATAGGCCTCCATTATTTCTACTTTTAATGCTGAAAATCGGGTTCCGCGCGTCAGTTTTAGCACAGACGCAGCGACGCTAAAAACAGCATACCACCGAGAATAATTTTTTTATAGTAGTAAATGTTAATTTAAAAATTTAAAAAAATTATGCTGTATTCAAAACACCTCAAAGAATAAGATCCCATTAGAAAAAATTTTTCTCCTAATTTTTCATAGGTAAAGTTATGCAATTGTTAACCAATAAATAATTTACTGATCTCTGGTTTCACAAATAGTTACGTAAAAGTTTATATAATTACATTAAAAATTTTTTGCCTCGTGGAGCCCTTATATAATATACTAGCTGTGGCCCGTGGTTTCACCCACGTAAAATTATCTTAATTATTGGTCAAATGATTAGATTGATTTTAAATTAGATATTCGGAAGTAATACCTGGCTCCGCTCGTCAAACAACTCTAAAGTAGCAATCTTCATATTTCAATAGCATCGCTAAATTCCGCACCTTTATGTACCTAGATACCGGTATCAATAGGTAGTTTTAGGAGTATTTCCATTTTAGGCCTTGCTTGGGGCACCAAGTGTAGCGGTATGGCACACCAGCCGTTATTAACTATGATGTAACTTTCGCGCGCTATTTTAAAGATTATTGAAAGTTCGTTATTTTAATTAGTTTATTAGTTTGTCCCTGATTTTAATACGTAGAATACACTTTATTGGAATTCTTATCCAAAAGCGTTGGGATCGATTTTACTAAATAAAAAACACTTTTAGAATGAATTATTTTGTTTATTTGATGTTAATTTTATGACCGCTACAAAAATTATTGCATATAAAAAAAAATCAATAGAAAAATCTTTATGTCGATAACGACGCCATTTTAGATTTTTAGAAAATGATTTGTTCATTTTTTAATATTATATTTTGAAATTTATTATTTTAATATTTATTATTTCATTTTATTTTAATTTAGTTTCTATTTTGTTATAATTTTATGTTTTGAATTTTAATATATTTTATTAATAAAACTTTTTATTTTACATTTCAAAATCATAAAAAGTATGACTTCCTTGTTCCAATATCAAACAAGTAGTAGTCTCTTTTAAATCAGTCCTGCTTGTTCGACTCGCGTCTCTTCCCCTCTAACCCCTACACATGGTTATGTTGGTTGTTCATCAAGTCCAGTCGCTATTACCCCTATTATACCCCTACACCCTCAAATATTCAACACACAGCTCCCTTTGTTAGTGGTTCAGATGAAAGGTAAACAAGGTTGAGCTTAAATATTACACCACCAGGTGTCATAAATGACCTTTGGATGGTTGATTGTAGAGATCATATTATTTCATTTCTTCTTTCTACTAATAGATGTCACTAGTGTAATGTCGCGCTAAACTATGAATAACCCTTCTCATATTGTTACACAAAACAGCAGGGGACAATTTTAATACCACAATTAATTTGGGGCTTACTTGGTGGCCTTGACGGACAATTCTGACCCCCAGGTTCATTCAAATTTGATATTCTAAAATTCTGAGCATAATTCTCGCCTAATAACCCTAAATTAACCATATTCATATTTCCATAGCATATCTAATTTTCATAAAATATTGCCAAATTCCAACCGCTTAATCTTAATCCTATTAGATAGTGCTGGGGGTTAATTTTGAAGTCACTTTACATTTAAAATTAAATATTCTAAATTTCTTTATAAAATCAGTTTCTTCTAGTGTATCGCTCCGTTCGTCTAATGATCTTAAAATAGATATATATGCATATAGCTGGGAACCGTGGTTTCACTCGCATAAAATTATCTGAATTATAGGTAAAATTTATATAGGTCAATTCAGTCATATATTCCAAAATTCTGTGCATTATTTATAGCACTTGACCCTGCTCGCCCAATGACTCTAAACTGACTATCTAAAATGACTATTTTATTAGGATGGCTAATTTCCGCACCGTAAGAACTTTCAAGTAAACTTTTTTTCTATCTGTTATAATTTATACTGTAAAATGAAATTTGTTAGCTACTATGTATATATTAAATTGTATAATATGTATAAAATATTTATATATATGCTGTTTATAAAATAATTAAATTCGACACTGATAATAGAAAACCCGCTAATAACTACGATCCTGGATTCATATATGGCAATAGGTTAATATCTCTGTATATTTTTTTTTAAGCTCTAAAACAATTATATGCTACGTCAATTTAAATTTTGCCTCTACCGATAAAATATTTCAAAATATTTAAAATATTTCAACAGTTTCCAATATTAACTAGAGCTACCGGAACTTATATAGAGCCCTTAGTTTTGCACGAATAACATTATAATAAAATTTTATCCAATATTTTTGTTTAAATATTAATTGTAGGTATAAATACAATAAATAAAAACGATTTAAAAATTTATTTTTAAAGATATTATAAGTAAAATATTGAGTGCATATGTAAGATTTTAGATTAATATTTGAGCTTTTAACTTTAACGTAAAGGCTTTTAGCAAAAACAGATAAACTAGTATTTTTGATGTAGTTTTCATATTTGATATCAATATTTTGGTTGGTCCAACCGTATTCACACTATTTCAAATTTTACCCCCAATTTTATAGTCAAGGCCCCTCCAGTAGCTCCGACCCTGGATTTGAGTACATCAATGGGAAGACCTTTAAAAATGAAGGGTTGTGTTAATTTAAACTTTTTTTCTATCTGTTATAGTTTTCGAGTAATTTGACAAAATTAAATTTTTACCCCAAATTTGGGGGTGGATTTCACCCCTTAAATGGCGTTTTTGGCAGATAAAGAAAAATACGTGTCTGTTATTTTTTGGTGTTCTACAACCTACCAAGTTTCATCGAAATCGGGAATTATCACTTCAAAACCTTTACTTGTTAGTATAGGTACCTATACCAACAGTTTTAGAATTGCTTCTATTTTAGGCGCTTCAAGGCACTAAAGCCCCAGGAAATCATTCTAACATCACTTTCATCTTTCACAGCGAGATCTCAACAGTACTTGAGTAAAAATTTTCAAATTTCTTCAGCTTTTTAATTTGCGCTCTATTTGATGTAACTGACGGACAATGTGACCACACGTCCATTTAAATTTGATATTTTGAAATTTTGTACAAAATCACTTCCTTATGTGCTTCGCTTCGCTCGCTCGACGACACAAAAATATTATTCATATTTTTAAGTCATATTCATATTTTTATAGTACGTCTAATTTTCATAAAATTTTATCAAAGATAGCGCTGGATTATTCATTCCAACTTCACCTTAATTTCAAATCAAATATTCTGAATTGGCTATATTCATATTTCAATAACATATCTAATTTTCATACCTTGAGATCTTATTGTAGGCAGTTAGATATTCATAGTGACAATTTCAAGAGGACTCTAATTTGTGAGATATTTTGAGATCCAAGGGCTCTGGAGAATATTTCAGAATTCACATTAATTTATTTCGGAATCTCTATAATATTTGAGAAAAATTTGGATAAGATCCGTTTGGTCGTTTATTTGGGGGGTTTTTTGGGTCCGCAAAGCTCACGGGGGGGGTTTTATCCTCATGTCGACTTTTTTCAGAAACTCAGTACAGTTTGAGAAAAATTTTGTCAAAATCTATTCAGCCAGTTATTTTGGGTTTCTTTGGAGAGCCAAAAATTTGGTAACGATACCTCTAGTCGTTTACTTTAGGCTTTCTTGGGGATTCTCAGGTCCTACAGGATAACTTCAACTTTGATCGTCTTTTTTTTGGATTCTTATACCAATTTTACCTATAGTTTTGTTTTATCATTTTTTGATACCTGCTACCGTTTTCTCGAAACTACTGAAGACAGATAAGTAAAGTCCATATTTCATTTTTAATATCAGGATGACCGAGCCCGCCTCGATGAAAATTTCATCTGTATGGAATTTGCTGAGAAGAGCAGACGCACGTGCCAATTGATGATAACTGGACAGTCCAGTTGTCTATTTTTTTTTAAAGGATACAAATAGTTTGAAATTGTTTAACCTAAGATTCCCAAATATTTTACTAATTTATCATAGGAAATGAAGGTTTAAAAATAATAATTCAACATTCTTCCGTAGAATAAATTGTTTCTTTATTTTCTCTCTTTTCCAAAAATTTTTCGGTATCTTTCTTCAGTGGCGTTTGTTTTGCGTTAAGAATTTAATATGATTTTTCAATTTTGTAACTTGAATGGTTAATGTTTACAAACTTGTTTATATATTTTCTAATATGCAAATTATTGGTTATTCATCTTTGTAATTCAATATGGTTTTATTGGGATAATGTAATAATTTGAAATTTTTTAACCTAAGATTCCCAAATATTTTACTAATTTATCATAGGAGATGAAGAATTAAAAATAATAATTCAACATTCTTCCGTAGAATAAGTTGTTTCTTTATTTTCTCTATAAAAGATACCGAAAATTTTTTGGAAAAAAGACAAAATAAAGAAACAATTTATTCTACGCAAGAATGTTGAATTATTATTTTTAATCTTTCATCTCCTATGATAAATTAGTAAAATATTTGGGAATCTTAGGTTAAAGAATTTCAAATTATTACATTATCCCAATAAAACCATATTGGATACAAATAGTATTTTGCACGGTAAATAAGTAATTTATAGTAGTCATAGGTAAAAATATTATTGATTGTATCTATAGGAATATTTATTAATACTATTAATACAAAAATCTCAAAATTATTTTTCTGCAATTACTTAGCAACTATCTAAAATTTTTATGATTCCCTGTTTTCACTGTTGGCACAGTTGCCTGCACGGGCAGTCTAACTAAGCAAGTGCTGACTACGTAAGCATGCAACCAACGCAACTGAAGTCAACAGAAAGATGCAGACTAGTACAGATGTGCCGTGACTATTTGGACCCAATTTCGTCGTTAACAATGAGGTATATTTACTTAAACAATAGAAATTTAAAAAAATTGAAACAATTAAAAAAATTTTTAAAGAAAAATTTTTGGTTTAAAAATCATTATTTTTTCATGACAAAAATCGGGCAAAAATTTTTTTTAACTATTAAATTTCTCCATTTGTTTATAAAAAATTTATTAATAAATGATATAAATGTTAATAAAAAAATAATGAATAAAAAAATTGCAACCAATGTTAGTTAACTGTTATGGGTAGATAAAAAAACGTCCAAATTTAAAATTGCTAAAAAAAAATTATTTTTTCTTATGGGACTTGATACACATGAATTAAATTGTCACCGTATTTTTTGAACACACCTCGTATGTTGCGTAGTAACCTATAAGTAAACAAAACAATTTGAATTTTATTTTTATCGTTTCCATAGATACCTATACATACATATTTTAATGAAATTAGAAATAGATTAAATATGTTATTCTTTTAATTTAAACTTTGTATTCAGTTTTATTTAAAAGTCAAAGAGGAAGAAAGTCATAGAAAATTATAGTATTCTACTCGCTTGCAATGTCTATCACTCACTCAAAGTAAAGGTCTTGAAGTGATAATTCTCGATTTTGATGAAACTTGGTAGGTATGTAGAACACAGAAAAATATCAGACACGTATTTTTTTTAAAGGCCAAAAACGTCATTTAAGGAGTGATATCCACCCCCAAATTTGGGGGAAAAATTTAATTTTGTCAAATTACTCGAAAACTATAAGAGAAAAAAAGTTTAAATTGACACAGCCCTTCATTTTCAAAGATCTTTCTACTGATGTACTCAAATCCAGAGTCGAACCTACTGGAGGGGCCTTGACTATAAGATTGAGGGTAAATTTTGAAATAGGGTGAATATGGCTCGACCAATCAAAATACTAATATCAAATATGAAAACTACATCAAAAATACTAGTTGACCTGTTTTGCTAAAAGCCGTTACGTTAAAGCTAAAAGCTCAAATTTTAATCTAAAATCTTACATGTGCACTTAATATTTTTCTTATTATATCTTTAAAAATAACTTTTTAAATCGTTTTTATTTATTAGTCGAATTTTCTCCGAAAAATTAGACTTATACAGTCTATACGATAAGAGCTGCGAGAGGCGAGACCAGGGGCGCTATCCGTTTTCGGACCCGTAGAACACGATTATGTAAAAAAAAAAGATGTCTGATATATATATATATATATATATATATATATATATATATATATATATATATATATATATATATATATATATATATATATATATTTTCCCGCAACCTTTTAATATGTGTAGGGCCCCCCTATGGAAGTTAAGAGATGAAATTTGGTAAGTGGGGCTTATTCCGATGCACAACAATGCTATCAAAGTGGGGTCAAATTTTGGGCAAATTTTTTTTCGGACCCGACCTTTAAGGGGGTCGTGGGGGGCTGAAAAGCAATAAAACTTTTTCAAACCGGTTTTAAATAATGTTTCGGTCAATTATCTACAACATATCCAAAATTCAGCTTCCTAGGATGATATGGTGGGAGTAGAGGGGGGAAAAACGATTTTCGCTGGATCTAACAGGCCCCCAGCCCCCCAGAATTAACGTAGAGGGTTGAAATTTGGTGTGTTGATAAAGTTCGTACCTAGGTTGTGCTTTTTGGAGGTTTTAATATTTTACCCCCACCCCCCTCATTTTTAAGCTACGATTTCATGCATTTTCGACGTTTTCGAAGTTTGTACCACTCGCACAGGTCACCCGAATAAACCTAGAGGGCTGAAATTTTGTATTCGGATTGAGTTAGTATCAAGGGGGTGCCTTTTGGGGGTCTCGACTTTTAACCCCTACCCCCACCATTTTTATACCCAAAAGAACATGATTTTTCTTGTTTTTTAACAGTTTCGTTCGGGTCAAAATCTCCCCAAATAAACCTAGAGGGCTGAAATTTGGTGTACAGGTTAAGCTAATAGCCAGACACTGTTTTTTGGAGGTTTCAACTTTTAACCCTTACCCCCACGATTTTGACGCCAATATTTCCTTAATTTTTTTGCTTGTTTTCTAACACGTCTAGAGACTCCATAAGGAAACCTAGAGGGCTGAAATTTTGTACGTGTATTCAGTTAGTATCCAGCTAGTACCTTGTAGGGAGTCCGCATCACTTTTCCCCCCACTTCTCCCATTTTTACATCGGAATTGAATGCTATTGTTAAATGTGTTTTAAAAGCATTATGTTTATTCTAAATACAAGTAGGCGAATAGAAATTTTAAAAAATTTAAAAAAAAGTGAATACAATTTTTTAACAAATGAAATACATACATATTAAGTAATTTGCAAATGTTATTAAAGTCACTGTTTATTTATTTATTTAATTATTATTTAGGAATTTTGGATTTTTATTATTTATAAAATAGAAATTTTGGATTTTTTTGGAAAGAAAAAATATCTTCATAAAAGCCTTCCAGTTTACTATTTAAGTTCCTTTTTTAATATTTAAAAGTAAAACACAAAGGCAATTGGCGGATAAGCATGGATAGAAATGCCCTCGTACGAATTGTGTTGGCTTTTTCCCTGTTAACTTCTATCGGCACAAAATTGAAATTTACTGGGATTCAGCCCTTAAAAAATTAAAATCTTTTTATAAAGCCCCGATCAACCGGACACTCATTATCAGTTTTGAAACCACCAAAATTACAAATCGCTTGTGGACTTTCAATTATATTTCGCTTGTAGACACTCAATACCAAAGAAATAATTTTTTATTTTTTATTTTTTTTATTTTTAATTTTTTTTTTTTTTTTTTGAAAGAAAAAATATCTTTATAAAGGCCTTCCAGTTTACTATTTAAGGTCCTTTTTTAATATTTAAAACTAAAACATAAAGGCAATTAGCGGATAAACATGGGCAGGAATGCCCTCGTACGAATTGTGTTGGTTTTTGTTCTGCTACCTGTTTTCGGCACAAAATTGAAATTTACTGAGATACAGCCCTTAAATACTTAAAACCTTTTTTTAAAGCCTCGATCAGCCGAACACTCATGACCAGTTTTGAAACCAACAAAATGACAATTCGGTTGTAGACTTTCAATCACATTTCGCTTGTAAACATTCAATACCGAAGATGAAGGGGAAAATTCGACTACCGTGATGGGGCCCCGCTGCTCACGGCGTTTTTTGTATTTATACTCTACATTTAATATTTAAACAAAAACATTGGATAAAATTTCTTTATAATGTTATCCGTACAAAATTACTGGCTCTATATAAATTCCGGTACTCTAGTTAATATTGGAAACTGTTGAAATATTTTAATACCCCTGTCGCAGCATTCTGTATAACATAGCGAATTTCCGATTAGTTTTTCTCGGAAACTAGTAATCAATAAAATAATCCTATAGGTTTTTCTTCTAGAAACTACTTTTTTAAAAAGCGTTCCTAATTTGACAATTACATAATTGTACGTTTTATTTGCGAATGATTTTAACATACGAGCTCCAGATCATAATAAATTTATGTAGAATAATAATTATATGTCTTTTTAAAACATATAATTTTCAGTGTAGACACTGAATTCCAGATGCCTACACTAAGAACCAAGCAATATAAATAATTAATGTTTCACATAATTTTGGAATATCAGATTTAAAGGTAATTTGACCTATAATTCAGATATTACGCGGCTGAAACCCCCGGCCGCAGCTAGTACAATTATAAAAGTTTAATTTTTTAGACACGAAAAATTCGTCCTCTCGTTATTATATAACGTTTGAAATTTTTTTTTGGTATCTTGATATTTTAATATCAAAAGTCAATATAGCTGAGTTATAGATCTCGTTAATCGATAAAGAGAATAATTTTTGGACCATATAATAACAAAGTAATTTTATAGCAGTAATGTACTAATGGGAACAAAAATTCGACTCTTTATTACCGATTTTCACTAGTAAAAAGTCAATATTTTTTAAGTCAAAAATTTAAAATCCCGATGGTCATTGACGTCACAAAACTTTACTAACCTACATACTCTATCGTAGAACGTCAACATCGCCAACGTTTTATAGGCAGTTATCTATAATTATCCGAAACTTTTATCTCGGATAAGGTTTCGGTTTCAAATATTTTATTATTTCAGATATCCGGTAATTTTGGTTACAGTTACGAATATCCATAACATCTATACCTTGTATATAAGTTTAAGGATAATAATTAAATTAAAAAACGACATTTCTTAAGGGAGACCACTAGTGCGACATTTTGAAAAAATTGGAAATTTTTTTTTTTTTTTTTTTTTTTTGTATGCTTCGATAGTCTATACTCTATACCTTTAAAAATAACATAATAAGATTTCAAGTGCATATCTCAAATAGTTTTTAAGTTACAGCCATCTGAAGAGCGGATTCTGATTTTCATTGTTAACTTTGAGGAACTGAGAAATGTATGAAAGTTGATAGTTCGCTGGTATATTTAAACGACTTATCTAGTTTTGCTATGACCGTTATAGTGAGTACATCGTAAATAATTTTAATAAATATTCTCAGTGATTAAAACTAAAAGGTAAGGTAAAGAAAAACTACATTTTTTAAATTTGCTGCAGTTATAGCTCGAAGACAAATCATCCGATCGATTTGATTCTTATTGCAGCTTCTTTTATATATGTTTCTTCGTGCTGTGAACCTCCAATTTTCCGATTGAATAAAAAATGAAATAGAACTATCAAATCCTAGTTTTGTTAAGCTGAATCAATTTAATTTCACATCCTTGAAGTTCACTCCCTAGTTGACTACCCTTAGACTAAGGGCCGGATCTAGGGGGCAGGGGGGCATGTGCCCCCCGGAAGCTTTTAGGGGCGCCAGAAACGTAATCTGAGACGCGCCAAATCGGTGAAAACGCTTAAAATTTTTTTAGTCGCAGTGATATTTTAAAAATTTTTGTGGAAATGGAAGTGATGAACAGTGGCCATTTCTGATAAAGTCCAAGTAAATTTCTTCCTGCAAAATGAAGTGATTAGCAAAAAAAGAAAAGGTGGACACTGCTGATTTCTGATAGGGTTCAGTTGACTTTTTTTTTGGTTATCATTTCCTTTTCCAGGGAAAGATTTTTTTTTGCGAAGGCCGCCAACAGGAAAATTTGCTCCCCCTCCTAATAACTCTTGGTCCGGTCCTACTTAGACTTAATACTAGAAAATTTAGAAAATTAGAATTTTTTACGGAGATTTTATTTGTTATGATTGAGTTACAAAATTCAAAAGGATATTTTAAAAATATGCATTCGCTGTGAGCTTTTACCTGAAGGGGATACAAAAATCGACTACAGCACTCAAGGTGGACAAATATATCAGTTTATCAGGACGGCATTTGTACATAATTTTAATATTTTCTTTAAGAAACAGTATTTTTTTAAGACGAGTACTTATTAGGATTTCTGTTTACCAGATTCTACAAAACAATAAAAAAATCATTTGTAACACTACTATCAAACGTCATTTTATTTTGAAATTTTCAAAAAAAATGTTGGCTAATTCTCAAATTACGTGCCAACGAAAAAATAAAGTTGTTAAATTTTTTATTATTTATTTTTTGATTGATTTAGTATTAAAACAAATAAAAATGACAATAAAAGTTTATGCACATATTTAATTTTTATTAAAAAATATTAAAAACTTTTTTTTTATAGGAAATTTAGGTTATGTTAATATGATTTTACTATGCCTCTTAGAAATTATATTATTTAGTATTAAATAAATATCGCCTTCCTAGAATAAAGGTGGGATATCTGGGAATTTTCCGATCTTCATTTTTAGTACCACGTAATAGATAAGTCAATTACCTATCGAATAACATATTTCACAAATTCATAGGGTATATAATTTTTGAAGAGCATTACTTTAAATCTCAAGGTCACCATTTAAACTAATCTATTATTAAGATTTAAAATGCAGTTATCTCAAAACTAACATTTCTCAGATATCTTATTTTCATACTAGGAAGGCGATATGATAATTAAATTAAATTGTTTGTTTTTCTTTCTAGTATTTCCCTTTGCCCAAATTTAAAGAAAAAGAAAGGAAAATGGGTTATTTACTTATCAAATGCAATGCTTAATTTATTAAATTTTAATATTTTTTAACAGAAATTAAACCTGTCCCCCAACTTTTATCTACTTTTTTACTTGGTTTACTTGCAAATAAATCAAGAAAAACGGAAAAAACCTACAAAATTTCGTTGGCACGTAATTTGGAAATTTGCCAAAATATCATAAAAGTTATTTACCTCTTATATGCTTTTTCTGGGTTAATTATTGAAATATATTCTAATTTCAGATATTTTTGAGGTAAAATGAGCAGATATATGCCTTTCGTTAAATAAGTTTCAGTTTTTCGATATATTTTCCATTCATTTTAAAATAGAAAGATGTCCTGATAAATTGTAAATATTAAATAATCATTTGATATACGCGGCTATACTTTTGGCTCGCCTCGTAAACTCGGCTCATGTCGCAATTTCATCTTCATGAGTAATCGCTATCATTACCAGCCCGTTGAATAATATACTATTAACATATTTGTTTTCAATTATTTATGGATGGCTATGGCTTGTATTGTATCGTTACTATAGAATGTGTTTACTTACTTTTTTCACGCGTAATAAAAAGTATCTACTCCCGCGTAATAAAAAGTATCTAAATATATAATCCCGCATGTATGCAGCTTTCTGAATCATACCTATTTTTTATGCAATCTGTTACTATTGCATACTATTTGTCATACTGATAGTATGTTCAAAAACAAAGGTACTGTTCTAAATACTTTTTTTTTTCAAAACTCATTAATAAGGGAGATATAACTTTGTAAAGGGGTGGAATGAAACCCATATTTGGTTACAGTTCAAATTTTCATTCCCAAAAAACAAACAAACATATGTACATATGTAACAAGACAGTGTTATAAAACGACACTCACGTTTATATTTTGAAAAAAAAATAAATTACCAAATACTTATACGGGATGTAAAACAAATAACTCTCGTCCTTTTGTGGGGGTCCCGTCACCCCTCAAAAGGATACGAGTTATTTCCCTTACACCCTGTATATATATATATATATATATATATATATATATATATATATATATATATATATGTATGTATGTGTGTATATATATGTATATGTATATGTATATATATATATATATATATATATATATATATATATATATATATATATATATATATATATATATATATATAGGGTGTAAGGGAAATAACTCTTATCCTTTTGAGGGGTGACACGACAGTTAATTCCGAAAAAAATTCTGCGGTTTTAGTGTCTACAGGGTGCTATGAGTCACCCCACAAAAGGACGAGAGTTATTTGTTTTAGAGCCTGTATATTTTTAATTTTATAGAGTTCTGTATGGAGGTAATTGTTGTTCTTTATTGAAAATAGTGTATATAATAAATTTATTGTCAAATATTAAAAAAAAGTTGTAAATAGTTTTAGTTTCACAAAATAAAATAAAATTATATATTTGGAATTTTTTTTTTCAAAATTTAAGCGACCCTGTGGTTTGCGTCCTTTTATTCCACATTTTCTAAACACTTTTGAACAATAGATTGATATTTCAGGGAGCCGTATTTTGCATTAGGATAATTAAAATTTGTGTTAATACTTATTCCATCATTTACGATTAAGCGGTGGTTTTGGGTGGTACGTGTAAGTTTAAATGTAGGTACCGACAACAGCGTTAAATAAAATTTTTAAAAACCTATAACTGTTCAACAGTAAACGTAACCTATGGTAGAATTTAATGTTGACTTATTATTTTTCAATAGACGTAAAAAATATTTGAAACTCAGTGTTTTAATATCAAATGCTATTGAAGTTTGAAGAGAACGTTTATCAAAACTAGTTCCACTTCCAATGTCTATAGAGAAGTCACAAAAATTAATATAGTTAGAAAGTGATTAAGTAACTAGAACCAATTGGTGTGTTTTACTCACTTCCATTTGTACACCATATCTCATCAAAAGTTTTGTTTCTTCCTTGCCAGCAACGAACAAACTGTTTTATAATAAAATTCTGAAATATAGTCAAAATTGTAAAATGGTTTGATATGGGTGTATTTTTTAGTACTTTATTTTTTATACATTGTCCAGTGGGGGAGGGCAATTTTTAATACGGAATCAACAAGTCAACAACCTAATATGATATAGTTCTGTCCAGTGCGTACAATACGGAACATCTTTATAATCACTTTTTTTTACGAAAGTCACTTTTTTATTACTCATGAGAGAAAAGTACTAACTTGGCGCACACAATTTTGTACGCAAAATAGCTGCTTGACCACTCTACTATTCCCACATTCTTTTTGCATGCGGAAAGTATACTTTCCGCACGCAAATTGACCATAAAACACGCAAAAGTTAATCAAAACTCGCAAAGCCACCTCTTGATTTTTCATTTAATAAATATTTCATAATTATTTCTATAGAAACCACCAGCAAAATAATTTAAACAATTTTTAATTCAGAAAAAAAGACAAACACTCAAAAATATTATTTTAAAATGTAATAAAAAATTGTAATAATAATAAAAAAACGCCGTGAGCAGCGGGGGCCCCATCACGGAAGTCGAATTTTTCCTTTCATCTTCGGTATTGAATGTCTACAAGCGAAATGTAATTGAAAGTCTACAAGCGATTTGTCATTTTGGTAGTTTCAAAACTGATGATGAGTGTCCGGTTGATCGGGGCTTTAAAAAAAGGTTTTAAGTTTTTAAGGGCTGAATCTCAGTAAATTTCAATTTTGTCCCGATTGTAGTTAGCAGGAAAAAAGCCAACACGATTCGTACGAGGGCATTCCCACCCATGCTTATCTGCCAATTGCCTTTGTGTTTAAATTAAAAAAGGAATTTAAATAGTAAACTGGAAGGCCTTTATGAAGATATTTTTTTTCAAATAAATTCAAAATTTCTATTTTCTAATAACTAGCTGTGACCCGTGGTTTCACCCACGTAAAATTATCTTAACTATTGGTCAAATGATCAATTTTAAATTAGATATTCGGAAATAATACCTGGCTCCGCTCGTCAAACGATTCTAAAGTAGCAATCTGCATATTTCAATAGCATGGCTAAATTCCGCACCCTTATGTAGCTAGATACCCGTATCAATAGGTAGTTTTAGGAGTATTTCCATTTTAAGCCTTGCTTGGGGCACCAAGATAGCAGGGGACAATTTTAATATCACAATTAATTTGGGGCTTATTTGATGGCCTTGACGGGCAATTCTGACCTCGAGGTTCATTCAAATTTGATATTCTAAAATTCTGAGCATAATTCTCGCCTAATAACCCTAAATTAACCGTATTCATATTCCCATAGCATATTTAATTTTCATAAAATATTTTCAAAATCCAACCGTTTAATCTTAATTCTATTAGATAGTGCTGGGGGTTAATTTTGATGTCACTTTACATTTAAATTAAATATTCTAAATTTCTTTATAAAATCAATTTCTTCTGATGTTTCGCTCCGTTCGTCCAATGAACTTAAAATAGATATATATATATATATATATATATATATATATATATATATATATATATATATATATATATATATATATATATATATATATATATGCATATAGCTGAGACCCGCGGTTTCACTTGCATAAAATTATCTGAATTATAGGTAAAATTTATATAGGTCAATTCAATCATATATTCCAAAATTCTGTGCAAAATCAATTATTTATAGCACTTGACCCTGCTCGCCCAATGACTCTAAAATGACTATCTTCATATTTTATTAGCATGGCTAATTTCCGCACCGTAAGAACTTAGTATAGTTACTATACCAACAGTCTTAGAATTGCTTCTATTTTAGGCCCTTCGAGGCACCAAGACCCCAGGAAATCATTTTAACGTCAGTTTCATCTTTCACAGAGATCTCAACGGTACTTGAGTAAAAATTGTCAAATTTCTTCAGTTTTTTAATTCGCTCTCTGTTTGATGTAACTGATGGGACAATGTGACCACACGTCCATTTAAATTTGATATTTTGAAATTTTGTACAAAATCAGTTCCTTATGTGCTTCGCTTCGCTCGCTCGACGACACAAAAATATTATTCATATTTTCAAGTCATATTCATATTTTTATATTACGTCTAATTTTCATAAGATTTTATCAAAATGAGTCAAGTGGTTTAATTAGAGTATAGAGTTGTTTAATTCGATAGCGCTGGATGATTCATTCCAACTTCACCTTAATTTCAAATCAAATATTCTGAATTGGCTATATTCATATTTCAATAACATGTCTAATTTCCATACCTTGAGATCTTATCGTAGGTAGTTAGATATGCATAGTGACAATTTCAAGAGAACTGTAATTTGTGAGACATTTTGAGATCCCAGGGTCTGGAAAATATTTCAGAATTCACATTAATTTATTTCGGAATCTCTGTAATATTTGAGAAAAATTTGGATAAAATCCGTTTGGTCGTTTATTTGGAGGTTTTTTTGGGTCCGCAAAATTCACGGGGGGGTTTTATCCTCATGTCGTTTTTCAGAAACTCAGTACTATTTGAGAAAAGTTTTGTCAAGATTCGCTCAGCCATTTATTTTGGGTTTCTTTGGAGAGCCAAAAATTTGGTAACGATACGTCCAGTTGCTTACTTTAGTCTTTCTTGGGAGTTCTCAGGTCCTACAGGATAACTTCAACTTTGATCGTCTTTTTTTTGGATTCTTATACCAATTTTACCTATAGTTTTGTTATATCATTTTTTTGATACCTGCTACCGTTTTCTCGGAACTACTGAAGACAGATAAGTAAAGTTCATATTTCATTTTTAATATCAGGATGACCAAGCCCGGCCCGATGGAAATTTCATCTTTATGGAATTTGCTGAGAAGAGCAGACACACATGCCAATTGATGATAACTGGACAGTCCATTTGTCTATTTTCTTTAAAGGATACAAATAGTTTGAAATTTTTTAACCTAAGATTCCCAAATATTTTACTAATTTATCATAGGAGATGAAGGTTTAAAAATAATAATTCTACATTCTTCCGTAGAATAAACTGTTTCTTTATTTTCTCTTTTTTCCAAAAATTTTTCGGTATCTTTTATAGAGAAAATAAAGAAACAATTTATTCTACGGAAGAATGTTGAATTATTATTTTTAATCCTTCATCTTCTATGATAAATTAGTAAAATATTTGGTTACAAAATTTCAGATTATTACAATATCCCAATAAAACCATATTGGATACAAATAGTATTTTGCACAGTAAATAAGTAATTTCATAGTAGTCACAGGTAAAAATATTATTGATAGTATCTCTAGGAATATTTATTAATACTTATATACAAAAATCTCAAATTACAATTACTTAGCAACTATCTAAAATTTTTATGATTTTTTGATAAATTGGCCACAGACTGCTGTATTACAGTAATAAAAAATTAATATCTTACGGTTTTTCGTAAATTTCGACGGTTAGACAAAAAATTTTGCAAAACCCGTTCTTAGCGAGCGCCTACGACCCAATAGGGACCTTCATGCCAAATTTCAAGTTTGTAGCTATTGTAGTTTTGGAGATTTCTATATAGATGAGTGAGTGAATGAGTGGTATTTCTCATTTATATAATATATAAAAATCCAAAATTCCTACTTTATAAATAAACAGTGACTTCAATAACATCTTTAAATTACTTAATATTTGTGTATTGCATTTGTTATAAAAGTATAAGTTAATTTTTTTTAAATTTTGAGAGAAGTGGGGGAAAAGTAATGTGGAATCCCTAAAAAGCACTAGCTGGATACTAACTCAATACATGTACAAAATTTCAGCCCTCTAGGTTTCCTCAGAGAGTTTTAGAAAAAACGCAAAAAAATCAAGGAAATATTGGCGTAAAAATCGTGGTGGTAAGGGCTAAAACTCGAAACCTCCAAAAAGGAGTGGCTGGCTATTAGCTTAACCTGTACACAAAATTTCAGCCCTCTAGGTTTATTTTGGGGGATTTTGACCCGAACGAAACTGTTAAAGAACAAGGAAGTCATGTTCTTTTTGGTAAAAAAATGGAGGGGGGGTTAAAAGTTGAGATTTCCAAAAGGCACCCCCTTGATACTAACTCATTCCGAATACAAAATTTCAGCCCTCTAGGTTTATTTGGGTGACCTGTGCGAGTGGTCCAAACTTCGAAAACGTCAAAAAAGCATGTAATTGTAGCTTAAAAATGAGGGGGGTGGAGATAAAATATTAAAACCTCCAAAAGCACAACCTAGGTACGAACTTTATCCACACACCAAATGTTAACCCTCTGCGTTAATTCTGGGGGGCTGTGGACGTGTTAGATCCAGCCAAAATACTTTTTCCCCCTCTACTCTCTCCAAATCATACTAGGAAGCTGAATTTTGGATATTTTGTAGATAATTGACCGAGACATTATTTTCAATCGGTTTGGAAAATTTTATTCTTTTACCGCTCCCACCACCCCCTTAAAGGTTGGGTCGGATCCAAATTTGCCCAAAATTTGACCCCACTTTGATAGTATTGTTGTGCATCGGAATGAGCCGCACTTACCAAATTTCAGCTCTTAACTTCCAGAAGGGGGACCTACACCTATTAAAAGGTAGCGGGAATATATATATATATATATATATATATATATATATATATATATATATATATTATATATATTTTTATATATATATATATAATATATATATGTATGTGTATATATATATATATATATATAGATGTATATTCATGTATATATGTATATATACATATATATATATATATATATATATAATATATATATATATATATATATATTATATATGTATATATATATATATATATATATATATATATATATATATATATATATATATATATATATATATATATATATATATATATATATATATATATATATATATATATATATATATATATATGTTACGCTCGAAGATCAAAATCGCTCATTGAGCAAACAAAACGACCACAACGCATTGAGGTCATTTAAAATTATCCACAACGCGAAATTCGTGTTATGGCACTTGTAAAAACAGCCACAACGCGTTGTGGCTAACTCAAAAAGACCACAACGCGAAATTCGCGTCGTGGCTTTCATAAGATTTGACCAAACCGCGACGTGGTCATTTAAAAAAGCCACAACGCGTTCTGGACGGTTAGTTGATGCAATCGTTGTTTGATCGACAGGTTCTTATTTGTTAATTGGCGCATTGCAACAAAATATCGTTGAATTTTTATTCATTGTTGACTGTTATTTCCAGGTGTGAATATCAGTGCGCTAATTATGGCCAATAAAAACATAAAGAATATATTTTCTGATAATTGAATGAGTTGACAAATACCGATCGCGGTTTTTTCATTAGTAAAAAATGATACGTAACGCTACTTCACGAAACAAAAGAGACTCTCAAAATTACTCGCGTCGTGGCTTTCATAAGATTTGATCACAACGCGACGTGGATGGTTAGCTGATGTACCCGCACGATACGGGGGACAGGCTATTTTTTTTCAACAGACGTATAGGGTTTAGAATGTTAACTAATAAAAGTGTTAAAAAAAAGGGATGAAAATGTATATAGGAAACCGTTGAGTCTAGAAATGTAAAATTTTACCCAGGTGTTCCTTATATAACAACGGTGAGCATTAAGCAGGGATTTTTGGAAATGTGTCCTATAAGGGGGGATAGAATAGTGGATAAAAAATTGTATAAAAAATTGTTGTGTTTAAAAACGTAAAATTTTACAGATAGGTTTCTTTGGTAACGTAACGTAAGCAAGCACCAACAGCAGATTTTTGAAAATTCATCCCTTAAGGCGGTAAAATAAGGGATGAAAATTTATATGGAAACAAACTTATGTTCACGGATTCATCTGAGTGGAGTTGATAACGACATAGTATGTACAACTAGTCAACCTACAACAAGTTGACACGGAGGAGGTCGGGGACAAAAGCTTATTTTTTGATAAAATTTTTTGATATTTTAATGTCAAATTCGTGGTAATTTAGGCTGCCAGTAGCTGTAATCTCCTTTGCGTACCTATATATTTTTTCTTCTAAATAATTAAGCAGCACTAAAAAGGCTTAATTAAAAAGTTAATTCAACAAAATTAAAAACCTCAACTGCACAAAAGCAAACTAAAACGATGGAAACGAGATGAAAAAGAGAAAATGAACAAAAAAGTAAAGCAGTTGAAGGCATACATATTGTACCAAGTTAAACAGAAATGTTTGATGCCTCCAACTGCCTTACTTTTTTGTTAGTTTTTTTTTTTTCTCTATTTCATCTTATTTCCATCATCTTATTTCCATCATTTTAGTTTGCTTTTTGAGCAGTTGGTTTTTTTTTTTTTAAATATTTTTTTAACTTTTATATTAAAACCTATTTTTATTAAAGAAAGGATGTGTTTGATTGATTGTCAAAATTGGAGTGGCACTCGAACGAACGGTTGGTGGCCTAAATGGTAAGGCGCTTGGCTAGCAACCAAGAGATCCGGGTTCGAGTCCCTGCCGATCCATTTTTTGATAATTTTTCAAACACTATGTGAATTTTAATTAACATAATGAATTGGTCATACATACAAAAGTAAATCAAGTGTTCAAGCATCAGCCAAAGCTGGACATTAAGTGAACACCTGAAATATTGGTGTATGTATAAATACGAACAAAAGTACGCCATACATTAATAATGTTTCACAGGCACTCGATAACATTTGAAAATAAAAATGTAACTGCGTCTCGCATTAAAGAAAGGATGTGTTTGATTGATTATAAAAATTGAAGTGGCACTCGAACGAACGGTCGGTGGCCTAATTGGTAAGGCGCTTGGCTAGCAACCAAGAGATCCGGGTTCGAGTCCCAGCAGATCCAGTTTTGATAATTTTTCAAACACTGTGTGAATTTTAATTAAAAACTTAATTAACAAACATTAGGGTTATAATTTAAATTTTTAAAATTAAACAATGTGCGATTCATTATTTAATTAAATAAATTTCAGCACAGTATCATTCAAAGAAAATATAAGTAAAAAGTTTTGTTGCAGTTTCAAGTTACTGAGCAGTGTCAATAATTATTTAAAAAAAAAAAAAAAAAAAACAAAAAAAAAAAAAACACCTTGTGTTCGTTTGTGTCCGATGCTAATATGTACTTTTTCAAAAATATTAGAATTCATCAGCCTTACAAATGTAACGGATTTTTGAATCACCAATACTATCAGATCGATATTCAACCAATTTTTCAGTGTCACTAATTTTTAAGACATCACATTGTTTAAGACGACGATACTGTTTTGAGAGTCTCTTTTGTTTCGTGAAGTAACGTTACGGATCACTTGCTACTAATGAAAAAACCGCAATCGGTCTTCATAAACTCATTCAATTATCATAAAATAAATTCCTTATCTTTTTATTGACCATGATTAGCACACTGATATTCACACTTGGAAATAACAGTCAACAATGAATAAAAATTCAACAATATTTTGTTGCAATGCGCCAGTTAACAAATAACAACCTGTCCATCATACCACGATGGCATCAACTAACCGTCCAGAACGTGTTGTGGCTTTTTTAAATGACTACGTCGCGTTGTGGTCAAATCTTATGAAAGCCACGACGCGAATTTCGCGTTGTGGTCGTTGTGAGTTAGCCACAACGCGTTGTGGCTGTTTTTACAAGTGCCACAACACGAATTTCGCGTTATGGATGATTTTAACGCGTTGTGGTCGTTTTTTTCGCTCAATGAGCGATTTCGATCTTTGAGCGTAACATATATATATATATATATATATATATAGGTGATAGCGCCCCTACTCTCGCCTCTCGCCGTTCTCATCATGTAGGCTGTATAAGTCTAATTTTTTAAGGAAAAATTCGATTAAAAAAGTATGTGAAATTAGTAATAAAAAATAGTATGTGCTACTCGTGCAGGATTGTCGATTGCCCGCTCTTATTGCACAATATACTATAAATTTTGTGGAAAAAGAAAGATGAATAAATTTAATTTTTAAATAAAGTTCATAAGAAAATACTTATTTAATTATTTCTTTATATTTTACTTTTTTTTCTTTTTAAGTGAGCTTTCTTACCTATCCAAAATTTTACCCCACACTACTGTATTTAGAATTAGCAATTTTTAGGTAATTAACTAATAGATAGTCCAAAATGAGCTAGGTATAAATTTAATAATAAGTTTTGTTGAGTTACAAAGGGGTGATAGATGACAAAATCTATTTTGTCATAAATTAGGACTAAAACGATCTTTCTTCAAGACTTCAAGAGTATTTGCACACTACCAATTTTTAGTTGAAAGCTAGTTTATTTGAAATCAGTTAAAGCCAACGATTACAGTTCAGTTATATTTATTTTTGTATTTATTATATGTCAGTTAAACTCTTTCCTATCGTGCTCGCCAACTTTTTAATCGAGTTAGGAACTGTGCGTCTCCTAGGAAATGTGCACCTCAATTTACTCCTACGTGTGTACAACTAAATTATTAGACAACTAAAAATCGGTAATGTGCGAGTAAGTTTATGAAAATTACATTTTTCTTTGTATGTTCTTTAAAGTAGCATCACTAAATCGATTAAATAAATAACTTCAATATGCAAACTGTAAGACACGCAATTCATGTTTACAGGAAACGTTACTTATTCTCTAGAAAAATTGTACCATTGTTGGAACAGGTAAAGGCTGATATGAAATCATAATGAAAGGGTACATGTTTTAAATAAGAAAATTCATTTGAAGGGTCTCGGAAGGAAATGAGGAATGTCCACTTAAAGTAAACTTGAGAAATTTAAATTTTTATATTTAAAAGTTAATAACTTTTATTATTCATGGGAAAGAACTATGCCAACACATTTTTTATGAATAAAAAACATTTCTTAATTAATATAATTATGCAAAAATAATTTTAAATTTTTTAAAATTTCCAAAAAAATTAAAATTAATTCATAACTCAAATAATTATGGTTGAAAACAAGGGACGTCCAAACTTCTTTATTGCAACAACAACAAAAAGACAGAAATTTGAAAATTTAAATTCTTTGTTTTTTCTCGGAATGAGGTAAATTTAGATAAAAGTTCTTATTTTTCTCGGATTTACAATATTTAGATAAAAATGCAATGCCTTTATACTTTTCTTCACTTAAATTTTAATTTTACTGGTCACTTCGTCACATATTGGCTACATGTATCGCTTTTTAAAATCTTTTTTCTACGATCTTCACTTACATTTTCTGTACACTTGAGTATTTTACATTGACAAAAATTACTATGTTCGGGGCTTTGAATTCGAAGTTTCTTCATACTTCGTAAATACGACTTTGTTTTTTTCTTTCAATTGGAGTTTTAGCATAAATACAGTTATTTTCAGAGTCTGACGACATTGCTTAAATTAAATTAAAAAAAAAAAAAAAAATAAAATAAAATAAAAAATAAAAACTTGTAAGGGTAACAAACAACACAACACAAAATTATCTTTAAACCGAAAAAAAATACGTTACATAGTGTGATAACCTGAACATAATGGAATCGATACAAGAAAAATGACAATTGGACATTCCTTGTTTTCAACAGTTAAGATCTTGACATCTCTTGTTTTCTACCTATGTAGCATTTTTTTAATAATGATTTATAAGCGACTAATCAGATGTTCTACCAGAACGATAAGTGCACCTAAATAAGACATAAACAAAATACTAGATGGCATCATTAGTATAATTTTTAAAAAATTGTGACATTCCTTGTTTTCTCCTAACACCCTTCATTTTTGAATGTATAATAAACAACTAATTATTACTTTGCTTAGTAGGAATTTAAATAGGGACATTTTATTCCTAACATAACATATGTTGTTACTACTTAAATTTAGGGAACATTGAGCGATGTTAGATACGGTATTTGTTACTTAAATTATTCTTTATCAAATTTTTAATTATTTTGTCAAATATCATTGAATATAACAGTCATTAAAAATGATTTTATTTTTTTCTAAACAAATATAATCTTATTATTTATATTCGTATTTTACAGGCCATACTGCCACTGAAGCATCATACAGACAAGCAGGAAATATACTTTTAGTACGAACAATGCAAACGTATCATATCGAAAGTAAAGAATGGGATGATATAGCTTACAATTTTATGGTTGGTTGTGATGGTCAGGTGTACGAAGGCAGAGGGTGGAAGAATATTGGCGCACATACTAAAGGGCATAATGTTAACTCGATTGGAATTGCATTTATTGGTACATTTATGCGATTAGTACCACCCGACATAGCTTTGAATGCATGTAAGAAATTAATTGATCATGGGATTGCAATTGGTGAAATTGATCCGAATTATAAGTTAATTGGACACTGTCAGGCTCGGCCAACTGAAAGCCCTGGAAAAAAATTATTTGAAATTATAAAAACGTGGCCACATTGGACATCGGAGTTTGAACCAGACTATTGAAAAATTCTATAATAATCTTCTATATATTTTTGTCGTGGAATCACTAGTATTACTAATTAAAAATCATTAAAAAGTACTACATATTTGACAATATAGTAGTCTTTCTTAAAATGTGATGAAAGTGAAATAATTTTGTTATTCTTAATGAACCTCTAGTTTACGAAGCTTACTTTTTAGTATTAAATATTTTAATATGTAGAAATTGTAAATACAAGAAAAATATTTTTTCTTAAAAATACAATATTTTTTCTTATAAATACAAAGTTAAATTAAGGACATATGTTCCCAATGTAGTGATGTTTTATAAACTAATGGGACTGTTGACTTGTTGCTATTAACAATTCTTAGGCTTACAAGTAACACCACCCAACGGTCAGAAACCGATCGCCTGAAACTTCGCAGAGATTCAGTATTGACCGAAACATAAAATTTATAACTGTTTATAGTGGCCCAAAATCATTTTAGCAAACATTAATAATAAAAAAAAAAAAAATACATAACCATGTAAAAGTGTGGCTTTTCAGCATTTGGAGTAAGCGTAGTCGTAGTCGGGATAGTTTTGCAATCAGAAGAAATGATTCTCAAGCCAATAAACCTTAATACTATAAGCCTACAAGTCCTTTAATACAAGTCTCATATACGTCAAGCCTGTAAACTCCTATCTCCTATATCCTAGAACCATATGCTCTGAATAAATGAACTTTGGAGCTCAAACCTCTAAATCATCGATCTAGAAAACATGGAGAAATTCATAAGCCTTTAAACTATTAGGCCTGACCGTAAACGACTAGCGTATAATCCAGAAAAAAATTCTAGAAGATTTTCAGACGTAGATACAGAGTATGCGTCAAAGTTCTCGGCTTACCATTTTACTCGCGTTTAGCCGAACCTAAGAATAACCACGTGGAGGTAGCGAGTGCTTATTCGCTCTTTTTTTGTATTTTTTTTCCAATTTTTTCTGGTTTAGTGTTGAATAGTATTTGGTAATTTCCCAACATTTGGTAACTGTGAAAAAACACGTTTTGAATATTCACTCCACAATTACTTTCTTCCCACGGCACATAATACTTCCTCACTGTCATGATAATCATAAGCAATGAAGTTAAACTACGTATTCTGCTGAATTTGGGCTTAGTAACTATAAGTACTACTTATTTGATTGGAACTGAAAAAATTTTTTTTAAACTACCGTAGAGACACGTAATTTTACCATCATTTAACTTGTACAAGTCAACTTATTACTGTCTTATTCTTTAACTAATAATTTAAGTTTCTGGGAAATTTATTTATTTGGCAAAGATTTTTATCAGTTGATTTTATTAAGACTGTTAAATATAACTAAATTCATTTCGTCTTCATTACATATTAATGTCTTCTGAAATATTAGCTAAAGATTGTATACTTTTTGAAGACATGAATGTACCATCTAAACTAAAAAAAAAAAAAAAAAAAAAAAAAGAAAAGAAAAAAAACTATAATGACTTAAAGAAATGGCGGTTGGCAGTATCGGAAAAATTTATAGAACACCAGTAATTTAAATTAAAAATCAAGAAATCTAACTGCGGGTAAAATTACATATTTTAGAAAACAAAAAAGTTTTAAATAGGTAAACGACAGACCTGCAAAAAATAAAAAATATAAAATATATCAGAACATAGACGAGTCAAAATTGAAAAGTCAAAGTTTGACTAGTTTCGGATGCTAAAGCAAACATCATCAGAAAGAGAACATCAAACAAAAGCGTCAATCCAAGAAAAATTAACGAACATCAGAAGTTATGTTCATAATTTCAAAAGGTCATGTATGAAAATAGTAAGGTATTTATGAAAAATATATTTAGAAATAATTTTGACAACATAATTATCAAAATTATGTAAAGCGTAAAACAAATATCAAAGATTTTAAGAAATTTGAAAATTTCAGAAGTTTTAGAACATAGGGTTGCTAAAAACCCCGCCCAAAATTCAAATAAAGAAGATAAAAAATGACGTGTCAAAGTTACCACAAAGATGAAAAATGTCAAATGTCATTTGACATTTGACAACCCTATGTTCTAAAACTCCTGAAATTTTCAAATTTTTTAAAATCTTTGTTTGATATTTTTTGTTTTACGCTTTACATAATTTTGATAATTATGTTGTCAAAATTATTTCAAAATATATTTTTTCTACTCCTACTATTAAAAGTAACATTTTGTTCACTATATGAAAAAATTAACAATTGTGCACACAGTGCGGAAAAGAGCGTACGAAATAATTTCCCACGGCTTAATATAATAAAAAAGTAGGCTGTTCCGTTAATTTAATATATAATACTATGATAATATAATAAAGATATATAAATAATTCTAAAAATATACATATGTATGTTGATTATTTATTATTGTTTCCATAGTTTCAAAGTATGCTTTGGCAAAAATTTGAACATCTAACCACTGACATTATAAATTTAAAAAATTTTTACTATTTATTATTTAAATAAATATTAATGGAAATTTTACGAAAAAAAATGTGTTCGTAGAAAAAGTATAATGTAAAATACGTGGGAAAAGCTTATTTCTCACTCATATGAATTGTTGCACTCGCCCTGCACATTTGTGAGACAAACTCATATTTGTGAGAAATAAGCCTCTTTTCCCACTTATTGTACAATATACTATTTATGCATGCTAGAGTAATAATAATAATCATTAACCTTAATATGAATTATTTCTCTCTACCTGGCGCCTTCACCAGTTTCAATTTTCATAGATTATAGCTATTTAGCTATTATTTTACGAATTAAATATTTTATTAATTATACAATACGAATTTTTTTCTATCGATGTTTGATAAGTGGCACCATATCCTAGGAATATTGATAGTTTTTTGTTTGTCATTGCGTAATTCTTCTTAGAAATTTATCTAAGTTGTGGGAATATTAACGATTTAGATTTATGCATTAGAATTGAATTAGAATTGAACGTAGAACGCACCCGATAACAGTCGGGTCTTGTTAATTACTGAACCAGTTCGAAACTGTACACAATGTATTTTGTATCATAACTATTTACTAAATTTTCTTTTTTTCTATTTTTAAGTAGTTTACTAAAATGTTTAAAAATTACTACAGTAAGGATTTGGAAGAATCACTAATTATTTTTAGGTAATAATTATTTTATTTAGGCAGTGTTTTTAGTGTAACACTATTATTTACATTTTCTTCAAAATTTTTTCCCTTTTTTATTATTTTTGTTTTCCTAAATTTATTTTGTAATATAAAACGTATTTTTTTTTTTTAATTTTTTTTTTATTTATTTTTATTTCTTGTGTGTGCATTAAGTTAACTTTCTTCATATTTTCCCCATTTATAATATGATTATTAAATAGTGGGGTGTTCATTTTTTTCTATATTTACGATCTTTAACTGCAATTTTTTAAAAAATATATGTAATTCTAAATAGAAATGTGACAAAATCACTTGTTGCAAAAATCATTTGTGTGGAAATGTTTCGATTATTATATAATTAAAAAATTACCTAGTTTTTCAATTAAAGAATTTATTATAAGGATATATTGTTAAATAATGTTTGTCTTTTTTGTGTCCATTATAAATTAATACGAAAAATAAAAACAGAAACCGTCTTGTCGAGTTTATAATAATAGAAAATATAAATTTTTAATAATATTCGTTTAAAAATGCTTATAAAAAGTTTATTTAAAAATATTTTTTCAAATATTGTTTTAAAAGTGAGTTGCTACAGGAAAGTGATATATTTAATTTTTTTTTTTTTTATAATTGTGAATAATTGACAAATATACTAATTTTTTTGATCGTTTATTATGTACTTTAATATTACTATTTAATAATTATTACTAGAGATAGTGTTACCACATATAAATTTATATAAGTAAAAGTACTTTTAGGTAGTATGTTTCAATTAAATAACTGATGGACTAACAGCAATAAATAATTTAAAAAATAATAATGATGGGAAACTCAATATTGTTTTAAAAAAATCAACGGTAGAAATATATAAATTAACTAATAAGTATAATATGATTGACCACTATCAATCTATTAAATTTAAAAAATACTTTTATTTATAATGATATCAATCGATTTAAAACAATATATACATAAATCTATCTCAGTATGATCTTTGCAACAATTTATTTTAAATACTGGTGTGATGAAAAGTGATCTTTTTTAGTTTAAAAAAATGACAAGATATTGATAATTATTTTATTCACTCCGAAAGATAATTTTTCTTAATATTTAATTATTCGATTTTTCATTAATTTTCTATAAAAACATTTTACCTTTCGAACTTATTTACATGAATTAAACATAAATGTAAAAATGTATTATACAACAAATGAAATAGGTATTATATCCGCTGTTTAAAATCGAATGAGCAAATATAGATTTTTACAAATGGACAATATAACAGTTCACTTTTCTCAAAAGTATTAATTCATTAAAAAATTGCTTTCTTGAAATAATAATCCATAATTTTTGGCACATTTTTTTGAAAGATGTTAAATGAAATTAATTGAATTTATAACTACTGTATACGAGTGGAATCAGATATTTTATTAGCACTATATACTTCTTTTACTATTTAATATAGTAAAACAATGTTATGTAATTTATTTCAAAAAATTTATTGATCAGATTTAAAAAATAATTCTGATACATAAATACGTTTATCAGAGATTCATTTTGCGATTTTTTAAAAGCTAAAAGACACGTTTTGTGACGAAAAATGTTTTAAAATTTGTTCTCGAATGTTATTAACATTATTGAACGTTTTTATTATGTCTATTAGCTTTTCGATTGAGCAAAAATTATATAAAAATTTCGGTCTTTATTTTTGCAAAATTATTCCATAAATCGATTAGAAATTTAAACGACAAAATAAATATTAGTTTTGTTTTGCCATACAAATTTATTAAAAAAATTTTGATAACGGTAATTAATTATTGTTTTCATAGATTTATTTATTTATTTTTTTTTTTAACACATTTTGATTTTTATTACGAAGGCCATAAATTGGCAATTAATAAATTCGAATAATTTTTTTCCAATGTACTGTGTCAAATTGCGAAAATTTGTTTGCAGCACATTGTGTTTAGAATATACATATAAATATTTTAAAATAATTGATTTAAAAAAAAGTAATTATATTCATTTTAGATTTAACAAAAGGTTAGTTATTTAACATAAAAGACAATTCATTGTGACCAGTCGTCTGTTATGTGAATAAGAATACTATATTTTATTGTAGATATCAATTCGATAATTATCTACATACATTACAAGACATATTATCTAACATAATTTTTAACTACTTACTTAATTTATAAAGCGTATAATTTAAACTGGCCACTTAGTTGAAAAAATTAAAATTTGTTAAAATATAAACCGGGCACTAAAATGAATATAATTGCATTTTACTTTTTTAGTAAATACTATTGAAAAAATGAATTTTTCTTAGTGAAATCAATTATTTATTATGGTATGTGTGAGTTGTTTTGAAATATTTTTCTGTTAATTAAATTTTTCTTTAAAATATTTACACAGGCATGCTGGTCGGTTATCTACTATATTTTATTATATTTTTTTCCTCTACGTTGGGTCATTGGGGCACATGTTAGAATTTTTTTATGTGTCTTTATACAGCTTATGTTATTGATATAATATATAATAAATTAAAGATAAATTTATATAACAATGTGATTTAATAAATTGATAAAAACATAAAAGTTCTTCCGTTTGTATTTTAAATATATTTCGACTAATAGGAGATAATTTTTTAACATTTAAATAGAATATAGAAAAAAAATGCTAGAAAATACATTAAAATTTGTAAATTGTATAGTTAGTAGTTATTAAGTTAAATTTTTTTGCGGATTGGTACAAGTCCAGTACGAAAATTGATCAATAACCTTTTCTCTTATGTTTAAAAATTATCTCGAGTTAGTCAAGCATTACTTTTTATTTTGTAAATAAAAATTAAAAGTTATGTGCACTCAACAGTAATTATTTAAAAATTATTTTTTGATTAAGAAAAATTATTCGTGCTCACTTAAAACATAGATCACAGAATTCTGATAAGTATAGTAAAATACAAAAAGATATATTTGAAAAAATTAAAATTTTTATTTAGAATTTTCTAAAATAATATCAAAATTATCAATTTATTGAGTTTTAAAAGACGTATGAATAAACAAAATGAAAATAAACTGATCAATTTTGATATCATTCTATACTTGAGCGTTTTCAAATATATTATTTCGTATGACTTTTTTCTTTTCAAAATAAAAATATACTTCCACGCAATATATATAATATATATATAAATATGGAAATTTAGAACATTTTTTTTTTATTATATATACATAGTATCTTTTTTGATTTAATAACATTTTTATAAATTACACAACAAATTAATATTTTGATTTTTTTATTTAATGATGGCAGATAACAAATGGGATCCATTATAAATATTACACGTACTGTTTTTTTTTTCATTTTTTTTTAAATATTTTGTTTAAATAAATTTTTTTTAAATGTTAGCTAAACTTGAGCACGGTTTTCGTAGTGGGCAGTAAGCTTCTCTTAAATCTTTGTGTTAACTGTAAAAATGGTTTACAAAAATTTATAATTTACTGGCTTGATTATATCTAATAAATTTTTTTATTATTTTTAATATTATGATAACTGGATTAGCTCAGTCAAATTTTTCCAGATAAATGAAAATTATTCAGGCTAATTAAAAAAAAAATAGAAATGTGAAAGTTTTTAATTAGGAATTAAATTAGAGTTAATTGTTTTTTATCCCAGTTAGAGAGTGATAGTTTATTTTTTTAAATTTTTAATGCAGATACGTGCGTTTATTCATTTTTGTTGTTGATTTCGCCCCAATCGTTTTCAACCGACCGTACTCACATACTATTTTTTTTTTTTAGTAAAAAGATAAAACCTGCCATAAGCTGATATAAATAGAGAATTATTAACTGTCTATAGTACTCTATAGTAACAATAATTTATAAATAACACATAAAACTGATGTAACATATTTGAATTTTTAAAGGCTTTTAAACATAATTTTGTTGATAAAATTATTGACTTTTATGACAGATTTTATCTGTGACAAGTAATTAATTAGTTTACTTTAATTTGATAAAATAATTTTTAATGAAATAATGCTAATAATTTATGACTGGACAGATTTATTTTATAATATTAAGGGTTGTGCTTTTTTAGTGTGAACATGTATAATTGTTATTTTAATGGAATTGGATTATGATATGCACACCCGTAATTTGAATTTAATGGTAGTCCACAAACTTTTTTTGTTATTTTCATCACCAGGTTTTATTCTAAAATTGTTTTTCGCTGGCAACCCTGACTAACGGGCTAGTAATTCTTATTAAATGTATATTTCTTCCTTAAAGTTTGTTTTCTTTTAATGTTTTTGTGGTTGCGATGAATTTGCAATTTTTTTTATTATGAAACGATTAAGATAAAGCAAAACAATTTAGTTATTGTATATGTTTGTAGAGCACTGAAGTAATTCGACATCAATGTTGCCACACATTTTCGTACCGTATTTTATAACAATTTTGAATTCGTGTAACACAGCACTATTTTTTTTGTTTCAATTTAGGAGAATTTTAACAACATAAAAATTTTTAAGTTTTCTTTTTTGTATTTCTTTTAAAAAATTGTATTAATGTAACATTTCAAATCTAGAAGGTAAGGTTTCAATTTTCACTTCACTTTAATACTCGTACGACTTTATTAAAATGTTTTATTATTTACAGGTAACACGTTTAAATTAATAGTTTTTTGAATATTTAGTAAAAACCACCTAATTAACCGAGTTTTATTTTCTAATTCGTTTAATGTATTGTTTTCAAATTATTAATGCGTCATCGAATAAATATAATTAATCGATAATAATTTATTTATTAATAAGTTTTTTTTGGGCCTGTTCGTAAATAGTCATATTCATTAGTGTAAACAATTCGTTTGTAGTTGTCTATAATCAGAACACTATATCAGTGTTTATATTCTGGATAACGTTTCGGGAAAGTAGACGATGTAGGAGCTGATTGTTCTGCACCGGATACCGACGATGATGCAGCTGTATCTTTAGATGAATCGTTGTCTGAGTCTGGAGGTGGAGGTTGATGCTGATGAACGGGCATCGATGCCTTCGGTGGTGCTCGTGCGACAGAAGCACCCCCACCACTTGAATTATCACTACTTGAGCTAACTGGCGATGGATAATATTCCCGATTTGAGACGTTTACATTACTAGTCATCCCCGGACCACCTCCGGGAAGCGCTTCCTCACTCGCCCACCGGGCTAACTGTTGTTGAGCTTGAATAAATTCATCACTAAAAAATAACGAGCCGTAACAACATCACCCAGCGCTAAAGGCTGGTTGTTGTCCAATGTAGACGAGAAACATCTACAGGAATTTTTCTAACAAGCAGATATTTCAGTGTCTCTATTGTGCTTTGTTGCAATTTAACAAATGAATTTATTGCTAATTTTCAAAATGGTATCAACAAACATCTCGTAACCAAACATAATGATCTAATAATTTGATTTTAAAAGATAAGTATTTCTTTTATTTCTTTTTAAGATACCAAACTGAAAATCACAATATTTTTATTACATAACTGAATTTTATAGAAATATTTAAAGACAATTAATAAAATAACAAAAAATTTGAAATTTACTTTTTTTGTGATTATTGTTGTTAAATTACAATATTTACAGCCTCCAGTTATTTTTATTTCTTTAAACGTAATATTTTATTTCTAATTGATCGAAAATGAAATGTTAGCTGTATATTTAAAGAAAAAAATGCAGCTTTAAAAAATAACTTTAAGCTGAGAAACTGTGCAGAACTAAGAGGAGTGATTTGGGTTGTTTGTTCACCAACCTTTCACTATCAGGCGTTTGGTCCATATTACTCCCTCGATCATGATCAGCAGATTCGTAAATACCCTCATCGTCAGTGTGATGCATATGATGGTGAGAATGTGTATGTGATATTCCATGATGTGAATGATGATGCGATGGTGCTGGATAAGGCCCATGACGACTACCACTACCCTGTGGTTGTCGATATCTACCATATACGAAACGACTTTCTTCTTCACCCCTACTTCGACATCGCCTAAAACATAGTATTTGGTAATTCTATTTTATAACAGTGTTGGAATTTAGGGATACAAACCCTTGCGATGAATCACTACAAACAGTGGATGATTCTAATCTATAGTGTCTATCTGCTTCCGTTTCTGACATTCGTATATCTTCTGATCCGCTAGGACTCATATGTCGTACCCCATGATGTTCTAATTGTCTCATTAAATCTTCTAAGTTTCTTATTCGTATTGGCCCACATGGAGGTACCTTAATTATAATATTATGTAATTTGTAAAGATTGGTGAACAATAACAATAAGTAAATAAATGAAGTTGTATATTTACCTCATCGTCTTCTTCTTCATCAGCATGTTGATGATGATGGTGATGATGACGTGGTGAACCTTCAACCATGACCGTATGTAATTGTGGCCCACTTTCGCATACTTTTTCTTGACTAGGAACCCGTGATGATCTGGAATAACCAGCCGCACAGTCAGCAATCGTTTTGCACAGGAACTCTTCACTAAGAATGATGTTGCTACTAGACGGTGTAGCTGCTGCCCCTCGAGCTGTTCGTAAAGCATCCAGTAGATTTTCGTGGTAACCGTTCAGGCTCTTCAGTTGACGCTGAACCTCAGCTATGGCGACACTGCTTCCGTCACCCAGCTCGTTGTTGTCTAGGAGTTGATCAGTATTATTTGGTTGTTTCAAATCACGATCCAACCATATGGTGTATTGTTTTCCCCCTATGCCATCATACCCACCATGCTTTTTCAAGATGCCCTTTTCGGGAACTTTGCACGATAGGTTGTTGGGAGGGAGGTCTATGAACGAAACTGTTTCTTCCTCACCTGGTGGGAATACAAAAACAAATAAAAGTGGTACCAGAAGACTGTCAATTGCTTCGACCATAGAACAAAATGGATATAAAGTTGTAGTAAAGGAAATAAGGTAATGAAAGGGACACCACTGAAAAATCATGTTATCTGAAGATTGATAATTTAGAACTTTAATCTTATGTAAATATAATACACATCTTCAGATTGTAGGTATAATTGCATTTTATCAAATATGAATGACATAAATATTTTTTATTATAAGAAATTGAAATGTAATTTACATAGATACTTCCCACCAACTTATAATTGAAAATTTAATAATAGTGTTAGTAAAAAAGTTTGTTTACCTGAATGTGATGGCTCATCTTCACCGCCAGATCCGGTACTCCCTCGAGACATCTTCTGAATATTATGCTCTCTGCGAACATAAAATTCTCAGGAGTACCATATTTAACGAGACAGGTATGGAGAATTAAATTGTGTTTTAAGAATACTTTCAGTATTACAAATAATTATTAATTAATTACATACTTTACTACATTATTATTGATAATCTAAAGAGAGAGATTTTAAAATTAACATATTTAAAAAAAAATTAAGTAAAACATTCTTTCAAAAGTATTTTTTTTTCTTTTTACTTTCATATTTTTGATATTTTTATTATGAAATAAACCTAACAGAAGTATAAAATTTAATACTGTGGCTTATGATTAATTCAAATTAATTATATCAAAAATCATTCGCACTGATAGTGAAAAGGTAAATCATTTACAGAATAATAATTAATGTGAAAAGGATTAAAATTTTAAAATTATACAATTATATTCAATAATATAAGAACAACTAACTGGAAACGTGATGTTCCTGGAGCCATGTGGTTAACTTGATGAAATAGAACTCGTTGCGAGTCTCCACGGCTGCATAAAAATAAAAACACATAATTAAAATTTAAACTACCAAAAAATGTAAGTGGTTTTATATAGAAGGATTTTTAAGGCAAATAATTGAGCAATACTTAAAAAATAGCTTAGAATCTGTCATAATTGGCATCCTTCTATACATTTTCGAATTAAACATGAATTATTACTAAATAGCTAGGTAAACATGTCCCCTTCTAAAATGCAATAAAAAGTCACTTATTCTGAAACAACCACACTATTACATTCCAGGAAAGTCAGATCAAAGTGTTATTTAAAAGATGGAATTCAGTTAAGATTACATAATTTTTAATACGCCTAATTCGATACATATTTGTATGTAAAGGGGGAATGGAAACACAGTATGGTATTAACAGTAGTATTTACATTGAGAGCTTTCAGTAAGCTTACCTATACGAGGGCGTATTTCCAAATGAAAGCATTTTACTGACACTATCCATGGACACGGTGTCCTCTTGGGTGTGATTGGATGTTGATGCAGGATATGCTTTCTGAATTGGCTTTTTCACGTAAGGAGGGTCATATTTCGGCATCGTGCTTCTTCTTCCATGTCAAAATGTAACAACAACCAAACAGAAAAGCAAAAATAAAGAAATAAAATAAAACAGCAAATTAATAACATTTAGCTGAGTTTTTTTTTTTTTTTTTTAAATAGAATAACTTACTGTAGGATACGTTTACAGATTTAAGTTATGTTGAAAAAGAAAAAAAATTGATGAAGAAATGATTTTCTAAATTACTATTTGTTCTGTTATTTTTGAAGAAGTTTAAACGCCGAAATTTTTTAATTAAATATGCCAGCATTTTAATGTATTTTTATACTATATGTTTGAATTTTAAAAATGAAATTAAGTTTAGAATTTTCAGAAATTTTCAAAGAAGAGGCACATTAAAAAGGATTTGTTAATTACACACCATTCGCACAAAAATCACTTATAACCTTTTATATCAAGCGAAGACATAAGCAAAGACAATATGCATTTAACAGTAAAAGTACAACAATTTTGAATAAATAATTAAAAGCTGCAAATTAGATGATGACAATAAATAATTTTTTTCGATTGGTAGTGAATATCCAGCAAAAAAGTGAGTTTAAACCAAACGCTGATGTAAGGCGAATTGCATTGTCTAAAAATAAGTGAAAAGTAACAGTTGTAACAAAAATTTGTTTCCAGGTTTTGATAAATAATAATTTATCATACAATATGACTTTGTAATCTTTTTGTCTTTGCCACTAGACATTGTTAATTGTTATTATTATGTTGATGTGAATAAGTATCATCAAACCTATAACGAATTTGTGTATATACCTACTAAAGAATTCAATTTGCCGATTCTTTTTCACGGACTTGGTGAAATTACTGTAAAAAGTTGTTTTGAAGAGATAGTATTCTATGGTCACTTCGATTCTAACCCTCAAGGTCAGTAGTTTTCTGTTCCATTCAACAATCTACTGTGAAAGATTTGTATCTTTACGAACTTATTTAATTTATTTTAACAAAACTGTAATTGATTCAGCTTTTAATTATTTCTATTTTCTCTTTTATTTATTTGCTGAATTCACAGAAAGAAAAAAAATAAAGAAGCGACAAATGCATGAATTTTAATAAAAAATTTTATTTAATAAAAAGTGAAATTTTTTGATAAATTTTTCTTTTTATTTGGGTATATGTATATGTAAAGGTAGGAACTAAATTTAGATTCTACAACACAATAAAAATAGCTGAAAATAATATTCTAGCATAAATATTGTTCTTGTGATTATTTATAAGTTGGTGCTGGCGTTTATATTTTCAAAATGTCTAAGTGCTCTTAATATCTAGAATCGCAAAGAAAGAATAAAAATTTCTAGTACTAAACAGTACACATAACTACAAATAAAATAAGCCTTGATAATTTTTTGTTCATTTACACAAATATTTATATTGCTTTACAATTCCACGAAGCAAATTGGTAAATAAATGTCCTTTTGGAGGGCAAACCCGGATACTTTCTGAAAATAAATAGTTAAAATCGATCGAATAATTTTATTCTGGAGTTGTCATCAAGTTTTATCGACGCATAGAAAATTACCGATTTGATAGACTGACACGGAATCAAAATTTTCCAAGAAGCTTTAAAAAGTGAAACGCGTGCGGAAATAATGCCGCTGAAAAAAATTTTCACTTCTCAAAAGTAATTACACTTATCGCTTCCTTGGTAGACTCGGAAGCCAAAAATTAAGTAAGAATTAATATTATAACATTCAAAATAGCGATTTTAAACGGATTCGGTTACATAAAATTTTATCGTTGTATTAATTAGTAGATTGCGATTTAATAGTGACGGTAAATTGAAATAATATTGCTACAGCTGTGGAAATATAATAGTGTATAATAGAAAAATTTTTAAAATCATTTTCGAGTTTAATAGTTTGAATAATTATTACAATTGCAAAATTAGAGTAGGCAATATATAGCTATAATTTGTTTATTTTGTTTAGAATATGAACATCATATTTCCCTCTCTGTTTTGTAGAATAGAAAAAATGTGCAAAACAGAGAAAGAAATATGGTGTTCATATACTAAACAAAATAAACAAACTATAAAAATTATAATTGGGAAATAATTATTTGAGCAGTTTTTTAAACATTTGCTTAGTTACATCGGTCAGTTAAAAATTCGAACGGTCAGTATTATATTTTTTAAGCAGTATTAAATCAACTTTAGCAGTAAAACGTGGTTAGTAAATAAATGAATTTGGTCAGTTATTTTATCCTACAATGGTATAAGTAGTAATTATTATTTTGTCAGTAAAATAACTAAATGGTCAGCAAAATAAATAAATGGTCAGTAAAATAACTAAATGATCAGTAAAATATCTAATCGGGCAGTTAAATAAACAGTTGCTAGTTCCCAGCATATAGTAAAAGTCAAACGTTATTTTTCTTTTTATTAAAAATAGTGTACAATTTGAGCCAAAAATTAATAATATTTCGTGATAAGGGAGCGTGCAAATTTAAAATAAGGTTAGGTTAGTTTAGTTTTGACAATGTACTTCGACTTTGATATAAAGGTAAGGTGGTGAAGTTAGTTAAGGTTAGATTAGTTTAGCTAGTTTTGACAATATACTTCGACATTGATATAAAAACTAGGTGGTGAGCAGTGTTGGGCAAAATGTAATCAAATTACAGATTACAAATTACGATTACCAAATGTAATTTGTGATTTTTAATTACAAATTACATTTTGTAATTGGTAATCATGATTACAAATTGCATTTACAAAATGTAAGATTATTGATTACATTTATATTTTGTAATCGTAATTTGTAATCGTTTCTGGATTAATCTTTAAAAAATATGTAATCGTTTGAATAATTTGATTAGGTACAAAATTACGATTACTTTTGCCTAATTGTAAGATATATATAAATAAAACTGCTTTATATGAATTTAAAAAATTCGATAGTGAAGAAATTAGGTTAAAGAAGAAATAAAGGTAGGACCTTTAGCACACACTACATCGTCAAAAGTATGAGGACACCTTAACCCAGAATGCTAACACTTTTGACCTCACTTTTGACGCGGTACTATATTTAACGATGTGGTACACCGCCGTGCCAAAAGTGTACTGCCCTAAGTTATCTCCATACTTTTGATGACGTAGTGTGCGCTGGATCCCGCAAACCCCGTCAGCCCTGCTACAGCCACGCGGGCGAAGCTGCGGGTAAATGCTAGTATTTGATCTGATAAGATAATTCTTTCAAAAGGAGAGCAGAAATACTTATGCATATTTATGTACTTATTGGTTACTAGTAAAAGTAATTTGTAATTTGACTAGATCTAATCAGATAACATGTAATCAAATTACATGTAATCGCGATCACAAGTAATTGGATTACATGTAATTGCGATTACATTAAAGAAATGTAATCGTAATAAAATGTAATCGCTATTACATGTAATTCGATTACTTGTAATCGCGATTAAATGTAACCTGATTGCAAATAATCGGATTGAATGTAATTGATTGGGTCCAACACTGGTTTTGACAATATATTTCGACTTTGATATAAAAACTAGGTGGTGAGATTAGTTAAGGTTAATTTAACTCTTTGCACTTAAGGAAAAATAAACGTGTTTCTCGGCTAGCTGATAGACATGTGATACATGACATGACGCATGATTTTTATTCCTATTTTTTTGAAAAAAACTTGCAACATTTTTCCTCAAAGCTCGAATTGAATGTTTTAAATGCTCTTTTTGTAGATTTGTTACTTTCAAAAGTTGGTTAAACGCTATTTATTGTCCACGGACCCAGATTTTAATGTTTAAATGTAAAATATGGTTGAGCTAATGGCCAAACCACACTGTCATGCTAGACATGTCTTATAAGCGCAAAGGCGTTAAGTCCGTTTAGATTAATTTAGGTTAGTTTATTTTTAACGGACCAATTTCGATTTAATAATTGCTCACAAGTTACAGACCAGTTATTAATTTTGCTGACCAATTGGATTGTTAATAAACCAAATATTTATTGAACTGCTCGTTTCAAAATATTTTACTGTCCGTTTCTATTTTTTTTTACTGCTTACATGTTACCGCCAAATCTGTTATTAAACATACCGTTTATTTTTTTTTACTGACAAAAATTGTAATTTTTTACTGACCGTTTAAATCATAGCCATTATAATTTAGCTATAACCTAGACAGAAAGAATATTTTATTTCGGTTTATTGTTATACTTTTCTTTCTGCACTCTATTTGAGTGGAAAAAAAGTTCAAACTTATTCGAGACAACTATTATTATGTTGCTATATCTTTTGCAGACATAACACTTGCTTTCGATTTATATTAGTATTTGCTTCGTAGAAGTCTGAAAGAAATTTGAAACAAATGTCAGTATGTCGAAGAAAATTTTTACATAATATATATATATATATATATATATATATATATATATATATATATATATATATATATATATATGTATATATATATATATATATATATATATATATATATATATATATATATATATATATATATATATATTATAGGGATAATTCAAAGCTTATTTACATTAAAACAAAAGAAAATAATAGTCTAATATATTATCTAAATACTATATAGAAACTAGGGTCAATTACCTCAGGTAAATAAACAGAAAATAATATTAAAAACATCAATAATGTGAGAAGTCTACCTTGGTTTTTTCTGCACACTAACCTGAGACAGAGGAAGAAGTTTTTGTGTACTACAACTGACCTGTAGCATAGTGCCATTGTTGCAAATAGAATGAAAACACCCCCTACCACTGACATTAAAACTGCTACTAAGAACACGGTGTTCGAACCATGATAATTCTCTGTTTTATGACACCCATTGTGAAAAGCAATACAAATAAGTTTTTTAAATGTGTTTGATCCGTATGTAGAAGTTTTCCCAAATCATGAAGTAGGTATTCACATGAAGTGGATGAATATCATGTTGTATTATGACGGAAGAGCACCATTTCCATCATCAGGCATGCAGACAGACATAGAGATAGAAAAACACAATATATCCAAAAACAAAAAAATTAAAAACTCAAAGGCATGAAGCATTGTAATCATAAAAAATACATATATAGTAAAATCAATTGGCTGACCAATTCCTAAATGTACGAAAAACAACATCAATATAATCAGAGCTACAAATTAATAATAATAATAATAATAATAATAATAATAATAATAATTATATGTATATGTAATATGTAATAAATATAAAAAGAGGAATGATACACAATTGCAGCCATTTTAAAAACAAGCATGTGACTTTCAAATGTACAGTAATATAAAAGAAATATAAATAAATATTTATTGTTTACTGGTCACTAGAAGCCATTTCAATTTTGAATTTTAATTACTTTATTAATTAAATTTTTTCAGAATTTTAAGTGTTAGTGCACCTACTTTTAATTATTTACAACAGATTAAATGGGCATGGGACATTAGCGCACAATGGTTAGTCCTATCAGCAGGTGGTCTAAAAAGATATAGGACAAATGCGCACAAAAATTATTTTTATAATGGGACAAAAGCGCAGAATGGTTACAGTAAGGATGGAATAATTTTATTTTATTAAATGACAACATTCTTGATATAAAATCTATTACCTGATACATGTGTTATCTAATGTGATGGAAGTCAATTCATAATATTAAAAAAAAATAAATCTTTGATATTTTTATTAAAGGTAAAGTATTTGTTATATATTTGTATATTATTGATGATTTGTAACAAAGTTAAATTATAAGTAATAACAAAATATGTATCATCGAGACCAAATGTTCTGACCATTCCATTCTTCTTTTATAAATGTAATTTGTTTACAATCGTTTTTAAATATTTGATTTTAAGTATCAACAATTTAAAGAAAAACAATAAACAAAAATGTATAGTACAGTATGTCGTAATATTAAAAACGGTTGTAGGCAAATTAAATTGATAAAAGACCCCTAGAGCACAAAATATTGCTGGAATGTTGCTGAAATGTTGCCAAGTTGCAGATAATTACCAATGTTGCAGGAATATTGCCTGAATATTACTAACCTGAGCATAATTGCCAATATTACAGGAATATTGCAGTAATATTTTTGTTGTAATATTGCATTTGTAACATTGTTTCAATGTTATTGTCATGTTACAAAAAATATATAAGAGCTGTCCAAAATTTTGGAATATGTAGTATATTATAGAAATGAAGGCAAATCAATAGATGAAACAAAACGGTACAACTGTTGTTAATATACCCAAAAAACATATCGTCAGTTCAAAGGTAAAACTCATTAAGTACAGTTTTCAGAGCAAACGACTCTAGTCACTAAGTGAATTGAACTTAGTGACTAGAATCGTTTTCTCTGAAAACTGTACTTAATGAATTTTACTTTTGAACTGACGATATTTCATTTAATTTTATTTATGAAGGAGTTATACAAGATAAATATTTTTACATATTTTTGTTATATGTATTAATAACATATAATCCCGTTCGACTTCAATGTCAAAAAGATGCTGTAATGCTAAGTTGTTCCTGATGAATAGGTATTTTCGTTATAGGTTAGAAAATGCTTTGATTAGTTTGACTGATCAATTAATCACGTATGGACTTATAGATTAACTTATACGTCTTATACTATATTTTGTTATTATTAATATTTATTAGTGTTATTATATATTAGTATTATGTGTTTCACTAAACAATTTGAAGTGTATTAATTTTTAATAATTAAGAATCAACTAAACTGTACTTTTATTAACAATTTTATTTACAATTAACCTCAAATTTCTAACACTTAATGATGTTAATTTTATAAAATTTATTAATGATAATAAATATTATTTCCATCCATGTAAATATTAGGTTGGCTAATTATTTTTTTAGTCCCGAAAAAGATTTATAAAATTAAATTTGGAGTAAAAAAATTATTAGCTAACCTAATCAGTAATATCAAAAGTTGATTCGAATTTCGGACAAGATAGAAACAAGTACTAAACTTTCCAATTTTATTGGTAAAAGTTAGTATTGTTTTTATTATCAACTATAAAATAAATAAATATCTATTATATATCGTTAGTTCAAAGGTAAAACTGTACTTAATGAGTTTTACATTTGAACTGACGATATATAATTTAAAAAAAAAGTATTATTGCAATATTGCAAGGCCAATATTTTCTCAATGTTGCGGTGCAATATTCCTTCAATCTTGCTAGCAATATAACAGGGCGATTATAGGAATATTGCTGAAATACTGCAGGAATATTGCCTGCAATATTTCAAAATTTCCAAATAATATTGCTGCAATATTTCGTGCTCTATGGGGAAGAATGGAATGGTCTCTACAATTAGTCTCGACTCACAATGTACATGTTACCTGTGTAGGTATAAAGCAAACGTAAAAATTATATAAAACTGCCTAATTTTAAAAAATCTTACTTTGGATAGGTAAAACTGTTATCGTGTAATATCCTATGAACATGTGATTTCGTATGTAATATGCTACAAGAGTAGATTTCAATTAATATATAATAAAGAAAATTTTTTGAAATAAAGTGCTTGCCTGTATTAGAAAGTGGCGATTTAATTTCTTTTAGGTATCATATCTTGTAGAATATCATTAGAGAAAGCTTGAAAAATGAAGTTGAGGTTTCTTTTACCATTTTCAACTCTTAAGCTTGGTTTATAAAAAATACTGAGTTTCAAACTGTTATTATTTTTACCCCCCTTCTTCGAAATTTTTCAACAGTGCATTCAAGAAATTTGAAAAAATACAGATAAGAGCGCTTGATAAAAAGACCAAATTAAAATTATTCCGGCCAAATTGAGTCAGTAACTTTTGAAGACAGGCAGTCAAATTTCCAAAGATTCAGCAAAAAATTTAAAATAGGTGAGACGGTCGCCAGTAAATGAATTTTTGTATCAAGAGTATGTTTCGACCATAGTTTCGACAATAGAAAACATCCCTAAAAAATTAAAGTCCAAATCATTAAATGGAATACTAGAAAATGAATGAACTCCAGAAATAATTCCATACACTTCAATAAAGATATCGTTAGAAAGAACTTTTAAAATGAAGTTGAGGTTTCTTTAACCGATTTTAATTTTCAAGTCTCATTTGTGAAATACTGAACTTCAAAATTTGTGTGTTTCTTTAAAAGATATAGGAAACGAAATTTTCACGTAACTGCCTCTCCTCAAATAACACATGTGCAAATAACCATCTAAGTAACCCGTTTGAAACACGCACTTGGTGAATTTTAATATAATTATTTAATTAAATTTTCGTTACCTAGTTACCTAATATCAAAGAAGATAAAAAATTATATGGCATGAAAATGATGAAAATAAATTTATTTTGTATGTACCTATTTTTATAACTGCGCTTTTGTCCTATCATAAAACTACTTACTTAGGGATCGCAGTAGGGGTTAATTTGACCGTGTGCGCTTTTGCCCACGGTCCATTTTTACCCGATTAAATAAGGGAATCAAAAATACCTACAATATTATATTTAAATTAATGTCTTTAAGAAGCCTTTGTTGTTCTACTATTTACAATAAAAAATTAATTTCATTACATATTTTTGGCATAAAGTAGGTATAACAAAACATTTTTAATGATATTTTTTAGGAACAATATTGTCAGTGGTTTTATCCAATAATAAATAATTATAACATTATTACAGAAATATGGTACAACTAGAAATGTTTTGCTAGTGAAAATGGAAGGATAACATAAAGCCACGTTGGCTGTAATAAAACGCAGAGTTTGGGATATGAAGTATGAATATGGTTTTGAACGTAGAATTTCCCGCTCTTTCCGAATCCGAGGTTAAAAATAGGGGTTTCCATTTTAAAACAACAAAGCTGACCTACAAATTTTGGCCAAGGTCATGTTTAAGGTAAAATTCGAGGTCATTTTCTAGCTCCTCATGTCTTCGCATGAAACTTTTGTTCGAGTTATTTTTCGATAAAGTCAATATTAACTGGAATTTTCAGCTGTTCCGGAACTTTATGGACGCTCGGTATATATATATATATATATATATATATATATATATATATATATATATATATATATATATATATATATATATATATATATCGTCAAATGGGGCTATTTGACACAGAAAAAAAACGATTTAAACTCTTAAAGAACATCCCCTATTAAAGACGCCTTAACGTTACGAATACTTTCAGAAATCAAACAGATATGAACTTAAATTTTTGTTGTTGTTTTGTTTCAAATAGCCCCACCTATTCCAAATAGGCTCGTTTGACTATATATATATATATATATATATATATATATATATATATATATATATATATATATGTATATATATATATGTATATATATATATATATATATATATATATATATATATATATATATATATATATATATATATATATATATATATACTGTGTGAGTTGTTCGGGAGTTGCCATTTTTATTACAGCCAAACCGTTGATTTAATCGAAAAACCCTTCAAATAAGAGTTGTAGATATTGACGGGGGCAACCCATTGCTATAGTCAGGAGCTTTATAGCTCTTATGGTTTTCGAGCTATGATACAAACTTATAGATATTTAAATGGGACTATATATTAATTTTTCGATAAAACTGACCTAATGCATTAATTAACAACATAAATGCGCAAAAAAATTTTTTTTACCCAAGTTTAATTTTTTAATTCTTCTTTAATTCATCTGTTAGGGGGTAAAAATATGCATATATACTTGAGGCTACTTCAACCGATAGTGTTTTTCTTGGTTACATTTCCACTACATCCAAGAAATCAACCTTTTCCAGTACCATTACTATCATAAAAATTTGGTTGTAATAGAAATGGCAACTCTCAAAAAACTCACATGGTATATATATACATATGTATATGTATATATATATATATATATATATATATATATATATATATATATATATATATATATATAAAATCCTTGAGTTTTTATGCAAAAGCAGGCCCGACGAGAGGGTGGGGTAGCTGGGGTTCTAGCCCCGGGGCCCGGGCTTGAAGAGGGGGCCCGTAACTGTCGATAGAGAGCCCAGGAAAAAAGGTTTTTTTGCTTATAACTTATTTTTTGGGAGAATTTTTTTAAAAGAATGTAGTTTATTCCCGGGGCCCACTATTTTTCTCCACAATCCTGTGCAAAAATAAAAGGATTCAGGTTACTAAATGTTTCCTAGTAGAACATTTGTGAAGGTTACCGTCACAAATGACAATATTGTTCCAGTCCACCTTGATTATCCCAATCTATATTTTATTTTAATGTGGAAAATAAAGTGATACACATAGGTATGTATATTTACTTATAGTTCTTCCCATTCTAGATAATTTTGGGATTACATGCGTGTAATTTTCAGAATTCTTCAAATTTGTTTCGGCTTTTTATAGTTAATTAATTGGAATGACTTCTAGCAACATCAAATAGTAAACGTACACAAATTTTTACACCATAGGTGTGAAATTCCAATTTTGGACAAGCACCATAGGTGTTACAAAACAACAATTGTCACATGATAAATAAATACACTGGAGGTGTTTTGCTACCCATTGAAGTATATTAAAACACTATAATATAGAAAATCGCACACAGTATATATAGTCACCATCGGTGTACTGATACCAGTCGATACACACCTGGTTTATCTACACCATAGGTGTTTTACCTATTTCGTACACTCATCCAAAACATACGACATGGGGATTAAAGAAAATGATTAATCAATTAGAGAATTATTTAATAATTATACATTATAAAATATATACAAATATACAGTAAATTGTCATTTATGATTCTGTCAAAAAGTACTTTGCTTTTGAATGGCATATATTTTTTTTTTTTTTTTTTTTGGAATCCGCGTAATTTTTATATTCTATTATACAAGACAGATAATGTTCTAAAATGTTACAAAATAACTGTAAGAAAATACTTTCCAAATAAAAATACGAAAGTCTATTAAACACTAAAAGTAACTTTTAAAAGTTTGATTTAACTAAACTGATAATTTCATTTAGTAATTTACTGTATAAGCTAAAATCACTATAATAAACTTTTATGTTATATAAATAGATAAGAGATGTTTCGATACTAAAGTAATTAACACTATACAGTCCGAGCACTTTCACAGTCAATTTCTCCAGAGGCCGGCAATTTTTTTAAAGAAACTTTATATAAATGAATACATAAAATGATTCAACATGTATAAACATACGTACATATATATTGATATTTTTAATAAAATCAATAACAGGAAGTAAGATAATAAACTGGTAAAGATTAATATAAAAAAATAAATAAATAAACAGTAATAGGTAATATGATATATTTTTTATAAATATTTTTAAGTGTTTTGTTTATTCTAGAAATGTTTATAGAAACCAACACATAGAGATGTGTGTGTTTGTTTTTGTAAATACTTGTTTGTGGTAACATCGCACACATTGTGATTGTTTTCGGATGCCAAAAACATGGACAGTAAAGTGTTAATAATACTCGCTTTAAAGGAAAGTGTCTTTTATGTATTTTATTTTTAGATTGCAGAAATAGTGATGCTTATACTCTTCTAGTGAATAACAGTTGTAGTTTAATGACTGTAGTGTCATGGCAAAGTGTTCGTATTTAAATTTGAAAAATACATTCTTATAGTGTTATCTTGCATAGTTTGAAAACAATATCTGTCTATGGTCGCGGGTTTGGTTATTTCTGTATATTTACAATACCTGTAGCAAACGGCCATTAGTGCAAAACCAATGAAAACGAATTTGACACAGCCAACCAGAATAAATACCATTGATAGTGTGCTAAGATTGCTGTTGTTTCCTTCACCTGGAATAAAATGTTATCCCGCCAAGACAATAATGTAAAATTATATCTGGAATTCATTTTGTTTTTATATTTAAACATGTATGTATGCGTTTTTGTACGTCATAGAGTTTTTAATTAAAATAATAATGTTGTATATGCTCAGAAAACCAATTATTAGGAAATCTTTATGAACTGTTATGTTAAATATGATTGTTCTTGTGATAAAATGAGATAATTAATTAATTGCTTTGCTCCTTCAGGTATTAAGCGCCTATATAATTTTTTTATACTGCAATACTAACCTATGGGTAATATCTGCTGCATATATTTTCATATTGAACTCTTGCAGCATAGTAATTATACAATGTTACTGTGAGTGTGCGAAACGTAGTGTACACGAAGAGAAAATTCTTATAAAAATTACTGTGCTCATACTACAATCGACGTGTAACAGGCGAACATATCCAATTTTTGTACGGTAAAATTATAAAAATTACAATAATATAACTATAATTTTTATAATTTTACCGTACAAAATTGAATATGTTCGCCTGTTACACGTCGATTGTAGTATGAGCACAGTAATTTTTATAGGAATTTTCTCTCCGTGTATCTTAAGACACACTGGTGTATGTTAATAATCATCAAGCTAGCTAGTGAATGTCCGTTATTTATTCTCTTCATGACGATTTTCATCATACACTAGTGAATGTTAACATACACCACGACGATTTGGTTTATCTTCATTATGAGTGAAATAATAACTATTAATGGCTTAGAAAAACTTGTTATTAATTGTTATACAAAAAATTATTACGATAAATAAAATTATTCAGTCATTTATGTGTTTACTCTGAAGATAGTTGGCCAACTGGAAATGTGTTAAATAATAAAATTATTTTAATGGTGAAATTATTAAGTATTATTTTCCCAGTGAACACAAAACGTCCATGTTACGTAACACAGGAATCACTCGTTACATAACTAAAGTTACACAAATATGATGTAACCGCAACATAACAATAAATTTTATGTTATGTAACAAATTGTTACCTTTATGTTATGTATCAGTTACGTGACAGTGTTACTTCAATTTAATGTAACATTTGTTACCTTTATGTCATGTATCTGTTACATAACAATGTTACTTCAGATTAATGTAACATAATATGTTATATTTATGTTAAGTATTATTTACATAACAGTGTTACTCCAATTTAGTAGAACATATGTTACGTTCACGTTATGTATTAAACTATTAATTATATAACAATGTTACTTTAATTTTATGTAACATATGTTACCTTTACGATATGTTTTAGTTACATAATAATAATATTATTTTAATTTTACAAAACATTTGTTATCGTTACGTTATATATCAGTTACATAACATTGTTACGTTAACATAACACATGCGTAGGTACGATCATGTGCGCCTATATAATTCACACCGTTAGGGCCGGACCTACAGTTATTACGAAGGGGGGCAAACTTTTCTGTTGGCGCTCTCCTCAAGAAAAACGCCAAATTAAAAATTTTGGTGCAAAGATATTTTTTAAATTTTTCCCTGCAAAAAGTAACTGAACAAAACATTCAATTCATCGTTTTGGCGCCCCTCAACTTGCGTTTTTGGCGCCCCCAGAAACTTAAAGGGGGGCACGTGCCCTCGTTGTCACCCTAAGTCCAGCCATGTACACCGTGCTTTCTGTAAGGACAGTGTAACCCTATGTGGGCACAGCAATTGAGCACATTCTGTGTGTAAATACTCGCCAGTCTTAGTTTAATTTTGAAATTATTATAGTCAAAAATTTTTTTATTTTAACTTTCAAGTTTATAACTACCTTAATATTATGACGATTGCCCACATCTAAAATTTTCAGAAAATTCCCCATTAATTTTAATACTTTCAACACTAAAATAAGCTTTTGTCTTCAAGTTAAAAATAATTTTTAGTTATTAATTAAAAAATGAAACGATTTTGAAAATTCTTGTAAGTCTTTATTTACTATTTTGTGATATGTATTAGTATATATGTTGCAGCTATATTGTCAAAACCGTTTTATTATAATAACGCTAGTCAAATTATAAAAAAACCAAATATTGTCAACTGACGTTGTCTTTTACAATACACCTAATAAATTTCAGTGCTATTATAATTTCGCTAGACTTATTTAGAGAAATTGTGAAGTTTGAAATTAATTGGTATCAAAACTACTAAACCGATCTCAACAAAATTTAGTAGAAATATTTTATGGCTTAGAATAACTGATAGAATAATTTATATGTTGGGTGAAGGTTCCTCCGGGATATTAATACGAAACTAATTAGTGTAAAACTACAAAATTGATTTCAATTAAATTTAGTAAGGACACTTTTATACTTTGGAATAACAGAAAGGAAATTTTTATCCCGATTAAAGGCTCCTGAGGGATACAAAGTAAATTATTCAGTCAGGTCAAAATTACTGAAGCGATTTCAGTTTGGTTTCGTATATAAACTTATACACTTTGGAATAACTGATAGAAACATTTTTATCCCAGTTAAGAGTTCCAGTGGGACACAGACTAAATTCTTGAGTCACCTCAAAATTATTGAACGAATGTCAATTAAATTTGATTTAGATACGTATTTATATGATATGCTTTTTAATAACTAACGGAATAATTTGTATCCCGCTTGAAAGTTCCTATCGCCTACTATTACGATAGGAAATAATACCAAAACCACTGAAACAATTTTAATCAAATTTAGTATTGGCATATACCTTAAAATAATAAATATATGGTATACTTTTTATACAGGTTGAATATTCCCGTGGGAAATGAGCTACTATTTCATAAATTAATTATTAATGTTGATTTTCTTTAGATTGTTTATTGATTGACTAAAGAATTTAGAAATAATATTAAATTGCTGCTCCGTTTTTTCCGAGATATCGTTCGGTAGGAACATGGAATTTATTTTAATTATATCAAAGCGGTTGAACTACTTTATTGTGAATTAATATGTACAATAGTTTTATCCCGGTTTTCTAAAAGAAAAACCGGACACATAATAAGATTTCAATTTAGAATATTTTTCAGCTTTTTATTATTAGCTCGAGCTTTTTATTATTAAGCTCTAGTAAAATTTTCATTAAGAGGTAGTCTAGGGTTTACAGCTTAGATACTAATATAATCTGGTTTATATCGCTGATGAGTCCTGATGAGTCTTCCCATGACATACAAATTAAAATTCTTGTACTGTGAAGGACATCAGGATTTTCTTTTGAAATTCACATAAAAATATCTGATTTATAGCATACGGATTGGGAAAAAGAAATCAAACAATAGCATTCACTTAAAAAATCATAAAACTATGTATTTAAAAAAAAGTATTCTTCATCCGTTATGTTGAACTGCCCCATACCATATGTTCAAAATTTATATTTAATGATCGACTAGACCGGTGAGGGTGTTTGGATCATTGCACGAAAAATTTACAAAACCATCAAGTAATAAAATTATTATTATATCATATACTTGACATAAGAGAAAAACGTGACAAACTGATCAAGTTCTATTTAATTTTAATTGTTCGGAAATTACTATGTAGCTATACCTCATTTCAAATACAATTGATCCTGAGTTATCTTTAAAAAGTTAAATAATTATTATATTCGAAACAAATAAATATATTCTATTCTTTTCTAAAAACAAACTGCAACTTTAAAATTTACGTAAATTCAATAATAAAAGAGATAAAACCAAGAAAACAGAAATTATTTAAATTCAGTGATGAAGCATGGTTAAATGTAAGTAAAATGAACCGTATTTGAATTTGAATATAGGTTAAGTATACAATATAACTTTTGTGTGTAATGATTAGTTTATTTCCCACGGGGACCTTTCGTATTTATATTCCACAGAATCGTTTAGTCGGGATACGCACTATGCCACCAGCTATTCCAAAGCATGTGAGCGTCAGTACTGAATATAATTGAAATCGCTTGCCTAGTTTTGATGTTATTGAATGATTTATTAGGTTTCCCATGGGAACCTATAATCGGGATAAAAGTTTCCTGTTTGTTATTCCAAAATATAAAAGTATTCATATCAAATTTGATTGAAATGGAATCAGTAGTTTTAACATTAATTAGTTGCATATTCATATCCCTTAGGAACTTTCAATCGGGATACAAACTATCCCAGCAGTTACTCTAAATCTAAATTAAATTTAATTGAAATCTGTTCAATAGTTCTGACGTGATTGAATAATTTATTTTGTTTCCTGAGGGAATCCTTAATCAGGATGAAAATTATCGTATGTGTTGTTCCATAAGGTATAAGTATCCATGCTAAAACTGAATGAAATCGTTTCAATAATTTTGGGCTGACTGAATAATTTATTTGGTTTCCCATGGGAACCTATAATCGGGATAAACATTTTCTGTTTGTTATTCCAAAGCATAAAGGTATTCATACCAAATTTGATTGTAATCGGTTTTGTAGTTTTGATACCACTTAGTTTCGTATTCATATCCTGTAGGAACCTTCAACCAGGATATAAATTATCCTATTAATTATTCTAAACCATATAAGTATCCCCTCAAAATTTTATTGAAATAGGCTTAGTAGTGAAGACATTATTTATTTTAGTATTCACAACCCACGGAAACTTTTAAACGGAATAAAAATTTCTTATCGGTTATTCCAAAGCATATTTATGTAAATATCTAAACTTACAAAATCGATTCAGTAGTTTTTTGACATCATTAGTTTCGTATTCATATCGTGTTTACTTTTACAATACATATTTTCCTGTAAGCTGATTTGGTTATATTGCCAAAAAGCATTACACTTCACAATTTCTCTAAATGAGTCTAGCGAAATTATAATAATACTAAAATTTACTAGGTGTATTGTAAGAGACAACATTAGTTGACAATATTTGGTTTTTTTATAATTTGACTAGAGTTATTATAATAAAACGGTTTTGACAATATAGCTGCAACATATACATAACGATGAAAATAAACAAATGAGTTTGATCTAGTGGTTAAAACTGTCGATAATTTAAAAGATGCTTCAGCTTGGATAATGGATCGAATCCTGCAACAGTCAACAAAGAAACAAAAAAAAAGAGACAATAATAATTTACGTGTGTGTATATGACAATAAGTTGGAAATATGTGTATGTAATGTTAATAAGAAACAAAAAAAGGGAATTTTGAATATGCTTTTTGCAAAAGAAGGCGTAAGGCGCATTTTTATCTATAAGTATGTGACATCAAAGTTACATTTTCCTGAAACGTAACAAGAACATAACAATGTTACGTCACATTGTTACGTTTATGAGTGAAAAATTGTAAGTTACATGTGAGTTATATGGGATTCACATTTTATGTAACACGTGACTTTCAGTTCTGTCACTGTGATATAAAATTCACTATTTCAATATATCACTGTGAATCTGGCACCCGACTTTTAAAAATTTAAAAATAAATATTAGAGTTCGTGTGTACTTTGTTTATACTACACTTTATTTGTAGCTCGAACAAAAAATAAGTAGAAAAAATTTAAAAAATGCACGGCACCGTTTCGCACATTTTAATTTTATTAGTGTCCTTCAATAGAGATTCTTTTGTATCTGTTTGTATCTCTTTTTTTCGTTTATACCATAAAGGATTCGGAGATACATGATACTCTAAATTTTAGGTAGAACGAACTTAGTTGTTTTTTGAAATATTTAAATTTTGAAAATAGCATTCGATAGAGACTCGTTTGTACCCATTTGTACTTTTTTTCTTTTCGTTTGTACCTCGAATGACTCGAAGATGCACGATACTCAAAATTCTAGGTAGAATGAACAATGTTGTTTTCAGAAATATCTTATAGGCAGCGTGCGAAGTATATGGTGGGGACAATTAAATCGATTGCAGCGTGAGTAGTGGAGAAAACAAGCATTTATACGGGCTCATATGTGTTTATAGTATAATAAAAAATATTAAATAAAAATATCTACATTGATTCACTTTGATTATAAACGCAGTTGCAACTAATATGTCATTTCGTATTTATCTGTCAACAGTATTAATATCTACACGTCAATCCATAAATACAGAATTAAATATATTTGATGTACTTATTTTAACTCACATAGTCACATGAAATAAGTTTAATAAGGAGTTAAAGTTATTGATGTTTGTCTTATAACTCTACATTAAACTAACGAAGGTGTTTTTAGCAGAAAAAAACTAGCAGAAAAAAACCATGCGTCAACACCATGCGTTAAAAATATTCTTTGAGAATAACAAAACGATATTTGAATAGCTGAATAGTTAGCACATATCGACTAAATGAACTACCAACATCACGTTTCGTTTATACTATGTACGTACTCACAACATATTGAATGATCCAAAATCATCTAATATTTTTGTTCCAAAATAAAACGGAAAAATAACAAAACTGACAAGACTTACCATTTTGAAATCAACATCGATACTTCACCCAACTAATAAACTAATATACAAGAAAAATTCAGAAAATTTTTCGCACCTTAAATATTGGAAAGTAAATGATAAAATATAAAAATTGCTAAATTTTGAATAGCGCATACGTCAGTTATCGTAAATTAGAACCAAAATTTCGGAAAAACGGCCAGCCGTCTATTTTTCGTTGGCATGACGACTTGTTGCCTTGACTCATAGTAACAACCAGTGAAAATTTGAACCAGATCCTATGCGTCGTTTTCTGGTAAATGACAGCAAAAAAATGTTTTGTTGAAAAATGCGTCTTAAATACATGATTCGAAGTCCAATTTCGGGAAAACGGCTAGCCGTCTATTTTCTGCTGATATGGTATTTTCTAGCTTATTACATTAGTAATAACTAGCGAAAGTTTGAACCAAATCCTATGCGTCGATTTCTGGCAACTAACGGCCAAAAATAATTTTTTGTTGAAAAATGCGTCCTAAATACGCGATTCGAAGTCCAATTTCGGGAAAACGGCTAGCCGTCTATTTTCTGCTGGTATGGCGTTTTCTAGCTTATTACATTAGTAATAACCAGCCAAAGTTTGAACCAGATCCTATGCGTGGTTTTCTGGCAACAGACGGCCAAAATTTTTTTTTTTGGCCTTCAATTGCCAGATAACCACGCATAGGATCTGGTTCAAACTTTCGCTGGTTATTACTAATGTAATAAGCCAGAAGACGCCATACCAGCAGAAAATAGACGGCTAGCCGTTTTCCCGAAATTGGACTTCGAATTATGTATTTATAGCGCTTACGTCCAAAACAAAACAAAAATTTGGCCGTCTGTTGCCAGAAAACCACGCATAGGATCTGGTTCAAACTTTCGCTGGTTATTACTAATGTAATAAGCCAGAAGACGCCATACCAGCAGAAAATAGACGGCTAGCCGTTTTCCCGAAATTGAACTTCGAATCATGTATTACAGCGCTTACTTCCACAAAAAAAAAAATTTTTGGCCGTCAATTGCCAGAAAACCACGCATAGAATCTGGTTCAAACTTTCGTTGGTTATTACTAATGTAATAAGCTACAAAACGCCATACCAGCAGAAAATAGACGGCTACCCGTTTTCCCGATATTTGACTTCGAATCATGTTTTTAAGGCGCATTTTTCAACAAAAAAATTTTTTGCCGTCATTTGCCAGAAAACCACGCATAGGATCTGGTTCAAACTTTCGCTGATTATTACTCAGTTAATAAGCTAGAAAACGCCATACCAGCAGAAAATAGACGGCTAGCCGTTTTCCCGCAATTGGACTTCAAATCATGTATTACAGGCGCTTACTTCCACAAAAAAAATTTTTGCCCTTCAATTGCCAGAAAACCACGAATAGGATCTGGTTCAAACTTTCGCTGGTCATTACTAATGTAATAAGCTAGAAAACGCCATACCAGCAGAAAATAGACGGCTAGCCGTTTTCCCGCAATTGGACTTCGAATCATGTATTACAGGCGCTTACTTCCGCAAAAGAAATTTTTGGCCTTCAATTGCCAGAAAACCACGAATAGGATCTGGTTCAAACTTTCGCTGGTTATTACTAATGTAATAAGCCAGAAGACGCCATACCAGCAGAAAATAGACGGCTAGCCGTTTTCCCGCAATTGGACTTCGAATCATGTATTTAAGGCGCTTACGTCCAAAAAAAAAAAAAAAAAATTGGCCGTCTGTTACCAGAAAACCACGCATAGGATCTGGTTCAAACTTGCGCCGGCTGTTACTAATGTAATAAGCTAGAAAACGCCATACCAGCAGAAAATAGACGGCTTGCCGTTTTTCCGAAATTGAGCTTCGAATCATGTATTACAGCCCTTACTTCCACAAAAAAAAATTTTTGGCCGTCGTTTGCCAGAAAACCACGCATAGGATCTGGTTCAAACTTTTACTGGTTATTACTAATGTAATAAGCTAGAAAACGCCATATCAGCAGAAAATAGACGGCTAGTCGTTTTCCCGAAATTGGACTTCGAATCGCGTATTTAAGGCGCATTTTTCAACAAAAAATTATTTTTGGCCGTTAGTTGCCAGAAATCGACGCATAGGATTTGGTTCAAACTTTCGCCAGTCATTACTAATGTAATAAGCTAGAAAATTCCATATCAGCAGAAAATAGACGGCTAGCCGTTTTCCCGAAATTGGACTTCGAATCATGTATTTAAGACGCATTTTTCGACAAAACATTTTTTTTGCCGTCATTTGCCAGAAAACGACGCATAGGATCTAGTTCAAATTTTCACTGGTTGTTACTATGAGTCAAGGCAACAAGACGTCATGCCAACGGAAAATAGACGGCTGGCCGTTTTTCCGAAATTTTGGTTCTAATTTACGATAACTGACGTACGCGCTATTCAAAATTTAGCAATTTTTATATTTTATCATTTACTTTCCAATATTTAAGGTGCGAAAAATTTTCTGAATTTTTCTTGTATATTAGTTTATTAGTTGGGTGAAGTATCGATGTTGATTTCAAAACGGTAAGTCTTGTCAGTTTTGTTATTTTTCCGTTTTATTTTGGAACAAAAATATTAGATGATTTTGGATCATTCAATATGTTGTGTGTACGTACATAGTATAAACGAAACGTGATGTTGGTAATTCATTTAGTCGATATGTGCTGACTATTCGGCTATTCAAATATCGTTTTATTATTCTCAAAGAATATTTTTAACGCATGGTGTTGACGCATGGTTTTTTTCTGCTAGTTTTTTTCTGCTAAAAACACCATCGTATTAAACTAAATGACTTATGCCAGCATTTCTTAATTCTCGAATTTCCCTGACGTACTTCACCGGCATCAGCAACTTTTTCCTCTACATAGTCCGAGGTTGGAAGGAAATACTGTCTTGATAATTATATTAACGTCGAAAATTGTTTAATTACTTTTTTAATATAACTGTTATACTTCATCCAGTATTTTATTGTTCAAACTGAGCAAATCAAATTGTTCAAATTTATTTATAAAAAAAATTAATTGTAAATAACAAATATTTGTATTCAGATTTTACGGTTTGTTTAAAAATATTTTAAATTTATTTATTTCCACGGTTACCATTATTTATATTCGTTAATGAACCCGGAAAAATGTATATTATAGATGTCGTTGCCATCACGCACCCAGCCTATATTTTAATACAATATTTGATTTGATTCGTTTGTGCTCATTTGTATCTCTTTTCGTTTCGTCTGTACCTTAGTCACTTGAAAAGTACAGTAAATAATCTTACCATTTTAAAGGACCAAAAATTACTTGTATAGACGAGCACAAATGGTACTCTTTCGAATACCGTTTCCAAGTTTCGGGTACTTCTGTAAACAACGAAATTCATTCTACCTAAAGTATCTGGTACTGCATATCTCCGAATACTTAAACTGAGATACAAACAAAATGAGAAGAGGTCTAAAAATCTCAAAAAATTCGTTCTACCTAGAATTCCGAGTACCTCATATTTCAGAACTCTTTAAGTTATAAAATGACATTAATAGAATATTTGAAAGGTGGGTGCCGGCCATTTTTTAAATTGCTTTTATCTGTTTACTCTTTGAGGTAAAAGCAACGTAAAGAGCAGTACAAACGGGTACACAGAGTACAAATGAGTTGTACTATTTATTTTCAAATTTTTGAAATTTGGGAACCAGGTTTACACCTGTTTTCAAAATTTAGAATTAAAAACAGGCTAAATCTTACAAAAGTGAATTATTTTTAAGTGAATTATTAGGTAGAAAAAGAAATTAATCATCATTAGAAAAACGTAACTTATAAATAATTTATTAATACAATTGAAAATAGATATTTTTTTTAGGATTTCGTAGTACAACAGCAATATTTACCATGTCTATCATCGTACTAAATGATCTACCTGACCTAAACCGCTTTTTAATAATCATCAGAGCCACTTTCATTTTTCGGAGAAAAGTGGACTTTTGTCCAGAGAGGCGTTCAACTAAAAGTCGCTTCAGGGTGCAAAATTTGTAGCTACGCCTGTGAATACGGTACTTGACAATTTTCAAAATGTTCAATAATTTCAATGTCATTTTAATCAAAATGTTAAAATCTTAAATGTTAAATAATTTTATGTATTATTCTTAAGTATATTCAATTTTAGCAGTGGCAAATAAAAATATTCTTTAGTTATTTAAAAATTTTATTTTAAAAATTATAAAATTTTAACCTCTATTTAAATGACTAAAATCGCGCCGTGACATTAAAATGACGTTACGATTTATAAGCTTTATATAGACAAGATAGATAATAATGACAATATGTATATGAATTACCCTAATTATATCTTTCCTCGAAACACCTTAACAATTTAACACTGCACAACTTTTTTTACCAAATACTGACTTTTTTTTTAACAAATTTTAAACACAAATTCAAACATATCAAAATTATTAGATTATAAAACTGAACGCACTCACTTCTCAGTATTGTTGGTTATGTGTACAAATATCATATATTATGTAATACTACTATATTGCTAGTGCCTATAAGTGGCAGGGTCAGGGTAAAGGAAAATTGAGAAATGGACGTAGTTTATTGTGCTCAAGTATTTAATGAATGTCCACATATTTAACTCTTTTATTTTAACCATAGAGAAAATTTTTTTGTCTTAAAATGCCGGACTTTTTACTGCCAGTGATAAGTATAATAGATAAAGAAGGTTACAAAAAAAGAAAAAGAAAAAAATCCCGAAAATATCCCAAAAAGATCCCAACATCAAAAAAGTGAATCCTAGGAATTTGCAAAATATAAATTATACTAAACTATGTTGATAAAATTGAACATTACTTAGAATTATATCGTATTTCGAAAAATCTGTCACAGATGGCGGTACCTGTACCAGTGAATATATACATATCACAGCATTCTGAGCCGTCATATTGCAGGACGAGCTAACTCGTCTTAATCATTTAAAGAATTAATAATTTGAATCTTACCTATCCGCATATGGTACTAGGTGCTTACTATTGAAGTGAAACAAACAGATTGTCGACGGCGTTGTATTTTTGCGTGTTTCCTCACGCGACTAGCAGTATTACATATCGCGCGTTTTCTGTCTCTAACTCGTATATCAAAAATCACAGTTTTCAGGAAACACAAAAACATATTAAATACTGTATTTTCATCACTATGAATTTAAGATTTATGTATGTTACACTTTTTGATGTTTGCTACCTATGTAGACATGAAGCAGACATTTAAATATTTTAAATTACAAGCTATCGATGTTTTTACTAAATACGAGTTTGCTGTCCACTTTTTTTTCAATATACGAGTTTGTGAAATAAATCGATTTTTTTTTACATATTCCGATAGTCTCTCCAATAACTTAAATTTTAAACGCGTTTTTCTCGAAACTACATTTTTTCTGATAGTTTTCTGACCAAACCTGGTATATGGTATACGAGTTTGTGTAAAATTATTTTTTGAAATAGTAACAATTTTATCAGCATACCCAAGTATATCATATACACAAACTCGTATACCATATACCAGGTTTTGTCAGAAAACTAAATTTAGTTCATGTGGTACAAGTTTGTTTTAAATTGAATAATTATTTTTCCATTAACTATTTTGCAATATTTCTTAGCGCATCACATGGGGAAGTGTATTATGTACATGTATGACTTTCTAACTCAAAACCATCTAAAAATCTTATACGAGGTTGTGACAGAAAACGCGCGATATATGACAAATATAGAACCATAGATATATATATAGAACCGTGTTGTGTACAAATGTGATTACAGAATAGTGTTGTGTTGACATGACTGAAAGAGACATCTGTTTGAGTTAAATCGTGACGTCATTGCATACGTCACTACGCCAACTTGTTTTTCTGGCCAATTTGTTCATTTAAAATTAAACTGTGATTTTTTGATGATTTTTATAATATTTATCAAAAATTAACTAATTCATACGTAAAAACAAACCACTTTGAATCATTTTTTAATAGTAGTCAAGTACCCTACTACCAATGTCGATTTTTTTTTTTTATTAAAAGATATAGAAAGCAAAAGGTTCAAATTATTATATTATTAACAAATTTAAAACTAATTTTAACATTAAGTAAAAGTAAGAAGCATTATAATCCAAGAATTGTGAAAAATTATTATGATTTACTAGGAAATCTTGACTTACAGCGTTTAACACCAAGCATTTGGCAATCTTTTTTAAATAAATTTGAGGCATGTTATATATATAAAAAAAAATAAATTAATAAATAAAATAAAGTAAAAATAAAAAAAGAAAACAAAATGATTTTTCATCCATTTTCATCTTATTTTTGAAATTATGTGGCTACGTTTCCTTTTTAAAAAAATGACATTTGACAAACGATTTTTTCCTTTAATCTATTCTTCATTATAATTTTTTTTTTAATAACATTTTTCATCTAAAATCTATACTAAAAACATCTAAAACAGTGGTTCCCAAACTCTTTTGGCCGACGGACCCATTTTCATAGTCAAAACTTGCTCACGGACCCCTTTTCGTAGTAAAAACTTGCTCACGGACCCTGGGTGAAAAACTACATAAATGCATAATAAAAAAAAAACAACACAAATTTAGCTTTGATGTTTTGAATGGTAAATGGTGGGGTAAAAATAAAATATAAATAAAACATTTTGTTGAAGAAGTATTTATTGAAATTAAAATTTTTTTTTCAAAATAAAAAAAAAAAAATGACTTGGATATACCTGATGGGATGTTATGAGTGTATTTATGTCCTGCTCAATGTTTGTGAGTAGCAACCGCAAATCCCCTAAATTCACGTTTTACCAAATAGGAAGACGGAAAAGTAATCAATAGCTTCTGTACAATGAACCACAGTGCTCATTCAATGGATTGGGACTTCTTAACTTATGATATGATATTTAGTTCGAATTCGCTCACACACCCATATATATATATATATATATATATATATATATATATATATATATATATATATATATATATATATATATATATATGTATATATATGGGTGTGTGAGCGAATTCGAACTAAATATCATATCATAAGTTAAGAAGTCCCAATCCATTGAATGAGCACTGTGGTTCATTGTACAGAAGCTATTGATTACTTTTCCGTCTTCCTATTTGGTAAAACGTGAATTTAGGGGATTTGCGGTTGCTACTCACAAACATTGAGCAGGACATAAATACACTCATAACATCCCATCAGGTATATCCAAGTCATTTTTTTTTTTTATTTTGAAAAAAAAAGTTATAATTTCAATAAATACTTCTTCAACAAAATGTTTTATTTATATTTTATTTTTACCCCACCATTTACCATTCAAAACATCAAAGCTAAATTTGTGTTGTTTTTTTTTTATTATGCATTTATGTAGTTTTTCACCCAGGGTCCGTGAGCAAGTTTTTACTACTATATATATATATATATATATATATATATATATATATATATATATATATATATATATATATATATATATATATATATATATATATATATATATATATATATATATGGTCATTAATAATTTGCATATTCTTTAGAAACACATCTGTGTTAGAAAAACTTACAATCCCTTCTTTGGTTTTTAATAAAAAAAAAAAGAAATCTTTAAATCTTTAATGAATGTATTGGCTTACTGTATTGATAACTGTGATATATAATTTTTTTAATCAACTTAAACAAGACTATAACTTTTCTTTTATACTTTACTTAGGATGTAAAAATCGCTAATAATTTGTTCATTGTTATTTAACTTCCATATTAATAAAAGTTTGGCATAATGTTTTTATTTTATATTAAACCCTGCGCGGACCCCCTGACGTTGTTCAGGGACCCCCAAATCAATCTTAATTTTTCACGGACCCCTTGAATGATCCCGGGGAACCCTGGGTGTCCGTAGGGACCACTTTGGGAACCACTGATCTAAAATTATAAATAAAGGTAACATAAAATAATACCCCTGTCTCCAGCATCTGCATAACATAGCGAATTTCCAAAAACTGGATATTGGTCGATCTAATATAACAACCTGGATTCATCTAAAATTGTTAAGAATGTTAACTTTTGGCGCTGCTGGGTCCCAAGGACTCTAGTGAATCTCGTATAATATAGCCCGTACTTATATCTATTTAAAATATTTCAGCTTTTTGACGGCGAAAAAATTTTAAAAATCAGTTGGGTAGTTTATTTTTGCCACTTTTGGGACCTCGGTATATCCAAGACCTCAATAACATAATCTATATCCATCTAAAATAGTATAGTTCTTTAACAGTGAAAATATTTTCAGAATCGGTGATGGCACATTCTTGAAAAAGTAGTTAATTTTATTTTGAAAAATGAAGAAGATATAAATAGTTTTCCTACAGTCGTAGTAGAAAGTAGGCTTTTGCGCTCTGTGAAGGAAGCGCAAAATATATGTTTGATGAGGACTGTTACTTTTCGCTTTAAAGCGAAAAGTAGTACTTTGTCGCTAGCTCAACTTAAATAGTTTGTATTTTCTATGGCAACAAATAAACAGATTCTAAACTTCATATTATTTTTATCGCGATCAAGTGAAATATCAATTTTATTAAATTTCAAAATAATTAATATTAATTAAAAATAATAAATAATTATAAATAATAAATAATAAGTTGACAAATAATTTAAAAAAAAAAAATATATAAGTAGGTATACACATAACTATATGATGGAAATATGCAATAGTAACAGCGATTTCTCAAATACACCTCCAGATATTTTTGAAGCTGCAAAAATTATAACATTAAAATAAATGTTAACGTCCAATATTATTTTTTCAAGTATTTTTTAAGAAAAATTGAAATATGTTGCAAGATTGTAAAAAAAATTATGTGGGTAATTCGAGCAGCAATGTATCACTTTGTGCCTTAATACACAAATAACTATTATTGTAATGACAAAAACAGATAAAGAATTTATCGTAGAAAGTTCAGCAAATTTCTTCGTTTTTCTCAAAAACTAGTTCACATTGGACAATGGTTGAAAGGCTTACCTTATGTAATTTTTACATAAGTTTTTGAATTCAAGTGATTCAAGGTCAAACCAGTTTTTTTAAATGGTAACCCTTTTTTTCGACTCCGGAAATAGAAAGACCGGAAAATTCCTCATCGGAATATAACCTCGACTGTGACCTTAAATTCAATGGTCAAGGTCAGTATCGGGTCAAATGCTGCTTTGTACTGAAATTTTTTATGTATATAAATTTTAGTGCGTATCATTTTCGGTTTCTCGAGGCTGCACAACAAATTCCTGTCATAGTCCCGGGGTCAGGTCTTACCATGAGAGCCGCTGTAATAGCTTAATTTTAGCTTAATTTTCAGAACGGAAATTGGCCACAAAAGAATGAAACTACTGACTGGATAATGTGTTTCATAAACGGTTGAACTTGAAACGTATGAGGAGAAACAGGCAGCATAATTATGAAATGAAGTTAAGCAACACTTTCCTCGTGTAGGTCGTGTGTATCTTATATAATAGGTCTAGAAAGATCCGTATTAATATAAGTATTGTGTTACATAGACTTTACTTAAATTTATTTTTAGTAGTTTGAAATATATATATATATATATATATATATATATATATATATATATATATATATATATATATATATATATATATATATATATATATATATTAGTGGTGGAGAACTATCGATAGCACTATCGATAACTATCGATAGTTTTGACTATCGAAAACTATCGATATTTTTTTTTTACTATCGATAGTTTTCGATACATTTTTTCAGTCATTTCGTTTACTTATAAATACTAAAGATAATAAAAATTTCGTAGAAATTATAGCCAGAGATATAAAAACAACCATTTTAAGGGAATTTCCGGGCAAAAAGGAATAATTCCACCCCAGCGTAAAACCGGCGACCTTTTTTCTTTTTTTTTTTTTGCTCGCCGGCTACTTAAATGCCGCCCAACTTGGGTATGAAAAACTATCGATAAACTATCGATAACTATCGATAGTTTCACGACTATCGTAACTATCGATAGTCGGGACTATCGATAGTTCTCCATCACTAATGTATATATATATATATATATATATATATATATATATATATATATATATATACACATATATATACTTCAATAGGACACAATTTTTAATAGGTTTTAAGAATTCTAATGTTCCAATTTACTATTATTATTTAATCATAAAATTAAGAAAATAGTTCACAAGATTTCCTTTAAATATATAGTAATCCATTGTTATTGAAATTGATTAAATATATTTTTAAGAGTTTAATGGTCGTTAAAAATGATGGTGTAAAATGAAAATTCGTTTGTGATTTTTAGTGGTATTAGCGAAAAAGTGGTCAGGTATTTGTTACTGCGAAAAAGTATTGCCACAAATAGCCTTCTGTTTTATAAATTATAAAAGTTTAATAAAAAGAAAATTTCGCTCTATTTACAGTTAAGTAAGACAAATGACATTATACAGTTTTATCAGATGGAAAAAAACTACTTACGTAAAGTGCAACTCTAACGTCCCATAACTTTGTTAGTTTGTTGAAATACCTTAATTTTTATTTTACATTTATCTTTAGTTTTGCTTTAATTTTTATTTTCAAAAATTAAAGAAAAATATGGTGAACCTCTTCATTAGATTTGAATAGAACTTAACAAATATTTTTAGTTAAATAATATTTGAAAATTTAAAATTCATAAAGGAACTGTCAAAATAAGTCCAGCGCCCGCTCTAGCGCTTACGCCGCCACGGGCAAAAGGGAATAATTTCGCCTCTGTACAAAAGGAGTGCATTTTTTTTTTTGGTCGCTGGGTGTGAAAATGACGCCCTTTTTTCTCATTTTTTTATACCGGCGACCTTTTTTTGTTGCTCGTCAGCTGTCAAATGCCGCCCCTTTTTTACAAAATTACCGCCCTTTAAATTTTCCGCACCGGCCAAATCCCTTTTTTTTACTCGCTACTTGTAAAATTACCACCCTTTTTTATAAAAATTTACAAAATTATCGTCCCTAAAATTTGCCGTCCCAGGCAATTGCACGGGTTGCCCGCCGTTGGAGGGGGCTCTGATAAGTCATAAAATAAATTGCATGCTGTGAAAGATAAGCTAGACTCATCATACGAATAGCAACGCAGTGTGTACATAATATTTATAAAACCACTAATCCTACTTTTTAGCCTCGCACGAAAATTACTAAATTTATTCGCTTCTCAATAGTACTAATAGTAAGTGTATATTATATTATTTAAGTAACATACATCTAAAATTTTTTCTTAATAAAGGGCCCAGCCGTACTTCCATAGCGAAACTGCCCCCAATAGCAACTTCTATTAATAACTGTACTAACGGTATGATGAGGCTATAAGTAATTGATATCTACCACCTTCCCGGCTAAAACCGAATAGTTACGGTTACGGAGATATGGTTCATTTCAGTTAAATTTAACCACGCTTCGTCACTTTGAATTTAAATAATTTCCGTTTTCTTGGCTTTTTCTCTTTTATTATTGCATTTATGTAAATTTTAAATTTGCGGTTTATTTTTAGAAAAGAATAGAAGATTGATTTGTTTCGAATATAAGAATTATTTAATTTTTTTAACGAAAACTCATGGATCGTTTGTATCTGAAATGAGGTATAACTAAAAAAATAATAAAAAATGAGTGCTTTATTCAAAATTTTTTTTCTCGGTAACTACTTAACATAAAAAAAGTAATTCCAAACCCGCATGAAGGCAGACACTCTGTAGAATATTAGACATATTTATTAACATCCCAATCCCCGTTATTAAAGATAATAACAAAGATAAAATCCGATCAAATGTTATTGTAATAGGGTTGACATTGAGTTACCACCTCAGAAAAAATACAGTTGGTATCCAGTTGGTCTGACCCTGGAATTAAGCACATCAATCGAAAGCTCCTTAAAAAGAGTGTTATGTCTAATAAAGTATTTTTGCCATCTCCTATAGTTTTCGAGACAATCAGGAAAAATCTAAAAAGGGTATAATCAGATATGGGGGATCTCCCCCAAATAGAAACTTAGATCAGTAGCTATCTCGTCATTTAGGTAACACTGTGAGTACCATATATGTATAACTGTCGTTGACCAAAACGAAGCAGTTATGGATATATAATAGAAAGTTGTTCCAAAAGTGTTTAAATGTGTCTTTTTGATATGTATAATATTATAGTACTCTTTGGATTTTAATCTACATAATAAAAGCGAAATTCCACTGACTCATATATCAAGAAATCTCCAAAACTATAATACCTACAAACTTGAAATTTGGCATGTAGGTCCCCATTGGGTCGTAGGCGCTCGCTAGAAAAGGGTTTTGCAAAATTTTTTGTCTAACTGTCGAAATTTACGAAAAACCGTAAAATATCAATTTTTTTACTGTATACAGCAATCTATGGACGATTTATAAAACCATCATACAAATTTTAAATAATTGCTAAGTATTCGGAAAAAAATAATTTTGGAATTTTTTAATAAATATTTAATAAATATTTCTATAGATGTCACCAATAATATTTTTACCTACGACTACTATGAAATTACTTATTTACTGTGCAAAGTACTATTAATTTGTATTCCATAAAGAAATAAACAACTGGACTTCCAGTTATTATCAATTGGCACGTCTGCTGTTCTCAGCAAATTCCATACAGATGAAATTTCCATCGAGCCGGGCTCGGTCATACTGATATTAAAAATGTAATATGGACTTTAATTAATTATCTGTCCTCAGTAGTTTCGAGAAAACGGTAGCAGATATTAAAAAAATGATGAAACAAGACTATAGGTAAAATTGATATACGAAAATTGAAAAAAACAACCAAAGTTAAAGTTATCCTGTAGGACCTGAGAACCTCCAAAAAAGCCTAAAGTAAACGACTGGACGTATCGTTACCAAATTTTTGACTCTCCAAAGAAACCCAAAATAAATGGCTGAACGGATCTTGACAAAATTTTTCTCGAATAGTACCTACTGAGATTCTGAAAAAAGTGGACATGAGGCTAAAATTCCCCCGCGAGCTTTGGCGTGCCCAAAAAACCCTTCAAATAAACAATTAAACGAATCTTATCCAAATTTTTTTCAAATATTATAGAGATTCGGAAATAAATTAATGTGAATTCAGAAATATTCTCTTGAGCCCTGGGATTTCAAAATGTCTCACAAATTACAATACTCTTAAAATTGCCAATATGAATATCTAACTATCTACGCTAAGATCTCAAGGTATGAAAATTAGACATGTTATTGAAATACGAATATAGCCAAGAATTTCAGAATATCTGATTTGAAATTAAGGTGAAGTTGGAATGAATCTTCCAACGCTATTGAATTAAACAACTCTATACTGTAATAATTAAACTACTTGACCGATTTTGATAATATTTTATGAAAATTAGACATGCTATAAAAATATGAATATGACTTGAAAATATGCAAATATGAATAATGCTTTAGAGTCGTCGAGCGAGCGAAGCGAAGCACATAAGGCACTGATTTTGTAGAAAATTTCAGAATATCAAATTTAAATGGACATACGGTCACATTGTCCGTCAGTTACACCAAATAGGGCGCAAATTAAAAAGCTGAAGAAATTTAATAATTTTTACTCAGGTACTGTTGAGATCTCTGTGAAAGATGAAAGTAACGTTAAAATAATTTCCCGGGGCCTTGATGCTTTGAAGGGACTAAAATAAAAACAATTCTAAAACTGCTGGCATAGCTGCAATTCTAAACCTATACTAAGTTCTTAAGGTGCGGTAATTAGCCATGCTAATAAAATATGAAGATATTAATAGATTTGAGCGTTACGTTACGGTATTTCATATTTGTAAATAATAAGCAAATACTTTACTTTGCAAAATACCACTTTTATTTTTGAAACTGTGACAATATTGTTTCGAACCGTTAATTCAATTTCAAACAGAATAAAAATTACATTCGATACATGCATTATATATTAATTTTATCTACCTATACTCTATGAAGGGGGAGTGGTATGTGATGTGAAATAGGAAGGAGGGGGGTAGTGGGAGAATCCGAAAATCACGAAAAACAAGATTGTAACAATACTGAAAATAAAGTTGAACTCTAAATATCGGTGTAGTCATTTAAAAGGTGATCGGATTTATTTCTATTGCTTCTAGAATAGTTAACTTCTGTCCTTTGCTTGCCTCGTATAACACGGTAATTTCCCGTGAAGTTAGTTAATTTAGAGTCATTGGGCGAACAGGGTCAAATGCTATAAATAATTGATTTTGCACAGAATTTTGGAAAATATGATTGAACTGATCTATAAATTTTACCTATACTTCAGATAATTTTATACGAATGAAACCGCGGGTCGCAGGTAGTACTTTATATGGTAATAAAACACCCTAAAACATATTTTCTCACAATTTTCTATTATATTTCTATAACTGCTTGGTTTTCGTCAACGAAAGTTATACATATAAGGTACTTTCAGTGTTACCTAAATGGCAACATAGCTACTGATTTAAGTTTCTATCTGGGGGAGATCCCTCATATTTGATTATAACCGTTTTTAGATTTTACCTGATTATTTCGAAAACTATAGGAGATAGGAAAAACACTTTAATAGACACAACAATTTATTTTTAAACAACTTTCGATTGATATGTTTAATTCCAGGGTCGGACCAACTGGAGGGGCTGTTCGACAGGTTAAGGGTGAAAAATATTTTTTTAAATATGTTGTACCCCTTGAATTTAAATAAAACTTGGTATGGTAATAGACTAAGGTCCAGTTACTGTATTTTTTCTGAGGTGGTAACTCAATGGGAACCATATTGAAATAACATTTGATCGGATTTTATCCTTGTTATTATCCTTAATAACGAGGACTGGGATGTTAATAAATATGTCTTATATTCTAGAGAGTGTCTGCCTTCGTGTGGATTTGGAATTATTTTTTTATGTTATGGAGTTAAGGGGAGGTTTACTTGAGAGTCGTTAAAAAAAAACAATTTTTTTCTTGCAGAAATTGGTAGCTAATTATGTGTAGAATATGTTCCCAAAGTGATTTTGCTGAAAGTAATTTAAGGGAAGGTTTACTTGAGATTTGATAAAAAAAAAATCGATTTTTTTTTTGCCGAAATTGATAGCAGATTATGTGTAGAATATGTTCCTAAAGTGATTTTACTGAAAATAATTTAAAAACAAGATTCTTGCACATTAACCGAATCCAGCTTTCTATAAAAAAAAAAATTCAAAAAACGTAGTTCACGCAATAATGAGTATTAAATATAAAATTTTGAAAATACGTTTCTTTATATATATTTTATAATATTTCGGAACTACATTTTTGGAACTGGCGGACACGATAACTCAAAAACTATTCGATGGATCCTTTTTTTTAAATTTTTTATTTTAAAGATAATTCAATTCTTCGGCACCTCTACCTAAGTTCGATACACTTTCAATATGTTTTTTATTTTTAAGTTTACTTTAAAGAGCGAAAAATAAGATAAAAATCGTAATCAAAAGTTCAAATATCCGCCATTTCTTTTTCTTTCAGCAATTTATTGATATTATAGGTGGAGGTGCCGGTACTCTTCATATATTTTAAAAATCTTTTTTGTTTTTGATTTCGGTGGTTTATTACCGGCGCTAGGATGTCCACCAACAAGGCATTGGATTTTCGGATCGTCACACTGCAGTATCTATAAAATGGACAATTTTTTATATTTTTCCTTGAAATTTTTTTTTTTTTTGTATCGTTTAATACTTAATAAATATGTGTACAAAATTTGAAATTGATATTTACTTCCGTTATTGAGAAAAAAATTCTAGAAAAATACATAATTTTTAAGGACTCTCGAGTAAACCTCCCCTTAATGTAGTTATCGAGAAAAAAATTTTTGAATAAAGCACTAATTTTTTTTATTTTTTAGCGAATTTCCAGAATGGAATTCAGCAATACAGCCACTGTCATAACGCGATCTGAACCCAGGACCATGGCAGAAATTTGTTTTGTGGTCCCTAGAAACCGAAAATAATATTCGCTAAAATGTGTGTCCGCACGATAACTCTCGAACGAAAGGTCCTATTTTTACGAAATTTGGTAAAATATTGGAAGTCCCAAACCGTTGGACGAGTTCGTTAACCAGGCACGTCCGATGCCCGAAGCATGTTTTTTTTTTTGGCAATTTTCGTGAAAAAAATTAGTTTTTTGCCAAAATTTCCCTTATTCAAAATTTTTTGCGACATTTTTTTACGCCATTAAAACGAGGAGAAAAAATCACACAAAAAAGGTCTTTAAACTATTATTCTGTGTCAACTAGTTTCCGAGGAAAACTAATTTTTTTAAACGGTAATTCGCTATGTTATGCAGGATGATCGACAGGGGGTATTTAGTTATCTCCGTAACTATTCGGTTTTAGCCGAGCAGGTGGTAGATATCAATTACTTATAGCCTCACCATATCGTTAGAACAGTTATTAATATAAGTTGCTATTGGGGGCAGTTTTGTCATGCAAGTACGGCTAGGCCCTTTAGGGCCCGGAAAGATGCTCTGTGCCAATACCTTTTTACAGCACTTGATTCATTTTTTCGTTTTTCTTGGAGATTTTAATATTAATTTATGAATTATTTGAGCATATCAACACTGAAATTACAAGTCCACATTCACACATGGTATAAATTTATTATTTTTGTATTTCCAACACAACACGAAAAAAAAATTTAAAAAAAAAGGAAGAAGAAACGGAAACGTTCTTTTTGCTGCATGAAAGCTCTGATTATATTTATGTCCTAAATTAAAATCAATTCATTATTTATTTTATTACTTCTCTTTTTTCGTCTTACATCACTTACCGTAGGGGGTTTCCTTTTTCTCCATCTTACTTTCGATTTCCTTCTTTGTCTTATCGAGACTAGAGGTGGTCGGAACTGCATCGGATTGGGTAGGAGGTGGTTGCGTTATTTCAACACGAAGCGAACAATCTGGCCCACCCCAACCATTGTCACAATAACATTTGTTTTGATTTGTACAAACCTAACATGAATTAATCCTCATGTAAATAAAAGTTTAATTTAAAACTAATTAAAATCTGTTTAGTTAATTATTAATATATGGAAAAGTTCACTTCACAAAATGTGCGAAATGTGAAAAAAAGAAAACGAAAGTAAGAAAATTTACTTACACCGTGTCCTGAACATTCTAAATTATTGTGATTCGTTGGACATTTTCCTTGATCGATATAAGGAAATATACTTGTACATGTTTGATTAATACAAATTAAATTTTCACCACATGGTGTACCGTCACGAACTAGCCCTAAAGGAGGAACATCTACATTAGTGGATCCACCTGACGAAGACCTAGAAAAATGAATTCAACTAATTATTGAGATAAAATATCTTTAAAAATAAAATTTAAAATTAGTCTTCACTGACTATTTTATTTACTGATAATAATTAAGGAATGGACAAAAAACCCCATGGATCCTATTGTCATTTTGTTCGTACATTAAAGATTTTATATTTTGCTTTGAATTTATTTTAGAAATATAAAAACTAGACATTTTCTAATGAAATGATTCTATTTTTCAAAATATTTACCTACAGTATATTTTTGATTTGGAGAACACAAAGTGAACAATAAATTAAATAAATGGGCAAATACATATTTCTCTATACTTACTTGCACTCATATTCCTTTCCTTTGATTGAAATAATTGTTCTAGAGTAAGCTTGCTCCATACCCGACACAACCGGATATTTGTAACCCATTTGACATTGTAACGAGCCACACTTAATATTTCTAGAAGATATGAAAATAAATATAATGAACAAATAGCAATCTTAAATTTAATCATTGTAAGCTTACTCGGAGTCACATTTGATGAAATGTTTATCACTGTCCATTCCACAATGACCATTTATTGACCCCTTTGAATTAAACTGTTCAAAGCATTGTTCGTCAGCGGGTATAGTTCCGTAACCCCAGATTTGTTCACATTGTAATTTTACTGTCGGACACGTTCCATTAAAACAATAACCAGTATTGTCACCACAAGGATTTCCATTTTTTTTGTGGACATCCATAGGACATTGACCATGTTCTCCAGTGCAATGTTCGGGAAGGTCGCATTCGTTGCTCGCTTCCCGGCAAACAACACCTCGGGCACGTAACTAAAAAAATTAATTTATTTAAAAATGTATAATTGTCATATTAACAAGCAAATAACGTTTATTTATTTATTTATTTATTTTTTTTTTTTTTTTGAAAATTACTTACTCTACAATTATTGCAGCATGGACCCGTTGCACAATCGGATTCTTTCGTTAATTTACAGGTAATTGGATCACAACATGGATCCATTGCGTGACACTCTTCGATTGTGCCACAATCACAGTCTTCGCCCTCTTCAACGATACCGTTACCGCATGATCTTTGTACTATACGTTCGTTTGGTTTATTTAATAAGCAAATACCGCGACCTATTCGTAAAGTGTCGATGTAGTCATTTTTACTACATTCAGAAAATTTATAAGGCTGTACATTTTCTAAACCAACAATTGATTGCGCCATAATACATCCGTGCCAGTCGCGGCAGAAACATTCTTCTCCTGCAAAAATACAATACATTCAAAAATAGAAATGTACTAACTTTTATGTTTCCACTTACTTCCGTCGTCATGGCCCATTCCGATATTATGACCTATCATATGTGCCATAGTCCCCGCTAAAAGATGTGGTTCATACGTATTAATATCTACGCTAATGCCAACTGATTTTCCTGTACAGACTGTTTCAGGAACTGCCATTCCTGATTCACCCCCTTGGAATGTTTCCCCCCTTTAAAAAATAAAATAAATTAAGTAAGTATTCTAGGGAAATTAGTTTGTAAACTTACGTAAGTAACTGCGTTGTATCTTTATCAACTTGAAATAATTTTCTAATCGTATAATCATTAAAATTTAGTAAGGCGCGACTGATGTCTTGACTTTTATCGATTGGAGACTGATTGGAACCCTGCCACGTTTCAATGTAAACTACTGATACTCTAGTATTTAATGTTCGAAAATACTGAAAAAGTTCTTGATTAATTAGCGATAATATGAAACGTATCAAACAATATTTGTTCTATATTCAAAAATCACAATCAAACAGTTATATCTATATCTTCTATTTTACAATACGTACCAAATCAGCTATATTAGCTACTTGGATAGCGTCATGTACAACTTCCGCTCGTGTACTTCCATTTCGCTTATCAAACATGGCTTTATCTATAACTAACGCGGTTTCGATATATTTCGTAGCTTCACGAACATCTCGACGTGATCTCGACGAAGAGTTACTATCACCACTACTGGTTTGTCCACCCGTTGATTCTTCCGGTAGTCCGGATAATAACTTTTGTCGTCGAAAATGTTTCGTACGCAACTCCATATTACCACTGTTCGCACATCCTTTAGTTGCTTTTGTTCGTGCTTCAAATATGACGTGAGGATGTTTCTGCTAAAGGAGAGGAAAGCTGTGCAGTTACAATTTGCCCCGAATAAGATAACTGATTGATGAATATTGTTGTTTAATGTGGTGAGAATGATGACATTTAAATGTAAACGAAAATCACAAAATATAAATTTGCTTCTAAAAGCAATTAAAAATGCCAAAAACAGTTATTCATTTTCCCACAACTTTGAAATAGTCTTGTTCGGATTAAAAATACTTACATGTATTGCTTAGCTAAATGAGTAATTATGATTTTAAAGTTTAAATTTCATAATGAATTTTTAATTTATTTAAAGAAAATAATACTTAAATACGTTATTTCCTCCCTTTAATCAAGTCAGTTTCTTTAAACATTAACGATATACGACATGACAGTACTAATATGTATATTATTCTCAATGAAAATTATTATAAAAGTGTTTCAGCAAGGCAGTTCCAATATCTGAAGAAAACTGGTTGTTAGAGTTTTTTTTTTTTTTTTTTTAAAACTTATATTGATTTTGCTAAACGTAGGCAGTTTTGTTTATTTTGAACATTTTAGTTGAAAAATTGTAATAAGAATACATAAAGAAAAATTTTAAAAAAATCAAACATGGTATTTTGATAAGAAGGTGTAACTTGCCCCCGCGTATCATTTTATATTTATTTTTGTTAAATTACTATAAGTGTAGTGAGGGATTTTACTTATAAGGAGATGCACCCAGAGTAATTTTGTTGAAACTTTGCTGGTGTGCACAAATGGCAAAAATAAGGGATCCGTACTTTTTTTATCGGCCATCTTCCTTCCACTTGTACGGGGTGAAACCACCCCCAAAAGTTGGTTTATTAAAATATCTTGAAAACCATAAAAGATTGAGGAAAACTTTAAATTGACGAAATGCTACTCTATCCATCTCTATAGGTTAAACTTGGGTTAAATTCACAATTTTCCTAACAGTAATTTTCTTAAAATGTAACTTTTTCTCTTTTGAGCATTAAAAAAAAGTCATGAAACTTTTACATTTGTGAATTGAATAGGTCATCGGCAAAACTTTTTGTAATAGTTGGGCCATCGATAGGTAAGGGAAAGTGGAGTAAAACGGGATAGATAATCTTTGATAATAAATAAAACAGTTTTGAGATAATACTTTTTGTTAATTATTTCCACTATTTTTAATTATCCAAATCGTCTTCCAAATTAATGAAACAAACGTTGAATATTTTCATGTAATATTTTTCATGAGTAGATAGGCTGTAACAGCACGAGCACACCTAGTGTCTCAAAAGTTTGGGTACATCCTGACGCAACATGTACCCCCTACATCCTGACGCAAGATGTACCCAAACGTTTGAGACACTCTGTACCTCGTGTATGGATTGACTTTTGACCCGGCACGTACCGAGTATATGTATCAACATTTGTTGCTGACATTTGACCCCCACACTCGCTCATACTGTTGGCCTTGAAAGTCATGAGTCATCATCATCACTTCGACAAAATAAATTCAAGTTAACCCATTATGCATCATCACAATTTATTCAACACGATTTTGATTTGTGTTAACCCATTACTCACCAGCACTAACATAGTTTCTGAATGCAAACCTAACGCATGCGCAGACTGAATTTTAGTACGCGACACATGCGCAGACTGAATTTTAGAACCCGACGCATGCGCAGACTGAATTTTAGGCTACAATTTGATAGCTGGGGTACACTACCGCGTCAAAAATGTGGGGAGACCCTAGCTCGGGGGTGGCCCCAAACTTTTGACACCGTACTGTACTTAAATTTTTGGTACACTGCCATGTCAAAAGTGTGGACTCCCTAACTGAAAAAGGTATCCGATCACTTTTTGAAGCGCACTGTACTTTTTTTTTGTATGTACATGCAAGCCTTAGCCTTTAATCTCACTTAATTGAGTCATCTTAAACGAAAGGTACACTATCACGTCAAAAATGTGGGATTACCTTAACCCAAGGGGTGGCCCAAAACTTTTGACACCGTACTGTACTTACATTTTTGGTACACTGCGGTGTCAAAAGTGCGGGCCCCCTGACCAAAAAGGTGTCCGATTACTTTTTAAAACGTACTGTACGTGCAAACCTTGACCCTAACACGCGCTTGCCTTAATTGAGTCATTTTAAACGAAAATCGGGAGGCCGCTAAATTTTGTGGGGGCACTGTACCAAGCGCTACTAGTAACGCAAAACTAACTTCATACTCCACGGTCCAGACTCCAGATTTCTGACCGCTACTGTACTGCCGGAAATTTGGGTGTCAATTGTACCTCAGGGGGTATGTGGTCAGCACTTTATAAGTTGTTTATTTAGTAAAAAACTCGTGACTTTTTATATGGTTTGAGTTTGTTTAAGATTTTTTAGCTGACTATTTGTAATTTCATGATATGTTTGCATCATAGTCGGAGGGGAATTTTATTTAAAAACATGTCACAACTTGTTGAATTCAAATAAATTTGTTTACATTAATGTCCTCATAAATTATTAATATAGCTGTGTGTTTATTTAAGATTTTGCTGACTCATATTTTTTAATTTATCTATATCAGACATGTTTTAATTTTAAAAATATTTATTTAAGATTTTGACAACTCAGCAATTTCCTTTGTTTGATCTCAAATACGAAATAGTTTTCTCGGAATTTTTAATTTATGGCCTGATAATAATCGGGGGTTTTTCAATTTGTTTATTTATATAAGTTTTAATTTTAAAAAAAGTTTATTTAAGATTAGTCAGCAATTCTTTAATTAGGTTTCAAATGCGAAATAAATTTCTCGGAATTTGACATTTGACCTTCGGTTATTTGCGTTGTAAAAATTCTGAGTCAGCATTTTTTGTGATTCCCCTCCAGAATTTTTCGAGCAGTCAAAATCGTATAAATTGAGGTTCGCGTGCCCCCTCAAATCATTTCTTCAGCAATCTTCAAGCAGTTAATATTGTTATTGTTGCAAGAATTTGTATCGAGATTAAAACACAACAATGGCTTCATTAAACGACGTAACAACTAGAATGGTGGAAAATATACGAAACGCGCTATCATTATTGGAAATGGATACTCGGGATGCAGATGAATTGGAAAAATGGATAAAACATACAAGTACAAACGTGAGACTAATAAATAAGGCAATTCGTGGAGCGAAAAACTTGGGACAACGCAAACATTTTGAATCATGTGCGGGAAAAATGACAGGATTTCGAATCAGAATGAAGGCGTTACGAAAACATGGTAAGTTTTTTTCAAATATAAATTTATTTTTTAATGATTTTTTTATAATTTTGATATATCAGCATGGTAAGTTTTTTAAATAAAATTTTTTTTAATGATTTTTTATAAATTTGATAAATAATTTTAATATGTTGATTGTTTTAGGTGCTGGTATGAATCGAAACCAACGGAAACAGTCGGACCGAATCCAGTGGGCGGACGTTGAATCAGCATTTGCGAGCCGAATACGAACGGGAGTGGTTACCAACATAACGCACATAGAACCAAAGGACTTTTTAGAGGACGCCAGGTCAATGTTAACCCGACGAATAAAAAATATACTGAAACAATACCTAACGATTAAAGTAAATACAACGTTTTGCGGGTTATTCGTTAAAACTGATGGTGACGAGGACAAATACGATATGAAACACTTTAATACGCCAAATATCATAATAGATCGTGGAACAAATCTAAAACAATGCTTCGTGGAACACGTACAGGAACCAATTCGGAGAAAATTAAGCGAATTTGCCGAGTCGGGAAGCGGGTGGGCATTGTCCTCCATAATTAACCTAGCCGTGAACATCAACAAGTATACACCTTTTCGTGGATCAAGTTACATCGAATTGCCGCAGGAAATAAAACGAAAATAAGCATGTATCAACATCCAAAACTTCAACGATGACGCCTGTTTCGCGTGGGCAGTGATATCTGCACTTTATCCAGCAGATCGAAATCCTCAAAGAACATCAGTGTACCCACACTACTCAACGGTGCTAAATTTAGACGGGATACAGTTTCCAATGACGATCCAACAAGTGAGCAAATTCGAGAAACAAAACCCAGCTATATCAGTCAACGTGTTTATGCTAAAGAAACAAAATGGACATTTTGAAACCGTACCTGCTGCGCTAACGAGAGAGAAGAAAGAACATCACATAAATCTACTAATGATCCAGAACGAGTATTACGAAGTTGAGGACAACGAACAGGACAACGATCAAGATTTGCGCTACCACTTCTGTTGGATTAAGGACTTATCGCGACTTGTAAAAACAACTATCAAAATGTGACGGGAAAAAATGTATCTGCGATCGATGTGTGAGTTACTTTCGTACGGAGGATAAACTGATCAAACATACAGAAGACTGTGTGAATATGAACAACTGTCGGGTGATAATGCCAGAAGGGAAAAGCAAATACATATCGTTCAAGAATTATAGCAACAAAAAACGTGTTCCATTTATAATTTACGCCGACGTGGAATCATTCATACAACCTGTGACGGATAACGAAAATCAGGAAAACACAACAACGTACCAACAACATCGTGCATACGGTATCGGTTACTACTTTCACTGCTCCTACAACAATCAACTAAGCTACTATAGATCATACCGCTGGCCAAATTGTGAGAAATGGTTCGCGGAAGAACTAGCAACGTTACGTGAAAATATCTTAGAACCAATATTTGAAAACATAATACCGATGAACGAGCTAACACCAGAAGAACAACAGCAACTTAAACAACGAAGTACCGGGTGCCACATCTGCGAGAAACCATTCAAACCTGAAGATATTGTTGTTCGTGACCATAACCACTTCACCGGCGAATACAATGGACCTGCGCACAAAGGATGCAACTTGAATTATAAGGATTTTCATATGATTCCTGCTGTATTCCACAACTTGAGTGGTTATGATGCACATTTCGTAATAAAGGATATAGCAACAGCATTCGAGGGACGTGTCGACTTACTACCAATCAACAAGGAACGATACATTGCATTCACTAAACATGTTACGGGCAGCGAAATTACATTTAGATTCATAGACTCTTTTAGATTTATGGCATCAAGTCTGGATAAATTATCTTCATATCTCAACGAATTCAATATAGTAAAATCGCAATTTCCGAACAGAGATTACAAATTACTAACGCGTAAAGGTGTTTTTTCGTACGATTATATATCAGGCTGGGATAAATTGGAAGAAACATGTTTACCATCACGGGAGAAATTCTACAATCGGCTCAACGACAACGATATCACCATGGATGACTATATACACGCACAACAAGTTTGGAACACGTTCAACATACAGACGCTTGGAGAATACTCGGATTTACATATGAAAACGGACATACTACTACTCGCGGATGTTTTTGAGAATTTTCGGGATATGTGCATGCGCACACACGGATTAGATCCAGCTCATTATTACATGACGCCGGGACTTACGTGGGATGCAGCCTTAAAATATACAAAAGTGGAGTTAGAACTGATATCCGATGTAGACCAATTATTATTCATTGAACGTGGTATTCGAGGTGGACTAAGCCAGTGTAGTAACCGATACGCGACAGCAAACAATAAATATATGAACACCTACGATCCGGACGAGGAATCAAAATACCTGATGTACTATGACGTGAACAACTTATATGGATGGGCAATGTCACAATACTTACCAACGGGAAATTTCAAATGGATGGATAATGCCGAGATAGATGTTCGAGAAATAAGCGACAAGTCACCTACAGGATACATACTTGAAGTGGATTTGGAACAAACAGAAATACGTGATACACTATCGGAACCTGAAACAATGTCTACAACACGGGATGAAATTAAAGAAAATACATAGAGTGCTACAGTTTAATCAATCATCATGGCTTAAATCCTACATCGACTTGAATACAGCTCTAAGACAGATGGCGGGAAACGAATTCGAGAAAAATCTCTACAAGCTACTAAACAACGCCGTCTTCGGGAAAACGATGGAAAATGTACGGAAACACTCGATTGTGAAATTGTTAACGAAATGGTATGGACGATATGGTGCGGAAGTTATGATAGCGAAACCGAATTTCCACAGCCGCACCATATTTGACGAGAATCTCATCGCGGTCGAACTACGGAAAACGGAAGTGTTTATGAACAAACCAATATACGTCGGGCAAGCAATTCTGGATATTTCGAAAACATGTGTCTACGATTTTCATTACAACTACATACAGCCAACGTTCGGGAACAACAGCAAATTACTCTACACGGATACCGATTCATTGATTTACGAGATAAAATGCCCAGATATTTACGAAATAATGAAACGTGATATTCAATACTTTGATACGTCAGATTACAGCGTAGATAATCAATATAACATGCCAAGAGTCAATAAGAAAATACCCGGGTTAATGAAGGATGAGCTAAATGGACCAATATTTACAAAATTTGTGGGTTTAAGGTCAAAAATGTACAGTTGTCAAGTGGACGGAGAGGATCACACGAAGAAAGCGAAAGGTGTAAAGAACTCTGTGGTTAAGAAAACGATAACTTTTAACGATTACGTGGACTGTCTAAAATACAATACAATCATAAACCGACAACAAAACCTGATACAATCGAAAAAACATAACATGTATAGTGTAGCTCAGAACAAGGTGGCGCTCAGCCCGTATGATACGAAACGACATATTGTGGAGGGGGAAACGGATACTTTAGCATGGGGACATTACTCGTTAAATTAGTACGCAAGTGGAAATGGCATCGTCATCGTCGGCTTACTGGAAACGGCTACAAATATTTTCAAGTGAACTGGATAAACTACGTAAACGGGTTGATACCTACGAAAAAACAATTGATGCTATTGTAAAAATGCAAAATTTGAAATTGTCTGAACCAGAATCAATGGACTGGGATAAAATGGATGTTTCAATTGGTGAATTTTTCGAACGTGAACCAATGCTGCTGAACAAACTGACTTTGGAAACATTTCTTCAAATCTACAAGTGGATCAGTTTGAATGTGCTGAAAAGTTATGGTGCGAAAATCATACAACGCGCCTGGAATTGGTTACCAGCCGATTATCGAGCCATGTTTCAAGAATGTGAACCATGTTTTGAACATTATAATCGACCATGGCAACAAGATCATATTGATGGACCACCTGGTTTGAAAAGTCGCTGTGAAATGTGCAAGAATGGTGTGAAAATGGAGGAAAACTTTCAACCGCCCGTTGGTGAACCATTGACATTTGCAACACGTATTTCACACGTTGAAGACATATTTCTGACTCATCCTTATTTGTATACAAAAGTCAGAAATTTCGATATGTTATTATACTTAACAAAACAACTATTGAAATATGATATTTGGGTGCAGCATCTGTATGCATATATGATACCCGAATATACACAACGAATTTGTCAAGTATGGGATTAGTTACCTGAAAACATGAAACAGCTACGTTCGGGTGTTATTGAATAGATAAACAAATCATACAATTTTTAATATTTATTTATTGTAAAAAATATTTCATATACATTTATTGTAAAAAATATTTCATATACAAAACATTTATTGTAAAAAATATTACATATACATTTATTGTGAAAATATTTTGTATTCATACTTATATTTTAAAAATAAAGAACAATAATTATTTACATATATGTGTTATTTATTTGAAAAAAAAACCTTTTTGTCTTACAGGGTTAAAAAATATAAAAATAAAATATACACTTCAATGAGGGATAACTGCTGCTTCTTATACGGTTATGTTCTTCAGAATTCAGTAAATTCTTAGTGTGGATAATCAATTAATCATCATCATCATCATTATCATCATCATAATCGCTAGCATCTTCTTTATCAGTTTCATCCAGATAATCACCTAGTGGCTCAATAACATCAGCCTCTTGAAGTTCGCGAAGTATAGAGAATATTTCTCGACCAACAGTAGTTTCTTTTAAAGCATTTAACTCTTTGATTAAATCTTCTCAATCGTAAACGTTAAACAACAACATATTTTTATTTTCCTCTAAACTTTGAATAATATTGAGTATTTTTTCACCAGTCTCCGAAGTCTCATATAAACGTTGTAATTCATCTAGTAGAGTATTAGGATTATGCCAGTATTTTATTTTTTTCGGTTGTATGTTAACATTTCTAGACTCTCTCAAGTTGTCTTGCTTAAAATGCTTAGCTAAGGCCCCGTTTTCGACATTTTCATTTGAAGCAATATCACGTTTTAGGCTTATTGGTTTAACCGAATTGACAATTTTCGCTTCATTTTCCGAGTCAACGTTTCGAACCTCTTTTAACATTATAATATCTAAAGCAGTTCCTAAAAGTTAAGTTAGTTGTGAAGAGGAGGTTGTTTCATTGCAATTGTTATTAATTGCTGTTAAGTGATTTACTTGTTTACTTTCATTAGACCAACTATCTTTCTCGTTTTCAGATTGACGACGGTTTTCTCCTCTTTTCAGAGAGTTAAATTTGGTTTGAATGGCTTCAGTTGCAGCAGCTATCCTTTTTTGGTCAAACGGATTCAAGATTGCTTCAGAGTAATCAATATCATGCTGTAGTTGAGATGTATTTTCATCAATATTTCTTGCTTTAACATAATAAGCATCATCATTATAATCAAATCTAGATATAGAGATATCATCAGGTGTTTTATTATTAGCATCATATGGTATGAATTTGCTTGATGAGTTATCATTCCTTCCAATCATACCATCATTAATATTGCTTAACGAATTATGTTGCGAACGAATTAAGTGTCTAGAAAGATTAGATTTTCGAGTAAATGCTTTACCACAAAAATCACAATTATACATCGTTCAGCGGGAGGTCTGAAACGTTCGCTAGTAAATGGATAACTGTTCAAAGATTTATTGCTTCTCTACTTATATATACTTAACCCATTTGCTTCACCGAGCGACGCATTTGACTCCAACGAGTCACTCATTTTGCTCCCAGAGTGACTCATTTTGCTCCCGGAGTGACTCATTTGCTCCCGGAGTGACTCTTTTTGCTCCCGGAGTGACTCATTTTGCTCCCGGAGTGACTCTTTTTGCTCCCGGAGTGACTCATTTTGCTCTCGGAGTGACTCATTTTGCTCCCAGAGTGACTCATTTTGCTCCCGTAATGACTCCTTTTGCTCCCGTAATGACTAATTTTGCTCCCATAATGACTCATTTTGCTCCCGGAGTGACTCAATTTGCTCCCGGAGTGCTTCATTTTGCTCCCGGAGTGACTCATTTTGCTCCCGGAGTGACTCATTTTGCTCCCGGAGTTACTCAATCTGCTCCCGGAGTGACTCACTTTGCTCCCAGAGTGACTCATTTTGCTCCCGGAGTGACTCATTTTGCTTCCGGAGTGACTTATTTTGCTCCCGGAGTGACTCATTTTGCTCCCGGAGTGACTCATTTTGCTCTCGGAGTGACTCATTTTGCCCCCGGAGTGACTCATTTTTCTCCCGCAGTGACTCATTTTGCTCCCGGAGTGATTCATACACCTTATCATGGTTAAAGAGCTCATACATCTTATCATGGCTAAAGGGCTCACACACATTATCATGGTTAAAGGGTATAAAATAACTAAACTTACACAAAATATTCTCAATTTACCGGTGGTTGTCAAAGAGTTAACATCTCTTTCGCTGAAATAAAATTTATTTGATGGTACCGAAAACCAGCCGTGGATTTTGAATTTGGAGGAAATATTTGATGTACCGAAGATTTCCAATCTGCGAGATGAATATTATTCAAGACGTTGTATGCTTCATTCTGACAAAATTTGTTCATTAGAAAATTATACTCTTTTAAAAAATTTTTATATGGAAAATAAGTAGATTTTATGTAATATATAGATTTAAGAAATTTAATTTCTGTATACATATTCTATAAATAAAATTTAAAAAAAAATTATGTGCGTTTTATTTAATTATTACCCTAAATTCCCCTATTTTTTACAGCAAGAAGTTACTTTCGTTAACCTATAAAAGTATTGACAAAAATTTATTATTCTAATTGAAAAGCATATTTCATGATATACCCTGTATAAGAAAACATTCATTAAAAATACTAAATATACTCCCGTTATATACATGATTTTACATGTGAATTCTCTAATATAGATACTAATCTATAAAAATTTAGCAAAACTCAATGCTGTTATCATTTTTATATTAAGCAACGTCTTTATAGTAATTTAAAACCGAAAATTGAACTTTTATTCTGTTTAAAATATGAATAAATACAATACTATTATACCCTAATATAAATATGTATCAGTATTAAAATGATATACATTGATTTTGCTGATTAAACAAATTTTTTGCAATATTTATAAATTATTTTATAATTAGATTCAGTCTAATCATAAATTAGAAATAGAATACTACATATTATTATTAATATACAGGGTTTATACATAATATACAGATGTGTAGGTATTAATATAATTATCATTTGATTTATAAATTATGCGGTAAATAGTTCCGTGTTATACTAAAATTCTTAAATGGTGTTTTACAATGTGCTTTCAAGGTCTGCTAAAATAAACATTCAGCTAAAACAAACTTATTTTAAACTGATAAAATTCTAAAACTAATAAGTTTTTCAAGGTTAATTATATATAAAAATATTATGCAGTACAATTGACACCCAAATTTCCGGCAGTACAGTAGCGGTCAGAAATCTGGAGTCTGGACCCTGGAGTATGAAGTTAGTTTTGCGGTAGCTCTTGGTACAGTGCCCCCACAAAATTTAGCGGCTTCCCGATTTTCGTTTAAAATGACTCAATTAAGGTAATCGCGTGTTAGGGTCAAGGTTTGCACGTACAGTACGCTTCAAAAAGTGATCGGACACCTTTTTGGTCAGGGGGGGCCGCACTTTCAACACCGCAGTGTACCAAAAATTTAAGTACAGTACGGTGTCAAAAATTTGGGGCCACCTCTTGGGTTAGGGTAATCCCACATTTTTGACGTGATAGTGTACCTTTCGTTTAAGATGACTCAATTAAGTGAGATTAAAGGCTAAGGCTTGCATGTACACACAAAAAATAAGTACAGTGCGCTCCAAAAAGTGATCGGATACCTCTTTCAGTTAGGGGGTCCGCACTTTTGACATGGCAGTGTGCCAAAAATTTAAGTACAGTACGGTGTCAAAAGTTTGGGGCCACCCCCGAGCTAGGGTCTCCCCACATTTTTGACGCGGTAGTGTACCCCAGCTATCAAATTGTAGCCTAAAATTCAGTCTGCGCATGCGTCGGGTTCTAAAATTCAGTCTGCGCATGCGTTGTGTACTAAAATTCAGTCTGCACATGCGTTAGGTTTGCATTCAAAAACTATGTTAGTGCTGGTGAGTAATGGGTTAACACAAATCAAAATCGTGTTGAATAAATTGTGATGATGCATAATGGGTTAACTTGAATTTATTTTGTCGAAGTGATGATGATGACTCATGACTTTCAAGGCCTACAGTATGAGCGAGTGTGGGTGTCAAATGTCAACAACAAATTTTGATACATGTACTCGGTACGTGCCGGGTCAAAGGTCAATCCATACACGAGGTACAGAGTGTCTCAAACGTTTGAGTACTTCTTGCGTCAGGAAGTAGTGGGTACATGTTGCGTCAGGATATACCCAAACTTTTGAGACACTAGGTGTGCTCGTGCTGTTACAGTCTATCTACTTTCATGTAATATATAAATACAAAAAATTTCATTTCTCCCTGTCTTACCCCACCTCTAGGGCAAGGCGGGGTAGTTAACAGGACCATTCTGTACAAAAAATAAAACAATAACTAAGCAAACTAGTAATTAATTTAAAACAAATAAATAACTAAACAAATTATTAAAAAGTAATTAACTGAAATTCAGTTGCGTTGATTCGTGAGGAGCAAGACGGGGTTCAGCTAAAGCGTATGCTCTAACAATTCCCACATAACAATCTGAAACTGAAATGAAACACTGTATATCATTAAAAAATAGATAAAGGAATGACATATCGCCTAACAGTCCATTTTATTCTCTATTGAACGCAACCGCAAAAACATCCAATTTTCTAATTACAGTACACATTCTGAATATTTCCGCTCTCAATAGTTACGCTTCCCCAGTTTGAGAGTCAAGCGTTTCCCCCGCTTTACCACCTATTACAACATTTTTTCCATAAGAGCTAAAAATATTTTGATTATATTAAATGAAAGAAAAATTATCTAAATTAAATAAACATAGTAAGACAACTTAAGTTTGTAACATCATTATTCGACTAACTAATCATCATTGTTTATACTGTTCCACTGTTTCACGGATATATATCGATTAGTGTCCATTATGTAAACAGATAAACATAAATTATTATGTGACATATTGTTATACATTCAGGTATAAAAATTAAATTATAAAAGTACATTTAGAGATGCGAGCGTATTCTTGCAAAATTTTATGAGGAGATACATATTTGATCAGTAAAAGAAAAATTTTACACAATAGTCAATTTTTTTAATTAATAATTACAATTAGATTTTTAAAAATAAATAAAAAAGAAATAAAATAAACTTATTAACTGCGTACATAAATAGATGATTATAATGAAAATGATATACCATTAAGTGATTATACCTAACTGTAAGTCCAATACCGTACACAGGTACATTATACTCATATAGTACAATTATTATGCATATCAGCATATCTATACATATGTTAAACATAAACCACTAGAGTTTCGTCACATGGTTATATAAATATTAATTTAAATTTTTAAGTTACATTTAAATTTTTAGACCCCCGTACTTGTTTTGACGCTCCTAGAAAAATTTGTAATTTTGACACAATCATAAATTATTGAACTACAATTGCTGAAACTAGACGTAAAGAAATTTCTGTACCTTGCTAGCGAGCACTTGGAGTTCGGTGGGGGAACAACAATTTCTGGAAAAGCTATTCCTCTCGTTTCATTTTGCAGAACTATTGAGAAGGGTCACTGTATTTCGATATCTTTTTTAAACGTAGAAAAGAAGGACAGACCGAACATTAATACTTTCTTGCGACTGGTACGTTTAGCTTGATGTGATAATGTGTGAATCCCGTCTTACCCCCTAACTTTCCTTTACACACTTAAAATTTTGGTTTTTCTTCCACGACATGCTACATTGTTGAGTAATGTTGTGTATATACTGTGCATCTATTGTAATTAAATATGCTTTTATTTTTGCCAAATGATGTGTGCGATGTGACACGAAAGAAAAATTTATTCCGTAATTGGGTATAAGTAAAACTTTCCTAATATCTACTTTCATGATTGTGCCTGAGCTTTTTTACAGCGGCTGTGAGCGTGAGTAATTGTGAGGAAAATAGTTCTTATGACAATATCTCATGATTATGATTTGTAATTTTTTTTTAGATACTGAATGTTGTTACTATAAACTTTACTTCCTGACAGTAGATAATCACTTCAGGAAACTGGTCTGTTAATAACCTATATTCTCATTAAAAAAAATTAAACTAACGTGAAGAATTTTAAAAAATTATTGCTCTTTTTTCAAGAATTTGTGTCTCAGTCAAAAATAGTCCAACAATGATTTTTAAGACTGTTTGAAAGCTTGAAATGTCTACTTTTTGATGCTGGGGGTCTGAAAATTCCTTTTTTTGCAGAATAATACTTTTTTTAAAGGAAAATCTCCAGCCAAAATAAATATGAAATTCCTTTCTGATTTGAAAGTTGTACTTTTGTAAGACAAGCTGCAGAAAATTTTTTGGAACGAAGTGATACATTTATATAGCTTACTTTCAGCTTTAATTTTTTTAATTTTATTTAAAAGCTTTTCTATGAATATATTATTTTAGGTGTTATTTATGATTAAATAAAAATAAGTAATGACGCTGCAAAAAATGGAAGCCGGATTTTTGAAAGTCATACTATTCTCTTTAAGGTAAAAATGTTGAATAAGTGAAGAAAAATTTCCTACTTTTTGTAAAATCACTTTTGAGAAGTTTGAAAAACAGCGAATTTCCCTCGCTTGCTAAAAACACCATGTACGTTGTCCTTAAAACATACAATTTCTCAGATCTTGCAGACTTTTGTTGAGAATCAAAAATCCTCTAAGATGGTATTATCCTGCAGGAATTTTTTTAGTCGAATTTTTCAACTGAAAAATTAGACTTATACAGCCTATATGATAAGAACGGCGAGAGGCGAGGATAGTGGCGCTATCCGTTTTCGGACCCGTAGAACACGATTATGTAGAAAAAAATATGTCTGACCTATATATATATATATATATATATATATATATATATATATATATATATATATATATATATATATATATATATATATATATTCCCGTTACCTTTTAATATGTGTAGGCCCCCTTATGGAAGTTAAGAGCTGAAATTTGGTAAGTGGGGCTCATTCCGATGCACAACAATACTGTCAAAGTGGGGTCAAATTTTGGGCAAATTTTTGATCCGACCCCACCTTTAAGGGGTGGCGGGAGGGGGGCGTTAAGATAATAAAACTTTTCCAGACCGGTTGGAAATGATGTTTTGATCAACTATCTACAACATATCCAAAATTCAGCTTCCTAGGATGATTTGGAGGGAGTAGAGGGGGAAAAAACGATTTTGGCCCCCAGCCCCCCAGAATTAATGTAGAGGATTGAAATTTGGTGTGTTGATAGAGTTCGTACCTAGGTTGTGCTTTTTGGAGGTTTTAATATTTTACCTCAACCCCCTGATTATTAAGCTACAATTTCATGATTTTTCGATGTTTTCGAATTTTGTACCACTCGCACAGGTCACCCAAATAAACGTAGAGGGCTGAAATTTTGTATTCGGATTGCGCTAGTATCAAGGAGGTACCTTTTGGGGATCTCAACCTTTAACTTTACCCCTACCATTTTTGTACCAAAAAGAACATGATTTTTCTTGTTTTTTAACAGTTTCGTTCGGGTCAAAATCTCCCCAAATAAACCTAGAGCGCTGAACTTCTGTGTACAGATTAAGTTAATCACCAGCTATTGCTTTTTGGAGGTCCCAACTTTTAACCCTTATCCCCACGACATTTATGCCAATATTTCTTTGATTTTTTTGCTTTTTTTCTAACACGCCTAGAGACTCTCTGAGTAAACGTAGAAGGCTGAAATTTTGTACATATGTTGAGTTAGTATCCAGTTAGTGCCGTTTAGGGATCCCACATTACTATTCCCCCCAATTCTTCCATTTTTACATCGGAATTCAATGTATTGTTAAATGTGTTTAAAATGCTTTATTAGGCGAATTTTTCCTTGAATCTATACGACAAGAACGGCGAGAGGCGAGAGTAGGGGCGCTATCCGTTTTCGGACCCGTAGAACATGAATATGTAGAAAAAAAATGTCTGATATATATATATATATATATATATATATATATATATATATATATATATATATATATATATATATCTATTCCCGCTGCCTTTTAATATGTGTAGGGCCCCCCTATGGAAGTTGAGAGATAAAATTTGGTAAGTGGGGCTCATTTTCGAGGCACCTCATACTATTAAAGTAGGGTCAAACTTTGGGAAAATTTTTGATCCGACCCAACTTTTAAGGGGGTGGTGGGGGGCGGTAAAACAATAAAACTTTTCCAAACCGGTTGGAAATAATGTTTCGGTCAATTATCTACAACATATCCAAAATTCAGCTTCCTAGGATGACTTCGAGAGAGTAGAGGGGGGAAAAAGTATTTTGGCTGGATCTAACACGCCCCCAGCCCCCCAGAATTAACGTAGAGGGTTGAAATTTGGTGTGTTGATAAAGTTCGTACCTAGGTTGTGCTTTATGAAGGTTTTAATATTTTACCCCCACCCCCCTCATTTTTAAGCTACAATTCCATACATTTTAGACGTTTTTGAAGTTTGTACCACTCGCACAGGTCACCCAAATAAACCTAGAGGGCTGCAATTTTGCATTCGGATTGAGTTAGTATCAAGGGGGTGCCTTTTGGGGGTCTCAACTTTTAACCCCCATCCCCACTATTTTTATACCCAAATGAACATGATTTTTCTTGTTTTTTAACAGTTTCGTTCGGGTCAAAATCTCCCCAAATAAACCTAGAGGGCTGAAATTTTGTGTACAGGTTAAGCTAATAGCCAGACACTGGTTTTTGGATGTTTCAACTTTTAACCCTTACCCCCACGATTTTTACGCCAATATTTCCTTAATTTTTTTGCTTGTTTTCTAACACGTCTGGAGACTCTCTAAGGAAACCTAGAGGGCTGAAATTTTGTACGTGTATTCAGTTAGTATCCAGCTAGTACCTTTTAGGGAGTCCACATTGAATTGAATGCTATTGTTAAATGTGTTTTAAATGCATTATTTTTATTCTAAATACAAGTAGGCGAATAGTAATTTAAAAAAAATTTAAAAAAACTGAACTTACTTTTATAACAAATGAAATACATACATATTAAGTAATTTAAAAATGTTATTAAAGTTACTTTAATAAATTAGAAATTTTGGATTTTTATTATTTATAAAATAGAAATTTTGGGTTTTTTTGGAAAGAAAAAATATCTTCATAAAAGCCTTCCAGTTTACTATCTAAATTCCTTTTTTAATATTTAAAAATAAAACACAAAGGCAATTGGCGGATAAGCATGGGTAGGAATGCCCTTGTACGAATTGTGTTGGCTTTTTCCCTGCTAACTGCTATCGGCACAAAATTGAAATTTACTGAGATTCAGCCCTTAAAAACTTTTTTTAAAGCCCCGATCAACCGGACACTCATCATCAGTTTTGAAACCACCAAAATGACAAATTGTTTGTGGACTTTCAATTACATTTCGCTTGTAGACATTCAATACCGAAGATGAAAGGAAAAATTCGACTTCCGTGATGGCGCTCCGCTGCTCACGGCGTTGTTATTTATACTATAAGACAAGTAAGCGAATAGTAAATTTAAAAATTTAAAAAAAAATGACCATACTTTTATAACAAATGCAATATATACGTAATACATACAACATATACATATTATAATATAATAAAACCCACCAAAAAACATTTCATGTTAAAAATTTAGTCAAAACTCGCAACTATCTTATTCTTAAAAAGTTATGAGATCTAGTGTTGCGCCAAGCCTTAAAAAGTCGGCATCATGGTCAAATCAAGTTATAAGGCTTGGCCGATTCCCGGAAGTATGGTAAATAGTCAATGGTCAATAGCACAATAATCTGCTATGGGCTGTTAATGTTTAGTTTTATTTACCATAGTTTCACGAAACGGCCAAGCCTTATAACTTGATTTGACCATGATGCCGACTTTTTAGGGCTTGGCGCAACACTAGATCTCATAACATTTTAAGAGTAAAATAGTTGCGAGTAGGGATGTTGATATTTTTAAAAGTATCGATATTTATAGTATCGATATTTTAAAAAAATATCAATATCGTACAATGATATATCGAAAAAAAATATCGATATATCGATATGTCGTTTTTTTTTTTGTACATTACTGAGGTAGAGAAATTTTTTAAACAATATAATTTACTAAATAATCTTGATATTAGTAACTTTTTAGATAGTTTTGTTTTAACACCTTGACGGTCACTGGACGTCATAAGAGGCCAAGTTAAACTTTACTAACTCACACACCACGTCGTACGACGTCAACAATTCCACATAAAGTATAAGTATATTGACTGTTAAAATAGTGAACCAGTTGGGTGTTTTCTCATTATAGGCTATGACTGTCATGATGTTAAAAAACCAAGGTTTTTAGACTTAAATAAACTGCATTTAATATCTAAAATCTAATTTCAATATTTGAAATCAGAATAAATTTGGCGCGCAAGTGCGCACCATATATGTATGCGATATAATATTATGCAGAAAATTATCTACTGTAGGTACATATTTTTGTTGAATACATTTTTAGGTATGATTTGTACATTTGTACATGTCGTACATCTCGTACATGTTAGCTTGGAAAAAACTCCAGGAAAAAATATTGAAAAAAAATATCGATATATCGATATATCGTTACTAAAAGTATCGCCAAAAATTATCGATATATTTGAAAAACAATATCGATATTTTGATATATCGATATATTTTATACATCCCTAGTTGCGAGTCTTGGATAAATTTTTAACATGAGATGTTTTTTGGTGGGATTTCAGTTCTTTTTGTAAGTTGTTCGTTCTTTTTTTTTGTTTTTTGTTTTTTTTTTTTTATTTTTACAGGGTGTATTTCCTGGACATAAGGAGCTGTTTTCAGTTCTTTATGTTGGTCCTTCGTGTTTTTTTCTTTTTACAACGACTACTTCCTGGACATCAGAAGCTTCTATCTTCATTGCCCACTGCCTATCTTTCCTTCTTCCTTGTGGGATTATTGATGGTAATTGGCAACAAGTCTGAGCGGTACTGAGCCCTTAGCTAATACACATCATGGATGTCGTTATTTGTACGCTCAATCCGTCCCGTATACCAACACCAAATTTCATTTTACGAATATTTCTTAAAATTTAACATTAGTGGTAGTAGTTTAATTTTTGAAAACGACTAAATATTTAAATTTCGTAACAAATTCAGTCTTCGGAAATTGAGTACAGTCATGGGGAGTAATTTGAGTCCAATTATTTACGCCTATGCGCTTTTACAACGCTCTTATTAGCTTGATCTGTGATATTAAGGAAATCTAAGAACTCACTTGTCACCTACTTCTAATTATCGTATCGATTTGAAACTTTGTCAACTACTGCAATTCTGTAAGTTACAATATAATTATGTGGCATCATAGAGCAAATAAATTGCCGTCATTAAACGAATAATCGAATAGACATTTTTGACGTTTTAAACTGTCAAATATTTTCAAAGTTTTAAAAGTCACCAATTTTTCTCATAGTAACAAGAAAAGTAAATAGTTTTTTCCTATAGTTACAAATACAAAAAATATTTTTCGACGACTTTTTTCCTTTTTGGTTTAAATAAAATTAAATATAAATTTTAAATCAAAGAAAAAAAAACGCCGTGAGCAGCGGAGCCCCATCACGGAAGTCGAATTTTTCCTTTCATCTTCGGTATTGAATGTCTACAAGCGAAATGTAATTGAAAGTCCATAAGCGATTTGTCATTTTGGTGGTTTTAAAACTGATGATGAGGGTCCGGTTGATCGGGGCTTTAAAAAAAAGGTTTTAAGATTTTAAGGGTTGAATCTTAGTAAATTTCAATTTTGTGCCGATAACAGTTAGCAGGGAAAAAGCCAACACAATTCGTACGAGGGCATTCCTACCCATGCTTATCCGCCAATTGCCTTTGTGCTTTATTTTTAAATATTAAAAAAAAGGAACTTAAATAGTAAACTGGAAGGCCTTTATGAAGATATTTTTTCTTTCCAAAAAAATCCAAAATTTCTATTTCATAAATAATAAAAATCCAAAATTCCTAATTTATAAATAAACAGTGACTTTAATAACATTTTTAAATTACATAATATGTATGTATTTCATTTGTCATAAAAGTAAGTTCACTTTTTTTTAAATTTTTTAAAATTACTATTCGCCTACTTGAATTTAGAATGAAAATAATGCATTTAAAACACATTTAACAATAGCATTCAATTCCGATGTAAAAATGGGAGAGGTGGGGGGAAAAGTAATGTGGACTCCCTAAAAGGTACTAGCTGGATACTAACTGAATACACGTACAAAATTTCAACCCTCTAGATTTCGTTAGAGAGTCTCTAGACGTGTTAGAAAACAAGCCAAAAAATTAAGGAAATACTGGCTTAAAAATCGTGGGGGTAAGGGTTAAAAGTTGAAACCTCCAAAAAGCAGTGGCTGGCTGTTAACTTAACCTGTACACAAAATTTCAGCCCTCTAGATTTATTTGGGGAGATTTTGACCCGAACGAAACTGTCAAAAAACAAGAAAAATCATGTTCTTTTTTGTATAAAAATGGTGGGGGTAAGGGTTAAAAGTCGAGACCCCCAAAAGGCACCTCCTTGATACTAACTCAATCCCAATACAAAATTTCAGCCCTCTAGGTTTATTTGAGTGACCTGTGCGAGTGGTACAAACTTCGAAAACGTCGAAAAAGCATGAAATTGTAGCTTAAAAATGAGGGGGGTGGGGGTAAAATATTAAAACCTCCAAAAAGCATAACCTAGGTACGAACTCTATCAACACACCAAATTTCAACCCTCTACGTTAATTCTGGGGGGCTAGGGGCGTGTTAGATCCAGCTAAAATCGTTTTTTCCCCCCTTTACTCCCTCCAAATCAGCCTAGGAAGCTGAATTTTGGATATGTTGTAGATAATTAACCGGAACATTATTTCCAATCAGTTTGGAAAAGTTTTATTGCTTTACCGCCCCCCACCACCCCCTTAAAGGTTGGGTCGGATCAAAAATTTTCCCAAAATTTGACCCCACTTTGATAGTAAGAGGTGCCTCGAAAATGAGCCTTATTTACCAAATTTCATCTCTTAACTTTCATAGGGGGGCCCTACATAAATTAAAGGGGGCGGGAACATATATATATAGATATATGACATTTTTTTCTACATATTCGTGTTCTACGTGTCCGAAAACGGATAGCGCCCCTACTCTCGCCTCTCGCCGTTCTTGTCGTATAGACTGTATAAGTCTAATTTTTTCAAGGAAAAGACTAAAAATCTAATCTATTTCTAATTTCATTAAATGTTCGTATATGTATCTATGGAAACGAACAAAATAAAATTAAAATTGTTTTGTTTACTTACAGGTTACTACGCAACATATATGAAATTAAAACTTATACATATATTTTTCACAAAACAATCGCAAACCTATTGAATATGGGTACATTTTCCACTGCGCGTTATCCGATCCGAGGCTTTGCTATAAGATGCTAGACTATGCTATTAACTTTTGCTATGTTTCAAGATGTGTTCCAAGATCTAGCATTGTATTTCATAGCGAGTGACCATGGGATTTATGAATGGACGGTGTGGCCGTAAAAAACATCGACATCGAGCTCTCGATTGTTTTAATTTTTCACCATCGAACCATTGATGTCCTTATAAAAATATCGAGACATCCATTGTTGACATCCATGTTGAAAACGAGCGCGAAAATTTGAAAAAATTATAAAGTTATATTTAACATATATATACAATAGCTATAATTCAAAATTTTCAATTTCGATTTTCAATTACCAATAATGGATTTAATTTATCCGTTAATATGTTAATCCATGATTAACTTTAACTCTAGTTAAAATGTCTGATTATCTGTAGCACCAAGATCAATTTTTGTTAACTGATGATTAAATCGTCCGTTAAGTTAATGGATGAATATTGGGCAATTAAATATTTAAGCAGCGTTTAGTGCATATTTTGATGCTAGTTTCCATAGTATCGCTAATATTTATATTTATTTCCTACTATTGAAATATATTTTTGTACAATCTCAGTTAATATTATCTTTCCTTTTTCTATAAAATGTTGGTATCTGTTTCATTGTTCCATTTTTAAACTGAAAAATATCTTCGCAATCGTCAAATTACAGTTCCAAATTTTTTACGTAAACATAAATTATATATTTTCTAATATTATACACATCAAGTAGGCGCTACCTATTTTCAAAATATGCAAATTTAAATTCTTTTAACCATGTGATATTAGTTGTGTTCCAGCATCTATTTTTGGACAAGTACAAAACAAGTTACGAATTTGTTTGTAACCATGCTAAAATACAAACAAGTAACGAACTTGTTTGTAATGTACAGGATGTACAGTGTGCTGGAACGGTTTAAATTCGTTTCTGACATTCTATAGACTTTGATTTCAGTGCCTTGGTAACACTAATTACAATTCATTAAATAAACAATTGGACAATTTGTCCATTCAAAAGTCCTCTGACAATTCTAACAGTTAGGAACAAGTTGAAAACATGTCAAAAATGATGCTGGAACGTTGTACATTTTGTACAAAATGTACATTTTGTTTTGCTGGAACGGTTTCGCATGTGCAAACAGTTTGCGGACTGTCAAACATGCGATGCTGGAACACAACTTATGTTCCAGCATCGCATGTTTGACAGTCCGCAAACTGTTTGCATATGCGAAACCGTTCCAGCAAAACAAAATTAAACATTTCGTACATTTTGTACAAACTGTACAACGTTCCAGCATCATTTTTGACATGTTTTCAACTTGTTCCTAACTGTTAGAATTGTCAGCGGACTTTTGAATGAACAAATTGTCCAATTGTTTATTTAATGAATTGTAATTAGTGTTACCAATGAGTAGTAGGTTTTGGAGAGTTTGGCGCCCACCTTCCCACCTGCCGACTTTTTGAGCGACCTCGGCAGGAGGCAAAACTACCGAGGCGGTTCTAGAAGCCTCCGGCGGTGGGTGGAGCAAAATTTTTGTCCAACCTAAGTGAACCCAGCGGAACTTGATCCAACCTAACGTCATCTAGTGAAATTTTGTCCAACCTAAGTGAACCCAGCGGAACTTGATCCAACCTAACAGAACCTAAGGAAACTTGGTGTAACCTAACAAATATTTTCTAACCTAAGAATTGTGTGTATTTTTCTTTTAAATATATAACTTATAAATACTCATGATTACTTTACTATATAACTGTAATCACGCGATATCATGTTATAAAATACATAAGAATTTACTCATTTAATGTAAAAATATTTGGTCATCAACAATTAAATAAAAACGAATTTTTTTAAATATATATAGTAGTATAATATTTCGCATATATACAGTACTCTGTTAAAAGTACGGGTTTCTACACCGTTAAAAACATATATTTTACAATATCAATATATTGTAAAAAAATCATATTTCTTAATATTTTTAAAACTGAATATGTAATATCAAGAATTTAAAACAGTTTTGAAACATTAATTTCTCCTCATAATATTTTTTTGTCTTAAATTAATAGCACAATGTTCCATATATTTTAAGAAAATTTTTCTTTTAATATTTTATAACTTATCTAAAAAATTTATAGCTATTTTTTATCCAAAAATTTATTACTTGCTATTGTTAAAAAATTAGTTAAATATATCTATAGGTATTAAGTGACCCCTAGTTTTTGTGAAAGACGGTAGTAAGAGCAATTCATCTTAAATACGAAATTATTTTATCAATGCTAAATAAGCGTTTTTTTCTCATATTATCATACTCCAATATATTGTATATTATTATAATTTATAAAAATGTGTTTTATTTATTAAAAAATTTAGCAAAATTTTAAATAATATCGCGTCAAAATAATATTCAGAAGTCAATAAAAGACAATAGCAGTAAATTTATTAAGATAACTATAAATAAATATTAATCTAATGTTGAAATATTTATTAACAAATAGTACTGCTTAGTAGAAAATTAGGCACCTATTGTTTTGTTTTCAAATTTACCTTTTTTGCAATTAAAGAAAATTTTAGTAACTATCGATGCCTATATAAAACGATACCCATAAAAGACAAGCATGCTCTGATCTCAACAATTTTTTCCCATGTTAAATTTGTATGTTCTTACTTCGCTGAAACTTATTATGTTTATATATTCCCCGCAATATTTTCTACCATAAACAATAGTTATAGCAAGCTAGGTAGGTATTGAATAAGTATTTTTTGTTTGTTAATTTATTGATGATAGAGAAAAAAAATTTATGTTTTTATAGACAGTGAAATACATTTAAACTATTTTTTGCAGTTTAATTTTGTAAAAACACCTAAAAATTATCAGTCACAGACAAATATTTCTAAGCAAACGAATTGAAAATGTAGTTTTATATCATAAGAATAAATGCTTATATATAGGGTGGACAGTAAATAACTCTCATAATTTTTAAAGAGCGGATGAAAACTTTAATTTTGGATTACGAAATTTTATTTTTTTTTTCCGGAGTTAAGCTGCATTCAATTAATTAACCCTTTCCTGCACAGCAGTTTTACATCATTATTGTTCAACGATACTTTATTTTTTTTCACTCAAATTTAGCCACGTTTTGTGAATATTTGAAAATATAATTTTATTTTTAAAAGTTATAATAATATCTACAAGAAAGACTTTTTGGAATGCAAAAGATTAACCTTGAAAATAGCTTACTCAGCACACTCCGCACATTTTTTACATATGAAATCGTCGCCGCTTTGAAATGCAACATGTTTGAGCAAGTAAATGTATACATTGTGTATGCTAATGCAGTAAAATTATTGCATCATATTGTGCAATCAAGCTTGTTGTAACTTGCTAACATCTGTATGACGTCATAAATGAAAAAAGGATATAAATACGCGTGATAAATGGTTTTAAAACCATTACGTCTTCTGATTTCATAAAGTACAGTGTGCTTCGTGTCATCATATCGTATTTTGCGAATTTTCAAAGTTAGCTTTTTATTTCAAAGTTTAATTTCATAAATTTTATTACATTTTTTTTCAATATTGGTGAGTAAGAAACATTTAATAATAATTTCTATTTTGAAATTATTATTACTAATTTTTTGTATGCAACAACTTAAAACTAAAACAATATTTTTTGTGAATTTAGGAAAAATGGCGTTGTTCAAGTGTGAAATGTGCCCAGCAGGATTCAGCCGTCGGGATGCTTTGACAAGACATTTGAAGACGAAACATGGCGACAATGGCTCATCTTTAAAATGCAGTCGGTGTGGGGTCATGTTTACGAGAATGGATAATTTACGACAACATCTGAAGAAATTCCATTCAACGGCTGTATTGTGCGATTACTGCGGCGAATATGTTGAAGGTGATCTGGAGTGGCATATGGCTAATAAACATGGACAACCCACAACCAGCGTTGTACGTGATCATGAGCAGCCCTCAACCAGCAGCGGTCCTATTTCGAGAAAGCGTGCTACCGGTGAACAAAATGGCAGTCCATCTAAAAAACCAAAGGCGGATCGGGGTACCAGACGTTGCGAAGTATGCGTTGCGGATATACCGATTTCAACATTCAATGGGCATTTACGCAGCGCGGCCCACAAAAATAAATTATGTCGCGGTACCGGAAACGTAAATGTGGAAACGATTAACAGCGCGTTCAAAACCAGAATAATCAGCTACCGGGTGAAGAGTTCCGAGTACTTCCAGTCCATTGAAGAATTTTTGGATGAAGTTAAGGAAAATGTGCTTCAGCTGCTGCATATGGAACTGGAGAAGAATACATCATTTAAAACAAATTTTGAATTGTTTGGATTATATGCAAAATTCGACAAGGACGATAATTTACTGCTGGATTTGAAGTCGTTCAACACCAGAAATGTTCCTGTTTGCGAATCCACCAATATGGAGGAAATTTATCAAAACATGGCGTCGACTGTAGTGCGCAAGAGCGAAGAATTCCAGAAACGAGACAGCAGGTGGTCGCTTTTGGAAGTCCGACATTTGGAAGTCAACATAAATAAATATAATCCACTTCGGGTTTTTTATAAAACCTCATAATCCTTCTCATAGTACTAGTGCCATCGGTCATACTCGTATATTCCCAATAAGTTAACCGTTGCTATTTACACCAGACACCAAAAGGCATCAACTAAAATGACACCAAAAAAAAATACACCAAATGACACCAAAGAGTCACTCCCAAAATGAGTCACTCCCAAAAAAGAGTCACTCCCAAAAAAAGAATCACCCCAAAAAAAGAGTCACTCCTAAAAAAGAGCCACTCCCAAAAAAAAGAGTCACTCCCAAAAAAAGAGTCACACCAAAAAAAGAGTCACTCCCAAAAAAGAGTCACTCCCAAAAAAAAGAGTCACTCCTAAAAAAGAGTCACTCCCAAAAAAGAGTCACTCCCAAAAAAGAGTCACTCCCGAAAAAAGAGTCACTCCAAAAAAGAGTCACTCCAAAAAAAGAGTCACTCCCAAAAAAAATGAGTCACTCCCAAAAAGAGAGTCACTCCAAAAAAAGAGTCACTCCCAAAAAGAGAGTCACTCCAAAAAAAGAGTCACTCCCAAAAAAAGAGTCACTCCCAAAAAAAGAGTCACTCCCAAAAAGAGAGTCACTTCCAAAAAAGAATCACTCCCAAAAAAGAGTCACTCCTAAAAAAAAAGTCACTCCTAAAAAAAGAGTCACTCCCAAAAAAAAAAAGAGTCACTCCTAAAAAAAAGAGTCACTCCCAAAAAAAAGAGTCACTCCCGAAAAAAGAGTCACTCCAAAAAAAGAGTCACTCCCAAAAAAAGAGTCACTCCCAAAAAAAGAGTCACTCCCAAAAAGAGAGTCACTCCCAAAAAAGAGTCACTCCCAAAAAAGAGTCACTCCTAAAAAAAGAGTCACTCCTAAAAAAAGAGTCACTCCCAAAAAAAGAGTCACTCCCAAAAAAAGAATCACTCCATAGGTATATAAGGCTCAACCCGCGGAATCTTTAGTCAGTCGAGTTCAGTTCAGCTATTCGTAAACACGTTGCAATCGTAATACTGTTAAGCTATGCATAGTTGTGAATTTTGTGGTAAGAAATTTTCGCGGAAGTTTAATCTCTCGCGTCATTTAAGAACTAAACATAATTCGTCTGAGAATGATAAAAAAAATGATGAAAATGGAATAAGTCAATTTGAAAATTCCACGAATCGGTCAGTAAATAATGGGACACACGTGAACAGAGCGGAGAAGAGGAGACTTTCAATACAAAGTGAATCGTCAAAATCGAATGATGAAGATGATGATGATGGTGGAACCAATTATAGCTTTGAAGCAAGAAATGAAGTAAAGGAAGATAAAGCACCAGTATTTCAAAATCAGCAGGAAGATGATACAGATCTATCTACAAGAAACTTGAATACTTTTAATGAAAGTATGATGGCTGCAGCAGAAGCAATCAGACGTAAATTCCATGCTTTAAAAAACTCGCATAATATTCTACAATCGGCGAATGATGAAGATAATCGATCTGATGAACAAAAGCATTTACCATCGCCTGATAACTACAAAGAAACAAGTTTTACTCCAAAGATGGCTGGTCTCTTACAAACTGCTCTAGACATATTAATGGTCAAAGAGCTTCAGAACGCATGCGCAAAGGATGAAGAACAAGAAAATAAAAATTCAGGAGAAAAGGAACAACCTTCGGCATCTAACTCAACAAATGGTGGAGCTAAACGTTTCAAATATGATGATGAAAATGCTAACCTTCATAATGGCCATTCGAAACCTGTTGATGAAGAAGAAGAATATTTTGATGACCCGAACCATTTAGTTGATGAACTAAGAAGTTTAGCGACTCAGACGCAAATTGGAGAAGAAATGGTTAATACTGTGTGCAATTTAATGGAAAGGAGTCATATTATAAATCCCAGCTTCGCGGATTATATCGAAAACGAGAAAAAACGAAGCCATTTTAATAATTTAAAGGAGAGTGACATTGGAAAGCGGATTATCTCAATAACCAGGGAATTGGAAAAGCATGATATTATTGAACCAGTGTTAAAATATGTATCCAATGATGATGAAAAAACATCTACTAGCGATAGCGAAGATACTGCGAGCGAAGGAGAAGCTGATGATGACGAGAATACAGTCGCCAACGATGGTGATGAAAAAATTTCGGGTGAAGGGTTATACTTAAGGCCCTATAGGAGATATTAAAATAAGCTATCAGCATTTAATAAGTTGTTAAAAAAATCTTTGTAACTTTTCCAATAGCTGTACGTTAATTATTTTAAAATTATGTGAGTGTTGTTATTTCTTACATACCATAGTCCTTAAGCAATTTTAGTAATTCGTTAAAAAAGATCACCGAAATGATTGTTCTTACAACGAAAAAAAAATGTAATGTGTATTTTCTAAGCTATTAAAATAGGTAATGTTTTTGCTTGCTCCTGAATATAGGCAATTAAATCGCATTGTCCTATTAACATTCTGGTGCGATAGAACATATGTGTAAACTATGTAATTCTTGCTAATAAGTATTTACCCATGTTATTAATGATTTGTTAATTTGAAGTATCGTTGAACAATAATGATGTAAAACTGCTGTGCAGGAAAGGGTTAATTAATTGAATGCAGCTTAACTCCGGAAAAAAAAAATAAAATTTCGTAATCCAAAATTAAAGTTTTCATCCGCTCTTTAAAAATTATGAGAGTTATTTACTGTCCACCTTATATATAAGCATTTATTCTTATGATATAAAACTACATTTTCAATTCGTTTGCTCAGAAATATTTGTCTGTGACTGATAATTTTTAGGTGTTTTTACAAAATTAAACTGCAAAAAATAGTTTAAATGTATTTCACTGTCTATAAAAACATAAATTTTTTTTCTCTATCATCAATAAATTAACAAACAAAAAATACTTATTCAATACCTACCTAGCTTGCTATAACTATTGTTTATGGTAGAAAATATTGCGGGGAATATATAAACATAATAAGTTTCAGCGAAGTAAGAACATACAAATTTAACATGGGAAAAAATTGTTGAGATCAGAGCATGCTTGTCTTTTATGGGTATCGTTTTATATAGGCATCGATAGTTACTAAAATTTTCTTTAATTGCAAAAAAGGTAAATTTGAAAACAAAACAATAGGTGCCTAATTTTCTACTAAGCAGTACTATTTGTTAATAAATATTTCAACATTAGATTAATATTTATTTATAGTTATCTTAATAAATTTACTGCTATTGTCTTTTATTGACTTCTGAATATTATTTTGACGCGATATTATTTAAAATTTTGCTAAATTTTTTAATAAATAAAACACATTTTTATAAATTATAATAATATACAATATATTGGAGTATGATAATATGAGAAAAAAACGCTTATTTAGCATTGATAAAATAATTTCGTATTTAAGATGAATTGCTCTTACTACCGTCTTTCACAAAAACTAGGGGTCACTTAATACCTATAGATATATTTAACTAATTTTTTAACAATAGCAAGTAATAAATTTTTGGATAAAAAATAGCTATAAATTTTTTAGATAAGTTATAAAATATTAAAAGAAAAATTTTCTTAAAATATATGGAACATTGTGCTATTAATTTAAGACAAAAAAATATTATGAGGAGAAATTAATGTTTCAAAACTGTTTTAAATTCTTGATATTACATATTCAGTTTTAAAAATATTAAGAAATATGATTTTTTTACAATATATTGATATTGTAAAATATATGTTTTTAACGGTGTAGAAACCCGTACTTTTAACAGAGTACTGTATATATGCGAAATATTATACTACTATATATATTTAAAAAAATTCGTTTTTATTTAATTGTTGATGACCAAATATTTTTACATTAAATGAGTAAATTCTTATGTATTTTATAACATGATATCGCGTGATTACAGTTATATAGTAAAGTAATCATGAGTATTTATAAGTTATATATTTAAAAGAAAAATACACACAATTCTTAGGTTAGAAAATATTTGTTAGGTTACACCAAGTTTCCTTAGGTTCTGTTAGGTTGGATCAAGTTCCGCTGGGTTCACTTAGGTTGGACAAAATTTCACTAGATGACGTTAGGTTGGATCAAGTTCCGCTGGGTTCACTTAGGTTGGACAAAAATTTTGCTCCACCCACCGCCGGAGGCTTCTAGAACCGCCTCGGTAGTTTTGCCTCCTGCCGAGGTCGCTCAAAAAGTCGGCAGGTGGGAAGGTGGGCGCCAAACTCTCCAAAACCTACTACTCATTGGTAACACTAATTACAATTCATTAAATAAACAATTGGACAATTTGTTCATTCAAAAGTCCGCTGACAATTCTAACAGTTAGGAACAAGTTGAAAACATGTCAAAAATGATGCTGGAACGTTGTACAGTTTGTACAAAATGTACGAAATGTTTAATTTTGTTTTGCTGGAACGGTTTCGCATATGCAAACAGTTTGCGGACTGTCAAACATGCGATGCTGGAACATAAGTTGTGTTCCAGCATCGCATGTTTGACAGTCCGCAAACTGTTTGCACATGCGAAACCGTTCCAGCAAAACAAAATGTACATTTTGTACAAAATGTACAACGTTCCAGCATCATTTTTGACATGTTTTCAACTTGTTCCTAACTGTTAGAATTGTCAGAGGACTTTTGAATGGACAAATTGTCCAATTGTTTATTTAATGAATTGTAATTAGTGTTACCAAGGCACTGAAATCAAAGTCTATAGAATGTCAGAAACGAATTTAAACCGTTCCAGCACACTGTACATCCTGTACATTACAAACAAGTTCGTTACTTGTTTGTATTTTAGCATGGTTACAAACAAATTCGTAACTTGTTTTGTACTTGTCCAAAAATAGATGCTGGAACACAACTAATATCACATGGTTAAAAGAATTTAAATTTGCATATTTTGAAAATAGGTAGCGCCTACTTGATGTGTATAATATTAGAAAATATATAATTTATGTTTACGTAAAAAATTTGGAACTGTAATTTGACGATTGCGAAGATATTTTTCAGTTTAAAAATGGAACAATGAAACAGATACCAACATTTTATAGAAAAAGGAAAGATAATATTAACTGAGATTGTACAAAAATATATTTCAATAGTAGGAAATAAATATAAATATTAGCGATACTATGGAAACTAGCATCAAAATATGCACTAAACGCTGCTTAAATATTTAATTGCCCAATATTCATCCATTAACTTAACGGACGATTTAATCATCAGTTAACAAAAATTGATCTTGGTGCTACAGATAATCAGACATTTTAACTAGAGTTAAAGTTAATCATGGATTAACATATTAACGGATAAATTAAATCCATTATTGGTAATTGAAAACTTTTTTTTGTACTTGTCCAAAAAGAGATTAGAAGATTTAAGTAATAATAATAATAATAATAATAATAATAATAATAATAATAATAATAATAATAATAATAATAATAATAATAATAATAATAATAATAATAATAATAATAATAATAATAATAATAATAATAATAATAATAATAATAATAATAATAATAATAATAATAATAAAGCGGTTAAGCACCACCTTATAACCGATAAAACACCTTACTACAAGCTCACACCAAAAGTAGTAGCGGAGAATGACTCCTGTAGACTTTACTGGGATCGGTCGATTATTACAGATAAGACCATAAATCATAATCGACCAGATATCACCTTCGTAATGAAAAACACTAAGACAACCTATCTGATCGATATTGCGGTTCCAAATACACACAACTTACAAAAAACACACGCAGTTAAATTGGATAAATACACTGACCTCGCAGCCGAAATAAAACAACAATGGCGAATGGAACATGTCCACATCGTTCCAATAGTGCTCAGTGCCACCGGGGTCATTCCACACACACTACATAATAGTTTGAGCCTCTTGGGTCTCCCAAAATACACATATGTCACTATGCAAAAGGCAGTGATCATAAACACGTGTCGTATAGTACGGAAGTTCCTCAGTAATACGAATCCGACTGCGATACGTGAAAGCACAAGACCTGCTTCTACTCCATCTGAGCCATCTACAGTGAGCGAACAATACACTGACACTCATCCTACTGACACACAACACACATACATAAACACACAATACACTAACACTGAAACACAAACACTTAACACACATACAGATCCAGATTCGTCTGATGGAGAGGGAGGATCGACCAACTGCCGCACCATCACTGTTACCGCTCTGGTGCACAATCCTCCCCAACTCAATAACACACAAAGTCCGTCAACCTCTGTACCGTCTAAACGCGCAATTCCAGGAACACCCGATCTTAATGAGCATTTTGATGAACCAGAACACATTTACACCAAGAAACGTAAAATAGAACGACACATCCACACACATACACGAACACACACACAAACACAAACAGTCCTTTCCCTTCCCTCTGTCCCTAATCCTACCTATTCTCTGAGGACACGAAAACGAACTAGGCTTTCACAGCCGTCTGTCATTGAGCCAACATCTACGCTCCCACAAAAGTCTCGTCGTACGAACCAGTGTACACCAAAATAGACGCATAACACCTCGTTTCAAGCAACAACAACAACATTATAAGGAGTGATGTGACAAACCCGTCCGTGAATGTACTACGGTACTTTTACGGATTGGTTTGGCACATTACCCTTCCACAGAGCCTAATACCTTGCATAATGCCGGTATAGGTGAATGTTACCCAGTACTGTCCTACTGAGTAGTGAGCGCCAGGTTGGCGTAAAAGTCTATAATAATAATAAAGGCATACACACCATTAAACCTCTCACACACAGAAATGCCAGATAGTTTTTGCCGTTTGGTCACGAAGGAGGACAAAATTCAGCAATGGATTCGGAAGCCTTTACATGGGAGACATCCACATGATCTTAATCAGAGTAACGTCGACAAAGCAGCGTCGCACGCCTGGTTGAGTCAAGGAAGTCTTTTCCCGGAGACTGAAGGATTCATGCTAGCTATACAAGATCAAGTAATTCATACAAAGAATTACTCAAAATACATACTTCGTGACTCGTCAATAACGTCTGACTCATGCCGGAGATGCCATTCCAAACCTGAAACGATCCAACACATCACAGCTGCCTGTACTCAGCTCGCTCAGTCCGAATACAAACACCGTCACGACCAGGTTGGCAAAATCATATACCAGAAACTAGCGGTCAAGCACCACCTTATAACCGATAAAACACCTTACTACAAGCTCACACCAAGAGTAGTAGCGGAGAATGACTCCTGTAGACTTTACTGGGATCGGTCGATTATTACAGATAAGACCATAAATCATAATCGACCAGATATCACCTTCGTAATGAAAAACACTAAGACAACCTATCTGATCGATATTGCGGTTCCAAATACACACAACTTACAAAAAACACACGCAGTTAAATTGGATAAATACACTGACCTCGCAGCCGAAATAAAACAACAATGGCGAATGGAACATGTCCACATCGTTCCAATAGTGCTCAGTGCCACCGGGGTCATTCCACACACACTACATAATAGTTTGAGCCTCTTGGGTCTCCCAAAATACACATATGTCACTATGCAAAAGGCAGTGATCATAAACACGTGTCGTATAGTACGGAAGTTCCTCAGTAATACGAATCCGACTGCGATATGTGAAAGCACAAGACCTGCTTCTACTCCATCTGAGCCATCTACAGTGAGCGAACAATACACTGACACTCATCCTCCTGACACACAACACACATACATAAACACACAATACACTAACACTGAAAGACAAACACTTAACACACATACAGATCCAGATTCGTCTGATGGAGAGGGGGGATCGAACAACTGCCGCACTGTCACTGTTACCGCTCTGGTGCACAATCCTCCCCAATTCAATAACACACAAGGTCCGTCAACCTCTGTACCATCTAAACGCGCAGTTCCAGGAACACCCGATCTTAATGAGCAATTTGATGAACCAGAAAACATCTACACCAAGAAACGTAAAATAGAAAGACACATCCACACACATACACAAACACACACACAAACACAAACAGTCCTTTCCCTTCCCTCTGTCCCTACTCCTACCTACCATCTGAGGACACGAAAACGAACTAGGCTTTCACAGCCCTCTGTCATTGAGCCAACATCTACGCTCCCACAAAAGTCTCGTCGTACGAACCAGTATACACCAAAATAGACGCATAACACCTCGTTTCAAGCAACAACAACAACAATATAAGGAGTGATGTGACAAACCCGTCCGTGAATGTACTACGGTACTTTTACGGATTGGTTTGGCACATTACCCTTCCACAGAGCCTAATACCTTGCATAATGTCGGTATAGGTGAATGTTACCCAGTACTGTCCTACTGAGTAGTGAGCGCCAGGTTGGCGTAAAAGTCTATAATAATAATAATAATAATAATAATAATAATGGTGGTGAGGACACCTATAGCAGCTGCCCTTGGCACCCGTGAGGGATATTTATCCCCCATTGGTGTCAAGGAGGCTAAGGGTTCCAGGGGTAGTTTATGCGTAATACAGTAATCCTCGGATTCCATTAGCCTCTGACTACCCAAGATCGGCACCTTTCCTTCTCGAGGTACCACTGTTTTCACAAAAGATGCCGGATCAAAATTTTCGACAAGGATGAATGTCGTAGGATCGACAGTGTGGCATTCTCGTATTGAGCGAAACTTCACCGATAGTCTAGATTGTGCGTAGTTGGGAATTGGGGCTGACGCTGCTCAACTGACTGACGAAAGTGAATGTAGTAGCTGGTATGGGCATGTTTACCAGTCTCGTGAATCGCGTCAGACGAGTCGAAAAGTGATATTTTATCTGTGATTTTGTTTTAACCAAGCTGTGACGAATCTGTGATCCTTGTTATGCCACCCTGGGTTTTCATGCCTGCGGTGGTATTTTTCATATATTCCTGTGATATTTCCCTGGCCTTGTTCTTGTCATTTCGATGGGTAGGAATGCGGCTCTCGACGCACTCGTTCTCATCGGCCACACGTACGAGTCGACGTCTGCCCGAACAGCTTGAGCGAGCTCGCCCAGTAAGGAGACGTCGTCGTCCCTCGTACGGATGCGTTCGTGGGCGTTGATATGGCGGCTTCCGCCCCGTCGAAGTGATACGAACACAGGTCAGATGTTGGCTTTGTGATACTCTGTGGCATTGTCCCGTTCTCTGTAGCCTCGACTCGGACGAACGTGGCCTAGTCATCGTACCGGTCTCCCGTGTAGGTTGACCCCGACATCTGACAGAACGGCACATGTACCCAGTAATCAGTTATCTGACAGAACAGTACATGTTGCTCAGTAATCAGATGTCACTGTCCCTACATGTGTGAGTTCCTAGGTGTTGACGAAGCCATTTCGGAATTGTTGAGAGTATGGGGAGCGGAATCGTGCCACAGAGCAAGAAATTTTTGACATCTGTGATATTGTTGTTTTTATTTTTTAATAAGATTGTGTTTAATCCGTTTTGTTTTAACGATGTACCACCGAGGGCCTTTTCCACCCGAGGTGGTACATCATTTTTTTTATTCTTATCTGTGATATTTTATTGTGCCGCTGTGGGCTTGCCGTTGTGGCCCCTCAGCGGTTTTGTTTTTAACTACTTATTGCGGCACTGGTCGGCCTGTGGCTTCCCAGTGACGTAATAAGATTTTCCTCTTATTTTCTTTTTTTGTGATATTATTGTGATGTTGTTTTATTGTGATATTTTTACTCAGATTTCTCCACTCCGAGGCCCTTTACACCTCGGAGTTTCATCGTTGGTTTTCAGTCCTTGGTGACCGGACCTTCTGGCTAGTACTTAGCGTACCGCCACCAAGGACTGTCCGCTCGTTATGAAGGCCTGGGATGGCAGGGCTCATCGGTGAATTTTATCATGTGTATGTTTGTCCGTTGTCTAATGCATTTATGTGTTCCTGTCTGTTTTGTGTGTTTTATTTTTACCGTGTATGGCGGCGCATGCCCTTAGTAGGCGATGCCGCCGGGTACTGCTGACCGCGCCATCCACCGGCAGCAGTACCCCAATTTTAATAAAAAATAATAATAATAATAATAATAATAATAATAATAATAATAATAATAATAATAATTCGCCAAGGTACTTCCCAAACGTCCTATGGAAGTACCTCCTTGGCTGATCCCTAAAGTAAGGTGTCGTTTCGACCTGACTGGTCACAACAAAGAGGAGACCAGTTCATTCGAATACCGATCCCGCTTTTATGAGATCATTAGCGAACTTGACTCTCTCTGCATATACACAGATGGCTCCAAAACAGCTACGGGTGTTGGAAGTGCCATCGTCATTCGTGACGATCCTCACGCTTGGTCACTTCCTCCCCAGGCCACTGTGTATACTGCAGAATTATTTGCTATTCTGCAAGCCCTGAGATTCTGTCAAACATCCGAAGACAGCGCATTCCTCATTTGTTCCGACTCGTTGAGCGCGTTGCAAGCGATCTGCCACTCTCATACCATCGATCCACTGGTGCAGAACATCCAAACGTATCTCTACATGCTCCGCCAAAAGTCTATCACCTTCTTTTGGATTCCCGGACATGTGGGGATACCTGGCAATGAACTCGCCGACCAGGCAGCACGTCATGCAGCCGAAGTCGGTGAGCCACAGGAAATTGCCATACGCCCAGAGGATCTGAGAGTGTGCATTAGATCCGCGATCGATCAGAAATGGCAACGTGAGTGGAACAACCTCACGGCTAAGCTCAGACAGGTGAAACCTGAGGTCCGAAGAACTCCGGCACCTGTAAATCTGAGCCGGCGAGAGAGTGTGGCCCTGACGCGTTTACGCTTGGGCCACACGGCGTTAACACATCGTCATCTTCTCGCCGGTGAGGATCAGCCAAGGTGCGCCGCCTGCGGGACGGCGCTGACCGTGAGGCATATAGTTGAGGAATGTGTAACCTTTGCGCCATTGCGCCAGAGGTTGCAGCTCCCAAATAATGTAGCCAACGCTCTCAGTTTATGATGCTGTCTCTGAAAGAAGGATGATTGAATTTCTCAGAAATTCGAACCTTCTTCAGAGACTGTAGGGGCTTAACATCTCAGTTTTTATTCGAGTCGTCTCTTGATTCTCCCCCGATAGTAAATTTTATTTCAGTCTATTTTAAATTTTGTGTTCAAAAAGTTTTTTGTGATGTCCTAATTTATTTATTTATTACCCATACCCTGTTCCAGCTGGTCTGGCAGGGTACTTTTAGTATTGTCGTTATGCCATTAAGGGCCTTTTACACCCTTAGTGGTACTGTTGTTATTTATACCTGTTGTTTGTTTTTGTTATTGTTTTTTATCGATGTACCACCGAAGGCCTTTTACACCCGAGGTGGTACATCACTTGTTTTTATTTATCTGTGATATTTTGTTATGCCGCTGTGGGCCTGTTGTTATGGCTCCACAGCGGTATTGTTTTAACTCCTTATTGCGTCGCTGGTCGGCCTGTGGCCTCCCAGCGACGTAATAAGTTTTATCTGTGATCTATTGTGATAATTGTCTGTGATATTTGTGTATTTCTAGTCAGGTTCCTCCACTCCGAGGCCTTTACACCTCGGAGGGAGTCGCAGCGATGGTCTTCAGGCCTTGGTGACCGGACGCTATGTCTAGTACTTATCGTACCGTCACCAAGGACTGTCCGCTCTTTTTAAGCCCTGGGATGGCAGGGCCCATCGATGGATTTTATTATGTGTATGTTTGTCCGTTGTCTACTGCATTTATGTGTTCCTGTCTGTTTTGTGTATGTTTTTATTTTACCGTGCGTGGCGGCGCATGCCCTTAGTTGGTGATGCCGCCGGGTGCTGCTGACCGCGCCATCCACCGGCAGCAGTACCCCAATTTTAACTAAAAAAAAAAAAATAATAATAATAATAATAATAATGGTGGAGAGTCCGACGATACCTTTCGGATGTGTCGAAAAGGTGATATGGCGTCTGTGATTTATGTATGTAAAAATTGTGATCTGTGTCTGTGATAGTTGTTATGCCACCTTGGGTTCTCATGCCTGCGGTGGTACTTTTTAATTGTTACTGTGATGTTTCCCTGGCCTTGTTCTTGTCATTTCGATGCGTAGGAATGCGGCTCCCGACGCACTCGTTCTCATCGGCCACACGTACGAGTCGATGTCTGCCCGAACAGCTCGAGCGAGCTCGCCCAGTAAGGAGACGTCGTCGTCCCTCGTACGGATGCATTCGTGGGCGTTGATATGGCGGCTTCCGCCCCGTCGAAGTGATACGAACACAAGTCAGATGTTGGCTTTGTGATACTCTGTGGCATTATCCCGTTCTCGGACTCGGACGAACGTGGCCTAGTCATCGTACCGGTCTCCCGTATAGGTTGACCCCGACACCTGACAGAACGGCACATGTACCCAGTAATCAGTTATCTGACAGAACAGTACATGTTGCTCAGTAATCAGATGTCACTGTCCCTACACGTGTGAGTTCCTAGGTGTTGACGGAGCCATTTCGGAATTGTCGAGACTATGGGGAGCAGAATCGTGTCACAGAGCAAGAAATTTTGAAAACTGTGATATTGTTGTTTTTGTTTTTTAATAAGATTGATTTTAATTTGTTTTATTTTAACGATGTACCACTGAGGGCCTTTTCCACCCGAGGTGGTACATCAGTTGTTGTTCTTATCTGTGATATCTTGTCGTGCCGCTGTAGGCTTGCTGTTGTGATCCTTCAGCGGTATCGTTTTTAACTACTTATTGCGGCACTGGTCGGCCTGTGGCTCCCCAGTGACGTAATAAGATTTCGCTTTTCCTGTGATATTTCTAGTCAGTATTTTCCACTCCGAGGCCCTTTACACCTCGGAGATTCATCGTTGGATTTCAGACCTTGGTGACCGGACGCTCTGGCTAGCCCTTAGCGTACCGCCACCAAGGACTGTCCGTACTTTTTAGGTCCTGGGATGGCAGGGCTCATCGTTGAATTTTAGTATGTGTATGTTGTCCATTGTCTATTGCATTTATGTGTTCCTGTCTTTATGTGTTGTTTTTATTTTTACTGAGTTTTGGCGGCGCATGCCCTTAGTAGGCGATGCCACCGGGTGCTGCTGACCGCGCCATCCACCGGCAGCAGTACCCCAATTTTAATAAAAAAAAAAAATAATGGTGGTGAGGACACCTATAGCAGCTGCCGTTGGCACCCGTGAGGGATATTTATCCCCCATTGGTGTCAAGGTGGCTAAGGGTTCCAGGGGTAGTTTATGCACAATACAGTAATCTTCGGATTCCATTAGCCTCTGACTACCCAAGATCGGCACCTTTCCTTCTCGAGGTACCACTGTTTTCACAAAAGATGCCGGATCAAAATTTTCGACAAGGATGAATGTCGTAGGATCGACAGTGTAGCATTCCCGTATTGAGCGAAACTTCACCGAACGTACAGATTGTGTTTTGTTGCGAATTGGGGCTGACATATACTCAATGACTGACGGATGGGAATGTAGTAGCTGGTATGGGCATGTTTGCGTTTGTTCGTGAATCGCGTCAGACGAGTCGAAAAGCGTGATATTTTATCTGTGATTTCTGGTTTTGCTGATCTGTGATTATGTTATATCTGTGATATTTGTTATGCCAACTAGGGTTTTCACGCCTTCGTTGGTATTATTTTAATTTTTTTGTTGCTATGGCATTTCCATGGCCTTGTTCTTGTCATTTCGATGGGTAGGAATGCGGCTCTCGACGCACTCGTTCTCATCGGCCACGCGTGCGAGTCGACGTCTGCCCGAACAGCTTGAGCGAACTCGCCCAGTAAGGAGACGTCGTTGTCCCTCGTACGGATGCGTTCGTGGGCGTTGATATGGCGGCTTCCGCCCCGTCGAAGTGATACGAACACAGGTCAGATCTTGGCTCTGTGATACTCTGTGGCATTGTCCCGTTCTCTGTAGCCTCGACTCGGTCGAACGTGGCCTAGTCATCATACCGGTCTCCCGTGTAGGTTGACCTCGATATCTGACAGAACGGCACATGTACCCAGTAATCAGTTATCTGACAGAACAGTACATGTTGCTCAGTAATCAGATGTCACTGTCCCTGCACATGTGAGTTCCTAGGTGTTGACGAAGCCATTTCGGAACTGTCGAGACTATGGGGAGCGGAATCGTGTCACGGAGCAATAAATATTGTCAAACTTGTGATATTGTTGTTTTTGTTTTTTTAATAAGGTTGTTTTTAATATGCTTTGTTTTAACGATGTACCACTGAGGGCGTTTTCCACCCGAGGTGGTACATCACTTGATTTTATTTATCTGTGATATTTTGTTATGCCGCTGTGGGCCTGTTGTTATGGCTCTACAGCGGTATTGTTTTAACTCCTTATTGCTTCACTGGTCGGTCTGCGGCCTCCCAGTGACGCAATAAGTTTTATCTGTGATACTTACCGTGATACTGATCTGTGATATTTATTTGTGTATTGTCTAGTCAGGTTCCTCCACCCCGAGGCCCTTTACGCCTCGGGGGGAGTCGCAGCGATGGTCTTCAGGCGTTGGTGACCGGACGCTCTGTCTAGTACTTATCGTACCGTCACCAAGGACTGTCCACTCTTTTTAAGCCCTGGGATGGCAGGGCTCATCGTTGGATTTTATCATGTGTATGTTTGTCCGTTGTCTAATGCATTTATGTGTTCCTCTCTTTATGTGTCGTTTTTATTTTTACTGTTTATGGCGGCGCATGCCCTCCGATGGCGATGCCGCCGGGTGCTGCTGACCACGCCATCCACCGGCAGCAGTACCCCAATTTTAATTAAAAAAATAATAATAATAATAATAATAATAATAATAATAATAATAATAATAATAATAATGACATTTAACGTTCGTTTTTCAGACACTACTGTGTAATGGACGTCACTCACATCATTATTTCTCAAACTTTTTCATTATGATATGGGCGGAGGTCAAGAAAAGCGGTATAAAGATTTGGTAGGTGTCCGTTTGCAACCGTCTTCTTAAAGACGATGTCGATATTCATCTGGAATTGTGATGGGAGATTGCAGAAAATTTTCGGCAGCATATAGCCGGCTACGGAATTCAAACCCTCAGTCTACCAGTTCGGAAATGCCACTGCTTAAGCACGCCAGCCCACTTTGCTGGTGAGTTTTTTAAGCAAAAATCTAATATCTGTACATTCATTAAAATAAACTAGAAGTAATTGTGTAGCAAAAACGAAATTTTCTTAATTTTAAATTGCTATGAAATAGTTATTGAAAAAAGAAAAAAAAATAAACAAAAATGGTTATAAAATTAAGTAACCCTTATTTTCTGATTTGTTTAGCAACCGGAATTGGAGAAGACATCTATGAAACCGCAGCATACATTTTCCCTGAAGTTCTAGTAATTGCAAGAGTCAGCAGAATATTGGGCGGAAGACAAGAAAAGCGGTATAAGGATTTGGTAGGTGTCCGTCTGCAACCGTCTTCTTAAGGACGATGTCGATATTCATCTGGAATTGTGACGGGAAATTGCAGACAACTTTCGCCAGCATATAGCCGACTACGGAATTCAAACCCTCAGTCTACCAGTTCCGAAATGCCAGTTTCTAAGCATGCCGGGTCACTTTTCTGGTGAATTTTTTTAAGCAAAAATCTAATATCTGTACATTCATTAAAATAACCTAGAAGTAATTGTGTAACAAAAGCGAAATTTTCTTAATTTTAAATTGCTGTGAAATAGTTATTGAAAACAGAAAAAACAAATAAACAAAAATGGTTATAAAATTAAGTAACCCTTATTTTCTGATTTATTTAGAAACCCGAATTGGCGAAGACGTCTATGAAACCGCAACATGCATTTTCCCTGAAGTTCTAAGAATTGCAAGAGTCAGCAGAATATTGATTTTTTTTTATATTTAAGTATTGTTTTGTTAATTTCCTTAAACTATATTTTTGATATGATGTAACTACAATTTTAATCCATAAGTTTATTCATAAGAAATTTAATTATAATATGATAAATCTAAGAAACATATTTATTTACAATATATTATTTATTAATAAATACGGTAGGGAGACATATTTTAGTTTCCCGTACTAATTAATAAATAATATTGTAAATAAATAGATTTCTTAGTTTTATCGCATTATGATAATTAAATTTCTTAGATTTTTACTTCGGAACCCTAAAAATTTAATTGTTTAGTTAGATGGAAAATATAAAGATTATTTTACAATACAAGCAATACAAAACAAAACATTTTGCGAAAGTAAAAACATAAACAATCCTTCTTCTAATATCTGACAAAATATGTTCATTATATGGTAGTAATATGTAAAATTAATATGGTAGTAATTTGCATATCATATTTGTAGCAGCATTTATTTAGTTAATTTTCATTGCTTAGAGCTCTATTGAACCCAAGCATGTAAACACAAATTTTAAAAATTTTTATATCTTAAAAAAATTCCCTGCTAGGAGGGTCAGTTTTATGACGGTCGCGTAACAGAAAAAGTCCTTTACAAATACACTTGCATAAATTTCAACACACACACATATATATATATATATATATATATATATATATATATATATATATATATATATATATATGCGGTACCATCAGACGACCCTTACTCAAAACTGCTACTAGCACAGCATCGCATCGCTGTTCATAGCGCGCAATGTACACATTCAAATATGTTCTTGAATGTTTGTTTTCAAGGCTTTGCTATGCGATGCATAGCAAAGCCTCGCATTGCATAGCGCGCAGTGGAAATGTACCCTAATGGTTAATACCATGATTTCATTGGTCGAAAGGTATTGAGTAGTGATCATTCCACCACACCTTTGAATAATGACTAACTTTCTCAACAATTAACGGATATGTAATGAGTGTGTTCTTCAACAGGAGTAGAAAAAATTGTTGATTCAATGCTGTAACGTTAAGTGAATAACGAATAATAAAATCAATTATCTCAGATATTTAATAATGCCTGAGACAATTGAGATCATCGGATATTTTATTCAAATCAAGTTTTCTCAAAACTGTCATTTCTCGGTCATTTCTCTGTCATATATTTGTGCGAATAGTATTGAATAATATTATTAATTGCAATATAATTTTGGCAATCACAATTTGGCCTACCGACCGATGCGAAACTTTGGGAACCCCTTATCCACATGATAATTAAATTACCACCAAAATTGTATTTAAATTAATGAAGAATTTATTAAAACTTGATATAATAAATTCAAATATGCAAAAAGTTTGGGTGCACTATTGTTATATGTTACATCATGGCAGACGACGCTATGTTTACACTTTATGAATATTTAATTAGCCACAATGGTTATGCTTTCATCAGTTTTCACCAGTTCTCACAATCATCCACACGTGTGGTTGGGTAAACTTTTTATTTTTATTTTTGTAGGTGCATACTTTACCAGGGTTGGTTGTTACATTAATAACATGTTAAAATTTGCATGTTTGATAATTGCAACGGGAGATGTGAACGGGTGGTGGGCGTAGAATAATGAGAGATGCAATTGTATATAAAAATTTGCAAATGATAATTTTACCCACCGAGAGATCACCACCATAAAATGGATGTATAACGAATGTTTCATTGCCTACGTGGATGACACCGCTAACGCCGTTACATGTATGAAATGCTGCACTTGCTCCCGGGTAATCTTTTACTGTGCCGTGATAGTAACAATGTTCTATTTCCTGCAAATTAAAATATAAAAATATAATTATCTATAATATTTAAAAAATTAAGAGAGCATCGTTTATTTTTTTTAACCCTCTGTAAGACAATTTTTGCTACAAGGTTTTTAATTGTTACAATTCAAAGTGACTAGTCCTTAAAGCTAGACATTTTTACACGAGTATTTGTTTTACGCGACAAAACCTCAATTTTACGCGGTCAAATATGTATACAGTCAAGTCTCCTGTAATGCGGTATCCTTATAACGCGGTCTTCGTACAAGAAAATTTCAACAATTTAAATGACTGGAAAAAATTATCTATAGCGATGTGCTAAATTTTTAAAGTGCTTCTGAAGTCGGTCTATCATAAAATGTACCTGTTTGTAATTTTGTTTGTTTATAAGTGATACTTTTCGTTATTGAAAACTTTAATCGTAAATATCTCTTAAACCGTGAGTCGTAGCGAAAAAATAACAACATTTTTGAAGGCTTAACCGAAGCAAGTTGCAGGTACTCCAAACGTATTCCGACTGTTAAAACCTATTTTTCGTTATTGAAAATTATTGATACCGAGTTGCTTATCATAAATTTGTTATAATTCGTTAACTAAGGCTCTGTTAGCCCCATTGACCTGGTCACCAATAGAACATTTTTTGTTAATTTTCGTTATCGAAAACTTTAATCGTAAATATCCTCTAAATGGTGTGTTGTAGCGAAAGAATACGAAATTTTTGAAGGCTTTTGAATTGGGACTACTAAAATGTAGTTTTCATTATCAAAAAATATCGCTATCGAAAATAACGATATTTTAAAAATTTAAATACTTAAATTTCTAAATATTTGTTAGCACCTTTAGTATAAAATTATCTAAAATTTTTAGTAGCTTTTATTTTCAGTATTTTCCCTTTTATAATGACAGATTCAATACACACGACTTTTATTCCAGTAGATCAAATCCACGTAGAACGGATACTTATTTGCGTAAATTATGGGACGGGTATATCAAAAATTTATAGATTTGTATTATGAATCATTAAATGATTAATTACTAGTGTGCCAACGAAAGAAATGACGGGCACAGCAAAAAGATTTTTTTCAAAAAATTTTTTCCAGAAATACAGTTGGTGAGCAAAAAGATCTTTTTCACTAGGTGCGGGCTTCTAACAGAGGCTCCGGGCCCCCGGGCCTTTCGTCGGCCCCGGATTTGTGATAACAGTTCTATATTGTTGTTATATGTATACAACTAGGGTTGCCAGGTGTTCGGATAAAGCCGGACACAGTCAGGCTTTTTGGTTGCGTGTCCGGCCTGTCCGGCTTTTGTTAGGCTTTTTAAATTTGACCATCTTTTACTTTTATACATTTGTCATGTGTTGGTTTTCGCTCCGCCCGTGATGATTCAGGTTTGATTTTCAGAATTCCTTGAAAGGTTGAAAGATTTTTTTCTTTAATAGGTCAACAATAGTCAAAAGAACCCAACAAATTAAATGTCGATACTGTGGCCAAAAAGTTGGTTGTACAATTTAATTTTAAAAATTGTAAGGAGTTTTACAACTCAATTTTAAAAGAAAATGAGCTTTTAAAGCAGATGTCTGCCAGTGAAAAATATTAATTACTTTATGTTACAATTAATTTAAAGTTTATTTAGTTCATTAGTGTTTTGTTTAATTTTGTTTTTCATTGCAATAGTAGTTACTGTTAACTACTATTGCCATGCAATTATTGAAATTAATATTGTAATGAATATTGAATGATTAATAATAATGAAAACTGATTCATTCAGTTTTATTGTTGTTTCATTAGAATTTAAGAAAATTTTATGGTAATTGATAAAAAAAGCTTTGTTTTACTTTAAAAAAAAAAATTGACGTGTTTCACTAAGTCTAAAAAATTAAGGGTGTCCGGCTTTTTTACCCAAATGTCCGGCTAAACTGGCTGATCTGTCCGGCATTTCGGTTTTAAGACCTGGCAACCCCATGTACAACTCGTCTAAACTTATTTCTTTTTTGACTCCCCCAACTACTTCGATCCCTACTGTTAGTTTCTCATTAACTACTACTATTTATAAATTACGTTTAGTATAAATACGCATGTATTTGAATGTAATCTTCACTTGTTTGATAACGATTATATTGATCGAAACATATTATAAGAGTTAAAAAGTTGCAAAATAAAGTGTTTCGTTTATTATTAATTCAGTTTCTTTATACATAACTCCAGGGCGCCCATACCCGGGGGTAAGGGGGGTTGCAGCCTCCGAAGTTGTTAGGGAAACAATAATATATATATATATATATATATATATATATATATATATATATATATATATATATATATATATATATATATTAGTGGTAGTCAAGTGTTTTATTTTTCAAAATTTTATTTTTTCAAAAAATGAATATTGGCTCAACTATAGAACTGAATGGGACTAAAAATTCAAAACAACTTATGTCTAAGCTGTCCTTTGAACTCCATTACTTTAAGTATTTTACTTTCAATACCATTAAAAATTGGACGTAGTGATCGCAGTTATCATATATATATATACTCGTACGTTAGATGGTCTATGGTTTTTCGTATATGCATAGATGGGTTGTGGAAAAAAAGATTTGAAGCAAATCAGTCATTTGCCACTCATTAATTTAATTTTGCTGCTCAATAATTCTTTTTGCTCTTGAACTATCTTTTTTACTGTTTAATTATCTTTTTTGCTGTTCAGTATTTGGTTGAAATAATTTTCTCGCCGTTAAAATATTTTTTTAGCTAATAAATTTTGCTGTTCAATATACTAAATTGCTGTTCAAATAATTTATTCCCTTAATGTTATTATATTATATTTAAGAACAAAATTTTAAATTTAAATGTTATAGACATTTGAATTCCATGTTATTCAGTGAGGATGACGAAAACCTCTTTAACAAATTTGAATTAAACATTTTCCTAATTGATGTTTTGTTCTATACAAATATAGATAATGTATCCTATATATATATATATATATATATATATATATATATATATATATATATATATATATATATATATATATATATATATATATATATACACTCATATACTGGATGAATAATTTAATATAATATTGAATTGAAAACGCGATGAAATATAAAACTGTAATTTACATAAAAGAAATGATATGCACCTGTTTAGATACATGCTCCGCTCCACTTGAAAGGAAATGCTTCTGCATTAAATTAGGCGCCAGTAGTTGTCTGTAACAAATAAATTAATATCGATTATTCATCGGCAGGCACACACGTTGCTATATAAAGAAATTCTACATTTGTCCTTTATATAGATATACGTATTTTGTAATAATATTATTCCTTAAATAAAAGCTGCCTCCATTTTATTTTTGCCAGAAATAAACGCAACGTAAACAATAAGCTTTCCAAGTGCTTGTTTTCTTATTTACATAAAATGTTTCATACCGTTTCATTCATTTTTAAAGAATAATATTATTATTTTCCGTAAGTACAGTAATCTACTTAAAATAATTGTAAAAAAAATCAATGTATGATCCATTTCTGTTTTAATAAACATATTACTGTGGCGATTTTAGTGGGTAGACAGGATAAAATTTTGAAAAAATAAAGATATAAAAGCGTTGAAGAGAATGATCTAAAGTGAAGCATTTTTCTGAAATACAAAAATTTGTAAGTTCTTAATTTTGGGTGATATTTGTAAATACAGCTTTTGTTAGAAAAGATTTTTTTTATCAAGAAAGGGATCAAAAATTATTTTACCATGATTCATGATTGGATAAATATTCAATAGCTTGGAAGTCATTATAAAAAGAAGACAGTTAATTAGAACATCTAATATGTAATTTTAATTCTATATTTATCGTGATTCGTTTCTATATTTTATGCTTATTTTGTGTAGTTTTGGATTTCTGATAGTTCTGTGGTAATAATATTTTTGTTGTAATTCTGTAAAAATGTTTCTGCTTTTTCTTATACGTTTCTTAAACTTTTATCCTATTTAAAATTTTAATATAGCTGAGATTTATATTTATTTCTCATTAATTTTATTTGACATAATAATAACTGTGTTTAGTTTTCCTATGTCGCAGACAGGTGAAATTCACGTAATTTATGGCCAAATTTGATAAAAATAAAGTTATTCTGATTTAAAAGCAGTAACCTAAATTAGCAACAAGACATATGACACCCAGTGCCGTAGCAAGCGGGTGGCAGGGATGGCACCCGCCAGGGGCGCTGAAGTAGGGGGCCCAGTTGCGACGGATTTTGATACTAAGAACATTGAAAAAATTACTAAGAAACATAGACTGAGATAAAATAACAACATATATGGCTACACTGGCTATAGTCTTAAACTAGGCTACAAGTTGAAAGTAAAAAGATTGATGATCCTGTCTTCCTAAACGTTGAGTAAATGGTCGAATTTTGAATCAACAAAAATATTTCTAGCACTTCTGCAAGTCTGGGAAACAAAACTGGGCGTCGTTATCGCATAATTCTGTGAAGTTTGATAGATTGTGCCCAGAAGCCCAGGTGGCTGTAGTTTGCGCAAAAGAGGAGACATATGATGTGATTGTGGGTAGGGGACGGATTTTTTAAGTTATTGCCCCCCTCTTGCTATAAAAAGGGGGCACCATTTTCAAATTTGATCAGGCGCGCCACTTTCAAGCCTGGCCAGGGCGCCACTTTCTAGTCTGGCCAGGGGCGCCAGTCACAGCTACGTCACTGATGACACCACCTATTAGTGATCTGTAAAACGCTTTTCACACGTTTTATTTCGTTATCAACAGTGATTGCTTATGGAGTAATTTATTACAATTTTGAACCTTTGTTTAAATAACGCTTAATATTTTATTTAGTGAATATTAGGATTAAAACATTATGGATTACATATCTTCAGGTAAATATTAGGTCAGTTCATTCAAAGTTGACTATCGAATTACTTTTTTATTACAAGTATAAGCACAGTTCAAGTAGTTATTACTGTGTCCACAAGTTGCAACGTTTCAACTGATGCTTGATAGATAAACAAAAATATTCTGCAGGTATCACTTAATTATGGATAGACAAAAAGGCATATCATTTATTACCGATACTGAACAGCGAGGGTTCATTAAAATTCATGTGCTTGGTGGGGCTACTGCTTCCGAAATTCATCGGCTGCTGTAGAAGAGTATTGGCAAGACTGCCTTCTCTCTTTCTAAAAAAAATTTTGGGTGAAGCGTTTTCGTGAAAATAAGTGGGATGTTAGAGAGAATAGAGGTGTGGCATCAGCGGGTTAGAGAGGAGAGAAATAGAGGAGGATATACAGCTGTACAGAAGCTTAAGAAGAAAGGTACTTACAGAGTTAGTATTAATTAAGATTTTGTTGCTATTCATTGTAATAAAATAATTAAAAACACTTTGTCAAGTTTGAATGAATTGACCTAATATATTATCACTTAAAAACTAAAACATTTACATCACTTACGATTGTAAAAATATATTTTTTAAACACAAGACCATACTTTATCGTTTTATTTTTTTTTCTCATAGTGAAAACGTTTATACTTAGTCGCATTCAACCCGTTTTTTATGCATATTTATAAAGAATATTTCAGTAGCTTTCAAATAATATTAAATTTAGCTGCGTCTACTTGGGTCCAGAAAACTACAACAAAGACAAATTAAGTCCTATCGTAACGATATTATGGGTCTCTTAAAAGAATCAGAAGTTATGGTGTAAAGTTCTGTCATATTTTTTATTTTATTTTAGTATAAATATAGTATCAACAGATCTTTACATATTTAAAAAAATTATTTTAGACAAACTAAAGCAATATATATATATATATATATATATATATATATATATATATATATATATATATATATATATATATATATATATGTACCTCACAAAAGTATTGAAGACACGTCTGATGCCCGGAACATGGTTTTTTTGGCAATTTTCGTGAAAAAAATTAGTTTTTTGCCAAAATTTCTCCTTATTCAAAAATTTTTATGAAATTTTTTATTTTTTCAGACCATTGGAAAGAGGAGAAAAAATCACATAAGAAAGGTCTTTAAACTATTATTCTATGTCAATTAGTTTCCAAGAAAATCTAACTTTTATAAACGGAAATTCGCTATGTTATGGAGGATGCTGCGACAGGGGTGTTTTACTCTTATAATACATAAGATCATTTAGGGACTGACCCGTATATCCCATTAAAAATTTTATTTTTCTAACTCACAATTTTCTTAAAATCTGTGGAATTGATATATTAGCACTAACGATGAAATATCTATGTGCTTTTTAGTTAAAGTTCGAATTTCAGTGTTAGTGCCTTGTCAGTTGGTGTTTAGAGCCGATAGAGCACTAACGATAAAATTCGAGCGTTGGATAAAACCATCTACAATTATAAAGATCTAGCGATGGACCAGTATTCCCCCGGCCCAACGAAAGGGTGGGGTAGCAGGGGTTGCAGCCTCGAAGCCCGGGCTTGAGGAGGGGGCCCGTAGCTGTCGGTAAAATACTCGGGAAAAAAGTTAAAAGTATTCTTTTTGCTCGCTACTTATTTTTTTGGGAGGAAATTTAAAAAAAATGCGATTTATTCCCGGGGCGCGCCATTTTTCTCCACGGCCCTGGTATTCCCTCTAAAGTATATATATGTAGTAAACTCAATTAAAATCACGTACTGTTCTTAATTCTATATTTAAATGGAAAAAATTTAATTATAAAAATATTATTTAAAAGTTTGAAAATTTAATTTATACCTAAATATTATATAACATTATATTTGTACAATGTCAGAGTGGATAATTAATTTTAATAATAATTTTGTGTTTGGAATTTCTTTAATTTTATTAGAACTGTCTAAGTTTTCTTATTTCATCGTACACACAACAAAATAGAATTTCAGCGAAACAACAAAATTAAATCAAAAACTTGAAACTATGAAAAGTACTATGTATATAGAATATATGTACCTACATATAGATATCTATTATAAGACATAACAGGGTGAGTTTATTTTTATTTTATTAAGGGGAAAAATACCTTTAGAACGAAAAAAATTTAAATTTTTTTCCATATTAGTAAAACATCTCAAGAATATACCTACTTCCAATGCTTATAGGTGTAGCATAAGTAGATAGGTTAAATAATATATTGTATTTATTTGAACCGTGTAAGTATATTAGAACTGTACCCGAAAATTAAAAATTTATTTTTAATACTGTTATTTTTAAGCACTGTTTTTACGGTTAATACATACCACATACTCAATATCATACTCAATAAATTAATTATAACTCAAAAAGCGTCTCTTCAATTTTGATGAACTTTGGTGTGTTGTAAGTAGACAAGGTAAACAATATTCTATATTTTTTTGAAAGGTGTAAGTGTAGTAGAACCATACTAAAAAATAAAATGATTTTTTTATGCAATTATTTTAAACTTTTAATCTTTAGGGAAATAATTATGTCAAAAAAATATATAATATTTTTCCAAGTATTACCTACATTTTGGCGCCGGTTTTGTTTTCCTAGCCGTTATAGTTTTTGACAAAATTGAGTTCAAAAATTACAGCATTCACACATATTTTGGCTTATATCTCAAGGGTAAGTTAAGGCTAAGGGTCAAGAGCCAGTCCCCTAAGCTTATCTTGCTATACCCTTTATAGTACCCTATATCCAAATTTTGATTTATTTATTGAAAATGAACAGTAATAATAAAACACTCCTGTCGCAGCATCCTGCATAACATAGCGAATTTCCGTTTATAAAAATTAGTTTTTGTTGGAAACTTGTTGACATAGAATAATAGTTTAAAGACCCTTTTGATGTGATTTTTTCTCCTCTTTCCAATGGTGTAAAACAATTTCGCAAAAATTTTTGAATAAGGCGAAATTTTGGCAAAATATTAATTTTTTCACGACAAATGCCTCAAAAACCATATTCCGTGCCTCGGACGTATCTGGCTAGCGAGCTTGTCTAACGGTTAGGGACTTCCAACATTTTCACCAAATTTTGTAAAAGTAGGACATTTTGTTCGAGAGTTATCGTGAGGACATATATACAGTTACTCACAAAAGCATTGACTCATTTGTTTTTTTGTTTTTCGGAAACTTAATACATTTTTGTAGACTTCAATCGAAGTAAATAACAAAGATCAATCATGCATACAAACATAATTTAATGTACTTCAAAATACGTTACATTCAAAATAATATCATAAACCACATAATAGAAAACCAAAATTCAAATTTAAACCGAAAAACACAAGTGAGTCAATACTTTTGTGAGTCAAAACTATATATATATATATATATATATATATATATATATATATATATATATATATATATATATATATATATATACTGTGTGAGTTTTTCGAGAGTTGCCATTTTTATTACAGTCAAACCGTTGATTTAATCGAAAAATTGTCCAAATAAGAGTTATAGACATCGACGGGGGCAGCCGATGGTTATCGTCAGGAGCTAATGCATAAATTAATAACATAAATGAAGAAAAAAAATTTTTTTACCAAAGTTTATTTTTTGAATTTTTTTTAAAATTTATCAATTAGGTGGTAAATTTACGCATATATATTTGAGGCTGGTTCAGTCGACAGTGTTTTGGTCGGTTACATTTCTATTACATCCAAGAAAAGAATCTTTCCCACTATTGTATCTATAGCACAAATGGTAGTAATTCAGATTCTGGAATATAGATGTCGGATGAATATAGATGTTTATGTTTTTTAAGATTTTTGCCTAATAAAATCAAATTACTTTAAAAGATTAGTATTTAAAGTAAACTAGTTTAAGTTACAACGTTAAAATTAAAAAATTACAGTAGAATTTTCAATTAAAAATTACAGTAATAATCAGCATTTGACCTGAATTTGACCTTGATCATTGACTTCAAGGTCATATTCGGATGCAAAATTTTCTGCTCTTTCCATTTCCGGGGTCAAAAAGAGGGGTTTCCATTTAAAAAAACGGAGCTGACCTTCATATGACCTTGAGGTCAAAGTCAAGATTACCATCGGATGCGCCGTAAAAAATGTTGAAACTTCTATCACCATCATTTATCCCAAAAATGCTTTCCCGCTGAGATTTTTCACCGTTTCCATTCTTTTGACTAACCTGTATATATATACATACACACACACACACACACACACACATATATATATATATATAATATATATATATATATATATATATATATATATATATATATATATATGTATATATGTCCGCACGATAACTCTCGGAACAAAATGTCCTACTTTCAAAAAAATTTGGTGAAAATGTAATCCCAAACCGTTATATATATATATATATATATATATATAAACTAGCTGTTACCCGCGGCTTCGCTGACTTGAATTTCGTAATTTAGTAAAGGTAATTCCTAGTAGGTATTTCGCTAAAATTTTTGCCCCTATTTTCTTATCATATGCTTTGATAAGCTTTATTTATTGAGAATTACCTTTGGCTAGTAATCTAGGAGCAACTGGAAATTTTCAAAAACTAATTTGTCATTTCTTCAAACATAGATATAACATAGACTCTAAATCTAAAGTAAGCCTATCAAGGGGATGTTAACGAATTTGGTATAGAAGTAAAAAAAGTATGTTGACCTAAAATACTCAAATACTATATATTTTTAAAATAGCTAATATTTGTACACTTTACTCTAAATAAATATCCTCCCTTTTTCTATGGGAAAATTTAAATCCCCCTAAGTCTGCTTGCATTATGCTTGAATTGCATTTTTTTTTATTGTTTAGATGCGCCACAACTAAAGTGATATGCTATAGATGATTGGTGCGGTATGGTAGTTTGATGATGATGTATCTCCCCCGGCCGGTGCCGAACTTACGATCTTATCAGTCAAGAGCGGAGTTGTTAACCACTAGACCACCTCGGGGTCGCACATTTACTCATTGTTGAAGACGCCAGAACAGTAGGCGTTAAAAATGTAATTTTGACCTCCCTCCATTTTTTTGCGTTTATTCCCTATTTTACTCTTTACAGGATTAATTTTCAAAAAGTGTTGAAACATGTATTCATTAATTTATTTCTGACAACTATGCTCTCCAGTTTCATTCGTGTAAAATCATGTTAACTGTGAGTAATAAGCTACTTTAAATTAGTTATTACGAAACAAAGCAGACAAATTTAATTCAAAATTAGTCCTTTAAAGTGCTTCGCTTCGCTCGCCAATCAGTTTAAAATTCTATAAAAGGTTAATTCCATGTAATGCTTCGCCCCGCTCGGCAAACGACTCAAAAACAACCATATTAATATATTTAATTTTCAGACTTTGAAATCCTTTCATAGATTCCCATATTTAAGGTTTTAGAATTAATTGAATTTTGGATTCTTTTCGAGATCCGAAAACCCTGGTGTTTTTTTCAAAATTACGTTCAGTTCCTTCGTAATTAGGCTTTACTACAATCCTTTTCTAAAGTGAAATTTTGATAAAAAAGTTCTGAAGTTAATGTTTAAATTTTTGAATATTATTTTTATCGTAACCTAGGTAATCTATTGTTTTTTTTTTTCTTTTGTTTCCGTTTATTATTCAATGAGTATTTTTGATAGGTATATCAACTTTTGTCGTGAATATATCAACCTCCATAAAGAATATCGTGAAGATTCTGATTGGAGATGTTGAGATGATGAAGCACCTAAGGAATAAATTTACAATGTTTCACTAAAATCTGTCCAGTGGTTTTTGTGTCAACCGTGCCCATGGAAAACCTAACTTATCATTTTATTACATAAATTCGATGTAACTTCCAAAATATCAGTTTTAGGTGTAAAAATATCGGATATTAATAGATAGAGTTTACATTTTTTTACGTAGTTATAATAAAAAATATAGGTTGTTCATTTAAAAAAAACCTTTTCACATTAAACAAAAAAATATTTAAAAAATGCTTTTGTGACCAACCTGTATCATGTCAAGGAAGCTGAAATGCCACTGTCAGATAGAATATTAATAACAGTTCCCAGCGAATTCAAATTTGTTGTTAAAAACACAAAATAGCAAAGTTGGTGTCAACTTCCGGTATAACCGGAAGTGGCAGCAAGTTAGAAATATTTTAATTAAAATCTTCATATTTGGAAACTTCTAAAACCAAATTTTCAAAAATCTACTTTATTTACAAAACCATAAACTTTTAAGGGAGGTTCTTTTTGCATCATCCTGTACATAACCATTTGGAAGATCACATTAAAATGTGGTTAAGATTGATCGGGAGGTTAATATCTATATTCCCTGTAAATTTCAACTCAACAGCTTCAGTAGTTTTTGAGTTAAATCGGTTCGTACAAACAGACAGACAGACAAAAATTTTTTTGAAGTTAGATTTGCTATATATATATATATATATCGAATTTGCTAACTGAAAAACATATTAATACCTAAAAATTCGAAAATCACAGACAGACCCTTCTATTTTATTTATAGGTATTGATACATATGTACATATATATATATATATATATATATATATATATATATATATATATATATATATATATATATATATATATATATATATGTATATATATATGTACATATGTATCAATACCTATAAATATATATATATATATATATGTATATATATATATATATATATACATATATACTTATATACATATATATATATGTATATATATATATATATATATATATATACATATATACTTATATACATATATATATATATATATATATATATATATATATATATATATATATATATATATATATATATATATCGGGTGGGCCATTTTAATCTATGCATCTAAATATTTCGTCAGAGGTGCCACCTATCAAAAAATGACTTACAAAAGTTGTTAGGTACAAATGGTGACCTTAAATTTGACCTTGACCTTCATTCTCAAGGTCATTTTGAGGTCAAGTCGTATTTTTCAAATGGAATGAACTATTTTTTATATCGAAGTCTGAAAGAGCGTGAAATTTCACGTCGAAAATGCTATAAACGAATTTTTTTATTGATATATGTATATATATATATATATATATATATATATATATATATATATATATATATATATATATATATATATATATATATATATATATGAGCCGTTTATTATCAAAGTGGGGCAAGTCCATTTTTGAAAAAAATGGAGATAATGGTAGTTATAGATAAGACTTAGTATGATCTTTTCATCTATCAACAATTTATTGTCAAAAAATTCAGAAGCCTAATATTTGAAAGATTGAAGTTTTAGCTCTTAACAGTATTGTAAATAGGTTTATTTTGATAGTGGTGCAAGTCCATCTTACAAGTAAAATTTCCGAGATTGGACCTATTGATTTTGATGAAACTTAGATAAGTTGTAGAACACTAAAAAATAAGTAACACTTGTTTTTTTTATCTGCGGAAAAGCGGTTTGAAGGGGTGAAATCGTCCTTCAAAAATTGGGGTAAAAATTTAATTTTTCAAATATCTCGAAAACGGTAAGAAATAGAAACAAGCATTTCTTAAATAAATTGGCGAGATTGCTCTTTTTTATGAAGCTATCTATTGATATGTAATTTGTTTACATTACATCAACAGGGGTAGTTTAGGGCTAAAATTTTAGGGGTTAATTTTTAGAAAAGAGGTAAAAAATAAAATATAATAAAGTTTTATTTACAAATTTCAAGTGTACGTAAAAAAATCTAATCGACCTGTTTTTACTCAATTTCCTAATATTAAATCCAGGGGTAGTTAACTGCGGGGGTGACTGTGTCGACATAATCGTACTATTTGAGTAATTAAAAACTTCTTCCAGGAAAATAGTTTTAAGATGGTTTCTCACAATAAATGTAGACTAAAATCGAATTTGCTCTGAAAAGAGATTTTATTTAACAAATCAATATAAATTAACAAATTAATAGAGAATTACAATAAAATTTTAGTTACCTGAAAAGAGAAATCGATTTTCAAAGTCACTTTCTTTTTCTATTTTAAATAAAATTAAAATTCTCAGAAATATTAAATAAATCAAACATAGAAACTTTAATCATAAAATATGTTACAAGCGTATAGAGTATAACAACTACTTTATAGTTGTTATACCCAACGCGCCTAATTCAAACATCCAATATGCATAAACATCAACAGTGTAATTTAGAAATGCTTGTTTCTATGCATTTCCAAATAATATAGTTTAAAACAATTAGAATAAATTTTCAAAATTAATTTTAAGCAACACTGCAAAGGGGGTGAGTCGCCTTTTTAAAGTACATACTTATTTTCAAACACTCATTTCTACTGCTAAGGCACTGGCAAGGGGTAATAATGTCATAGTACGTGCTTCTAAAGTTGAACTGTCGTATGAAAAGTTTTTATTTTTAAATGATAAAACTCAAATATTATCCTTTTAAATTAACGATTACAATAATTCATTAATTTTGAAAGTGGGGCAAGTCCATTTAGTTATAATAAAACCTGCTATTTTTTTAGCCAGCATTATAAACACTATTGGATCATAAACTTGCATTATCTAAGACCACAAAATACAAAAAGTATGTCTATTAACACTTACCAATATTTTTAAATTTATTGAAACGCAAACCCTTAAATATCTCGCAATAGCAAAATATGGACTTGCCCCACTTTCAAAATCAACGGCTCATATATATATATATATATATATATATATATATATATATATATATATATATATATATATATATGTATATGTATGAATTTTAGTGAATATTATTTCCGGTTTCTAGGGATCTCAAAACAAATTTCTGCCATAATCCCGGGTTCAAGTCGTGTCAGGACAGTGGCTGTAAGAGCAGATTTTTCAATTCGAAAATTCGCTAAAAACTGACAATTTTCATGACAATGTTTGACGGGTCAGCACGAAATTATCTGAGATCAAGTCGTGGCTGAAATAAAGTTAAAGAGAAAAGAGACTACCTTAGAGAAAACACTAGAGAAAATTTTTTTTTTTTTTTGTTTGATCTAATAAAATATTGTTCACTTATACAAAAAGTTATTTAAAATTATTCATCATTCATAGGTTCATACAATCTTGTATAATAGATTCATTAAATTCCAAAAACTGAAATAATTTTTTTATCTCACTTTAATTTATTTACAGTTTCACAATTTAATGTTATCGTGCGTACGTACGTTCTATTTTGATACAATGGTTTTTAATTTTGAAATTGTACAACGTTGGCAAGGCACTACGTTCATGATAACAACGATGATGAGGTCTTTAGGGAAATAACACATATCATTCATATCTGAAACACACACTGTTGGTTTTGTTAATTTTTAATATTTTGATTTATTTGCTTTTTGGTTTACATCGTTCCACCCGGCCTTACTGGCCCGTACTAGCCCGCATGTAGCCCCGTATATTTGTACGTATGTGGTTGTTTTTGTCCACATTAATAGAGATTCATTTCAAATATCGGTTCATTCAAAATTTTCAAAATACTTAGGTATAGTATTATAAAGTATATCCCTAGTGTGCCACCGTATATATTTTTTTAAATACTGGCGTAAACGTCAGACAATATTATTTTACAGCTATTTTTTTATATTTTAAGGCCGTCTGCACGCGAAGAATCCCATCATAAATGCTTAGCAGATTCGTTATACGCTTGGTGTACGTTTACTTGTCGCAAACAATATATGACAAAGTATGTAACTTTGAAATATCTTTTTTTTTTTACTCTTCCTTTAACTTCATTTCTTTTACTTCTGATACTGCGCTCGTTTACATCCTGTTTGCACCTACTGTGCACGTCAAAATTAAAAAATTACATTACAATAAATTGTAAATTACAAATTATAGTAAAAATCAGCATTTGACCTTGATGAATGACTTGAGGTCACGATTAAGGTCATATTCGGATGGAGAATTTTCTGCTGTTTCCATTTCCGGGGTCAAAAGAGGGGGCTGCCATTTAATAAAACGAACTTAATCTTGATATGACCTTTAATCCTGACCTTGATCTCAAAGTCGAGGTCACCATCGGATGCACCGTAAAAAATGCTGAAACTTTTGTCACCACCATTTATCCGAAAAATGCTTTCTTGCTGAGATTTTGCCTTTTTCCATACTTTTGACTAGCCCTGTATATTTCATTAATAAAATTATGATTTTAATGAAAATTTTATTATCACTATTTCTTTTTAAAAATATTTTATAAACAATCATGATTCCACTGTCATAGTAAAGCCACATTTGCTAAGTATTTACATAAATCTTGAGGTGAAAATGTTTCATTTATATTTAAACTAGCCGTGACCCGCGGTTTCACTCGCATAAAATTATTTGAATTATAGGTAAAATTTATAGGTTAATTCAATCATACATTCCAAAATTCTCTGCAAAATCAATTACTTATAGCACTTGACCCTGCTCGCCCAATTACTCTAAAAGAACTATCTTCATATTTTATTAGCATGACTAATTTCCGCACCGTAAGAATTTATTGTTAGTATAGGTACCTATACCAGCAGTTTTAGAATTGCTCTATTTTTGGTCCTTCAAGGCACCAAGGCCTCGGGAAATCGTTTTAATCTCACTTTCATCTTTCATAGAGATCTCAACAGTGCTACTTTAGTAAAAATTGTTAAATTTCTTCAGCTTTTTAATTTTCGCCCTATCTGGTGTAACTGACGGACAATGTGACCGTATGTCCATTTAAATTTGATATTCTGAAATTTTGTACAAAATCAGTTCCTTATGTGCTTTGCTTCGCTTGCTCGAATTAACAAACAGCTCGATCTCTGTCTCAAGCCATATGTATCGCAGTGGATACCTTTGTATAATAATGTTATTGCTTTTCCCTTCATCTCTAACTGCCAATGCAGTGGTGGATTTACCAGCAGGCTGAGTAGGCTGGAGCCTAGAGCGGCAGATTTTAAGGGCGGTAAATTTGGGGCTAGAGGACGGCAAAATTTAGAATATGAAATTTTTTTTTGCTTGTCATTTAATTTTTGGTAGGAAAAAAGTGAAAAAGTTATTAAGAATTTTTTCTTTGCTTTCTGTCCAGGGCTCTAAAAGCCTAGGTTCAAGCTAGGTTAGATGTAATATTACGAACTTTAGTAGAATGAACCAATTAGACTGTTTACATAGATTTGAAATATACAAACAAAATTTTAGTATTTTTTTTACTTCCTTTTGGAAAAATTAACCACCAAATTTTAATTCCAAAGCACCCCTGTTGAAGCAACTAGGCCATATTGCATATCGATACATAAACCTTAAAAAAAAAAACTTTATCTCGTACAGTTTCAAAATATTTGAAAAATTACAATTTTACTTCAGGTTTTGAAGAGCAATTTCACCCTTTTAAACCAATTTTCCACATATAAACAAAGCCTATCTCTTAAATTTCAATAAAGAGCAACATATTATTTTAGTACCATCAGAGTAGGACAACAAAAAATGTATTCTTATATATTTCTGTTATCGAGGGAATATTTTTGTCTCATTATAATTTTGGAAACGATTTTTTTATAATGAATTGATTGTTATTATAAACATTTTCAATAAATTGGTTTTAAAATTATTTTGCAAGTACAAGAAGCAATTTTGCTTTTTAATCTGACCTCCATGTGTGTACGTACCTGTGTGTATAAACTGTAGCAAGGCTGAATACATTTATGTCATATCTAAGTTAGCGTTGCTATAACTTGTGTGAAATTGGCACCCACTTTTGCAAATTTTTCGATTTAAGCGTACACATTCGTTTTTCAATTGTTTGTCTATTATTGTCCACCAAAAATTTTCGTTTGTCCACTTTTGGTTTTGAAATGGCGGCCCAAAACCCTTTTTTGCAAATTTTCCTCACTAGCACCTCCAAATTGCAACAAAGGTTTCTGAACCACCTAAATCGTTTGTCCACCATTGTCCACCAAAAATTTTCGACTGTCCACTTTATGTTTCGGAATGGCGGCCCAAAAACTTTTTTGCAATTTTTTACCACTGGCGCCCCCAAATTGCAAAAAAAAATTGGGAAACCCCTAAATCGTTTGTCCATCGTTTGTTCACTATTGTCCACCAAAGATTTTCGTCTGTCCACTTTTGGTTTCAAAATGGCGGCCCAAAAACATTTTTTGCAATTCTTTTGCACTGGCACCCACAAATTCACAAAATAACCCTGTCGTAGCATCTGCATAACATAGCGCATTTCCAAATATTGGGCACTGGCGGATCTCATCTGAGACCTGTACTCGTTTAAAATAGTTTAGCTTTCTAAGAGTAAAAGAATTTTTAAAATCGGCTGGGTAATTAGTTTTGGTATTTTTGGGACGCAAAAACCCGAACGGACTTTGTGCAGCATAGTTGTATCCATCTAAAATAATATAGTTCTCTAGCAGTGAGAAACTTTTCAGAATCGGTTCAATAGGTTATTTCTGGCGTTTTCGAATCTGCAAGATCCCGGTGGACCTCATTAAAAAATCAGCTTGGTCGCACATATAAAGCCTTGAGAACAAGAACGGCTTAACTAACAAATTTTATAAAATTGGTATATTTAGCCTAAGTATACATAAAGGTCTAATTATTGAAATGAAAACTGTCTAGGTGTGTTTTTAATATGAACCTAGAGATGGCAGCATGTTAACTTTTTCTTGCATCATAAACTTTTTATTTTATTTGAGTGCAAAATCGGCCTAAATGACATAGGCGGGCTAGGTCATTTTTTCACACTAACAATATTGTAGTTTTCTTAAACTGCAGTAGTGGTGAGAGACTGTCGATAATTGAAACTATCCATAATTATGAATAGTCAGTCGTAAAACTATCGATAGTTGTCAATATTTTCCGATAGTCAAGTTTTTGTTGCCCAAGTTATATTTTATAGGAATTTAGACTAATACAGTGAAACTACTAGTTATCCAGATTGTACTTATCTAAAATCCTGCTTTTTCAAACTTACTACAGTACCTACTTAACAAGAAATTTTAAGTTTTTCTGCAAACATTTTAAGTGACTTTGGAATTTTAATTTTAAATTATGAATAAAATTGTACACTTTTTGAGTTCCTTAATCAAAATATTGAAACACTTATAAGTAGAGAGCGGAATTATATGCACAAAAATATTGAAAAATATGCAATATAATATGCACAATTTTATGGTAAAATATGCATCAATTTTTTCAAAATATGCACAAATATGCAATAATAAATGTAAAAATAGGGCTTAATAATTTTTATGTAGGTAATAATTTTGATGTAAAATAACAAAAATAGGATTTTTCCTAAAATTTAAAACAGAAATAAGAGCATAAGGTACTTGCCTGCCTTTTACTTAAAAAGAAAAAATCGTAACTTTTCCTACTTTTTCGAATTTTTTCTAAAAAAAAAAAATAATTGACGAACAAAAAAAAAGAAAAAAAACGAACGCCTAGATAGGCCTAGCGGGTAATCCGGCCCTGCTTACAGGTTTTCTACAAACTTTACAGAAAGCAGCTTTTTTGTATCAAATTGAAGTTCTGGGATAGATTTTATCCAAGACTGAATTAGTAACATTTTTATTTTTGGGAATTTAGATAAATTTGTTACAAGCTCCGTTACAAAACGTTTTGGAAGAAAATTTTCTCCACGAACAACAGTAGTATTAACGCTTTTGTTTCCAATTTTTTTTTATTTTTAAATGTTTTTAGCCATTAACACGTTCATTGCCAAGCTAAAAATATGGACTTTGTGAGATGGCCAAATATTTTATGTTAAATAAGTAGGTCGTTATATTTGTCACACGATATCTCGTGATTGGCCCTATTGTAAAGTAACTCTATCATGCCATGTCTCGTAATCGTCAATGATCGTTAAGTGAGTTTGATAAAATTTTTAAATATAAAATTGCTATATTTCTTTCTTGTGCGCCAAAACTTTAGGAGTACTAAATATTTACTTTTCAAGAATTATTCTGCTGATTTCAGTGTAAAATAGCAAAGCATAATTCTATGTTTTGTTAAGAAAATTTGTATCTCTTTTGGTAGACAATCATGGACAAACGATGGACAAACGAATGCAATAAAAATACAATATTCCAAAAATGAGGTGCCAACTTCACATTTTGTGAAAATTTTAATAATTATATATATATATATATATATATATATATATATATATATATATATATATATATATATATATATATATATATATGTATATATATATATGTATATATATATATATATATACATATATATATATATATATATACATATATATATGTATATGTGGGTGGACAAACGAAAGTAATTGCTGAACAAACATGGACAAAGAATGGGCAAACGATTTAGGTGATCCAGAAAACTTTTTTGCAAATTTGTGGGCGCCAGTGTACAAAAATTGCAAAAGATGTTTCTGGGCCGCCATTTCGAAACCAAAAGTGGACAAACGAAAACTTTTAGTGGACAATAGTAGACGAACGATGGACAAAAGATTTAGGTGGTCCAATAACTTTTTTTGTAAATTTGTGGGTGCCAGTGCAAAAAAATTGCAAAAAATGTTTTTGGGCCGCCATTTTGAAACTAAAAGTGGCCAAACGAAAATTTTTGGTGGACAATAGTGGACAAACGATTTAGGTGTTTCTGAAATTTTTTTGCAATTTGGTGGTGCCAATGATAAAAAATTGCAAAAAAGTTTTTGGGCAGCCATTCCGAAACAAAAAGTGGACAATCAAAAATTTTTGATAGACAATGGTGGACAATCGATGGACAAATGAATGCAGTAAAAAAAAAGTAAAATTCGAAAAAAAGGGGTGCCAACTTCACACTTTCTAAAATATTTAATAATTAATTATAGGTAATTAACCGGTTAACTAATTTTTTTCGAATCTCGTTTTTTACTTACATTTTGTTCTGTGGTTCTTTACAAACACGGTGATATATAAACATAGCCAAAAAAATTTTTTTTCAAGTCGAAAAATATTTATTTGTGATTTGATCAGTAATATTTAGTTTTGATGTGTACATGAGTTATAGTATGCACTGAGATAATGTTCTTTTATTTGTATACCTTTGTAGACGTTTTAATAAACAGTGAGTAAACCGCTTCTTTTGATATTATTTTAGTTTTTTACCGTTTCCCGAAAGTTGTGTTTTTCCCGACAAGGAAAATCATATCTCAAGTTCTAGAAAAGATAGAGATTTAATTTTTTTAAAATTTTGTTCATAAGCATGTTGCGCATAAAGTGGAGTATGCTTTTCCTATTTGTACAATTGTAACTATTTTTAAACATTTTTTTTTAAATAAAAAATTGAGTTTTATAATTTTAAAAGTTTGGGATTACAATTTTGTAGTTAATTTTTAAAATTTCCTGAAAGCCGTGCTTAGCTTTATGGGCAGGTCCTTTAGGAATAAAATAATGAAAAAATTTTTAAAAAATATTCATTACTTTTTGAGATATGGTGTTCCTTGTAAACGCTTAAAAACTTCTGAAAAAGGGCACCCCCACAGGGAAGGGTAATGAAAGTTTCAAAACCAAATTTTCTATTTGAAGCCCTCCCTAATTTGAAAAAAATTTCAACAAGCAAAATAATCATAAATAAAAAAGTTGGTTTTTTATTTGAACTCTCCCCTTAAGCTAAGCTTACTTGGTACTGTTACTAAAGTTAAAATAACTAAAGACTAATGTAGTTAACTGAATCGAGTAGCTGCGGTGATGTAGCTGTGCCATTTATTCTCCTGATAAATTTCATAGCAACAGCTGTGTGAAGTTGGCACACACTTTTGCAAATTTTTCGATTTAAGCGTGCACATTCGTTTTTCCATCGTTTGTCCATTACTGTCCACTTTCGGTTTTGAAATGGCGGCCCAAAAACTTTTTTTGCACTTTTTTCTCAATGGCATCCCCAAATTGCAACAAAGGTTTCTGAACCACTTAAATCGTTTGTCCACCATTGTCCACTAAAAATTTTCGATTGTCCACTTTTTGTTTCGGAATGGCGGCCCACAAACTTTTTTGCAATTTTCTGGTGTTTGCATGCCTAGTTCTTTTTAAAATATTCCGATAAACATATTTATCCTTAATTGGATCCAAAAAATGTAAATTTCCCACAACTATACACCCCTACCCCATGATAGACGTGTGATCATGTTTGACGCTGTGCAACAAATTTTTTTTTCGAATGGTTTTAGGGCCTTGAATGCAGTTTGAGTATCTGAAATGCTGAAATACTGAAGTGCTGAGATGTGTAAGAATCCTCGGCTTTCATCCTCAGATACTCAAATTGCATCCGAGGCCCTAAAACCATTCGAAAACAAAATTTGCTGCACAGTGTCAAACATGACCACATGTTTAGTTGTTGGAAATTTACATTTTTTAGATCAAATTAAGAATAAATATGTTTATCGGAATATTTTAAAAAGAACTAGGCGTGCAAGTACCAGAAAATTAAATTTATCCGAAAGCTTTTCAAGAACTAATTTTTCAACAGGACAAGGACCCTTAACATTCGGTATTGTAGTGAAGCAGTATTTCTTGTATTACGTGCCTCATTTACTTCGTGCACCTCCACAGTGGCTAGATGTAAACCCTGTCGAACATCTATGGCCAATATCTAGGTGTTCAAATAAGAAAACGTAATATTTCTAATAAATAGGATTTAATTAAAGCATTAAATAGAGCCAAAACAGTCCGGATTGTACAACAAAGTTAATCGCATCAATGCCCAATTGCTTGCAAGCAATAATTAAAGCAAAGGGATGTGTAACGAAATATCAAAAATAGTTATTATCCTATGTTCCGAACTTGTAATTTTTTGTTTACTGTTCTGTTTAAAGACTTTTGTGAGTGCTCTAATACATGTCTCAATTTAATATTATTTTTTTTAAACAGAGTTACAATATTTTCTGTGATTTTAGTTACTATGATTTTTTAGTATAGACATAGAATACTAGAAGCCAACTAATATAAAAAAAGTGTAATTGGCTTGGAGTCATTTGGAGATGTGTCACAGCTTAAGGCATTAGTCAGTCCGTGTCCGTCGTCGAACCCACAGTGCATTATATGTACATTGTTACCATTGTTGGTTGAACACGTTGAACAGCTCTCTCTGGTAATACGTGTATTGCGGTAGTGTGCGTAAATACGCACACTACTAAAAAACACCAAACTAATACACCGCAAACAGTGTGTATCTACACAAATAGAGTGAGGAGATTTACGTCATAAACTCATTACAAGTGGAACAGAGACATAGACAATCTAGTTTGACTCCTTGAGTACAGATTTTGAAGAATTTATTTCCCTTATTTCTATTTTCTTTTGTACAAAAGATCTCGTAAAAAATTAAATATGTAAAATTTTTAAGTTTCTTTAAAGAAACTTTTGTCTAAACACTTTTGTGAGTAACTGTAAAAGGAAGAAAAAAATAGGATAGATTATATTGCCTTTTTATTGATTGAAAATACGTTCGATATTTTGTTATATTTTTATGTTTGTTTTGATCAAGAAAACGTAAATTTTTACTTTCCGATAATGATTTATATATTTTTCAGTGCTAAATTAATTGGTAATTTAGCCATGTGTACATTGGGTTACTCATATTCAATATTTTTCATACTTATTTCTGCGAAAGTCAAAGTTCTCTGGAGTGCTTGTGTTAATGAATACTCGAGAAGAAGCAATATTCTCTTTAGCTCACTGTTCAGGTGTTTTGTAAGAAATTTTGCGATTTGGGAAATGAGGTTGACACCTATAAAACACAAAAAGAATAAGAAAAATAGTTTGAATGTTGAGAAAGAAATAAACCGCCTTTATTTGGTTAAAAATGAATTTGTAAGAAAATAAAGGCAGTTGTTGAACGGAAGATTATTGCTTTTTGTTGAACAGTCATTAACACTTGCAGACTAGAGAACTTTAGTAGAACTAGTTATAAAAAATATCGAATATGAGTAGCCAAATATACGCATGCCCAGTGAACATTTTTCTGTAGGTAAATTTTATGTCACAGTGACAGAACTGAAAGTCACATGTTACATAACATGTGAGTCACATGTTAGTTACATGTGACTCACATGAAACTTACAATTTCCCACTCATAAACGTAACAATGTGACGTAACATTGTTATGTTCTTGTTACGTTTTAGGAAAATATAACTTTGATGTTACCTTATAGATAAAAATTACGCCTTCTTTTGCAAAAAGCAAATTCGAAATTCCTTTTTTTTTGTTTCTTATTAACATTACATACAAATATTTTCAACTTATTGACTTATACATACACCTAAATTGTTATTATTATTATTTTTTTTTTGTTGGCTGTTCCAGGATTCGATCCATTATCCAAGCTGAAGCATCTCTTAAATTATCGGCAGTTTTAACCACTAGACCAAACTCATTTATTCTGATCGTTATATGTTAATATATATCACAAAATAGTAAATAAAGCCTTACAAGTATTTTCATAAAAGTTTCATTTTTAAATTAATATCTAACAAAATTAACATTGTTTTAACGACGTATTAATGTTGTTTTAATGAAATGTCGCAGTCATGACTCTCTTGTTTTTTTTTTGTGACGTATCAATATTAATAAAAGATTCGTTCATCCATTTCATCCATCCATTTTTGTATAAGTTGATTTATGTTATTTGTTATATGGGTTATGAGGTTATATTATATATATTATGGGGTCATATCATATATTATGGGGTTATATTATATAATATAACCCCATAACCCATATAACAAATAACATAAATCAACTTATACAAAAATGGATGGATGAAATTTAATTACATCAGACGCCAACGGGGTAGATTGAAAAACTGCAGGAATCTTTAAATGGATAATTCCTCACGAATTGATACATTTAAAATTAATATGGTAAAGCGGGTTCCACACGATGCTACGAACGTTCCTTCCAACGTTCGATCGAACGTTTGAGGCAATTAAGTTCGATAGTTGGTGCGACGAATGTATCTGCTACACGATGAATCGAATGTTTGATCCAATACGAATGATGATGTGTTGGTACTCAGTGGACGAGGCTGTTATCTGTCTGATGTTATCTCTAATGTTATACACTGATGTTGTCTCTCTTCACATGAACGAGTCGTGCAGCTGCTGAGTTGAACCAACCAACGCAACCAACATTGACCTTCAAACGTTCGAAGCATCCCTTTGACTCGGTGCAAGAATACCGACATCGAGCGGGACATGGCCAAATGCGAATGTTTGACGCTCGACATTAGACACTCGTAGGTTCGAACAACGGCCACACGATGCGATGAACCATCGAACGTCCAATGTTGGAAGGTGTTCGTAGCATCGTGTAGAACCGTCTTAACAAAATATTTCACAAAAGTGACAAGTGAAATGTTGTATTAATATTGATACGTCACAAAAACATAACAAAAGAGTCATGATTGTGACATTTCATTAAAACAACGTTAATACGTCACAAAAACATAACATTTATAGTAGGTACTGTTGTGACGTTTTGTTCAAAGTAATATTGTTAGGTCATCAGGACATAACAAAAGAGTCATAGTTGTGACATTTCATTAAAGTAACGTTGATACGTCACAACAACATAACATAAGAGTCAGTTCTGTGAGGTTTTATGAAAGTAACATGTTTAGTTGCGAAGACATAACATAAGAGTCACACTGTGACGTTTTATCAAAACAACCTTGATACATCACCTAAACGTAACATAGCAGTCACAAATGTGACATTTTATTACAGTCACAATGGCATGTGACTGTTACGTAACATACAGGTAACAATTAGGTACATAACATAAAAATCTAATTTTATATAATTATTATATCACCCATAAGTCAAAAAAGTTACGTAACTTGTTATTTCCTTGTTACATCACATTTACATTCTATGTTCACTGGGTGGCTATATTACCAATTAAGTAAGTACTAAAAATGCATGAGTCATTATCGGAAAGTAACAATTTACATTTTCATGATGAAAATAAACATAAAAATAAAAAATATATGGAACGTAGGGGAAGGTAGGGCAATGTGGCCACCCTAAGGTTTGAATTGATATATTTTCTAAACTGTTTTAATTAATTGATATTTCTTGACATAATACAATTGCAAATTTAATAAAGTCTTTATTTTATAATATACATACGGTTTACATATTCACAGTAATAAAAAATTATCAATTATTTCGTAAGTGACAATATGATCACATTACCCATCTTAGGTAGGTAAAGTGGCATAGTATTATTAATATTAAAAGTTTACATAGATTAAAACTGACTTTTTAATTTTTAGATGAAATTACAATTTTTAATCAAAAATATTACACTTTTGCAAAAAGATTATGTTTTGGTTAATTCTATTGTATCGTGTATTGGGCGTATATTTTTAGCAAAATAAAGGTATATGTAGACACATACATAAATAAAACTATAAATTTGTTAAATTCTTATTATATTAAATGTATAAATACAAATAAAATATAGAATTTCTTTTTTAGCTGCATATATAACCTTAGATATTAAAAATGAAGCTTAATAAATAAAAATAAAAAATAAATACAAAAGGTTGAAATTGAATTTTTTTATATCGTCATTAATTTTACATAACCGGTGCGGTGCCACTGAAATTAACTGTCAGGCTAACCTACATTTTAGTTTTTAAATATTTTTAATTCTTTAAACGTTTTTATAATTTTTGTGGTTATTGTATTTTAAATAAATAAAGAATTCTTATTTACGTAAAGTATTTCCTTTTTTGGGAATTCTTCATTTTATGTGATATAAGAAATTTATCTTTTTTTGAAGTACAAAATAACCATATTCAAAAATTGTTTCACATGTTTAGGCCAGGCGCACATTGAGCTGCGTCACGCAGTAAACGCAGGGCAGGGCAGAGCAGGAAAGCACGTGTGGTCTGGCGCACATTGAGACGCAGTTAACGCAGGCAGGGCAACGCAGTTTCTGTGACACTTATTGTAGAACGAAATAGCACGAATTTAAAAGCAGAGTAGAGCAGAGGAACACTATTTTCTTCAATTGTTTTCATTTCCAAGATTTGCTTGTATGGTGAATCGTAAATAAATACACTCGCGTATTTTTGTTTAGATAAAATTTGTTTATTAATAGATCAAAAAAAAAAATTATCATTAACAATAATAATAACGATATAAGATTTAACAATAAAGAATTTGAGTAAATATTTTGTAAAATGTAATGATTATGTTTTTGAGGCAACGCGGAGCCGTGTTGATAGTTTAACGACAAAATTTGAAGTGAGTCAAAAAACTTACAATGTTTGTTACAAAACGTTTATATATTTTTCTTTTGGAAAGTTCCAGATTGTTCGATTTATTTCCATTACGGTAATAACAGATATTTTACCAAAAGTTAGAGTGATATAAAATAATAACTTAAGCTAATATGCTTTTTCTTAGAAACCACCCCGATCACTCTCTCCTCTAAATCTAATTTTTAAGTAGAACCGTGTATAGCTAGGCTAAAATAATATAATAAATATTTGATTAAAATTTGTAAGCGTATTCTGTAAATACTAACCAAAAAGTAATTTTAAGAAAGATGAGTCATTACAAAAGAAAGAAAAAATGATGAAAATCAGTTAAAATCAACAAAACTCAATTGATTTTAGAACGAAAAAAAATTTCTTTGAAGTTTAATCTTAGGTAAGAAGGTCCCATCGTTGTGAAAAATGCATTAAAAATTTAAAACATAATTGAGATATATTCTTACAGAAAATAGATATTTACAATACACACGTATATACAAAAGTTTAAAATGATGAGAAAAAGCATCATTGAAAAATAAATTGAATCCTAGAATAAATGAGTTATTAATCTCAAATCTGATAACGTCTAACATACAAAATCGCAAATCAGTCGAAAAAAATTTCAAAAAATCCCATGTATTGTTTCTAACACTAGACAAAAATTTGCGTCTATAAACCCAATGTCTTTATATTGGCGATTTATTGCTTCCCAGACTACTAAAGTAGCGGAAGAATTGTGATCACTTTGGAAAATAAAAAACTTTTTCCCTACCAAATAAAATTTTTTACGCACATTTTACGTTCTAAAGCTTCCTGAACAATTTTGGTTTGATATTTGTCTCTCTATCCGTCTGTGTGTAGCCAGTTTGCACCAAGTGGCATAACTTCTGAACTATTCGATTATTTTTAATGAAATTTTCAGAAATTATGCAGTTTGCTTTCTAGATGGTCCCCTATTAATTTAATCGAAATTGGAGTAACGGTAGCTACGCCGCTACCATATCATTCCATTAATATACTAAATTTCACCAAGTGGCATAACTTCTGAACTATTCCATTCTTTTTTATGAAGTTTCCAGAAATTATGCGGTCTGGTTCTTAGATAGTCCCCTACAAATTTCATTGCATTCGGAGTAATGGCATGAAAGCCATGAAATTCCATTAAATGTGAATATCTTATTTACTGCAAGTATATATATATATATATATATATATATATATATATATATATATATATATATATATATATATATATATATATATATATATATATATATATATATATATATATATATATATATATATATATATATATATACACCGTGTGAGTTTTTCGAGAGTTGCCATTTTTATTACAGCCAAACCGTTGATTTAATCGAAAAATTGTTCCAATAAGAGTTGTAAATATCGATTGCTATAGTCAGGAGCTTTATTATGGTTTTCGAACTATGATACAAACTTATAGATTTTTAAATGAGACTATATATTAATTTTTCGATAAAACTGATCTAATGTATTAATTAACAACATAAATGAGCAAAAAAATTTTTTTACCTAAGTTTAATTTTTTAATTTTTCTTAAATTTATCAGTTAGACAGTAAAAATATGCATATGTACTTGAGGCTACTTCAACCGATAGTGTTTTTCTTGGTTACATTTCCATTAAATCCAAGAAAAGAACCTTTTTCAGTACCAAATGGCAACTCTCAAAAACCCCACATGGTATATATATATATATATATATATATATATATATATATATATATATATATATATATATATATATATATATATAATTTTTATACCAAAATTTCGTCTGTTATACGTTTCCTACCAAATGTTTTACCTAATTGTTTATGAATTTTTTTTCCTGTTTCTATTAAATCTGTTTTTGAGTAAGTTTTAGGATTTGTATTCTCTTTTGTGAATTTGCAGTGCTATTGGTTAAATTATTTGTCGTATTTGTCTTGCTTTCTTTAAATTACATTTTCATTTTTCATCCAAAAAAAGCAATTTTTACTTTCCATTACTCCTTACATAACCATACATTATCAGTACCGACGGTGTCTACACAACATAGTACATTTTATTCATTTATTTACTTCGTTTTTCATTAAAATTTTTCTCCCCATTCAGAAGGACGGAGTGGGGAAAATTTTTTGTTTTTAGTTCCATCTCGTGATAAATGATCATGACTGCTGTTATAAAGTTATGATTCATATTCGTAGTTATGAAAATGTAAAAAAATTTATAATAATAAAAAAAAAGAAAACACAAAAAAGTAATGAGGATGGAAAAAGTAAAATTTAAGAAAAATAAATATTAATGATTGTTTTTCATATGTATTTACGTACATAGGGACGAACAGACAGTGAATATTAAAACAAGGAGGGAAATGTATGAATGTAGTACAGCAGCATTAATAAGCAGGTTTAAACTTTTTTGTGGAGGGTATAAAATAAATGACCTTTTTATGAGTAAAATGTCACAATACGGTTCATATTTTTATTATTATACACAAATGAGGAGTAATTTTTTATTAAAACGTATTTCCGCTGTAAAATAAATTTAAAAAAAAGGAAGAATAATGAGTTGAAAGTATTGGTGACTGAAAATGATTATAGAAATTAGTTGGTATGAAAATAATTTCCTTACAAGGGAATGTGGTAATCATTTCCGTACAGATATACAGATAAAATTTTAAAGAGATTGAGAGTTTATAAAAATATGACCTTTCAAGAAATGGTCATGGTGTGGGAACAGATTTATAGTTGCTGAAACAGATAGGTACACTACCATCAATTTTTTTTTTTTTTTTGTAATTTTAAATATTTAGTTTTAACTGTGTATGGTAAAAGTTTAACAATTTTTTTTTTGATTTCTGCTTTTTGTATAGGCAGATTTATTCCGTTTGACACTTTATGAAGTTTCCCATCAAACAAAAAAAAACTTTCCTTGCCTAATTCAGAGGCGGTGGTGCTCCATTTTAATTCTAGAAAAACATTTCATTGTGGATTTTAAGTTTGACCAAAATTGGTCAAACTTAAAATCGATATTATATTTATTTCGAACCTAAAAGAAACTTCATAAAGCAATTCATTTTTATTCTAAATAACAACGGCAAAATTAGGGAAACAATTAAGTGATAATTAAACTGGAAATTGAATAATTTATTTAAAAAAAAACCACCGAGTATAATATTAAAAAGTTAGATATACCTAATTAGGTTTAATTTTAATATTTTCGATGTGCTTGTGAACATTATAAACGTATGATGAACTTATGTTCGTATTTAGACGTACGTTAATATTCATATGATCATTTATAATATCTAGCTAAACTAAACTTGAACACACAACTCACTTTGGTATACATGACGGCTGGGCCTCGAACCCAGCAAAACAGAAAAAGAACTAAAACTGCTGTAAAATGGCTGTAACTAAAAAAAAAATGCTATTGTCTGTATCAGAAATTTTTTTTAAAATTTAATCACAGTTATGTTCTTTTATTAATTTGAAAATTAATTGAACAATATTTGTAGACCCAATGATTCGGAAATACATTTAACAAGAAGATCTTTTAATTTACCCATTTTTCCAATTCAAATAAGAATGATGATATTAATTTCAAATAGAGAACCCCTAATAATTCTGATAATTATATATATATATATATATATATATATATATATATATATATATATATATATATATATATATATATATATATATATATATATATATATATATATATATATATAATATTAAAGGAAATCTTTACAAAATTTTGTATTTTATTACATATTCATTGTGTGTTTGATGATAAACTGATATAATATTTTCTGTGGTGCGTTTCACCAGTTTCACGTTCTACATAGGTATATACATATCTACCTACGCTGCGCTGTCGTTGGTAAGTACTGATTGGTTTCACATCCACAAATCTATATTAAATTGGATAAAATGCTTTGTGAATTGTGAGTGATATTTTCACCATTGTCTCCATTCCTATGTGCGCATTGAAATAGCCAGCGAACAAATGGTTTCAAAATGATTGTGAACGGTGTGAGTCCATGTGAGTCCATGCGTCTGTCGATCGGTCTATTGACTATTCGTTGTTCTTTATGTTTGATATTTCTTTATTGGCCAATATTCTCCTCTCATTATAAATATATTGTATGTTGGTTGAATTGTGTGTTTTTGTGTCTATCCGTTCAACTGTTCGCCTGTTTGTCGGTCTGTCTGTATGAATAATGAGAAAATGAAAAATATTGGAAACCATATTGCTACCGTATGATATGGATGAATATTGACAAAAAATATTAGTTTTTTTTTTCTCCGAGGAGAGAATTAAAATAGCAACTGATGTGTTGCTGGCATTATTTTCTAGGAATGTGATAATGACGCCAGCAAATTTTGTGTAGCATTTGAAAACCACCTTTCGTCAACTAGAATTGGTTAGTATAGTGTTTATCTAGGTCATACTTACTAGTCATAATAATATGGGGTTTCGCTGGTGGTTCAGAATTTCATTACCCTACATACATGCTTATGTGGTAAACACAAATGGATACAAATCGGAACAAGAGTTAGGATAAAATTTATTTATTGTAATTGGATCTAAAAAATCTAACATATCTTTTGACTTTTCTGTCTTAATCTCGAACCACTAATTTATGTATTTTATCACCTATAAATGTGAAATTTTTAAGTAGGAGACAGGCGACATAAAAGGGGCACATATTGAAAGGGGCAATTCAAATTACGCGTTATATATAAATCCCGTTTGCAAAATATTGTGTACATTCACCACTCTTAAAGAAAATATATTTTTTAAGGAAACTATAGGGAACCATATTATCACGTAATTGACCGTCATAATAACATTAGTAACCTATGTACAAGTAACATTGTAGAATATATTTTTACATTTCTATGATAAAGTATTAATACCACTGTCGCATAGAATTCTGCATAACATAGCGAATTTTCAAAGATTTAAAGTCAGTTGGGTAGCTTACTTTTGACGCTTTTGGGACCCTAGGACCTTAGAGGACATACCCGTTGTCTATATAAAATAGCTTAGCTATAAAAGCGAAAAAAATTTCAAAATCAGTTGAATAGTTTATTTTTGGCGTTTTTGGAACCTTTGGACTCTAATTTCTCTAATAACATACCGTATATCCAACTAAAATAGTTTAGTTCCCTAACGTGTTTAAGGTAAGAGCTCCAGTAGTCGTCATGTTAAGAAGTGAGCAGGACTTTACATTAAATTTTTTCGTTCATAATTGAACGAAATAACCAACTGTAAAACTAAAACGAAAGAGAATTTTATGATCTTTCAGGAATATATTAATTTATTTGAATATTTTTATAAAAAATATATTAATAAAAATAAAATAAAGGAAAAAGTGTGGTGTACCAATACCCGCCAATAAAAAATTTACGATGTTCCAGTATCCTTCAGAGGAGCAGCTCAGTATCCGTCATTCTTTAGAATATGATTAATCTTAAACAACTGAGCTATATAATTAAAATACTTAAGGATAAAGCTTTATTAAGAAAATCTGTTGTTTCATTTCTACAATTTCTGCAAATGTATTGCTTAGATTGCCACTGAATTGATTCTTTCAGAATTCTCTTCAACTTTTGTACAACCATCCGTGATACTAATTCTTCTGAAGTATTATCAATAATATCCATAAATGCTGTTTTTGAACATTCTTTTTCATTGGAATTAATAACATTATGTACTGATATTTGTCCTTTCTATACAATTACATGGTAACTAGTCCGACTCAAAAAGGTACTGATCCATCATAATTCCGTCAGACGCTCTGTATCTTTAAAATTTCTATAAATTCTTCTTTCTTAAAATATTCTTCAATTTCCTTAAGCCAGTTAGTAGTAGAAATATGGGGCTACGGGGCCCTCCTCCCGATTTTTTTAACGACTGTGAGAGGAGTAAGGTAAGCTATGTCGCCTAGATGGCGTTGCTGGTCTGAACCACCGCGAAATCTGTACCTTTATTGAAAATTCCATGAAAAGATGGAGTTGCTAGTCGGAACCACCGCGAATTCTGTACCTTGATTCAAAATTCCATGAAAAGATGGCTTTCGTAGTCTAGATCCTGTGTGTAATTTCGAAAAATTGTCAATAGATGGCATCGAAAACCTTTTTTCGATAGTTAAGAGATGACACTGGTAGTCTAAACCACCGCGAACTCTGTACCTTGATTCAAAATTTTATCATATTTTTATCTGAAAACAGGTTTAAAGTTGTATAAATTGTCAACTGACGTCATTAGAAGGAATGCTGATATCAAATAGCGAAGACTTTTGTCTAATATGCAAAAATGATTTTTATCATATGATTGTATATTTTTATCTGAAAACAGGTTTTAACTTGCATGGCTACATAAAGTGTGATAAATGACGTCATCAGGCTATCTTTCTGCTATAAAAGGGCGCGACAAAATTTCTTCAGTTACAATTTTGTTCGAAACTTTAGTGAAAAAACATTAAATCTTATTGTTGTGAATTTTCAATTGTTGTGTTAAAACTAATTATTGTCAACAATGGAATCCATTACTGCTAGTGCTTCATCTGGAAACAGAAACTTAATTCAAAAAATGGCTGGAAATTTTGTGGACGAATTGAATCATCTTGGTGCTGTTAAACGATGGATTAAACTTTCTGATATGGAAATTGGAAAAGTATATAAAATAATGGGAGCCAGTCAACTGCCATCGAAATTCGATTCATCGAAAATGAAGACAATATTGGAATTGGAAATTGGATACATATCATTGCCGGCGAGATTTGACAATTTGAGCGAGCAGATGCTGGCGTGGCTGCAGAGCAATCCAAAACTTGGTATTATGAATAATGGGCCAATTGGACTAACTCATAAATTGCAATTCAAAACGTTGGATCTTCTTGAAATCGCAATTCAAAACGTTGGATCTTCTTGAAATTTGTAAATTTTCAATTGTAGAGTTAACAATTAATTATTGTCAACAATGGAATCCATGTATTGTGGAAATCGTTCGTATTCATCACATAGCATTTCAGAGTTGTCGATAATTTGTTTAATAATTTCCTCTCGACACTTCGCTTTACTTAGTTCTCTTAATTCTGCATTGAAGAAAACTGCATTGAAGAACATTGAAGAAAATTGATGTAATGATCCGTAAATTCCATACAACAGAAATATTCCGATATCTCAATATTCCCAATATTTCGTCTATAATTGAGCTTGAAAATTCTACAAACCACCTCAATAAATTCAATGGTGTTTGTTGAATAATTTTTCACTATTTTAATACACAAGTCGGCCAATTGGTGATCTTTGATTCCTTCACAGAACACTTTCTTGCATATGCATAAATTTTTAATATAATTATAAATTTTACAAGTTAAAAAAGTGATCATTGTGTACCTATTTTTGTTTAAAACTATATTTAATAAAAAAAATTTAAAGAAAAAAAAACCGATCTTTTGATTTACACCGATCCCTAAAAAGAAATCAAACTAATTTATGATATTATACCTTAAACTTGATGTATATATAAAAATTCCATTTACAATTATGGTACACCATATATACTCGTAAATTTTACAAAAATGTATCACTGTATATTTTTTAATGCTACATATTCTCTGACGAAATTTAATATTACAATTATATTATGCACTCAGCTAAAAAAATTGCTACTTACTTATGCTATAAACATCTAAGCTTGTATTTTTTTTAAAATATGTAACTACCTTATAAATACCATGATTACTATATCGCTAGTCACGCGATATCGTGTTATAAAATTAAATAAAAACGAACTTTTAGCGAATTTCGAAAACTCGAAATTCAGCTATTACAGTAGGTCTCATGACGCAATCTGAGCCCGGGACTATGGCAGAAATCTGTTTTGAGGTCTCTAGAATACGAAAATGATATTCACTAAAATTTATATATATATATATATATATATATATATATATATATATATATATATATATATATATATATATATATATATACATATATATATATACATATATATATATATATATATATATATATATATATACATATATATATATATACATATATATATATATATATATTTATGTGTTCCCACGATAACTCTCGAACGAAACGTCTAACGCTTATGAAATTTTGTGTGCGGACTGGATTCTGAATTGGCTTCGCTAAGTTCGTTAGCCAGACACGTCGGATGCCCAGAAGTAGGTTTTCTGGCCATTTTTTATCATTCGATCCTATCATAAGACAGTTCGATTTTTACATCGTTGAAAAGGAAAAAAAAATTATGAAGAAAATGTTCTTATAATTTTCTTTCTATGTTAAGTAGTTTTCGAGAAAATCGTAATTTTCACTATTGGCTTATTTTGCTCTCTTTGTCATTGTAATAAGTAATTTATATTTCTATCTCAGTTCTTTATGAAGTATAAAAATATTTCACTTTTTTATTAAAGAATTTTGTGAGAACAAGTGAAGTACATGTGTTATAACACACATACATGTATAGAGTTTTGTTTCTCATTTATTGCATTATAATTAGCATGGTTCTATCTCATGTTAAAAAATGTAAATTAAACAGATTTTCTAAGCTAATGTAATGAAGAATTTTTTTTTTTTTTATTGAATTTTTAAGTAAACAAGAAATTGAAGATTATGTTATGATATAATATTATTAAATATATGAAACAAAACAAAATATGTATAATGTACATATGTATGCACGGAAAAATATTTTGAATCGATTTTGAAAATTTTTTCACTAATAATTAATAATGTTAAAAAATTAAACCATTTCAAATGGATTTAAGGTATTTTATGTGAGGTCAAGGTTTTCGGGACCTAAAAAGGCCGGAAATTAATTAACCAATCGATTTTAAAAATTTTTTCACAGTTAGTAAGTTAAAGTATTTGAATTAATTAATTAAATGATGTCCGCAAGAAGCTTACGGACTGCCATAAGTTATATGAGATCCTTAGAACCCTTTTCTTACTGTTAGAGTACTAGACTTGTATGAGTTTCGCCAGGATTTACTGATCCCATAATTGTAAAAAATAAACTAAACGACCAATTTTAAAAAAATCTTCACTGTTACAGAGCTAAACTATTTTAGATAGATTTAGAATACATTATGTAAGGTCCGCCAGGGTCCACAGGACCCAAGAGTGTCAAAAATAAACTAACTGACCGATTTTGAAAATTTTTTCACTGTTACAGAGCTAAACCATTTTAGATAAATATCGATTACGTTATGTAAGGTCCGCCTGGGTCCATAGGACCCAAAAGTGTCAAAAATAAACTGCCTGATCGATTTTGAAAATTTTTTCACTGTTACAGAGCTAAACTGTTTTAGATAAATATAGATTCCGTTATGTAAGGTCTGCCAGGGTACATAGGATCCAGAAGTGTCAAAAATAAACTAACTGACCGATTTTGAAAATTTTTTCACTGTTACAGAGCTAAACTATTTTAGATAAATATAAATTACGTTATGTAAGGTCCACCAAGGTCCATAGAACTCAAAAGTGTCAAAAATAAACTAACTGACCGATTTTGAAAATTTTTTCACTGTTGGGGAACTAAGCTATTTTAGATAGACATACATTACGTTATTTAGGGTCCGCCAGGGTCCATGGGACCCAAAAGTGGTAAAAATAAACTAACCGACCCAAAAGTGTCAAAAATAAACTGCCTGATCGATTTTGAAAATTTTTTCACTGTTACAGAGCTAAACTATTTTAGATAAATATAGATTACGTTATGTAAGGTCTGCCAGGGTCCATGGGATCCAAAAGTGTCAAAAATAAACTAACCGACCGATTTTGAAAATTTTTTCACTGTTGGGGAACTAAGCTATTTTAGATAGACATACATTACGTTATTTAGGGTCCGCCAGGGTCCATGGGACCCAAAAGTGGTAAAAATAAACTAACCGACCGATTTTGAAAATTTTTCACTCTTACAGAGCTAAACTATTTTAGATAAATATAGATTACGTTATGTAAAGTCTGCCAGGGTCCATCGGATCCAAAAGTGTCAAAAATAAACTAACCGACCGATTTTGAAAATTTTTTCACTGTTGGGGAGCTAAGCTAGTTTAGATACATATAGATTACGTTATGTAAGGTCTGACAGTGTCAGTAGGACCTAAAAGTGTCAAAAATAAAATAACTGACCGATTTTGAAACTTTTTTACTATTACCGAGGTAAACTATTTTAGATAGGTACAGGTTGTGTTATCTGAGATCCACAACTGTCCTGCGGATGCAAATGCGGCGTAGAATGCTACACAACGGGTTTTGAATATATATATATATATATATATATATATATATATATATATATATATATATATATATATATATATATATATATTCAAAAAATATATATATATATATATATATATATATATATATATATATATATATATATATATATATATATATATATATATATAAAATGTTACATAAAGTCCGCCTAGAATATACGGTCGAGCTGATTTTTTAATGAGGTCCACCGGGATCTTGCAGATCCGAAAACGCCAGTAATAAGCTATCGAACCGATGCTAAAAAATTTCTCACTGCTAGAGAACTAAATTATTTTAGATGGATGCAACTATGCTGCACAAAATTCGTTCGTGTTCTTGGGTCCCCAAAAATACCAAAACTAATTACCCAGCCGATTTTAAAAATTCTTTTACTCTTAGAAAGCTAAACTATTTTAAATAGGTACAGGTTTTAGATGAGATCCGCCAGTGCCCAAGATTTGGAAATTCGCTATGTTATGCAGATGCTGCGACAGAAGTATTTTAAAATATATCTATTATATAAGAGAGAAATACCACTCATTCACTCACTCATCTATATAGAAATCTCCAAAACTACAATAGCTACAAACTTGAAATTTGGCATGTAGGTCCCTATTGGGTCGTAGGCGCTCGCAAAATTTTTTGTCTAACCGTCGAAATTTACGAAAAACCGTAAGATATTAATTTTTTATTACTGTAATACAGCAGTCTGTGGCCAATTTATCAAAAAATCGTAAAAATTTTAGATAGTTGCTAAGTAATTGTAATTTGAGATTTTTGTACATAAGTATTAATAAATATTCCTAGAGATACTATCAATAATATTGCTTCCGAGACTACTAAAGTAGCGGAAGCATTGCGATCACTTTTGAAAAATAAAAAATTTTTTCTCTTCAAAATCAAATTTTTTACGCACATTTTACGTTTTAGAGCTTCCTGAACAATTTTGGTTTGGCCGTCCGTCTGTCTGTCCGTCTGTGTCTCCAATTTTGCACCAAGTGGCATAACTTCCGAACTATTCGATTGTTTTTAATGAAATTTTCAGAAATTATGCAGTTTGGCTCCGCGATGGTCCCATATGAATTTAATCAAAATCGGAGTAACGGTAGCAACGCCGCTACCATGTCATTCCAAAATTGCACCAAGTGGCATAACTTCTGAACTACTCAATTCTTTTTTATGAAATTTTCAGAAATTATGTAGTTTGGTTCCTATATGGTCCCCTATGAATTTAATCCAAATCGGAGTAACGGTAGCTACGCCGCTACCATAAAAAATCCCATTAAATGTCAATATCTTATACTGCTAGTCCTATCTCGCTCAAATTTTTAGGGTATATTGGGGGTTAGTTTCTAAAATATTTTTGCTACTATTTTATAATTTAGCCTTTAAGTCTTTTGAGTTACAACAGTTTTTTATAAACTTCAAGGCGAAAATATAATTTCACGGTATATAATATGTATATTTGGTAGAATACTGTTTTAAAGCCTTTTACGACTACGAGGAAGCTGTGTGCCCACCCTATTGGCAGCGTATTTTTACCTGTAACTACTATGAAATTACTTATTTACTGTGCAAAATACTATTTGTATCCAATATGGTTTAGTGGGATATTGTAATAATCTGAAATTTTGTAACCAAATATTTTACTAATTTATCATAGAAGATGAAGGATTAAAAATAATAATTCAACATTCTTCCGTAGAATAAATTGTTTCTTTATTTTCTCTATAAAAGATCCTGATATTAAAAATGAAATATGGTCTTTACTTATCTGTCTTCAGTAGTTTCGAGAAAACGGTAGCAGGTATCAAAAAAATGATATAACAAAACTATAGGTAAAATTGGTATAAGAATCCAAAAAAAAGACGATCAAAGTTGAAGTTATCCTGTAGGACCTGAGAACCCCCAAGAAAGCCTAAAGTAAGCAACTGGACGTATCGTTACCAAATTTTTGGCTCTCCAAAGAAACCCAAAATAAATGGCTGAACGAATCTTGACAAAATTTTTCTCAAATAGTACTGAGTTTTTGAAAAACGACATAAGGGTAAAACCCCCCCGTGAGCTTTGCGGACCCAAAAAACCCTCCAAATAAACGACCAAACGGATCTTATCCAAATTTTTCTCAAATATTACAGAGATTCCGAAATAAATTAATGTGAATTCTGAAATATTCTCCAGACCCTGGGATCTCAAAATGTCACAAATTACAGTTCTCTTGAAATTGTCACTATGCATATCTAACTACCTACGATAAGATCTCAAGGTATGGAAATTAGACATGTTATTGAAATATGAATATAGCCAATTCAGAATATTTGATTTGAAATTAAGGTGAAGTTAGAATGAATCATCCAGCGCTATCGAATTAAACAACTTTATACTCTAATTAAACCACTTGACTCATTTTGATAAAATTTTATGAAAATTAGACGTACTATAAAAATATGAATATGACTTGAAAATATGAATATTTTTGTGTCGTTGAGCGAGCGAAGCGAAGCACATAAGGAACTGATTTTGTACAAAATTTCAAAATATCAAATTTAAATGGACGTGTGGTCACATTGTCCGTCAGTTACATCAAACAGAGAGCGAATTAAAAAACTGAAGAAATTTGACAATTTTTACTCAAGTATTGTTGAGATCTCTGTGAAAGATGAAACTGACGTTAAAATGATTCCCTGGGGCCTTGGTGCCTTGAAGGGCCTAAAATAGAAGCAATTCTAAGACTGTTGGTATAGTAACTATACTAAGTTCTTACGGTGCGGAAATTAGCCATGCTAATAAAATATGAAGATATTTCATATTTGGGCTCATTTGGGGTCATTTTAGAGTCATTGGGCGAGCAGGGTCAAGTGCTATAAATAATTGATTTTGCACAGAATTTTGGAATATATGATTGAATTGACCTATATAAATTTTGCCTATAATTCAGATAATTTTATGCAAGTGAAACCGCGGGTCTCAGCTATATGCATATATATCTATTTTAAGATCATTGGACGAACGGAGCGAAACACTAGAAGAAACTGATTTTATAAAGAAATTTAGAATATTTAATTTAAATGTAAAGTGACATCAAAATTAACCCCCAGCACTATCTAATAGAATTAAGATTAAACGGTTGGATTTTGAAAATATTTTATGAAAATTAAATATGCTATGGAAATATGAATACGGTTAATTTAGGGTTATTAGGCGAGAATTATGTTCAGAATTTTAGAATATCAAATTTGAATGAACCTCGAGGTCAGAATTTTCCGTCAAGGCCATCAAATAAGCCCCAAATTAATTGTGATATTAAAATTGTCCCCTGCTATCTCAGTGCCCCAAGCAAGGCTTAAAATGGAATACTCCTAAAACTACCTATTGATACGGGTATCTAGCTACATAAGGGTGCGGAATTTAGCCATGCTATTGAAATATGCAGATTGCTACTTTAGAATCGTTTGACGAGTGGAGCCAGGTATTATTTCCGAATATCTAATTTAAAATTGATCATTTGACCAATAGTTAAGATAATTTTACGTGGGTGAAACCACGGCTCACAGCTAGTATAGTAATATAATATTTCACATATATACAGTACTCTGTTAAAAGTACGGGTTTCTACACCGTTAAAAAACATATATTTTACAATATCAATATATTGTAAAAAAATCATATTTCTTAATATTTTTAAAACTGAATATGTAATATCAAGAATTTAAAACAGTTTTGAAACATTAATTTCTCCTCATAATATTTTTTTAGTCTTAAATTAATAGCACAATGTTCCATATATTTTAAGAAAATTTTCCTTGTAATATTTTATAACTTATCTAAAAAATTTATAGCTATTTTTATCAAAAAAAATTATTACTTGCTATTGTTAAAAAATTAGTTAAATATATCTATAGGTATTAACTGACCTCTAGTTTTTGTAAAAGACGGTAATAATAGCAATTCATCTTAAATACGAAATTATTTTATCATTGCTAAATAAGCGTTCTTTTTTTCTCATATTATCATACTCCAATATATTGTATATTATTATAATTTATAAAAATGTGTTTTATTTATTAAAAAATTTAACAAAATCATAATCTGACTTCACGATATTTCTGATTATATACTACGTCATGTCTATACATATATTAACAAGTTTGCCAAAAAAATGATGATGAAAAAACTTTAAGTCTTAAGACGTTAGTAATTGTTAAAAAATAACGATGAACGATTTGGTTCATGGAATCCCAACAATAAACTTAAAACTCTCCCGGGGGTATTCAGAGATAAATAAGAACATTACATATATTGAGTGATTTAGGTAATATATCTATGTAATAAATTTCTAACACTGACTGACTGACTGACAGACAACGGACAGCCTAAACCGTTGGGTTTAAAAGAATGGAATTTTGCATAGGAGTTCCCTATGTGACGTAGGTGAGCACTAAGAAAGGGTTTTTGACAAATTCGTCCCTTAAGTGGGTTTAATAGGGAATGAAAATTTGTATGTAAATTTTTTATTTTTGAGTAATATTAAAAATATGTTACTATGGCTATTAAAATAAATATTTAATGAATCATTAACTTTGACCGATAGACAACGGACAACCTCAACTGTTGAGTTTAGAGGGGCGAAATTAAGCACAGGACATGAAAATTGGCGTTTAGGTTTCTATTTATAAATAAAAGTCGGTTGTTTTCTGGAAATTTATTCCCTAAGGCGTTAAAACAGAAAATGAAAGTTCATATGGGAAGTTCATCGTGGATATTGATTTAGGCTTTTGAAAAACATTAAAAGTGAGCACAAAGTGAGTACCTAATAAATATATATTGTCGATGGGCAATCCCATTGGGTATACGGCTACTATGTAAATAAAAGATAAATAAAATCAAAACCAGAAAATGTATGAAACCGAATTCAACAAAACTTAACCCATTGATCAAAACAAGTCATAAAAAATTTTTAAAAAGTGGTATTTTACAAAGTATAATTTTCAAAAGGTGGTGTTGTGCAAAGTAAAATTTTGAATAATAATTATTATGTTTACTTACATATTACTTATATTCAGAAATTCTTCTACTAGAACATGTATTAGCATGTTATACATTGTCTATATTCGGAGTTTTCGTAAAAAAAAAAGTTTCAAATGGAAAACGATTTTGCGTATGCGACTAAAGTGTGACTTGTATATATGCTACTTGAGGATTTTTGGTGTCTACACATGGAAATTAACTATACGCAAGGGGTATTCATACAATACAGAGTCATATTAAAATTTTATCAATCCTAAAAAAAGAAAATAATTAAATCTCCACTAGCACACATAAAATTTTGAAAGTTAATGTAAACCAAAAATCAAAAACTATTTTTCGTACAAAAAAATATATTATTAATATCTAAATATTTTCTTTCTATGCAGCGAGTTGAAAATAATGCGTTAATGCAAAAAAATCAAACATTATCTTATGTATGTAAGTTAATATTTTTAAGAATATATACGTATACAGGGTGGAAAGTAAAGTAATTGTCGTCGTTTACAAGAGTGGATGAAAACTTTAATTTGGATTATGAAATTTGATTATATTTTTTCCGGAATTATGCTGAATTCAATTAATTAACCCTTTCCTGCACAGCAGTTTTAGATCATTATTGCTCGACGATAGTTTATTTTTAACAAATCATTAATAATATGGGTGAATACTTATTGGCAAGAATTACATAGTTTGCACATATGTTCTATTGTGTCAGAACGTCAATGGAGCAATGCAATTTAATTGCCTATATTCAGGAGCAAGTAAAACATTACCTATTTTAATAGCTCAGAAAATACACATTACATAGTTCGTTGTAAGAACAATCATTTCCGTGATCTTTTTTAACGAATTACTAGAATTAAGGACTGTGGTATGTAAGAAATAATAACACGCACATTATTTTAAAATATTTTATTAAATAATTAACATACAGCTGTTGGAAAATTAAAAAGATTTTTTTTAACAACTTATTAAATGTTGATAGCTTATTTTAATATCTCCTATAGAGCCTTAAGTATAATCCTTCACCCGAAATTTTTTCATCACCGTTGTAGGCGATACACCAAACGACACCAAAATGCCCCAAATGACACCAAAAATGACACCAAAGTGCATCAAAATGACACCAAAAATGCACCAAAATGCACTAAAATGACATCAAAATGCACCAAAATGATACAAAAAGGCAACAAAGAGACACCAAATGACACCAAAATACACCAAATGACACCAAAGAGTCACACCCAAAATGAGTCACTCCCAAAAAGAGTCAATCCCACAAAAATTATTCAACAAACATCAATGTTCTTCAATGCAGTTTTCTTCAATGCAGAATTAAGAGAACTAAGTAAAGCGAAGCGTCGAGAGGAAATTATTAAACAAATTATCGACAACTCTGAAATGCTATGTGATGAATACGAACGATTTCCACAATACATGGATTCCATTGTTGACAATAATTAATTGTTAACACAACAATTGAAAATTTACAAATTTCAAGAAGATCCAACGTTTTGAATTGCGATTTCAAGAAGATCCAACGTTTTGAATTGCAATTTATGAGTTAGTCCAATTGGCCCATCATTCATAATACCAAGTTTTGGATTGCTCTGCAGCCACGCCAGCATCTGCTCGCTCAAATTGTCAAATCTCGCCGGCAATGATATGTATCCAATTTCCAATTCCAATATTGTCTTCATTTTCGATGAATCGAATTTCGATGGCAGTTGACTGGCTTCCATTATTTTATATACTTTTACAATTTCCATATCAGAAAGTTTAATCCATCGTTTAACAGCACCAAGATGATTCAATTCGTCCACAAAACTTCCAGCCATTTTTTGAATTAAGTTTCTGTTTCCAGGTGAAGCACTAGCAGTAATGGATTCCATTGTTGACAATAATTAGTTTTAACACAACAAATGAAAATTCACAACAATAAGATTTAATGTTTTTTCACTAAATTTTCGAACAAAATTGTAACGGAAGAAATTCTGTCGCGCCCTTTTATAGCAGAAAGATAGCCTGATGACGTCATTTATCACACTTTATGTAGCCATGCAGGTTAAAACCTGTTTTCAGATAAAAATATACAATCATATGATAAAAATCATTTTTGCATATTAGACAGAAGTCTTCGCTATTTGATATCAGCATTCCTTCTAATGACGTCAGCTGACAATTTATACAACTTTAAACCTGTTTTCAGATAAAAATATGATAAAATTTTGAATCAAGGTACAGAGTTCGCGGTGGTTCAGACTAGCAGTGTCATCTTTTAACTATCGGAAAAAGGTTTTCGATGCCATCTGTTGACAATTTTTCAAACTTACATACAGGATCTAGACTACGAGAGCCATCTTTTCATGGAATTTTGAATCAAGGTACAGAATTCGCGGTGGTTCCGACTAGCAACGCCATCTTTTCATGGAATTTTGAATCAAGGTACAGAGTTCACAGTGGTTCAGTCCAGCAACGCCACCTAGACGACATAGCTTACCTATCTCCTCTAACAGTCGTTAAAAAATCGGGAGGAGGGAGGAGGGCCCCGTAGCCCCATATTTCTACTACTCCAGTTTTTGATATTTTACACTACCGAAGCCCTTGATTTTTTTAAATTTTGAGATGATCGTTTAGATAACTCCGGATGTCTATTGCAAAAAGGCAAGAACCATCCTCGTCCAGATCGACCATGAGTAAATGGATTTTCTCAAGTTTTGAATTAGTAGCTGGCAACTGTCTTGCAGTTAAGGATCACAGTTTCATTCAAATGTATCATCAACTTTACTATGTTCTCATCTTCTTTGTTGGTTAAAATAACTGTAGAGGCACTTTTTGCATAATATGGGCTACTTTCCTTTTAATTTATCTGACAATATGGTCTGACCATTATCTGTGATTGTTTGACTATGATAGAAATTGTTTGACTATGATAGAAATCGGCATTTTTTTTAACGAATAGCATATCAAAAGCATTTATTTAATCTTTATTACTGTATTTTATATTGAAATTTACCTATAAAAAAGACGGTACCAAAAACCGTTACTATAAGGTACCAGTATCCGACATAAATTAGTATGTAACCAATGTCATACAAATTTCAAGATTAAGCTGGTCCAACGTATGAACTAATATTCATTAAATATACCTACAGGATACACAACCAATGTCATTTCAAAAAGTAACAGGAAATTCAGCTGTATATAAGTCAAGATAAAATTAGGACAAACAGCAGTCGCTCAAGCCAAGCTCACCGGAGTCAACTACGTATTAACTCGATAACTGCCCGGTGGTAAAGTAAATATTATTATAATACTTTTAACTTGTATAAAAATTTGAAATTGTTTTATTATTATGTTCAACTTGTGATTTTTGTGAAAATAAATTTTTTTTTATATATATATATATATATATATATATATATATATATATATATATATATATATATATATATATATATATATAAATTTTAATGAATATCATTTTCATATTCTAGGGACCTTAAAATATATTTCTGTTACGGTCCCGGACTTAGGTCGCGTCATAACACCATGATACCGACATGGAATTGTTCTTATAATTTTCTTTCTATGTTAAGTATTTTCCGAGAAAATTGTAATTTTTCACATTTGTACCATTTTTCCCTCTCTGTCAGTGTAATAAGTAATTTATATTTCTATCTCAATTCATTATAAAATATATAAAAATCGTTTTCTTTTTTTAAGGTTTTTGAAAGAAACAAGTGATATCTATTCAGATATATGTATTAATGTATTAATTGTATTATAATAAACAAAGTTCTGTCTTTCTGTTAATTGGATTAAATTTAACGTAGCTCTGGCTCAAGTTGAAAAATTAAAATTAAGCAGATATTTTAAGGTCATGTAATGAAGACATTTTTTTTTTTGATTGAATTTTAAATCAACAAGAAATTGAAATTTATGTTATCAATAATATTATTAAATATAAAACAAAATAACATAATATGTTTGTGTGCACGGAAAAAAATTTTTAATGGATCGGTTTTGAAAATTTTATCACTAATAATTATTAATGTTAGAAGGTTAAACAATTTTAAATGGATTTAATGTATCTTATGTGAGATCCATCAAGACTTTGCGGACCTAAAAACGCCAAAAATTAATTACCCAATCGATTTTGAAAATTTTTCACTGTTAGTAAGTTAAAATATTTGAATTAATTAAGTAATTAAAGGATGTCCGCAAGAACCTTACGGACTGCCATAGGTTATATGAGATCACTAGGACCCTTTTCTTACTGTTAGAGAGATAAACTTTTTATTTAGGACCCAAAAGTGTCAAAAATAAACTAACCGACCGATTTTGAAAATTTTTTCACTGTTAGGGAGCTAAGCTATTTCACATAGATATCGATTACGCTATGTAGGGTCCGCCAGGGTTCATGGGGCCCAAAGGTGGCAAAAGCAAACTAACCAACCGATTTTGAAAATTTTTTCTCTGTTAGAGAGCTAAACTATTTTAGATAGATATAAATTACGTTATGTAGGATCCGCCGGGGTCTACGAGACCCAAAAGTGTCAAAAATAAAATAAGTGATCGATTTTGAAGATTTTTCAGAGGTAAACTATTTTAGATGGATATAGCTTATATGTTGTATGAGGTGGGCCAGGCTCCTGGGATCTTAAAAGCGCCAAAAATAAACTAACAGACCGAATTTGACAATTTTTTCACTGTTAGAGATCTAAATTATTTTAGATAGACATATATTACGTTATGTAAGGTCCGACAGCGTCAGTGGGACTCAGAAGTGTCAAAAATAAAATAAGTGACCGATTTTGAAAATATTTTCACTATTACAGAAGTAAACTATTTTAGATAAGTACAGGTTGTTTTATCTGAGATCCACAACTGTCCTACGGATGCAAATGCGGCGTAGAATGCTACACAATGGGTTGTGAAAATACTATTATTGTTAGAAACGTTCTAGTTCTTAGTCATATATATATATATATATATATATATATATATATATATATATATACATTGAACATTCTAAGCGGTACTCAATTTGATAATAGTATCACTAATTTCAAGTATCATACCTATTCACCTTTTTTACGCTCGTTTGGGGTCAATGATCAGTTAAGAATTTTGATACAAAATCAGGATCTTTATATTTTACCCAGCGAAAGTTTTACATACATTGAGGGAAAAATTTTAAAAGATGATAGCACAGAACCTGCGGTTAGTGTATCATTGGTTAATAATTGTATTGCATATTTGTTTGATGAAATAAGCTATTAATTAAATGGTGTTGAGATTGAACGTGTTAGATATGTGGGTCTAACGATTACGTTAAAAAATTATCTATGCTTAAATGATGGCGAAAGTAAGCAATTATTAAATGCAGGTTGGTCGACTGATAATAGCTGTAGCGTAAAATTATAACAGCCATACTTTAGTTTTTGTGTTCCGCCCAAGAAATTTTTAGGATTTGCTGAAGATTATCGAAAAATTTTATTAAATGCCAAACCCGAGCTAATCCTTATTCGTTCACGGACGGATACCGTTATATTTGTTTCAACTTCGAACTTTGGGTCATTGAAAAGCGGCTCAATTGATGTTCGATTGGAATTTAAATGTGAGAAGGATAGTCCGGCTGATACCACAGCAACAGTTATTCTAGTTCACGACCTCATTTTTTATTACACTCCGCTAACTAATTTAGTTAAATAATATACTTAATTAACCCCCACCACCATCACCGATGCAGCTTTTCCAAAATGTATAAAACGTGTGAGTTGATTGCAAGATAAACCAGTCTTTGTACGATGGCGAATAAATCGTGTTTTTTTGATGTACAAGGTTACAAAGGCCCGAACAATCAATTTTTCTTTAAAGAAGTTGGTATTGTTGTGGCGGAATCTAATGACTTGTGACATCTTCTGTTCGAGCCGCCATTTGATTTAAATGAATTACCGCAGAAATACCAGCGTGTTGCTCGTTATTTGTATCACCGATATCATGGTCTTAACTGGTCTTGCGGTTTCATTCCATACAACAAACTTCACAACATACTGAAGCCGATTCTAAAGAAGTTCTCGTTTGTATACGTGAAGGGTGCCGAAAAACGGGAATGGGTTTTGGATATGTTTGATGCGAATGAAGATCAACCATCGATAGTGAACATGGAGGAAATTTTTGACATCCCTAAACTTTCCAGACTCCGAGACGAATACAGTTCAAGGCGATGCTTACTTCATACGGCTGACAAGATGTGCGCTATAGAAAATGGCATAATTTTAAAAAAATTTTCTTAAGAAAACGTAGTTTTAAGAATATTATGTTGTATTTATCTATTATTTTACATAAATAAAAATTATGAATTAAAAAAATATGATGTTTTTTATTTAAATTATCCCATTAACATATATATATATATATATATATATATATATATATATATATATATATATATATATATATATATATATATATATATATATATATATTCATGTTTTATAAATCTCTCTCTCTCGAGCTTTGTTGAAACAACGACAACGCTAGTTTGGAGAAATAAAAATTTGTCTCCTTTAAAAATATTTTTAATCTTCATACCAGATTATTTAGTCTACTCAATTAATAAAAACAATGATATTTAAAAGTTAAATAACGATAACAACAACAGATTGAGGTGTGGTTTATTTAATGATTTTGATAATCTAGACTTTAATCCTAGAAAGTGGAATAAAACTCATTTGAGATGGGATTATGTTGGAGCTAATCAAACAATTTTGAACTTAATACAAGCTGCCTTTCAAATGTGGCAGGATCATTCAAATTTAGTTTTTCAGTATGATAATCTTAATCCCGATATCATAATTTCTAACCGTAAACGTAACCACACCTTTGAAAAATATCCTAATTGGTGCTCGGAGGTATTTGATGGAGTCCGAAGCGTGTTGACTCACGCCTTTTATCCATACCTTAACAGAGCCACCGAAATTCATATTGATGCGGACGAAAGATGGTCGTTAAAACAAAACGAGGAAGCTGGGAGCTTAAACGTTTTTGCTGTATTAACGCATGAAATACCGCATGAACCCACAGTGATAATAGCAATGAATCTACTATGTATCCTTATTACAATCCAAAATGGAATCGTAAGTTAGATTCGGAAGTTATAACCAATATTCAAAATTTGTATGGTGTAAATGAAAAGATGTTGACCGCCCCCCAATTATGTACTTTAAAAAATTTTGATTTTCTACTTACTGTGGATAAATTGATGTATATATTTTATAACCAATGGGTTTGGTTAGTTATTCTCAATGAGAATGAATATACGAAACCTAAGTTAATAAAAGAACTTTTACCTTTTTTGCCATAAAACTTTAGTAATATTTCATGAATTTATCAAAAAGCTAGCGACAAAACTATTCTTTTAGTTGAAAACGAAATTTACCTAATAACGTATCCGGATATGCAATTAGTTCCAGGATTTCCCAAGTCTGTAATAACTTTTTTCCACCTACCTCAAAAAAGTATAATTAATGCAATGTTTAATACATATGGAGGTAGAACCTATATATATATATATATATATATATATATATATATATATATATATATATATTATAATAAATTTTATCATGTGGAAGTAGTCGATTACGGATTAGTTTGCTAAGAACTATGGTATACAAATGGTTTATTATACTTTTTCTTAGAAAATCTGAGAGTTTAAAACAATTACATCTGCTAAAATCATTGAAATTAAAAAACTCGATTTAATTATGTTTGAAATAAAAACGTCCAAAGATGTCTGTTTTAGAAAAAATTAAAACCTATCTAGAACAATTTATTGGACAAATTGCTGATAACAATATTTCATAAAGTTTGATTTAAAAAATCATTTTTCCACTACCCACCACAACCACCGACCACCCAACACAGCCATCCACCACCCACCACCGACCACCCAACACAGCCATCCACCACCCACCACCGACATAGGTGAATATTCGTAGCAGTGTGCAATAAATATTGTGAAGCCAAAATGGACCACCGATTCATCAATAATATACTAATGAATGCAAATTATCAAATTGTTTATAATGTGCTAAAATTTATAATATTTCAACTATGTATATACTAATTTAAATAAATAAATATGTAATTAATAAAACAATTTTTGTAATCGTTTTTCACCTTCAACTTCTTACAATTCCAGGTATGTAATATTGATAGAATATTTCTTAACCATCAACCGATTTTCTGAACGCTTGGAAAATATGGGTCAATTAATTAAAATCCCTGTGCTGTGCGTATTAATTAAACGTACAAATTATGTAAATAGATATAATGTTGTTTAATACATACTTATCACTTTTAATTTTAATTATTTTTTGCTATAAAATTATTTTTATTTTTATCTGCTGATAAAATTCATATGTATATATACCTTGAGTCTACATTAAATTTGCTTTCTATAGTGATACAGCATGCATACATTAACTTCGGCTTGTTTAAATGCACACTTTGCATAACGAATGAAAGTAAGGAAAAATACCTAGAGCTGGAGCGTTGTAGAAACAGATTTCTCGATTCCGGGTGTTTGGAAACAATTACTATATACTAAAAGTAGAAGCAGATTTCCGATCCCGCGCTCTCATGACAAGTTTTAACGTGTGTGCTAAAAGCAGAAACTGATTTCGGATTCAGCATTCCGCTAACAATTTATAACATGCATGCGGAAAATAATTCTAAAAAAAGCTATGGTATCACAATTCCGAAGTCTGGAATGTCTTATCAGCCCTTGAGCTCATAATAACTACCCAATTAACTTTAATGAGCGTAACGTTCAAAAAAACTATCCAATTAACTTTAATGAGCATAAAAAACCCAAGCACAGACCAATTAACTATGACTCGACAAACAACAACGGCTTATCACGCACACACACTGATAATAAGTACAGACCAATTAGTCGCTGGAAGTTTGATAAGGTAAGTACAGTACAACACAAAATTTATCACCCACCTATTATGGGGGGTCTATAATTTTGATGCGCAGTGTGCTGCTGTACATACCCGGCCTACCTACTATTTTTAGATATTAATTTGACAGGCGCAAATTAAAAATGTAACATTTTTTTTTTTCGAAACAAAATTTCCTTATGATATGTACCGAAAATTTGCCACTGAATCAAATTTTCTCTGTGTTTCCTTTTTTTTTTAAATAATTTCAAATAATTTTATTAACATTGAACGGAATATTATGAGGAACCGAAAGGAAAATTCTAAAGGAAATGCTAAAATATCATCACACTTATATCCGATAATTTAAATACATTATTTTATGGTTTTGACAGTTTAATTATGGTTAAATTTCCCTGAAAAACAAAATTTATATTATATGGATATAAATGGTTCGTATTTAAAACAGGATATTAAATATCTAAAAAAAAATTTATGTATTTTTATCAAGTAAATAAAAAAGAAGAAAATTATTATTTGAAAGAAAAAAATCAGTTATACAAAAGCAAATTTCTTTGTCGTGGCCTAGATTTAATGTATTATATGCATACAAATCTTACGGTATGGAAATGATTTATGAAATTAAATGTCGTCATTGCTTCAATAATTATACTTTGTAAAAGTTTAGATCGTGATTTAAATAAGTGATCAATTTGATTTAAAAAAGATATTTTCAATCGGACGATAACGTATTGTATTACAGTTGATCCTTTTTTTGTGCGGTGGACAGGGACCGCATAAAAAACACGCACAAAAAATATATTCAAAAATATCATAATATCATAATAAATTTTCCCTTAACACGTATTGTTAATGACTTAAATAATCTTTATAGCCTTTCGCTCTGCCAGAATGACAATTTTATTACATTTGAATTTAACCAGGAAGTGTTCAATAAAAATTTTTTTGATAATTTTAACTCACAACATAACGCATCATTACTTTACACCAAGGAACAGTTATTCTTCTGTTGCGATAAACACCACCTGCATGTTCTTCCGGACGACGTAGTACAACCCAACAATAACATATTCTTCCAACATGTCCCCGAACTTGGTGATTTTTTTCTTTCAAGTCAATTACCAATTGATTTTGATTTCCATGAACGAGTGTTGAACCGTTCTACCTTACAACTCGACGAAGAGGAACTTGACCTGTTGTCCAAAGGGTTAAAATTTTGTCCGATAATCCCAATTTCGTTTAATAAACTAACTGAATTCACAGCTAAAGTGTTATCACAATTTAAGCGTTACAATATCAACAACTCGAATTACTTTAAATTCATAGAAAATTTCGATAATTTACAATCTGACAGTTCAGCAATTCATAACCTCAAAATCATCAAAGGTTTATTATACAAACTTCAAAATAATAATGTAATCATAATCAAAGCTGATAAGGGATCTTGTTTGGTGTTATTAGATAGGGATACTTATATAAATAAAATAGAAGATTTTTTAAATTCAGACAATTTCAATTTATTAAATTATAATCCTACAGATAGAGTAAAAACCAAAATCAAACAATTCACCCGTTCATTTGATCTAAATAAATTCGTTAAGATTCCCATGAATCCACTTACACCAAGGCTGTACGGCCTTCCAAAGATCCATAAACCAGGAAAAAAATTTAGACCTGTGGTTTCTCAGGTCGACTCCCTCTTCGGTGGTCTTTCCCGCTGGTTCCTCGACAAAATCTACAATTACACAAATATTAGTTTTGAACACTCCCTGAACAATACCCACGAGCTAATCTCACAATTTATCAAATTTTAAAATTCCACATAATTGCCTTCTGCTATCATTCGATATGGTGGATCTGTTTACGCAGCTCCCATCGATGAACTCAAAGTGCTCCTACGGGAATTCTTATCGGACAACTTGAACAACAACTCAGATGCACCCAACCTGGAAGCTACTAGTGTTAGTGTGTTAATCTACTACTTGATTATAACTATTTCACATTTAACAACAAAATATTCTCACAGTCCATCGGCTTGGCCATGGGCAACCCAGCCTCCCCATTTTTCTCAAATTTTTTCATGAACCACTTAGAAAAATTAATCTTCAACTCTAACTCTAAACATCTAGACAATCTCGTCTTCTGGAAACGTTATGTGGATGACGTCTTCATCATTTGGTCCGGCACTCGAACTCGAAGCTGAAGAGTTTTTAAAATTTCTGATCAAGCTACATGCTAGAATAAAATTTACGTTAGAAGTCGAAACCAACAATAATTTAAATGTCCTTGACCTTTCAATATCTAAAGATGTATACTCCAATCGTTTGAAGTTTGCTGTCTACAGAAAGCCGACACACACTGACCACAGTATCTTTGCGTCTGCACACCCCACATCACATAAAGCAGCTTTTTTCAATCACGCGTACAACAGGATTTTCACATACCCATTAAATAAGGTTAACTTTTGTCACGAACTCGCTGCCATCATCCACATAGGAAAAGTTAATGGTTACAATACAGAATTTATGTTTAAAATTTTTTCTAAATTTCTGAATAAATTCCAGGACCACACTTTATTTCCCAACCTCACAAAATATGCCACTACATCCAATACTAGATATGCTTCTATCCCGTTCCTTTCAACTCAAGTACAAGATTTGCGCAAACCATTCGTCGAACAGGATGTTAAATTATGCTTCTCATCTAGTACATCACTAGCTAACCTGTTAGTAAAAACCAAAGACATTATTCCCCCGTCACTTAGATCCGGTGTATACAAATTTTGTAGCCCAGAATGTTCGTCTATTTACATCGGTCAAACGGGCCGCAAGTTCTCTAACAGGTTTGCCGAACATTTGTCAGCAATAAAGTTAGCAAATACAAAAAACTTTTCATCAATAGCGGAACATATCCTGGACACTGACCATAACTTTGTCATTGATGACGCATTTGAGATACTTCATTTCCAACCCAAAAGCGGCACCTTGGATCTACTCAAAATTTTAAACATAGCACATGCTAAAAATAAAAATATTACAGTTTTGAATGAGACTGCTCAATTATTCTCCTTCCAACAGTGCAAGTCCATTATGCAGTCGATGGCTAAACATTTCACAACATCATTTCAACATGACAACACCAACAGTTCACATGTATAATTGTACCGTTTGTCACGGCAACTTTTCAAGTGTTGTTTGATTATCAAAATGTAATTGTGTTAATTATTTAATTCATCAAGAAATTTAATTCAACAATCTGATATTTAAAATCTAAAATTTAAAGTTCGGTTAAATAAATTGTTAATACTTATGTGTGGTGTTTTATCAGTGAATTCTTATCTCAATTAGTTGTTTTTTCCTTTGTTCTTAATTCTTTGTTCGCTGAAGGATTTGGGCGTTGTCATGACCTTGTTCTATAAACAAGATAAAGCATTAATTTACAATACCGCATAAAAAAGAGTTCAGCTGTATAATGTCCCAAAATGAGGCATACACATGGACGTTATCCAACAATATCGTGTTAAGATCATGCGACGCCTTAAGTCAGTTGCCAACGGCAACTACTCCCAGATTAATACAGATACCTAATTACCTATCTCTGTACCGCATTCCACTTGTTGCCAAAATATTCATGTACACTGACCTTGTGCTTGTATCTGTGGTGGGGTGCGGACACACAACGATACACTGTGTAGATTATAGTTTCTGAATGACTGTACATTATCATGGCTGACTGTGGTTAACAAACAGAAAATTAATAAAATCTATTCACTTATTTAAAGAGAGAAATCTCTTTATTTTGATTACTTTTTTGTTTAATGGAATTTTTACACTTAGATACGACACATTTCATATTTTTCGATTTAAATTTCCAAGTTAATTAGAAAATTAATGACACAAGTGCGATGTGACCTTTAACATAACTTGTAAGCGACTGAGTAAAATGTCGTATAACATCCCGCCATTGATTCTGGTACTCTGTGGTACTACCCAACGGTGAGTGCTCAAAAACTTTTAGGTGACTTTTCAGTTAATGACGAATTTAGGAAGCGTTGAGATTCAATCGATATGTACTATCTGGATGAAACTTATAAAGAAGATGCCCGCGATTATCAAGCTGATGATGATGATTCTCAGCAGTAAATTGTTGCTTTGATAGAATTGGTGATAAAGTTGACCAATTCCACCACCTACCAAAGCCACCCACCACCGACATGTGTTGAATATTCGTAGCAGTGTGCAATAAATATTGTGAAGCCAAAATGGACCACCGATTCATCAATAATATACTAATGAATGCAAATTATCAAATTGTTTATAATGTGTTAAAATTTATAATATATTTCAACTATGTATACTCGTATACTAATTTAAATAAATAAATATGTAATTAATAAAACAATTTTTGTATTTGTTTTTCACCTTCAACTTTTTACAATTTCAGGTGTGTAATATTGATGGAATATTTCTTAACCATCAACCGATTTTCTGGACGCTTGGAAAATATTGGTCAATTAATTAAAATTCCTGTGCTGTGCGTATTAATAAAACGTAGAAATTATGTAAATAGATATAATATTGTTTAATACTTATTACTTTTAATTTTACTTATTTTTTGCTATAAAATTATTTTTATCTTTATCTGCTGATAAAATTCATATGTATGTATACCCTGAGTCTACATTAAATTTGCTTTCTATAGTGATACAGCATGCATACATTAACTTCGGCTTGTTTAAATGCACACTTTGCATAACGAATGAAAGTAAGGAAAAATACCTGGAGCTGGAGCGTTGTAGAAACAGATTTCTCGATTGCAGGCGTTTGGAAACAATCACTATATACTAAATGTAGAAGCAGATTTCCGATCCCGCGCTCTCATAACAAGTCTTAACGTGTGTACTAAAAATAGAAACTGATTTCCGATTCAGCATCCCGCTAACAATTTATAACATACATGCGGAAAATAATTATAAAAAAAGCAATGATATCACAATTCCGAAGTCTGGAATGTCTTATCAGTTTTTGAGCTCAAAATAACTACCCAATTAACTTTAATGAGCACAACGTTCAAAAAAACCATCCAATTAACTTTAATGAGCATAAAAAACCCAGGCACCGACCAATTAACTATAACTCAACAAACAACAACGACTTGTCGCACAACGCACAGACCAATTAACTGACTCAACAAACAACAACGGCTTATCGCGCGCACACACTGATAATAACTACAGACCAATTAGTCGTCGGAAGTCTGATACAGTACAGTACGACACAAAATTAATCACCCACCTATTATGGGGGGTCTATACTTTTGACGGGCAGTGTGCTGTCATACATACGCAGCCTACTTACTGGAGACTGGAGCTAAATGGAAAATTTTCAACAAATATTTTTTTGGAGGCACTAAATGCTCAAACATATAGAGCTGAACTCTTTTTTATGCGGTCTTTCTTTGTGCGGTTTTTCTTGTGCGGTTTTTTTATGCGGTTTTTTTTGTGCGGTTTTTTTTGTGCGATTTTTTTATGCGATTTATAAAAAATGACCATTAAAATGCATAATGTGAATCAAAATCACGAGACAGTAAGAAATTTAAACAATTACTATAATAATTTTCATTGATAAAAATGCTTTTTAACGACTTTTAAGCATTTAATCAATACGTTGCATAAGAACATAAATTATTGCATCATTTAATTTTTTTACACATGTATTTTTCAAAATTTTCATAATATTATAAAAATGAAATAAAATGTTCCTACGTGTAAATTAAAGCTTTATCTTATAGAAACAACTTCTAAGGAAATTTCTGAGTTTTTAGCGTTCTTAGTGAGGTTTTTCGATGGAACTTTTTTTATGCGGTCCCGACCAACCGCATAAAAAAAGTTTTTTGTACAATCTAGATTGAACTATACTTTTTATAGCTATTTATGATATATGTATATATATATATATATATATATATATAGATATATATATATATATATATATATATATATATATATATATATATATATATATATATATATATATATATATATATATATGTAGGATATATGGGCCAATGGGACCCAAGAGTGTCAAAAATAAAATAACTGACCGAGTTTGAAAATTTTTTCACTATTACAGAGGTAAACTATTTTAGATAGATACAGGTTGTGTTATCCGAGATCCTGCGGATGCAAATGCGGCATAGAATGCTAAACAACGGGTTTTGAAAATAATTTTACTGTTAGAAAGGTAAAATATCCTATATATATATATATATATATATATATATATATATATATATATATATATATATATATATACATATATATATGTATATGTATATATATATATATATATATGTATATATATTATATATATATTATATATATATTATATATATATATATATATATATATATATATATATATATATATATATATATATATATATATATGTAGGATATTTTGCCTTTCTAACAGTAAAATTATTTTCAAAACCCGTTGTTTAGCATTCTATGCCGCATTTGCATCCGCAGGATCTCAGATAACACAACCTGTACCTATCTAAAATAGTTTACCTCTGTAATAGTGAAATAATTTTCAAACTCGGTCAGTTATTTTATTTTTGACACTTTTGGGTCCCATTGACTCTGTCGGACCTTACATAAATTAATCTATATTTAATTTTTACATATATTAGTCGATTCTGTAACTATTAACAGTCTGTAAAATCTCTGTTAGACTGTTAAATTACAGAAGGTTAAAAAATGGTATTCTGCACGCAATTTTTAACAGAAATGTTAGCTAACATTCTGTTATTTTTCTGTAAACTTTACAGCACTCAAAACACTCACCATAAACTTTACAGAGCTGTTAAATAGGCTAATTACTATGGATAGTATTAAATATTGATAATTTTGATTTTTGCGTTTTTTGTAAATTCAATATTTTGACGTTTTAATTTGTCATTTTTTGAATTGTTTGATATCCGTATTGATATCCGTAATCATGAAGTATTTTCTGTAGTAAGAAGACTGTTGAGAAAATAGTGCAGTGTTCTTAAATCGGCCAGAATGTAATTTCAAATAAAATAAATTTAATATTAATTATATTTTATTATTAACAGCGAATGTTTTCGGGACAAAATCGCACTGACACAATTTGTCCACATCAAGCGTTTTACCTTTTCTCGACAGCGCTTCAGTTATTTAATGTATTTCATCAAGTATTCTTATTCATGGTATTGTCAATTTTTATATTGTTGTCTACGCATTTAATACATAATGCATTGTCTTTGATAGTGAATAAGCGCTCCTTACTCTACCTGTTTTCACAATTCTTTTTTTTCTTTTTTTTAATTTATTACCCATAAAAGTCTCAATAATTTATGAAAAATTTCCTCCAAAGACTTGGTGGAATTGAAGTATTTCTAAAACTAGACTGGTTGCCTAGAGAATTTCCGAATATCTAATTTGGAAATAGCTTAACCCATAATTATGATAATTTTAGGCGAGTTTAATACACATAGGTAATACACATAATTCCCCACACCATTTCAAATAAACTGCTATACGCGATTCAACGAGAGTTTTGCCAAGCGATTCCAATAAATCGTCTGCTCATTATACCTTCATATAACATATGTTAGAGATAATTTCATAATTTTATTAATTAATCAGCCACATATATTATATTTGTTCATCAATTAGAGGCAGTTTTAAAAGGCGTCGAAAGAAGAAAGTGTTATCTCCCTTTACTTTAAATGATCACATATTCACTTAATCTTTATTCAATAAGAAGGTAATTTTGAAATTTTTTTTCTTTTCTTACTTATTATATCTCTCTTATTATAAGTATTATATTATCTCTCCAATACCTCGAATAAAATCTAAAATGGCTATTCATTGTTTAAAATGGAAATTTTTTTGAATTTATTTATTTATAAAATTTTGTGTTAGATTATGAAACATTGACATTTTTATTTCTTTAAATTATTATTTGAATTATAAATTAAGTCTAAATTAAGTCTAAATTATTTAAATAGTTAATTTCGGATAAATAAAAATCTTGAATGAGAATACAAAAAATCTTTTTAGTCCATTGAAGGAACATAGGTATAAAATTTTTATCATTTACGTTACTCCAGTCTTCAAAACCTCACAAAAAGTCATTTGAACAAAAGTCACAAAAAGTCAAAGAAAAATAATTACTTTAATTAAGAAAATAATATATTACACCACTTTGTACATTTTTTACATGGAATGCATTTATCACCAATAATTTCAACGGCAGCAGCGAATAAAAAGACAAATTAATTTTTGTGTTTCACTTTTTTACATAATTCAATTCAGAATTCGGCACACCCAGAATTCTTTATTTTAATGCAGGATTCTTATTTTGTAGGAGAAATGTATTCTTTAATAGTGCTGTCTCGTATATATAAAGACAATTACACAAAGTAATGAAGTACACGCGAATAAATTTTAAGTTTCAAAACAAAAAATTTTGCAGATAGCCGTATATTCGTTACTGCCGTCGATTTATTCATAAATATTTTATTAACACTTATTCACACACAAATATCAAGTATTTCCTCAAATGTCTTTAAAAAATTTTCCATTTGTCTTGCGAAGATAACCAAATTTTTTGCACATTTTTTCAGATTTTCAATTTAAAAAGTAAATACCAACAAAGCTTTTGTATGAATGTGAATGTTTACAAAATTCGATGTCTTGAAATATCTCGAAAACAATTAATAAAATACAAACCAGAGGTATAGATGAGCAAAAATATGTTGACAAAATTCAATTTTCCAAAACATTTCTAGCAAATCCTTTGCACTTGAGATAAAACAGTTTCAAAGTTTATAACCTAGAAACCTAGAAGCGAAAATCTATTAATATTTTTTACATAGTTTTATATATTACCTTGCTTACCTTTCACAATAAATTACAGAAATATGAGTATCTTGATTTAATATAAGTATTTCAAGTTCAGTAAGGAATTAAAGATATTATTTATATCTTTATTATTAATAATATTAAATATATCCTTATTATTATATTATTATTTATAATATTAAAATATAAAATGAAAAAAAACTACACGCTTCTTTTAATTGAAAAATCACTACAAAATACATATAAAAACGTTAAAAGTTAACAATGAATATAATCGGTAGCATCTATCTAACGAATTCAAATACAGCAACCACAACAACGAACTACTCCAAAATGTGCAGTGTTTCCAGAGTTAGAATAATAGAATAAAATTAAAAAAGTAATTTTAAAATAAAAGCATTTTAAATAAATAAATCTTACAATTATAATTTCTAAAAACATTTCGCTGCTCTAGTATTGGTCTGTTCTATATCCACTTTTTCTACTTTTGAGATATTGCGGTTTGAAAGTTTAAAAATTCATATCTTATTTATTTTACATTTTATTACCAAATAGAAAATAATTTTTTACTTGTAAATAAGCTAGTTGTCATACAATTCAATTTCATAGAAATCTGACCTCGAATTTCGGAGTAAAATGATAATTAATATTCTCATGATTGCAAAAATTGAACTATAGATCCATATTCCCTTAGTATTGTTTTGTACTTTCAGTTTATAATTCTTGGTTTGTACTATAAGCGTGGATATAGAACAAAACAAGATTATTTTTTCCGTCTGTTACATATAGGAATGGGAAAATTGTAATACATAAAATGACTTTAGCTTAAAAAAATTTTATTCTGTGTTTGATTTAAGGCAATTGGTCGATAAAACGATTTTTTTAAAGGATTTTAACGAAACTTCTCTAGATTATTATTTAATTCAATACCAATAGTACGAGCCCATACCGAAAAAAAATTGACCACCCCAATTTTGATAAAGACGATTTCAAAGTTTTGTAATTTTAACACGGGCTCTTATGGGAAAACTATTTTTTTTTCTTTTGAATAAAATGAAAACGTGTCAAAGGAATTTGATAAAAATTTAATATATTATAAAATACAAAGTTATAAACCATATTTAATATGAAATAAAAATTATTCACCACGCCGTTTTTAAATATACGTAATTTATAAACATCATTTTACAACGTTTTTACAACGCTTTTTCAATAATGTTTTTATATTGCTACAACATAAGTGCGCGGAAATTAAAAAACAAACAAGTGGTATACAAATATAATCACTGAAGAATATTAATACATTATTAAATTTTTGATAAAAGAAAATTTTTATTTTGAGATATACTTTTGTACCTGACTATCTCAGAGCAACTACGTTAACAAAATTTAAAGAAAATTAACACAAACTTATTTTCTATGTGTGGAAGTAAATTGAAACATAGGCAAGAACTTTTTGGGAAATATCGCGTTAAGAATTGTATAAAAATTAATTCTAGAAACCGATTACTATTTTAATGTGACATTTTTAAAAATATGTTCAAAAAAACGAGTTTCTACTGGTAGCATATAATTGGGTTTTTGAATAAAAAATAAATATCATTTTTTTTGTTTTATTTCAAATCTACATCATAAATAATATTGATTAGCGATATGAAAATTTTTTTAAAAATGATATATAATAAATAATAAATTAATTAAAACTTGAAAAATTTTAAAAAATATCATTTGGTTAAAAACAGCACTACAAAAGATCGCGATGTCTGTGACGTCATAAAGGTGTCAAAATTATTAATATTTAATAGAAAAAATTATTGGTGGTTGTTTCATTGATTTCGACGTTCAAAATCTTGAGGAACATTTTTTCCGGATTTATTTTTGTATTGCTATCACAAAGTGGTACAAAACAAGCTCGATATTTCTTTAGTTTCGATATTTCGACAGTGAAGTTTATAGCAAGCAATAATTTGGATAGAAGCAAGAATTTCAGAGCAACAATAATTTCATAGTAACAATAATTTCATAGCAACAATAATAGTAGGAGAGCTGCTGGCCGATTTGCGATAGTCATTCCAACACGCGTTAAATTGAGAGGATAGGATCTGGGATACTACTTACTCTACACAAAAATTCAGTTCTGACAACCCGGCTGAATAGGCTTGCCAGAACTGAATTTCGATGTATAGTAAGTATCCGAGATTCTATCTTCTTAATTTAACACGTGTTGAAATGACCATCGCAAATAGGCCAGTAGCTCTTGGTCTATAATCTATTTGAAAATAAAAAGACACTAATGTAGCTATGTTCAGGCCATATTACCTTTATTACGTCACATAAGCGCTCGGAAAATATCGGCCCGTTATCGGTTCTAAGTTTAAAAATTTATTTTCAATTTAATGTAACTTCTTAATTATTACGTTTAAAAAAAAATAAAATAAAAAGAGATTTCTTATAAAACTTGTATATGATCTTTCCATTTATAACAAAAAAAATTTTTCTTCAAAAACCTAATTGAACATTGATTTATCTCTAATTGTCTCTAGAATCTAGATTACCTTTGACTTCGTTTCGATTTCAGTTAGTTTTTCAAGAAATAAAGAAGTAAAGTTATCAATTTATCATTTAATAGATTCGGTCATCCGAATTTGGATAGGAATACGGTTTTTTCGTTTATATTCATCATTTAAGTGTATATAAGCATTGGTTTATCTCGTTTTATACATATTAAAGTTTAATTATCGAAAGCTTCATATAATCAAAATTTTTATACAAATTTGCAATTTTATGAAAATAAAAAAAAACCCTTAGATGTTACTTGGATAATTTCAATTTTTTGTTTTCATCTTTTATTAAATTAAGATTTCTGAATAAACTTAGATTTCTAAATAAATTAAGATTTTTAGGTAAACTAACTGTTCAATTTTACATGTAAAATTTAAAATATAATTAATGTATTGAACTTTGCTATGGCAACTTTTAGAGAATTTATGAGAAATTGTTTTTAATTTGTGGATGACTTTCCATAAACATTCTTAATGCCTTCATCATTACTTTATACGCAAGTTTTAACACAATAGAAGATTGCATTGTAAGAAATTATAATACAGTAAATAACGTAAGTTATGATGGCTTGCAATCATTACAATATCTTAATGAAAAAATAAAACATATCTACATTATTCATGCAATATAAGAGATCTTGTTATGGGATATGGAAAACACCAATACTAAAATTTTTTAAAATCTAAAATTTAAGTATAGTTTTGTTCTATGTGCCACAAAAAATGTGAGTTAGTACAATCCAATAATAAATTTTTGTGAAATCGGTGGAGATATAACAAAATAATACTAGAAAAAACATATTTATAAACGTAATATTGGCATTTTGAAACTAGAAATTGGTAGAGAAAAAATTGCTGAGTTCAAAAATGTATCAAACTCAATTTTTTTGAAAAGTGGAGATAGAACAAATCAATACTAGAGCAGCGATTTATTGTGTGAAATTAAATAATTTTTTATAATATTTAAAAATAAAACGTATTTTTAAGTAAATTTATATTCAAAAGAAATTTTAAACTTAACAACACTGTATTTTGGCTTTTCATAACAAAATTAATAAAAAACATGTCAAAGACGTACATTTGGTCTTCTGTATATTTCAAAGCATTGTAAAATACCCTGTGTTTTTCATATTTTTCTATAGTAAAATTACATTTATTTTATACATTTTTTTCAGGAAAAGGATAGAAAATGATGTTGTTTCGTTGATACTAATGGTCGATGCAAAAACTTAAAGCAAACCGCCTATATAAAAGAATTAATTTTTTACATTTTATATACGTATACATTTTATATATACAAATTTAACATAAATAGTTCAACAACAGTAGAATATATAAAATGTAATTGGCATCTTAACATGTGTCTTACAGAATACCAAATTGTTAACATTCTGTTAAAAACAATTTTTTGCACGATCGTGTATTTTCATGCATTTACCGATGCTGTTGACAATGCTAGTAAGTCACATTTCCCGAACGTTTGTTTATATCCATGGAAACCAAAAAATAACAGTGCGGTAAGTGAAATAGATGGGTGGTAAGTGAATAGCAGTGTGGTAAGTGAAATTAGCTCAAAAATGATTGTATTTATTTATTAATATTGAAATTAAAAGTACAATTTGAACAATTAGGAAAATAAATCGATTAATATTAAAATTTTCACTAGTTTTACAAATTATTATTATTACTGTTGGCATCAATCTTCTTATTTTATTGACATTTCAAAAGGTCGTTCAATCATTAAAATTTTCTGTGGTTTTCATAATCTTCCTTTCATTTTACGAGAATAAATTTGTAACCAAAAATAAAATGCTTTATCAATTTCATTATTCTCACTAATATTATAGTTTAACAAACTATTTTCCTCAATTTTTTAATAGAAAATTCAAAAAAAAAAAAATATTCACGCCAGTGAAATATTGACACTTAATTTTTTATTTACAAATATAGTTGTCAATTGTCACTACAAAGATTCGTATTAGTTGTTATGAATATTTATAATATTTATTCATGGCATTCTATGTCATAACATAGAAATATAAATTTCAACTATATTATCCGAATTTTATTTTTTATTTAAGATATTTTCAGTTGAATTTTTCCTTGAAAAAATTAGACTTATTAGACTTATACAGCCTATAAGACAAGAACGGCGAGAGGCGAGAGTAGGGGCGCTATCTGTTTTCGGACCCGTAGAACACGATTCTGTAGGAAAAAATGTCATGTATATATATATATATATATATATATATATATATATATATATATATATATATATATATATATATATATATATATATATATATATATATATTTTCCCGCTACCTTTTAACATGTGTATGGCCCCCCTATGGAAGTTAAGAGCTCAAATTTGGTAAATGGGTCTCTTTCCATGCACAACAATACTATCAAAGTGGGGTCAAATTTTGGATCTGACCCAACTTTTAAGGGGGTAGTGGGGGGCGGTAAATCTAAAACTTTTCCAAACCGGTTGGAAATAATGTTTCGGTCAATTATCTACAACATATCCAAAATTCAGCTTCCTAGGATGACTTGCAGGCAGTAGAGGGGGAAAAAAGGATTTTGGCTGTATCTAACACGCCCACAGCCCCCAGAATTAATGTAGAGTGTTGAAATTTGGTGTGTTGATAAAGTTCATACCTGGGTTTTGGTTTTTGGAGGTTTTAATATTTTACCCCCACCCTCCTCATTTATAAGCTACAATTTCATGCTTTTTTGACGATTTCGAAGTTTGTACCACTCGCACAGGTCACCCAAATCAACCTAGAGGGCTGAAATTTTGAATTCGGATTGAGTTAGTATCATGGGGGTGCCTTTGGGAGGACTCGACTTTTAACCCCTAGACCCACCATTTTTTTTCCAAAAAGAACATGATTTTTCTTGTTTTTTAACAGTTTTGTTCGGGTCAAAATCTCCCCAAATAAACCTAGAGGGCTGAAATTTTGTGTACAGGTTAAGCTAATAGCCTGCCACTACTTTTTGGAGGTTTCAACTTTTAACCCTTACCCCCACGATTTTTACGCCAATATTTCCTTTATTTTTTTGCTTGTTTTCTAACACGTCTAGAGACTCTCTAAGGAAACCTAGAGGGCTGAAATTTTGTACGTGTATTCAGTTAGTATCCAGCTAGTACCTTTTAGGGAGTCCACATTACTTTTCCCCTCACTTCTCCCATTTTTACATCGGAATTGAATGCTATTGTTAAATGTGTTTTAAATGCATTATTTTTATTCTAAATACAAGTAGACGAATAGTAATTTTAAAAAATTTTAAAAAAAGTGAACATAATTTTTTAACAAATGAGATACATACATATTAAGTAATTTAAAAATGTTATTAAAGTCACTGTTTATTTATAAATTAGGAATTTTGGATTTTTATTATTTATAAAATAGAAATTTTGGATTTTTTGGAAAGAAAAAATATCTTCATAAAGGCCTTCCAGTTTACTATTCAAGTTCCTTTTTTAATATTTAAAGATAAAACACAAAAGAAATTGGCGGATAAGCATCGGTAGGAATGCTCTCGTACGAATTGTGTTGGCTTTTCCCCTGCTAACTGCTATCGGCACAAAATTGAAATTTACTGAGATTCAGCCCTTAAAAACTTAAAACCTTTTTTTAAAGCCCCGATCATCCGGACACGTATCATCAGTTTTGAAACCACCAAAATAACAAACCTCTTGTGGACTTTCAGTTACATTTCGCTTGTAGACATTCAATACCGAAGATGAAAGGAAAAATTCGACTTCCTAATGGGGCTCTGCTGCTCTCGGTATTTTTTATTCTTTAATTATTTTAAATCGATCGTGCAAAAAATATTATACAATACACGATGCGTTAAGTGTATTTACTGATCTCGAAAATTGCAAAAACTTGACCCTGCGGGTATCGTTTTTGCAACATTTTCTTGATCAGTAAAAGCAACTTACCGAAATTATATTGAAAAATACTATTACCGAGCTCTGTACTGCAAATTAACAGTCTGTAATACCATAGTTACAGAATCGACCCAATAGTTACCCGTGCGCAAAATATTACTTTTAATAGTAGGAGTAAAAATAAATATAATATAATGAATGCGATTTTCTACATAATTAAAATTTGGGGGACAGGTCTATCCACACTGCCAACTTCCCATTGGGTGTCCTTAAAGACTAGAAACTACTGTACATAAATAATTCTTTTTCCATTTCGGGCAACTTCTCCCCTGGGCCCCCGATAGAGGCTTTGCCTCTTGCATCGCACCGGGGGCTTCGCCTTCTGGCGTTTTTAACATCAAGGAAGGTTCTTAGGCCATTATATAATAATGTTATGGTAAAAAATCCATATAATCTATGTTATCTTAATAAAGTTAATTCTGTTTTTTTACAACAAAAAACAAACCGCTAATCCGAATTTGCTGAAAACTTTATCCGGTCTTCATTTTTTGATTACGCATCTAATGAAATTAGTCCGCACGAAGGCACGCACAGACATCACGCTAAAAACTATAGATTCGGATCCTAGTGACCTTGAAACGTGGAGGTATGTCAAAATTAGCGATTCGTAAAATCGGACCCATTACAATAACTTCCTATGGGAAGTTAATAAAACCTAGAAAATCCAATTTTGGTCTGGTAAATTTTGGTCTGGTTGGCGATCTAGGTGACGAGCAGATTCAAAACCAAGACCAAGAACCAAACAATCTTGGTCTTGGTATTGTTTCTATTGTATATTAATCCATTACAACTCACGTTATTACACATAATACAGTGAGAAAATATTCTTTGTAAGTTATGTACTTCTTTACAGAACTTTCAAACATTAAGTAGCCATGGAATATCTTCTTTTGTACTCTTCTTTTTCTCCTTGGTGAAACAAATATTATTAAAATATTTCAGTTTGAATTTTTATAGCCATTTAAAAATGGCCTGTCAACATCCCATTTTAGCAGTCCAGTACAATTGTTTACAAAAACTGAAAAATTTCGAAAGTCAGTTATGCTGAATGGATATTCAGAACTAGTTTTCTGTTAAATTCCTGGCATTAAATACATAATAAAAAAATATCATTTTTTTCAGTATTATCGAGCTATCTCATAAATATATGAGACGGTATTCTACTGTTATTCTGGAAAGGATATTAGGATTTTCTTTTGAAATTTATACAATGATTTTGTTTCGAGTTTTCATGTAAAATTTTATCACAGTCTGACAAGTAGAATTTATTACTCCTTAATGAACTAAGAAATTTAGCCTTGGTCTAATTCGTACGTGCATAAGCCTTAATTTGGATCCTGGCCTGGTAAATTTTAATCACGTTTCAAATTTCAGTGAAGATTTTTAAGAAATTTTCAAAAATTGTTGTGAAGTATTTATTTAACTAAGCCATATTAAAGATTCAAAAAATAAATAGATAGATTATTGAATAGATAGACCTACTTTGGAACTGATATCGATCAGCTTTGGCGATCAGATAGTAACTTCTAGGGATCGTGCCAATGTATTGAAATTTGTTAATAAATTAGTAAGTATGGTGGTATAGGTATAGCAATCTACACACATAATTTCATCATGTGGTTATGTATTACGTACACCTTACTAATTCACTACGAAGGTCTGCGAAAATGAAGAACATGGAGAAATTGTAACTGTCTATTAACATTTGATGAGTGTATGATCAGGGAAGAACCGTCAGCCGATCGTTAAATCTCATCGGTGGCTTAGATAGCCTCTTGATGTCTTCTATACGACATTAATAGGCAATACATAATATGTGATTATCCGAAAGTGGTAAGTAGGCAGGAGGTAGACCGGACAAGATGTTCATAAAAGGAAGAAGAGGTAAATCATGACCCAGAATGTCGATTTTATCAATTGATTACATTATTTATAAAGTTTACTATTAAATTTTTAGTGTTCGTTAATATCTATTACATATACTTTCTTTTAAGGTACTATTAGTAAGTTAAAAAAATTTTTTTCGATATTTTTTCTTTTCATAAACAGGTCTACAAACGTTCCGAGAATAGGTATTTTAAATTTCAAGTCAAATTTCAAAGCAGAGCAAAAGTTATACCGATTTTTGTATAGTCATGTTTTGATGACGCTGCGTAAAACCGGAAAGCCAAACAAAGAAAAAGCAGGATAGGAAACTACGGGAGGAAGAATTTGAAATTGCTTATTGATTATTATACAGTCTCGGATTGGCTAATTAGCTATTAGTATGTCTATCTATAAATATTTTATAAAATGTAAATAAAAATTTATTTTAAAAAAAAAAAAACTTTAAATATGTTTCACTGAAAGTGACATTTTTTAAGTTTGCGCAAAATCTAACTCAAAAACCTCTTAATCGATTTTAATAAACCATAGCTCATTTTCTTTATTATTATGTCTATTGTGCATCGCCCATCGACTTGGTGTTTTTTCTTCTTTTTTTCGTGTTTAGACACTTAAAAGTGCGGGAAAATGAGAGTCTTTTAAAAACTTTTTTCAAATTCGCGCCATTTTTCGGAAAAACGCTTTACTTCCGGTTTTGGTGGAGGGATGCACGATTACTTATGTCTATATTAAAATGCCGTACAATTTTTTTTTTTTTTTGGATGTATTGATGTATTTTATTAATATGTGTAGGGCCCCCTTATGGAAGTTAAGAACTGAAATTTGGTAAGTGGGGCTCATTCCGATGCACAACAATACTATCAAAGTGGAGTCAAATATTGGGCAAATTTTGGATCCGACCCAATTTTTAAGGGGGTGGTGGGGGGCGGTAAAACAATAAAACTTTTCCAAACCGTTTGGAAATAATGTTTCGGTCGATTATGTACTACATATGCAAAATTCAACTTCCTAGGATGATTTGGAGGGAGGGGAAAAAAAGGGTTTTGACTGGATTTAATACGCCCACAGCCCCCTAGAATTAACGTAGAAGGTTGAAATATGGTGTGTTGATAAAATTCGTACCTAAGTTGTGCTTTTTGGAGGTTTTAATATAATACCTCCACCCCCACCATTTTTAAGCTGCAATTTCATGCTTTCTCGACGTTTTCGAAGTTTGTACCACCCACACAGGTAACCCAAATTAACCTAGAGGGCTGAAATTTTGTATTCGGATTGAGTTAATATCAAGGGGGTGCCTTTTGGGGGTTTCAACTCTTAACCCCTACACGCACCATTTTTATACCAAAAAGAACATGATTTTCTTGTTTTTTAACAGTTTCGTTTGGGTGAAAATCTTCCCGAATAAATCTAGAGGGCTGAAATTTTGTGTACAGGTTAAGTTAATAGCCGGCTACTGGTTTTTGGAGGTTTCAACTTTTAACCCTTACCCCCACGATTTTTATGCCAATATTTCCTTGATTTTTTGCCGTTTTTCTAATACGTCTACAGGCCTATAGACTCTCTGAGTAAACGTTTGAAATTTTGTACATGTATTGAGTTAGTATCCAGATAGTGCATTTTAGGCATTCCGCATTACTTTTCCCCTCACTTCTCCCATTTTTACATCGGAATTCAATGGTGTTGTTAAATGTGTTTTAAATGCATTATCTTTATTTTAATACAAGTAGACGAATAGTAATTTTAAAAAATTTAAAAAAAAATGAACTTACTTTTCTAACAAATGCAATCTACAAATATTAAGTAATTTAAAAATGTTATGAAAGTCACTGTTTATTTATATTTCTCTTCATCTTCGGCATTGAATGTCTACAAGTGAAATGTAATTGAAAGTCTACAAGCGATTTGTCATTTTGGTGGTTTCAAAACTGATGGTGAGTATATATATATATATATATATATATATATATATATATATATATATATATATATATATATATATAATCTACCACTTTTTATATATAGGGATATTTTCACACCACTCTCTATATTTTCATAGAGAGTGATGTAAAAATTACTCTAATCGTACCACAAAGCCAGGCAGCCGGTAAGCAGGAAGTTAACAAACCGCTCGGGCGCCAGCAACGAAGCCGCTTGGAGCTGTGGTGATCAAAGCTGCAGAAGGTCGGTAGCCGGACAAACTTAAGACGATCAAAGATTATGTAAATATCGATAACATAGGACTCAATGTGGAGACAATCCAGAAAGGCAAGGAGGGAGATTTTCCCTTCAGAAGGTCCTGAGATGGCAGATAAATTTAAGGAGGAAATAACATTGAAAATGGAGAGTATCGAGGTGAACTGAAAGAACAGAGAGTACCCTTGGTAATAATGGGAATAAAAGACATGACGGAGGAGAATGAAGTAAAAGCCGAGATAACAAGGGCGGCAAATATCTCGAGGCTACGGGTAGTAGTAAAGTTCGTTAGAGCTAGTGGGGAAGAAACAAAGACAGCGATAGTGGAGCTATCTTGAAAGGTAGCAAAAGTTTTTGTATGCCTAGGTAATATTAGAATCGGGTGACATGAAATGGCACTTAAACGATCTTACAAGTGTATAGGTTTTGGACACTTATCTGAGGCATCTTAAGAGACGATGGAGAACGACAATGAATGCCTTAAATGTGGCCAAGTTGGTCATAGGCGATAAGAATTGTAACAACGACATTTTCTGCACCGAGTGCTAGGAGAGGGGCCACAAATACGCTGTCCGAAGTTTAGATGTTTGACGGAAGAAGAAAGGAGTAAAGGGTGTAGCGTAAAAAAATAAAAAATATAAAAAAATTATTGTAAAAATAAAGGGTTGATGGTATTGGTTGTCTTCCTTTCGCTACGTGTATTGAAGGTTAATTAGGTTATGAGGGTTTTCTCGGCTACTTGAATTTGTAAAGATAGATGAGAAATCAAAGGGGTTTCTAACAGGGGCCCATGGCTATTAGAAACCTGTTGCGCTAGTGGAAGTTGGGTGCCTGTCCAGAGGTAAAGGGTGGGGGTATCCCCGTACCAAATATATCTGAAAATATTTCTAAAGAAAAAATATAGGGAAACGAAAGTTATTAAACATGACTTTTTAAATTATTAACAATATTTATTACAATTTTAAAATTAACGGAATTACAAAATAACGCGCTTAAAATTCTAAATCCAAAATACAAAATTGTAATACAAAGTTATCAGAAAAATATTGCGTTTAGCAGAGTAAGTTTTACTATAATACATTTTGAAATATAATGATTTTACTTTAAATGAAATCTTTAGTTAAGTTAAAAATTTTTATTCCCTTAAATTGAGAAATGACAAAAGATTAAGAATTAATTAAATCCTATGATAGAATGAAAAACAAATTTGCTAGAGCGTGATTTTGAATCACTTGAATTTTTCCTAAATGACGCCCGCTGTAAGGGCTAATTCGGCCCTGCAAAGATATACACACATGTAAAGTGAAACAAAACAGACTAAACACTTCATGTACGAAATTAAGAATTGTCAAAGAAATATATTGTGATTAAAAGGTGATTAAACTATCTTTAAGTTAGTATTTAAATAAATGGTTTTTACATATAGAAATAAATAACGAAGAATAATAACAAGTGTGACTAGAATATTTTGAATACAACATGGGTTAAACAAACATCTGCGAAAATATTTAAATTTAACCTCAAAGCGAGAATGTTCCTTTTAAAATTGAGATCGATATAAATTCAATTGAAATAAATAATAAATTTCATGAAAAACATTATGAAAAGATTTAAATTACTTTAAATGTGATACTGCGAATATTACAGTGACTAATAGTGTATGATTAAGTTTGTGGTATTTCGAAATTTAATTTTGTAAACATGTTTTACAACAAAACATCGACGAAAAGGTTCAAAATAAGTGAGATTGAAACAAGTGAAAATTACTGTAAATATGATATATGAAATTTAAGTATTTAAATGAAATATCACAATGACGATTGACTTTTAAAAGAAAATTATGAACGCGAATAAAATTGCAAGTGCGTTAAACAAAGATAGAATCTAAACTTGAATCTTATTTTAATTTAAATTTTCATTTTTTCCTTTTAAAGCAAATTGAATACCTGTAATATTACTTATCTCGTAAGTGTAGAGTTGAAATTTCCTGATTGTCATAATGGTTTAAAATATTGTTTCGAAAATGATTCCATTGTGCGAATTTTATTAACTTAATCCCGTCTTCATGGTAATCTTAATTATGTCGTTCAATTGTGAAAGTCTATTATGAACTCTGAATGTCCATGGCGAAAATCGATTGTTAACTGAGAAGGTTCTCTCGTGAAAATCCATTGTGAACTGAGAAAGTTCTATCTTTTGAAAAAGACGCTACCAGTCTAAATTTGCATACATTATATAATTTATTTTGCTAAACTTTTATGAATCAACCAATAAGATTTTGTTTTGTGAAACATTACCTTATTTGGTTTATAAAACAAATAAATATTAAAATCAATAAGTTCGATCTTGCAATTTAATTTTATATAAAAATATAATTGCCGCTGATGTTGGAATCATTTATGAAAACATGTAATTTGAGTGTTAGTTCATTAGAAATTTACTAGATGGCCATAGCATTAATTTTTTTTTTACATTTGATCATAATTTAAACAGAAATGCATCGATATTGTTTTTATACAAATTCACTAGATGTCTAAATACAAATTTGTAAATTTAATTTTGAATAATAATAATTATAATATATATATATATATATATATATATATATATATATATATATATATATATATATATATATATATATATATATATATATTGATTAAATTTTGAATTTATAAAATTCTCTTTTCTTATTTCGATTAATTTGTTTTAAGATTTTATGAAATTATGTTTTAGCAATTATAATATTGATGTAGGCATCGCTACAAGGGTGAGGAAACTGACTAAACATGCGAGTGCTGAAAACCAATTTGAATAGATCATGTTGCGCATGATTTAGCCTATGCTACAGCAAAGATCAGGGACATCGATTTACTAACTGCGGAACTCAATAAGGTGAAAAACTAAGGAAAACATTTCGATAAAAGGCTTGTCCTCCGATGTGGCAGGTAGTAGGTATGAACTACGTAGGACTCCGTCTAAAAAACTATAACATATTCTAAATGTAGTAGATTTTATAAAGTATATTCTTTCGATAATCTAAAAGTGCAACTAATATCAAGAAGCTGTACTATCCTTTAAAAATCGGTATCCGTTATATACCTACCAACTATTATTAAAATATGTACTTTAAAAATCGGTATCCTTTATATACCAACTGTTATTATAACTGGTATTGTATACCAACTATATATATTAATTTACAAGTTATTATTATGTAAACTAGAAGTTTTTGATTTCAAGGAGATTACCAGGAGATCCTGGGTTCGATTCCCGGCCGATCCAGATAATTTTTTCAATCACATTGTGATTTTTAATTTACATAAAAGTTTTTGCTTGTATACGCAAATAAGTTCCTTTTTTGCTAGGTATAAATCGATACTGTACTTACAGTGTATTTCTTATGGAATTTTGAAAAGAGTCTTGTCCTGCGAATTTCCACTTTTTTTTTTTTTTTAAATATTCATTTTTGAGTGCCAAAAGGCTTAGCATTTTTTGATCTCGGGAAGTGTTCGATATTTTTGATGAATGCATGAATTTGTGAATTGGGAGAAGCGTCTATTATCTAATAGGTATTAGCCGTATTTATTGAGAATGTTTTGAAACATGTAACAGAGATTTGTTTGATGTATTTTGTTTAGTTTGTGCTTGGCAATCGACTAATATTCTTGTAATTAGACCAATATACGGCCACAATTTTCTAATATTACTCATGATTTCAAGAATACAAAAGAGTGGAACATCTATTATATCTGTAGAAATTTTTTGACCCTACCCATACAGATTGGCTCTTGTGAAATTAACTGTACCAATAAAGGAAGTTGATTTATAGGTACATATTTAGTTATATGATTGACAAATCCATTCAAGTAATAAAATAATGGAAATATAAGGGCCAACATTTATATTGAAGGATTTGTCAAACTTGATATTTTATACTACAATAAGACCACACCAACAAGGAGGAGACATATATCTACGTATTAAATTTTCTCCTATCCCGATATACATGAAAATATGTAAGTTGACAGTAATCGTACAGACGGATAAAAACCAGTACTAGGGACCTTTATTCTTCCTTTTTGTAATCAACTCGTATACATAGTATTATGTAGATGACTCATATACTATGTATATATAGTGTATTATATTGTCCCGTTATACATAATATTGTGTAAATATAATCTTATACTATTAGCAAAGTTTATTTTGTATAAGAATAAATTAAACCCTTTCAAAATTTAATTAAAATTAATCTGGTAAAGACATTTTAAAGGATAAAATTATATATCAAATAATGACTATACAAAATGTGTATAACGTGTAAGGAAACTGTCATGTATGGCCGAACTAACTGTAAATAATTGAATTCGTCAAGTACTAATAGTTCTGTGAGAATTAAATTAAAATATAGAGAAGTGAAGGTTTGGATTATTTAAAGTAGTGATGTTAAAAAAGTGAGTACAGTGGAAGCTTTGAATATAATAGGGAATTTATCAAATAGGAGAATAATGTTATTGGGAAACCTATACCCTATCTAGTTCCACCTTCTTCATCATTAAATTTCAATACCTATACTTATGTCAAAAAGTTTTTTTTTTTTAAACTTTGAAGTAAGCAGATGCACATCTACTTAATAAATCTCTAACACTAACTAACTGACTGACAGACAGCGCACAGCCTAAATCGTTGGGTTTAGAAAAATGAAATTTTGCACAGGTGTTCCGCATGTAATGTAAGTGAGTACAAACAAGAAGAAAGGATTTTTAACCTCTCATTGAAAGTTTTGTAATGGGTCCGATTTTACGAATCGATAATTTGGACATATCTCCACGTTTCAAGGTCATTAGAATCGGAATCCATCATTTTTAGCGTGATGTCTGTGTGTGTGTTCGTTAGTGTACGTTCGTCCGTTTGTGAATTCTTTTCGTCTCCCATATCTCAAGAACAAATGATGATATCAACTCCGAAATAATTTCATTAGATGCGTTATTAAAAGCTGAAGACTAGATAAAGTTTTCGGCGATTTCGGATTAGCGGTTGGTTTTTTATAATAAAAAAACGAAATTAAAAACTTTTTGTGAAATATTTATCGCCTCGCATATCTCGAGAATAAATGATGATACCATTTGTTTAGTGAGGGGTGGAGTCCCCCACGAGATACAGGGTGCGAAGCCCCCTAATGGGGCGCGTGGAGCAAAGCCCCTGTCAGGTGTAAGGGGGAGCAGACCCTAAAAGGAAAAAGGAATTATTTATGTACAGTAGTCTCTAGTTTTTAAGGACACTCAATGCGAAGTTGATAGTGTGGGTAGACCTGTCCCCAAAAATTTAGGAAAATTCGTCCCCTAAGTGAATTAAAAAAGGAATGAAAATTTGTATGGAAATTCGTCATTTTTGAAGTTAGAGATATTGTATAAAAATATGCTATTATGGCTATTAAAATAAATTATATCTTATTTTATAAGTTTTTAACACTAACTGACGCCTGTAAAACCGATGATGTCCAATGTTTGGGTGCTGCTTTCTATCACGACGACTTATCAATAACAAGGCTATTTAAACAGAATAAAGATATGTCAATTTTCTCTGGGCAATGCGTCGCTGTGATAGAGACACTAATATATATTCAAAGCATTAGATTGAACAGAGTTGTTATCGTCTCCGATTCTTTAATTATGCTCCAAATCCTAGCTACTCCGCCATTTAACCCGTCCTAATCTTACCTCATTACCCACATTAAGGATCTCTTTTACATGTAATTATTAATTCTGGTGTTCAGGTCGCTTTTCTAATTAAAATAAATATTTTTCTTATTGAATTTGCTCAATTTTATGAAATTTTGGTTGTGAAATTGTTTCAAGAAATATAGTTTACACTTGATGTAACTTACAAGTCTTCAAATATATTTCAAATCTTACCAAAAATGGAATTAGCGCTAGTGAATCCTTGCAATTTATTTCTTAGCTTATAAAAGATATTAAGTTATAAAAGTTCAAATAACTTTTTGTGAGCTTTTGAAGTTTGGAGTAACGTAATTTATAAAAATTTCATGGCTATGTTCGTTTAAACGAATAAAACGATTTTTTGAATTCTCAAAAACAATAGGTTATAGATTTTTATTTATTAGAAATTAACTATTCAAATAATTTAGATTTAATTCAAACTTAATTTATAATTCAAATAATAATTTAAAGAGATAGAAAATTCACTGTTTCATAATCTAACACAAAATTTTATAAATAAATAAATTCGAAAAAATTTTCATTTTTAGCAATTAATACAACGACCATTTTGAATTTTATTCGACTTATCAGAGAGAGTAAAGTGGAGCAAGTTGTATTCTACATATAATTATAAGTAAGAAAAGGAAAAAAATTTTCAAAATTACATTCTTATTGAATAAAGATAAAGTGACTATGTAATCATTTAAAGTAAAGAGAGATAACACTTTCTTCTTTCGATGCCTTTTAAAACTGTCCCTAATTGATGAACAAATATAATATAATTGGCTGATTAATTAATAAAATTATGAAATTATCTCTAACATACGTTATATGAAAGTATAACGAGCAGATGCTTTATTGAAGTCGCATGGCAAAACTCTCGTTGAATTTCCTATAATTCTAATATTTGTTTCTATATTTTTGATTGATTAGAGTAGCCGTAAAAGTTAGTTAAAACTTGGCACTTTATATGGTATTGTTAAAATCAATTAATAATCCTATAGCCTAAGCCTCAGTTTGCAGTAATTAAATTTTATCAAATATATACACTTAACTTTGGTGAAAGCTTTGGGAAGGGTATAAGATGTTCGATATTTTTCTTATCAACTATATCGTAAAATATACAAAGTCTAACAAAAAAACGAAAGCGCTCTGAAGAAAACCTTTATTACACGATGAATTTTTTCAACCTTCTCCCAAATTGCGTGGACTAGCTTTATAGAAGGATGGACGTAATGAAACCAATATCTTCTATTTCATAGCTTTTCTTTATTAAAATTGCCAAAATATTTTCGATATGTTTAATATCGAACTAATCGAAATAATAACTAAAGCTGACAAAGGTGGTTCAACGGTAATTTTAAATAAGGAAGAATATCTTAGTAAAGCTATGACACAATTAAACAATAAAAAAACTTATTTAAACATTAGAAAAGATCCAAATGAAAATATTTTGAGAAAAATTAAACTATATACAGATAAATTATACAAAAATAAATATATGGACAGCACAACGAAGACCAAACTTCAAAAATCAGGAAAAAATTTTACCCGAAATCTATTTTTTACCAAAAATTCACAAAAAGGATATACCATTACGACCAATTGTTAGCCAGATCAACTCCCCTATACAGGGAATAGCAAAATATTTCTCTGAAATATTAACTAAATCTGAAAATAGTCAATTTTCCATAAAAAATTCATATGATTTCGTAAAGAAAATTAATAACATTCAACTTAAAGACTCTAATGAAAAAATTTTTTCATTGGATGTCAAATCTTTATATACAAATATTCCTCTAAACTTAGCAATAGCTGTCATTAAAAAACAATGGTCCAACATAAAAAAATTTACAGATATAGATAGAGAATTATTTATTGAGGGAATTGAGTTAATTTTCGAAAACAATTTTTTTAGATTTCAGGATAAATTTTATAAACAGTTATTTGGCTGCCCAATGGGTGGGAACCTTAGCAGTATCATTGCTTCGTATGTAATGGATTTTCTTTGTGCTGCCAGTATTAAAAAAGTCAAAAAATGGAATCCAGCTTTTTTCTATAGATACGTAGATGACATTTTAACAGTAGCTCCAGAAAATTTAATAGAACATATTAAAAATAGTTTTAATAATTATCATCCAACTTTACAGTTTTCCATTGAAATAGAAGAAAATAACCAAATAGCTTTTCTTGACACCTTAGTTAAAAAAGATAAGCATAACGTGATTAACACAATATGGCATAAAAAAGATAATTACACTGACAGAATCATTAATTACAACTCGAATCATCCACAATACATAAAAAATAACATGATACATAATCTAATGCATAGAGCGGTACATTTAAGTAGCATAAAAAATAGAAAAGAATCTATAAAATTAGCTGTTTCCATTCTAACTAAAAATAACTATCCTATAAATTTAATTAACATGATAAAAGAAAAAGTTATACATTTAGCATATAATACAACAAAAACTAATGTAGATACAATAAATGAACATAAAAATAGAATTTGTTTACCCTATAATAATTTAACTAAGAAATTAAAACCAATAATAGAAAAAAATAGCAAAAATAAAATAACTTTTTCTTTTAACAATAAAATTTCAAACATTTACACTAAAAAAAGAGTGAAAACAGATATAAAACAAGATTACAATGTAGTATATAAAATAAACTGCCAAGATTGTGAATTATCATATTATGGACAAACGTCACAGTCGTTAAATAATAGATTAGCCCAACACAAATATGACATAAAAAGGGGCAAAGAGGCAACTGGATTATCTGAACATTCGATAAATAATGATCACAGGTTTAATTTCGACCAAGTCGAAATATTAGACAGAGAAAATAAATACCAAAAAAGATTATTAAGTGAAGGTTTTTACATAAAACTGAATGAATCAAAAAATTGCAACAAGCAGATAGAATCATTAGCTCTAGATAATGCCTATTTACCGATTATTAAAAAAATAAAATAATAATAATAATAGAAATCAATAAACAATATTTCCAAAAGATGCTTATATAATACATTGTAATCAAAAAACAAAAACAATAAACACATACCAATATGTAAATTGAGACCGGACTAATTTTGTCTAGAATTTTCGAGAAATTTATCTTTAAACAAAAAATTTACAAATTTAGTTCATTTGATCACTGTGCTTCCATACCAATAACAATGTACTTGAGGAGTACATTGTACAAACTGTGATAATTTAAAAAAATTCTCTTGAAAAAATTTTTTTGATTTTACATTTTAAATATGTTTGACTTTTTTAATTGTTTTAAATTAAAGTAATTATTTTATAAAAAATTTTTTCGATTGACAAATTTCCATGTGAAATGCAAAAAAACTAGTTAAATTGTTCTAATGGACTGTTGGTATGGTTGGTTGTTATCCAAGAATGACAATCTGAAATTTAGATAATTTCTGGTGAGTAAGATTGTAAAAAAATTTTTTAACATTTTAATATACATACTGGTTCAGTTTGTCCTGTCTCAAATCTGCTAATATTAAAAAATAGGTTTTGTTTGTTTCGTTAACACAAATAGATATTCTTCCAAACAAAAAATTTCCTATATATCAACTAAGTCACAAATTCGTGTTGTTTTTACAAAAATAAATAAATAATCCTCCTATCCAATATGTAGCTTATAACCTAAAAAATAATAGTATAAGTTAACGAAGAATTGTAAATATATAAAAATGATGTTATTGTTTATTATTACGTTGTATAAAAAAAAAAATTTTTTGTTTTTTGATGTTTAGCCACTGAAGATGATATTAAACATATCGAAAATATTTTGGCAATTTTAATAAAGAAAAGCTATGAAATAGAAGATATTGGTTTCATTACGTCCATCCTTCTATAAAGCTAGTCCACGCAATTTGGGAGAAGGTTGAAAAAATTCATCGTGAAATTTATATATCCCAAAAAAAAAAACCTTTATTATTTTTCGATATTTTTGTCACTTATTCATTTGATAAAATAGTTTCAAACTCCAGTTGGTAAATGTTTACGGTTCATATCTATACATGTGCAAAGTAGAGACTGATATTGTAAAGTTAAATATATAAACACTTATGACATTCATATAACCATTATCATATAACTGGTGGGAATGCTACGGTATTATAAAGTTTGACATTTTTCTATTCATCTACATAAAAAATTATATAAAATTTATATAAATCAGAGGAAGTCTTGTACGGAAATCCACACTATAATTACCATAGTTCTATTGGAAGCACTGGAAACATTATATATAAAGATATTATTTTTCCGTTCAATTACCGTTCAATTCCGTTCAGGATAAACGAATACGTAAGGAGAATAGACTTTTGGTTAACGGTGCATCACCTGGAATATGTAGTCGAAAAACCGAAGTAATCCTTTTGAAGGGTTCAAGAATAAGGGTTCAAGGCATTTAAAATCCGCTTTTAGAAATTGAGAAATGACACCTGTGAAATCAATTGAATATTTGGGATAACTCTGGGACGAATTTAAAGAAAACTGCGTAAAGTAGAGGCTACCCTGGCTAGGATAAGAATAGGATTATGTCAAATATAGGCGGATTTCAGAGTGGCAAGTGAGAAGTCCTATGTGGAGTCACTCAATCTATATTGCTAAGCTAATGCTCCGCTTTGAAGCGACACTTAGACAGATATCGAAATATGTACGTAAGGAGACAAATAAAGACCCTGCTACGAGTGGTCAGCACTTACAGGACAGTAGCGAGCATGGTTTTACAAGTCCAATAGCCAATGCTAGGTTAGGAGTAATCTTGGGAGTAGACAACATGATGAAAGAAATGACAAAGAGTAAAGAAAAGTGGGAGATCATCGATGAGACGATAACAAATATTATGAGATTACAACAATATTTTTTTTCGACAGAGAAAATAAATACCAAAAAAGATTATTAAGTGAAGGTTTTTACATAAAACTGAATGAATCAAAAAATTGCAACAAGCAGATAGAATCATTAGCTCTAGATAATGCCTATTTACCGATTATTAAAAAAATAAAATAATAATAATAATAGAAATCAATAAACAATATTTCCAAAAGACGCTTATATAATACATTGTAATCAAAAAACATAAACAATAAACACATACCAATATGTAAATTGAGACCGGACTAATTTTGTCTAGAATTTTCGAGAAATTTATCTTTAAACAAAAAATTTACAAATTTAGTTCATTTGATCACTGTGCTGCATACCAATAACAATGTACTTGAGGAGTACATTGTACAAACTGTGATAATTTAAAAAATTCTCTTGAAATTTTTTTTGATTTTACATTTTAAATATGTTTGACTTTTTTAATTGTTTTAAATTAAAGTAATTATTTTATAAAAAAAATTTTTTTCGATTGACAAATTTCCATGTGAAATGCAAAAAAACTAGTTAAATGGTTCTAATGGATTGTTGGTATGGTTGGTTGTTATCCAAGAATGACAATCTGAAATTTAGATAATTTCTGGTGAGTAAGATTGTAAAAAAATTTTTTAACATTTTAATATACATACTGTTTCAGTTTGTCCTGTCTCAAATCCGTTAATATTAAAAAAGAGGTTTAGTTTGTTTCGTGAACACAAATAGATATTCTTCCAAACATAAAATTTCCTATATATCAACTAAGTCACAAATTCTTGTTGTTTTTACAAAAATAAATAAATAATCCTCCTATCCAATATGTAGCTTATAACCTAAAAAATAATAGTATAGGTTAATGAAGAATTGTAAATATATAAAAATGATGTTATTGTTTATTATTACGTTGTAAAAAATTTTTTTGATGTTTAGCCACTGAAGATGATATTAAACATATCGAAAATATTTTGGCAATTTTAATAAAGAAAAGCTATGAAATAGAAGATATTGGTTTCATTACGTCCATCCTTCTATAAAGCTAGTCCACGCAATTTGGGAGAAGGTTGAAAAAATTCATCGTGAAATATTATGAGAACTAAGGAGAAGGATGATAGAAGACAACCATTGTACGATTAGGTCATTACGACTGTCTCTGATATATGTCCCGTGATGATCCGACGATCGAGGTTGTGTAGCTTCTACAGCATAGTGTTAATTTTTGCCGATTTAATAGTATAAAACAAAGATTTGATAAATCCTCAAAAAAAATAATCCAAATTACATTATTACAAAATATGGGGACCAATCCATTAGACAATTTATCAAAGTAATCTTATTTACATTTTTCTTTTAATATGTTTTAATATATTTTCTTGCAATTCTGAATAAAAAAAGCTAACTTTATAGTTTCCAGCATAGATATGCTAGATTAAGTGTACATATAAGAATCTGTTGCCAGTAGTTGGTCAAACTAGACCCACTCTCAGCTTAACTGATCACTCCCTCAGAAACCGTGAACCAGTATAGATTAATTGTTGGTGATTGCTATGTTCATTCTTACCACCGCCGCAACACTGGTTTCGCTAGTATAAAGATACGAGATCATATTCTATTGTTCTGCGGTTGCTTGTGATAGTATCAAAATGGCTTACATACTTTTTTCATGCGTAACAAAAAATATCTACTTATTATTACGCGTGAAAAAAAGTAAGTAAACAAATTCATTTATATAATAACGATACAATACAAACCATAGTCATCCATAAATAATTCAAAACAAATACGTTGAAATAATTTTTTTAATGTAGCTGTCAAACTTTTGTTAATTTGAGATTATTTTTCCATTTTTCGTTAATTTTTAGCGAATTTCCAAAACTGGAAATTCAGCTTTTACGCCAGGTGTCATGGTGCGACCTAAGCCCGAGACCATATCAGAAATATGTTTTGAGGTCCCTAGAATACGAAAATGATATTCACTAAAATTTATATATATATATATATATATATATATATATATATATATATATATATATATATATATATATATATATATATATATATATATATATATATATATATATATGTATCCGCGCGATAACTTTCGAACGAAACGTTTAATGCTTATGAAATTTTGTGTGCGAATTCGATTTTCCAAATCGTTGGATGAGTTCGTTAGCCAGACACGTCGGATGCCCAGAAGTAGGTTTTCCGGGCGTTCTTTGTCAACAAAATGAGTTTTTTGCCAGAATTAAGCAATTTTTCAAATTTTTTTTTACACCAAGCCCTAGTAAAAGGTAAAATGCATAAAAAATGTTTTTATACCGTTGCTCTAAATTACTTACTTTTCGAGAAAAACTAGGAAATATGTCGTTCTCCATTTCACTCGCACTCGCATTCTTTTTTTTTCTGTCTCATTTTTTACGAGCTAAATTCGAAAAAAACCGCTTTTTAAGTAGCATGTCATGATTTTTTTAATCCAATTTAACGATTCGGCTATATTCTTTTTCTTTGTCAGTTAAATGTTTTTATAATGTATCTCTATTCCATTTTTTTTTAGATAAAAAATCACGGCGCAGTTTTTTATGTGATATGATCAGAATTTAGATGATGTTTACACCTTCCTAAAATTAATAAGAGCTTGCTACAATCGCATAAAAATTACGTTAAATCATATTCAAACAATAATATTTTTACGTAATTTTCTATCCAAATGACAATACTACGTTATAATTATATGTATAAACCCATCATTTTAGTGGTAAATAAATTTGCACATTCAGTTTTTTTTTCTTTTGACAACAAAACAAATAATTTTAAATTTTGACAAGTTGTATCATACATTTTTGAAAATATTAAATATTTATTTTTTTAAGGCAAAAATGTATTAAAGATCTGAAATTTGTTTAACAAAAACCATACATCTGTTCGTTTTACCTTAAAAATCTCGGAAAATAGAATATTTTTCAATAATTAACTCAGAAAAAGCATATATGAGGTAATTTTCATGATATTTTTTTGAAAATTTCAAAATAGTAGGGTTACAATGTTTTTTTTTTAAGTATTTTGTAGAATTTGGTAAACACACATCGTAAAAAGTACTCGCCTTGAAAAAATCAAACAAGTATTTAAAAAAAAAATACTATTTCTTAAAGAAAATATTAAAATTATGTACAAATGCCGTCCTGACCAACTGATATATTGGAACCGATTTTGAGCAGCTGGATTTACTACAGGCAAAAGCTCATAGTGAATACACACATTTTTTAACATCCTTTTGAATTTTGTAATTCAATCATTACAAATAAAATCTAAATAAAAAAAATCTCTATGACCTGTTTTTTCTCAATTTTCTAGCATCAAATCTAGCGATAATTAACTAGCGGGTGATTGTATTGACCACACATTTTAATGTAAAATATATTAATTTTAACCGGCTTCAAAATAACGTTTCGATTTTAACAATAAAAATATTTAAAAAAGTGTTTAAGTTCTGGCAAGATTGTCAAAAAGGGACTGAAATATTTAATGTGTTAAGTACTTACTAGACTTATAAACTTTCATTTTCGTATACGCTTTCGGTTTCGGATATTTAATTATTTCGGATATCGGTAGTTTTAGTTACGGTTACGAATATCCATAACATCCCTAATGTAAATGTTTGTCAATCCAACTTCATCGAGAGAAAGTTAATTAGGTATTTACGATTTTCGGAAGAACACGTATATAAATTTTATAAGTACGTATTATCATATAAACACATTTGGTTTGCAATTTTTTAATAATTAGTTTCTACGCTACTGAAATTATCTATCCATTTGAAAATTGGGATCCACTGATGTACATTGACACTACAAAAGTGTGGGTGAAAAATTTCATTTTCACTTTTACTGAAATTATGTCATAAATTCATATTTTCAGAATTTATTCATTTGACAGAAAAATTCTAAATTATTAAAAAAGCCAAATAATTAATAACAATTAAAATAAAAAAAAAAAAAAAAAAAAAAAAAAAAAAAAAAAAAAAAAAAAAAAACAGAAAACATTTATTTATATTTGCATTTTTATAAAAACATGTAGGTATTATATTTTATATGCACTTTAACTAAAATGTCAAATTTCACACGTTGTTAATTTTCAATTTCACTCATAATGTGCTTAAAAATCAAAACTTAAAGTTTATAACATTCACAATCCGTGTAGAGTGTCCATACGTCTTGGTTTTCCCGGATTTGTCACGGTTCTAGCTCCGTTGCTCCGGTGTCCCGACAGACTTTTTCAAGACGTCGGTCGATTTGTTTCGGTTTTTCAAACTACTAATTTTTTATTTTTCATCATCTAATAAGTACACTATTTTTCATTTTAAATAATGAATAGTTCAGTATCATATTAAAAGATCAACAGTAGATTCATTTACAACCAAACCTAAAAATATTTTAAAAAAATTAATTACTAATTAAATTTTCCAAGTTTTTTCGATTTTACCTTAAACACGAACTTCCAAAAAAACATTTTCTTTTCTTAACTTTCCATCATATATGTATCTACATAAATAAATTGTAATATTATTTTGCTTGCTTTTATGATACTGAAGGTACTGAAGTTATTGAACAATTAAAAATTAAAATGACTGGAATTTTATTCGAACTTTTAAATAAAGTAGTTAACTAACGCGCTAGATAGATAACGCCACAATACAGAAATTGCCAACATTTAAATGTTCATGTTTCACATTAATACAAAATAAAATACATTAATACAAAATAAAATTGTCTAAGAAGCTCACTTTCATAAGAAATTTTTTATAAAAATTTAAAAAATATATATTTCCTAGAACAGGGGGCGATTTATTTTAAAAAAAAATTAATATTTTAAATAAAGAGCCATTAATAGGTAATCTATACATATAATACAAATGTAACGAGACCGTTTCTGTATAGGGAATATTTTTTAAAAATTGTGCAGATACTGTAAATAGTTATCGATGTAGATATCAAAACAGCGATTTTTTAAATTTTTGTCTGTCTGTCTGTCTGTCTGTCTGTTCGTCTGTTCACGCATCACACAAAAACTGCTGGATGGATTTTAATGAAATTTGGTGTGCCGACAACTTATTACCCGGATCAACATCTAAGATACTTTCTACTTCGAGAAAATGTCTCATTCCCACGGGAAAATGGAAAAACCATGTTGAGCATGTGCATACAGTACGCAAAAACTATTCAACGGATTTTGATGCAATTTGGTGTGGTGATAACTTATTACCTGAGTCCGCATCTCAGATACTTTTTATTTCGGGAAAGTGGCTCATTCCCACAGGAAAATAAAAAAACTTTTTGAGCATGTGCACATATTACGCGAAAACTATTGAACGGATTTTTATGAAATCTGGTGTAGTGATAACTTATTACCTGCGTCAACATTTAGGATACTTTTTATTACGGGAAAATATTTCCTTCCTTCAGGAAAATTCAAAAATTATTTTGCTTATGTGCATGTATACTTAAAACTATTGTTCTATGCGAATGCTTTATAATTACTATACTTATATACTTGTCATTTATTACATTAAATTTACCATAATACAAAATTTCTGGAGACTAACTCTATTTTAAATTAATTTAGAAATTTCGAAAATTTAAGTGCCTATATATCCGAAAAATTCATTTTGGATGAAACTTGTTATATTTATAGGATAGATACTAGTTTGGGATGCAAATATAATAAAACAATAAAACGTTGGAAGTCCAAAAATTTTGTATGAGTTCTCCAGTCAGACACGTCCAATTCCAAAAACCTCAAAAAAATGAGTTTTTTTGCAAACAATTTGCCAAAATTTAAAAGTTTTTCCAATTTTTTTTACATTGTGGTAAAGAACCAAGAAAATCACAGAAAATACATTTTGAACCATTATTCTAGGTAAGCGGGTTTTCGAAAAAAAGTAACTTTTATGATTGGAAATTCGCTATGTTATGCAGATGCTGCGACAGGGGTATTTTCATTTTAATTCAGAATTGCAAAAAATATTGTATGCAACACGTACAAAATGAATGTTTTTTCACTCGTCGCAATTGTCCAACTCGGCTTGTGGCCTCGTTTGACAAACTTACTACTCGTGAAAAAAACACCATTGTGCAACTAATTGCATAAATAACTATTAGGGTAATTCTAGGAGAATTGGATCAATAGGTGAGATGGTCAACTTCACATAATTCAAAAACTAATCAACAGATAGCAGAATTGTTGTTACTGCTCCTACATAACATGAAGAGTGATATGAGGATTTAAAATATTTTACAATTTTTAACATTTTTTAAAAGATATAGGTAATTAATTGTTTTTGTAGTGCTCATAATTTTAAGACTAATTAGTGTACTTGACGGTGAAAAAGTAAGTCTTATTTGTTTTTTATCAGTTATTTATTAAACTGAGTTGCAATAAAATGTATTTAACCGAGAAATTGTAATATTAAGATGTAATGTTAAGACATACCTAGGATTACATTACTTAAGACGACGACTAAAGAATAACAACGTTAAAAAAGTCGCTCGCCTTGAGCCAGGTTCAACTTTAAGTAAAGATGAAGAAAGAAAATGAGCTTTCCATATTAAGAAGCTTCAGAAACATGGCTTTGCTCTCACAAGAGACGAAGTAAGAATGATGGCATTTAATATAATTGATAAAATAAGGAGGCAAAAACGGCAAAGTTATGAGAAAGCAAAAATATTAAAGTTACGAAAATCTACTTCATCATTGTCTGTGGAATCGGGAAATTCAATATTTAACAAAATATTTAGTGACGATATTTCTGAAGCTATTATAATTATGAACATGAATGTCAAAGAATATTATCGCAAAATAAAACGGAAAGAAAATTGGATAAATGTATAATTTGCGGACGTTAACTACATGAAATACGTCACAAAAAAAAAAAGAAAAAAAAAAGGAATAAAACAATAATTTGTACTGGTCTATCTGTCCACTTAAAAAGGTCTAATTCTCCCCCAAAGTAAAGGAGTTGGACTTTTCATACTATTGAATTTGCCTTTCATTTGTGATTTCTCTAGTTTATAATTTGAAGATTACTGTATGTTATATCAAAGCTAAAGGTCTAACGTAATGTTTAATAGAATGAAATATATTTTGTGTTTTCAAATAAGAAAATAATATTTACTTTTCTAAAAGTGTGGTCCGACTTTCGTAGAATTACCCTATAAATATCCACAACGTCGGTGCTGTATCAACTTTTCCATATTAATCCCTAAGTAACAATTAATAGATGTGTTAGGAATATTGTGATTTTTTGTTCTGAAAAAGATATCTTTTATTTCTGATGTTACCGATATTCCCTATCAAAGAAAGGTTCTATTACTTTGAAAAAAATCACCTTGTATAAAATATAAAGTAAGAAATGTAATAAAATTAGTTATGCTCTGGTACACTTTGTACATTACATGTTCTCATTATTCATATAAAAACGAAAACTGATTTTGTATTAAATTTTGTCAAGAATAATAAAAAAAAAAACTTTATATATTATTAATATTAATTTATAAACTGAACAAGTAATATATTATACAAAAAAGATATTTAATTGATGGAGGGAAATTTTATTAGAGTTTCCATTTTGTGTTAAATCTTTTTTGATGCTTGTTTTAAATATTAATAAATAGAGTAGAGTAGCTCCGTACGGCTCCAGCTCCGTTCAGTGCGGCTTGACTCTATTCTTCTGATAAGGAAATTAGCACTCCATTTAAATTAACTGAATTGATGAGAATTATATTATCAAAAGAAACATTTTATATAAAATAAAAGACCGACAGCTGGTGAACAACGAACGGTACAAAGTACAGTATGGAGTGGGGGTTTAATTTAAATTTAATTAATAAAATACAACAGTGGAATTAGGTAAAAATTTGAATGAATACGAGTACATGTAAGAAATGTTTTATTCAAACAAATGAATGAAATTTTAGATAAATTATAAATAACTTCTGTTAAATTTTTGGTCCAATCACTCAATTAGTTATAAATAGCCATAGAAATACAGTTTGACGACAGATGACACCAATATGATGCCATAAACAAGCTGTTTATTAATTGTCAGTGGCGCCGTGTTGGTGTTATAATCAGCTAATAGAACCCGTTGAGTAAATTTTATAATAATGTTAAAGGACCGATCAGACTTGCACACAAAAAATATTAAGCTATAAAGTAACTCTATTGTACGGTTGGCGTCAGCGAAAAACGTGACAAATTGATCGAAATATATATTAAATTCCCTTTGTCTAAAACCAATATTTTAATTGTTCAGAAATTATTACCTACTCAAGTGTTTGAATATGAATTTTATTATACTAGTTGAATCATATTCAAACACTCACTGACGTAGGTAACAATTTCTGAACAATTAAAAAAATTGGTTTAGGACAAAGAAAAATTAATACATGCTTGTATGACATCCTCTTAAATTATAAATTAACCGTGTTGGTTTGCCCGGACACTAGTACATATGAATATGGAATGGCTGAAAGTTTCGAATGTATTAAATAAGAATTTTCTTGATAAAATATTTATTTTCTATTATGTTAATGTGACACGTTATAATTTTACTTAAAGTAACAATTAAAAATTAAATTAACTTTTGTTGGACTTTAACACAATATTTGAGAGATTCGCATTTAATTGTTGTTGTATTCGTTGAATTCAATTAACTATTGATAGTTTTTAAGCACCTAATCGGCACATTGCATAAGAATATGAGTTATTGTATTATTTAGTCTTTTTTACAGATGTATTTATCACAATTTTCATAACATAAAAATGAAATAAAATGTTCTCATGTGTAAATTTCGTTTAGAAAAACAACTTCTAAGCAAATCATGAGTTTTTGAGCATTTTGAATTATGTATTTTTTGTGAAATTTTTGCGGTGGATTGGAACCGCATAAAAAAAGTTTTTGTCACAATCTGGAGCGAACTATACGTTTTATAACTATTTGTGAAATTTTTGAATATTTAATAGTGACCGCATAAAAAAAGGTGCAGCTGTATAGTATATTATATTTAATAAATAAGAAGCAGTATTGTTGATCCTGTGGCACAGTTAGCAGAAGAGTTGGATCTTTAATGAAAACAAACACAGATGTTGCTGATTCGAATTGCAGATGTCCCAGTACCAATTTAATTTTAAATACGTAAGGAACCATTGAGTAAATATACAGATGAGACACAAAAGAAATAAATACGGTAACCTAAAAAAAAAACCCTTAGAACCCAAGGGTTGTAATTTTAGATTCTTGGAAAAAATCCTTTGCTACTGTATACTTAATGTTTACTAAAATTATTTTATTTACGTAGCTATACGATAACAGTTAAATTATTTACCCACACAATTTTTTTGGCATTATACATTCCTCAAAAATACTAATTAAACTAGGTCAACGTCTTTCTAAAAAAAAATCACGTGAACAACCCCTTAAAATAAAATATAATAAAAAGAGAAAGCACGTTTCTTGAAAACAGTACCTGAACTAATAGTGCGTACTTCATCTCCTTTTTTAAGTTACTAATGTATATTTCTTATGAAAACGTGTACCAATAAATTTTATGACCTAGTCCACCGGGGTGCGATATTAGGTACAAAATATTCAATAATATTTAAAATTTAGTTTGTTTTAATGTTAGTTTTTTATTAATCATTTTCAAATGTTAGTATTAATATTATTTTTTTATCTTTTGTATATAATTTTTAATTTTTGTACATATTTTAATATAGTATTATTAGTACCTTATTAATAATTTTTCTGTTTATATCAATATTTATAAAAATTTGCAAGCTGTAGTGTATATATAAATTTTTTTTTGTAATTTTTTTTTAACAATGCTTGCAAGGCAAAGAAAACGCCAATAACAGAAGCTGAAATAGTAATAATAGTTAATTTTTGTAACTTTTGTAAATTATATAATTTCACCACTTTTGTATATTTTTCTAAATTTTATAAATTATAAAATAAATAAATTATAAAATATATAAACGTTCACTAATAAAATCAAAAATATATAAATGAAAATTAATTGCATATAATAGTATTCATATAATACACAGTAGCATACATAATGCAATTCAAAAATAAGAATATTTTTCCGTAGTACGCACTCGAGTATACAAGGTTCAGTTTTCATTTCCAAAAACATGTATGAAACGAGTGATTCGTTGACCTAGTTTAACTAGTATTTTTGAGGATACTATAGAAACATTCTTTTTTAGTAACGAGAACTAAATAAATTTATTTTAGGGGGGCCATTAGTGTGATCGACTGAAAAAAGGTGATTTTTGAGAATTTTTTTAAAGAAAACTACTGTATGGAATGTTTTAATATTTTAAGGATATATTCGTTGATATATAGTAAATTCATGATAAAATTTCTGAACTAAAAAATTGAAAATTCAGTGAGTTATTTACGATCTCTCAAGGCTCCAAAAAAAAGTTCCCCCACTGCTACAGTGATAGCGACCTTCACAATGCCTGAAATCAAAAAAACCAAAAAGCCTATTAAACTAGAAGGTATTGCCCGTATGCCATGAACCTCAATCAAAAAAAAAAGTTAAAATTTAACAAAATGGTGGAGTTTTTAAAAAAAAAGTTTCAAATTTTGCGAGAAATTCTTTTATTCATCGGTGGATCTTTGTATGTTTACCTACTAATGTATACTACAACCAATGAGGTAGGCATTAAAAAATTTTTCATATTTAATATTGAACTTTCAGGTATACAAAACTTTAAAGCGATTTTCTGACACTTGTCATTTTTGAAACCAGTGAACAGTTTAAATCAAAATCTACTAGAGCGATTATTTTGAAATTTTGGATCCTTACATAAATGACCTGGTATTCCTAGGAGCTTTTTTTCATAATTATTAACTTTACAGTAACAAATCGATCCATTTTTTAGACGAAAATCGGTGTTTTCACTTCTAAGTGTTACTAAAAATTAAAAAATCGGAAAAAATTCCTCGCAGGGATACCTTAGGAAAGAGGTTATCTAATGATATAATTTTTTTTTTATTTCGGATGATCCAATCATGAGTTATATTGTTCACCGGCAGACGAACTTTTTTTCGAGGCGCCTCCGAAGATTTGCTGCCGTTGGCTTAATTATTAATGTTTTGTTTCAAAAAATTAAGGAAATATTCATATGTTGTACTATAATGTTACGATCGATTAAATAAATTTGTATTACCTGTAGCGTCTGAAAAAATTCTTAAGTGGATTGTAAATGCTTAGAACTTTAGACGTTTTGCTGACTTTTCAAAATTTCATAGTAAAAGGTTTTTAGCTTCAAGAAAAATTATACTCGTATATTACATGTTTATAATATAGAAAAATTTTGGCCTACCCGAAACAAAAATTCTAAAATCGTCTCTATTTCTAGGTGGAAGATGTATAAATTTCAATTTGTGGAGTTTATGGAGTGTGTTTCTATGTGCTTACAAGTTAGTTTACTTTCTAAATAACGATTTTCGATTATGTAGTGCCAGCTTTAAAATTTCAAATAGGAAATAGTGCTTTTATACAGTAAACATCGATTCAATATTAAATTTCAAACTAAGTTTCTTCAGAATGCTTTATCTTTTTCATAAAAACTCTGGAAGTTTCAATTTTACTTTCTAGGTAGTTTTTAAGATATGGCTTATATTGGTTACCACATCGTAGCGTCTTATTCCATTTACATTTTATAAAGTAAAAATTATTTTATTTTTTAAATTATGAATTATGGAAGTGTAGCTACGTACAATAAATAAAACGATTATTAAAATTTAACGTTACTTACGTGTTCAGTTCAAGATCGAGACGGAATTTGTGGTTAAACGCTTTTATGAGTAAGGAAGTACGATGAAAGTGTTTCCCCGTCTGCTGTAACAAAATCAAAGTTTGGTTTATATTTATTTTAGAATTAATATAGTGAAATATAATATGTATAATAATCTTCGTTTCGCATTTATACTAATGTTAGCTAAGTCTGAAGATAATAAGCATGTGTATCCATGTTATGGCTGTGGTTTAAAGTATTACGACATCTGTGTACATTTAATTAAATTAATGCACGCAAAAAATTATTTTATTAAAGATATAGTAATAATATGTGTAAATAATGTTATCTACACTGAACAATATGTACATATTTAATTTTATTTACAGGCAGTCTTCCAGTTACGACATTTTCATTTAGCTTTTTCAGGTAATGCTTAACGACATTTTGAGACTATTCCTCAATCTTATGTTAATTGATTAAAGTTATCTCACTGGGTTTGACACATTTTTAAGCAAAAAAACGTAACTTAATAAGCTCGATAATTAATTTTGAAAGAATAGGTGTCTAGGTATAAAAATATTAATTTTTTAAGAAATTATGAGAATGAAAAACCGCAATAATTATTCTTAAATTTCCTATATTTTATCACAAAAAGTGTGAAGAACTCTTGTCACTGACTACGTAACCCTGATTTAATGCGTGACCAATATGCATTTAGCGAGATTTTCACACCATACTTTTTATTTGTCAAATCACACAGAGCGATGACAGACATAATTAAATCATGTGTTCTATGGTTATGATTATGGAACACTAACAAGGACAATTTGTTAGCCCCCTTATATGTACCCTTAATCAAAAATTGTTAAAAATATGAGTACCTATTTGAACTTTCTTAATAGAGATTATTGAAAAAATTTAGTAAAAGAAATAGCTAAGCTTAAAAAAAAATACAAACAAAGGTGGTTTTATAGAAAAATTTTTGCTTCATTGAAGGCTTTACTTATTTCTTTCGCATATCTGTCGAAAGTTAAATAAAAATAAATAAAAATTTAAATCCTAATCCATATATTGATTATCACAATTAAGTCTTCACAATCTCTAATTTCTATCTAATTATTATTTGTTGTGAATACTATAAAGGTAACACGACTAAAATAATAAATATTTATTCAAGTTTTAAGGACAGCGCCATAGAAACTAACAGCAATTTAATTATAGTTAAAAGAAAAGAACGGTATTGTTGAGAAAAACTAATTAATATTAGAAAAGAAAACGTATGTTACATTAATTAAAAAATTTAAACCACCAGCATCTTATTCTTTGACATTAATTAATTAAAGCCAACCGAACTTTAAATTATGTTTTAGTTTAGTTAAAAATAAATAGAAAATAAAGTTCAATTTTAAATTAACCAGGCTTTTTTTACTGTCATTCTTCTCTCTTTTTATCGTTGTATAACTTATAACAAGTTAAACGAGGTTATGCTCTTTCTCTCTTTCTCTGTTTTTGTTTTGTACATATAAATTCCAGAAAACAAAAAAAAAAAATGATTCTATACTTTTACATATTTATATATAATACAGGTGCTGCTGTTCTTTGTTCATTCTAGTTAAACTTGTTTGTGCAATGACAAAGAGAAATTTACTTTATATGTATGCTTTTGTTATTGACAGTATAATTAAAACTTATAATAATTATTTGTTAAATAATGAGATTGTGATTGTACATTGGAAAAAATGTTTTATATTTGAACTGTTTATTTCACTAATAATATAATATTTATTATAGAATTATATATATATATATATATATATATATATATATATATATATATATATATATATATATATATATATATTTTAATTAAATGCCGGTATGTTAATTGTTATATTTCCCTGTGAGTTATAGGTGCAAGTGTAAAGGAATACAAATAATGAATCTAAAATATTCGTTACAGTTTAAACTTGCAAATCTAGTATATAGTTGTTCGTTAAAATGAATGAACTAAATTCATAAAAGGTCCCTCTAGGCCAAGTATCGGATTTTGATTCAGTTAATCAGATACCTAGCTGTTACTAAAATAAAAATTATTAAAATAATTTCATTTTATTTAGATATTGACTGTTCTCCAATTTCTTTAAATTACTAGTATTTTTTAATTCAAATTTTATATCATTGTTTTCAATGAGTGTAATTTAACAATAACAAAAATGCGGGTGCAATGATTTAGGTCTTGTGATTTGATGTTTTGTGAATAAAATTCTGTATCATATCGACTGCATTGAGCCCAACTGCTTATTTTAAAAATGCAAATAGTCAAAAAATTAAATGGATGAAATTACTGCTAATTTTAAATCAAAAATTAATTCTTTTTTAATTTTTGAGCATATTTTTCCATTTTCCTTTTTTTTCTTAAAGAAAAAAAATATCTCAAAGTAACCGTAAGATCTAAAAATTTGATAATATTTTCTCAAATGTCTCCCTTTAATATGTATAATTTTCTCTAAACATTTTCCCAATTATTTGTCAAGGTTAAACTTTGCATATAAATAAACTAGTAGTCCATTCTAACTTCGCTCAAGTGTCTATTTTGTTTTCATTTTGGTGTTTTATATAATTTCCAACATAATATACATTTTATATTTTACAACTGTTATATATATTTTGTAACTATAGTTCACGGTTTCATTTGTAAAAATTATCTGAATTATGGATAAGTTACTTTTAAATCAGATATTTCGAAATTCTGTACGAAATATTACTTACAGTGATTCGCTTTGCTCGCTAAACCGAGCCGAAAGGGTTGGTAAGGGATTTACATATACACACACACACACATATATATATATATATATATATATATATATATATATATATATATATATATATATATATATATATATATATATATATATATATATATATATATGAATACTAGCAAAAAAACTCAATAATAAACATTACTCCGTTCAAACGTTGCAAAGCATTAAAATTTATTTTACAATTTTAGTGATCCTTAATCACTATGAATTTAATACCCAGTAGTCGAAAATCATTATTATCTTACTACTCAATAGCCCATAATCACTACGACCTTACTACCCAATGGCCCATAATCACTGTAATCTTACTACTCAGTGGCCTACCATCACTAAGACCTTATTACCCAGTGGTCTATAATCGCTATGATCTTAGTGCTCAAGTTCTGTTTAGCTGTTTATTTTAAGCTCTTTTTGGGTTTGACATTAGGTTAACTTCTCTCATAATTTAGTAGTATTGGAGGATAAATTTCTCCAGAATTCTAGGCAACCCAATGTAATATAAACTATGCCAGCCTGGAACTGTTTAGCTCCACAACAGTAAAAAAATTTAAGAGTCAGTTGGGTAATTAATTTTGGAGCTTTTAGGATCCCCAACATCCTGGCGGATAATACAACCTAGGCAGTGTCAATTTGGAACAGTGCAAAAATTTTCAAAATCGTTGAGTAGTTCACTTTAGAGTCTTTTTCTTCCATTTTTTTAACAGTCAGTTGTCATTATTTCAATGTTTCATTTTAAATACATTTTTCCTCGGGAATCAGATACTTTCTCGAGGTAAAAACCTATGTTTATCGCTGTATATCGTTCTATCTGGTAATAAAAAGAGTTCAAACAAACTCTAAGAATCTTTTTTCGTTTAATTTAAAATATATTTTTCCACAGACATGAGATGTTTTCCCAGGGTAAAAAAGTCGCCTATGTTCTTTTTCAACTTCTTTGTTAACAATATTCGAAGTTTGAAACCAATAATCCGCTTTTTAAAGTCAACTGTTATAATTGTTATAGTTTTTTCTTCGGGAATGAAATATTTTCCCAGGTTAAAAGATGGCCTATAACCGTCTCCGTCTCTCAAGGTCTGTGCAAAGTTTCAAGTTGTCTGGTTAAGTCGTTGAAGTGTAAAAGTAAGCAAACAAACAAACAAACAAACACTCAATTTCTCATTTATAATATTAGTTAGGATAAGGATTAGGATACATATGTTAAACAATGAATTTCTAAAAATTTTAAAATCACCAGCATACCATACCATACCATACCATATCAGTTTTCACATTTCTAATTGTAAAAGCGACTTCCATTTAACGTCTCTTCTCCTGTTTCAGCCCCCTAAAGGATGAATTTTTAAAAGCACTGAAACTTTTGTGTTTACACCAGTAACCTAACACCAATTTCTATATTCCTAACTCGAAAAATTACACATTTATATGAAAATTTTCATCCCCTATTTTACCCCATTAGAGGGTGAATTTCCAAAAATCTCTTCTTAGTGCTTACCTACGTTATATAAGAAATCCCCGTTCAAAATTTCACATTTCTAGGCCCAGCGGTTTGGCCTCTCCGCTGATTGATCAGCCAGTCAGTCAGTTTTGCTTTTTTATATAGGGTTAGTCGAAAGTATGGAAACGGTGAAAGATCTCAGCGGAAAAGCATTTTTGGGATAAATGATAGTGACAAAAGTTTCAACATTTTTTACGGCCCATCCAATAGTGACCTTGAGTTTGGGGTGCAAGGTCAAGGATGAAGGTTAAATCAAGGTTAACTCCGTTTTTTTAAATAACAACCCCCTCCCCCCTTTTCGACTCTGGAAATGGAAAGAGCAGAAAATTCTGCATTCGAATATGACCTTGAAGTCAGTGATCAAGGTCAAATTAAGGTCAAATGCTGAATTTGTAAATTTTAATTTAAATTTCTACTGTAATTTTTTTAATTTTGACGTTCCATAGTAAGTGTAGCCAGAATGTAGACGCGCGCACTAGGTGTAGGTAGGATGTAGATGCGCGTAGTAAATGAAGTAGGTAGGAATGGAGTTGAAGGAAAAATAAAAAAATGAAATATTTCAAAATTACCTCATAAAATTGTAACTTTAAAATATTGGACTCTATAGGCTAACTTGTTCGTCTAGTATGTTGTAAGGTTACAATTTTATGTGGTAACTTTGAAATATTTCATTTTTTTATTCTTACTACAACCTCATTCCTACCTGCTTTACTTACTGCGCGTGTCTACATCCTACCTGCACCTAGTGCGCACGTCTACATCCTGGCTACACCTATTGCGCAGGTTTACATTCGGGTTACACCTACTGCGTAGGTCTACATCCTGTCTGCACCTACTGCCGAATGTTAAAATTAAAAAAAAATTACAGTAGAATTTTTAATTAAAAATTACAGTAAAAATCAGCATTTGACCTTAATTTGACCTTGATCACTGACCACGGTCATATTCGGATGCAGAATTTTCTGCTCTTTCCGATTCCGAGGTCGAAAGGCGGGGTTGCCATTTAAAAAAACGGAGCTGACCTTGATACGATCTTGATCCTTCACCTTGAGGTCAAAGTCAAAGTCACCATCGGATGCGCCGTAAAAAATGCTGAAACTTTTGCCGCGATCAATTATCCCAAAAATGATTTCCCGCTGATATTTTTCACCGTTTCCATACTTTTGACTAACCCTGTATATATAGATATACTGGCTGTGACCCGCGGTTTCACTCGCATAAAATAATTTGAATTCATAGTCAAAAATATTGGGTAAATTTTACATTAGATATTCGGAAATACTGTACATATTCAATTAATTATTTTGCCTGGCCCCGCTCGTCAAAGTAACCATATTCATATTTCAAAAGAATGGTTAATTTTCGCACCGTTATGTAGATACCCATGTTAATAGTTTTAGAAGTATTTCTATTTTAGCCCTTTCTAGGGGACAATTTTACTTCACTTTAATTTTTTCCAGAGCACTGAACAATATCTGAATAAAATTTTGTCAAAAATTCCTTCAGCTTTTCAATTTGGAATCCATTTGGTGTCACTGATGGACAATTTTGAGTACATATCCATTTAAATTTGATATTCTGAAATTTTATACAAAATCAGTTTCTTATAGTACATCGCTTGGCTCTCTTAACGACTCTAAACTAAACTTATTCATATTTCAATAAGATAATTTATTTTGATAAAATTTTATTAAGATTGTTCCAGCTGTTTAATTAAAATCGTATTCGATAGTCGTGCGAATCAATTTCGATCTCACCTTTTAAGCAGGACTTCGAACCGAACCGTAACCGAAAACCGATTGATTTTGCCGGAAAGTAACCGTTAACTGGAGAAAAATTATTTTTTTTTTAAAAAACCGTCAACCGAAACGAAACCATTATTTATTTCGTTCCGGTTCATACCTGAAATTCAATATTTAATTTTATTCTATAATCTACAACAATAAATTTCAAAATTTAACGAACTGATGTTTCTATAATATAGGTAGGTAGGTATGTGAATAAAATTTACAATAACATTTGAAAAGATCTTATGAATCAAAATATAAAATTTTACAAAGATAGTAGTGATGAGCAAAATTAGTCTTGGTCTTGCAGTCTTGTCTTGGTCTTGCAAAAAATGCAAGACCAAGACCAAGACCAAGACTGCATTTTGCAAGACCAAGACCAAGACCAAGACTATAAGTATGGCTGCAAGACCAATACCAAGACTCAAGTGAGCAAGACCAAGACTATAGCAAGAAAAAAGCAAGACTCTTGCTAAATTGTTTAAATAGTTTAAAAGTATAATTAATACGGTAAAGAGAGAAAATTCTGATTTTAGAAGGAAAAAATTCGCTAATAAAAAAATGCAAGAAAGTGCAAGATTTTTAGCAATACCAAGACCAAGACCAATACCAAGACTGCATTTTGCAAGACCAAGACCAAGACCAAGACTCAAACTGCTCTAGCAAGACCAAGACCAAGATTTTTAATGCAAGAACAAGACCAAGACCAAGACTGCTAAGTCTTGGTCTTGGTCTTGCATTTGCTCATCACTAAAAGATAGTAAACATTTCTAACGTTCGTACATATGTCGTCAAAATAATTTTTTGTTTTATTTTATTTATTTATTTATTTTTTACTGTATCATCCCATTATTAATTAGAATTAACAGACTTGATATCTGCGTTCGACGATATTTCTAGATTAGATAGAAAAGGAACAGGTTACTGCATTAGAAATGAAAATTTATATTCCCAGGTTTTTTAATTTCGGACGTTGTGTTTAGCGTATCAACCTAATCAAGCGAGTGTCAAAAGAGCTTTCTCAGACCTAAAGTAAACACCTACTAAAGGAAAATGGTGTTTTGATAAATTCAAGCATTTTGAAAAATATTAACACTGAATTTTCCAAACGCTAATTTATAGCGTTTGAAAATTTATATTCGAAATTTGATAATTTATATTCGAAAGGTAATTTCTATAAAATAGATAATATATTTACAACTCGCAAAATAACTTAAACTTTTTTTAAAACCGAAACCAAAAATCGAAAACTGAAACCACAACCGAAATCGAAAATAACCTATACTCTATAACCGTAATCGTAATCGACACCGCTATTCTTTTTTTGCGTTGAACGGGAACTGAACCGGAACGAAAAAAATTTCGGTTTGAAGCCCTGCTTTTAAATCAGATATACTGAAATACTCTGCGATATTCATATTTTAATAGCGTATCTAATTTTCATACCTTGAGATACCCACATTGATAATTTTAAGAGTACTTTATTTTGCGAGACATTTCGAGTTCACAGGGCTCTGGAGAATATTTTCGAATTCGCGTTAATTTGTTTCGAATTCTTAATAATATTAAGGTAAAAGTTCAGATCCATGCAGTCGTTTATTTTGGGTCTTTTTGAGTCCCCCAAACCCTAGAGGACAATTTTAAAATGTTCATCTTTCTCACAATCTCAGTACAATTTGAGCAAAAAATTTAGTCAAAATCCGTCCAGCCAATTATTTTGAGTTCGTTTTGGGATCTTCGGACCTTAAGGATCAATTATTATGTAACATTTATTTTTTTCAGAATCAGTAGTATTTGCGCAAAATTTGGTAATGATACGTCCAGTCGTTTACTTTAAGCTTTTTTTTAAGTCCTACGATCTTGTGGGGTAACTTTGACTTAATTCTGATATTTTTCTTTCAATTCGTATGCCAGTTTTACCTATAGTCTTCTTTCATCATTTTTTTGATATGTACTACCGTTTTCTTGAAACCATTGGGAACGGATAAATACAGTCCATATTTCATTTTTATTTAACTATAAGATTACTTCAGAACTATAGTGTTAACTCTAGCTCTAATTCTACATAACCTTTTTTCTTGTTTTGTGATTGCTTCTTTAGTACCGGATCAAATTTTAATGCAATTATATCTTCGTCTGTTTCGCTTAAAGAAATTCTCATTATGTATCTAAAAACTCATTTTTTGTAATAATATAAAAACAGTAACAGCCTTAAACTTACATTGACTTTGTTTTTTGTTTTTTTGCAGTAAATAGGATTAATGGTTTACAGAACCAATAATAGCAAATAATTAATTAAATTTGAATAAATTTAAATCAGAAACATTCAAGTCACAGATATCAGTAAGAACAAACAGTATCTACCTATAAATATTTTCATAGTAACTACTGCTCTTTAATTTTTAAAATTACAAAAATTATTTTTTTCCCAATACTTATCAACTATTTAAAATTATTATGATTTTTTTATAAATCGTCCATCGATTGCTATACACTGTAATAAAAATTAATATTTTACGGTTTTTCGTAAATTTCGACGATTAGACTGTCATGATATGACAACTCAGTTGGCGTGTAAGGTAACATTACGTATTTTGTTGGCAATTTTGTTGTTACACTGTATTGATGCGATATAGATTTTAATATATAGATCCCTTCTCTATGATATGTAGCGCGCAGGCTCGAAAAATATAGTGGTCTTGTCTGACGCTACTGGTTAATAAAATAATAGTGGATAAGATATAGTTTCCTTTCAAGTAGTATTCAGTAAACAGTTCCAACCGAAACAACTTAAATAGCCAGTTTAAATATTTCTTTAAAATTGAATAATCGATATAATCGGTTTTAATATATATTCGTTGGCAGGTATAATAAATAAGAATTTAAAAACGAACTGTTTCCATACGCGCATTAGTATTGAACGTAGCACATCGTATAGCCGTGTTATGTACTACTTACCATGTATACGTACGTACTGACTTCTCATACGGTGATGGAGTCAACCGCATGTGTTCATTATTCGCTCGGTATCATGTTATTATACCGAAAATGGATAATGTTATTTTATTCTTTGCTTTTACCTTAAATATTAGTAATATAACAATTCCAAAATTGTAATCAAATAAAAATAATATGTCGACATAGTATTGGAACAAGTACTACGTATAAGGATTTTTTTCTTTTAAAGTTATTTTTCAACATGGCGCCACACATACATTTGGATTTCGGAAACACAAAAACAAGACTGTTTGGGTAATATTAACAAACATTTATCTTTATGTATTTTTATCACTTTTAATATATTTTATATGGCTGGCTTTTTCCATGTCAGTTATATTATATAATCATTGAAACGTTATAGTGTTTCAAATTTAAAAATATCGCCACCTCAATTGGTGTTAATTAATCACAATTGTTGGGTAAAGAATGCGATATGAATATTTAATATTTAAAACACATATATAATTTTACCTTATTATTAAAGAAAATTTCATTTACAGTTAATATAAATTTTTCTCCTTTTTAAATTTATTACGTAATCCTGACGTCATCTTGTTTTGAAATATATTACTAAAATTATTAAATTTTTTAAATATTACGTAAATTGTTTGTTAAATTGCATCTTTTAATTCAAGTTTAGTTTTCTTGAATATTTTATAACATGGTTAACTTTTCAAACAATATTTACATCGTTAATTGTTAAATATTTGTTACTTAATGACAAAAATTATTTAGATACAAATAAATTTAGATTTAAACTTATTGCTCACTTGTTTTTCTACGTACACGCCATATATTTCAGAACTACTTTATTTTCAGAGTGAAAACCGATTTGTAAAAGTACTTAGATTTTTGCCTTTACTAACAGCAGTCATTACATATCGGCGTTATACCCTCCTGGTGAAATGGGCCCCACCAGTTTGTGATCAGCACGCTAGTTCTGTAGTTATCAAAATTTACAATTAAAATTTAAATAAGTAAAATTATCAGTAATCACGGGTAATCGACTTTAGTACGGGAGCCGAGCACCCTTGTAGTCGAGGAGCCCCTGCCTTTAAATTTTTTAATTTAATTTCCAATGTCACATCAAATTAATTAATTTTTCTACCATTTAGTATTTTTTATTTTTTATTTTTAATTTTTATTGTATTTTTCTTTTTGTGACAAGACAAAAAGTTTTGCAAAACTCTTTCTTAGCGAGCGCCTACGACCCAATAGATACCTACATGACAAATTTCAAGTTTGTAGGTATTGCAGTTCTGGAGATTTTGTGATAGATGAGTGAATATATGAGTGAGTGGTATTTCGCTTTTATATACCTATGGGTAGTTATACAAACGAAAGAAGAAAATGGACTTAATTCCGGCACGACATTTTTTTCATGCATAAGCTTTAGCAAGTAGTTTTATTTCAAGTTGATGCCATTTTTCACACTCTTTCAAAGTGGCCAGTCAGAAAATTAAAAATTATAAATTTTATGGCCATTATAAAAAAAGACATCCAGGAAAGTGAAAAAATGAGTAAAAAACAAAAATTAACACAAGAGAATTTCTTATATTCATTTTTATTATTAAGAACAATTTATTAAACTATTAAACAATTTATTAATTTTTATTATTAAACAATTTATTATTTGTTTAGTATATATTATATATTATATTAGTAATATATATATATATATATATATATATATATATATATTAGTAGTTATATAGTGTATATATGTATTATAAAAAGAAAAAAATTAAGAAAAAAAATTTAAAAAATTAAAAAAAAAATTAACTAAATAACTATACAATAAAAAAGTACCAATATTATAGATTACTACTGCAGTGTAATTTTTTTTTAAACATTCAGAAAGAATAATTAATTAGTCTGCTATGTTTTACTTTGAAGAAGGGACATGCCAGGAGACTGAGAATTTTACATTATAAGTGTAATTTTCTATAAAAAATATATTTCGAAACCGGATTATTTTGAGTGACTAGTAAGACGCAGTAATAGTTTACAGTTTCCATCTAGAAAAAATGTATTTTTCAAAATATTAATATACAAAATAAGTTGGGCCATCCAAAATTCCCTCGTTTGTAGAACTACTCATATATAAATAGATTGTAAGAAAGGATTGGAATATGTGTATGCACAAAATATATAAATTATATGGATATACATATTAATCAGTATTTAAAAAGTTTAGGGTGAATTTTTGGATGTTGTAACTGAATGTTAGCTAACATTTCCAGGCCCGACAAGAGGGTGGGGTAGCGGGGGTTGTAGCCCCGGGGCTCGGACTTGAAGAGGGGGGCCGTAGCTGTCAGTAGTGGGCCCTGAAAAAAAGCTGAATTTCTTTTTTTTGCTCACTACCTATTTTTATCGGGGAAATTTAATTATTAAGCCTACGTAGTAATTATTAATTGATTTTGTTTTATTTTTTATTTTGTTATTTTATTATTTTTTAACGGCACTTCTTCTAAAGAGAATTAAGTTTATTCATTACTGGGAAAATATGAATTAATTTATTAGACTTTTCCACCTATTTATTGAAATACTAAATGTAAAATTTTATTTAAAAATAGCTGAAAAAAATATTTTTAATAAATGACGACATTAAATTTATTATTTATTATTTTTTATTTTATTAATTTTTGTTTTTTAGAAGAAAAGTAAATAAATAAAAATATTTTTATTGATCAAATCAAAATAATTTAAACTTTATTATTAATTAAATATGTTGGAGAAATAATCACATTGAATGTTCATTTAAAACCGTTTTATATTGCTGTAATACTGGGAAAAAAATCAATTGAATCGGTCATTTTGAAAATGACATATGTTACAAAAAATCCAATTACCTTTTTTTTTTTTTAAATTATTCAATGTGCTTAAACACACAGTCCAGAAGAAAATGACACTTGTATATGAAGTTTTAACACTATTTAAAAGGTTGTTGGTGTGAGAGTCATTTTGAAAACAACACATGTGTGTAACATATGTCGTTTTCAAAATCAACCCCCAGATTGCAAATCTTAACAAAGTTATCGGATGATACTGAGAATGAGGTTTAATATTCTTATTGTTACGTTATTCATAGAAAATAATAACTAACGTTAAACGTTATTGTCGAAGTCGATAAATACAGTCTATTTGTGTGCATCAAAAATATTTGTTTCTTTAGTTAAATTTTTAAAAAATGAGTGACACTGAAGCTTTAGTAGAGGAGAGAAAATCTAGAATACCAAGGCCAGAGTCGTATAAAGTTAATAGAATTAAAAAAGCGAAAATTTTGGGAGTTGAGCACGTTAATCATTGTGATAAAAAAGTAGCAGCCAGACATACTGGTCCTGACTGCAAGTAAGTAATTACATTTCTTGAAATATTGTGTTATTCGACTTTTTTCAGTTATATAAGTAATTCAAAAGTTATTAAATGGTCACTCTTCTAAATTTTATTTTATTAACTTTGAATTTCAGATGTCCCACTAACTGTACAAAAAGTTTCTCACATGAAGAGAAGGAAAATTTGATATCGAAGATAAATTCGTTCAAAACAAAAAATGAGCAAGATATTTACCTTCAAGCCCTAATAAGTAAAGTTAAAATAAACAGAAGACGAAAATGTACTAAAAATCTAAGACCTAAAACATTATCGTTTGCGTACAGTATAAAAACTGGAGGTATACAAAAGAAAGTATGCAAAAAAGCTTTTATTTCTTTGCACGGAATAACACCAGCTAGGGTCCGTCGTTTGTGTCTTTTGCTGGCCCAATCTGAAACACCGTTTGATAAAAGAGGTAAATCTAGTGGATCCAGGTCAAGAGCCATCAAAGGTGAATTTTGCCAGAAAATTAATGACTTTATTGATTCGATACCGAAACATGAAATTCATTATGCTGATAATATTAGAAAAACATATCTTTCTACAGAACTTAACATAAAAATTCTTCATTCAATGTTTTTGGAGAGAAATAAAGAGTTGAAGGATATTATAAAATATAAGTTTTTCCTTCAGTATTTTCATGAAAATTTTAATTTAAGTTTTGGACGACCACAGGTAGACGTTTGCTCTAAATGCGAAGAGTTGAAAACAAAAATAAAAGATACAAAATTGAACGATATTGCAAAACGAGTGGCTGTAGCTGAACTTATGGTACACAATCGTAGAGCAAAAAAATTTTATAGTAAATCTGAATATGTTACTAAATTATGTCAAGATAGAGAAAATGTCTTGGGAATTACTATAGATTTCATGCAAAACCTCCCATTGCCAAAGATTCCGGTACAAGAGGTGTTCTACTACAGGCAGTTATGGGTAAATGAATTTTGTATTCATAACATGAAAACGAATCAAGCACTATTCTATTCGTACCATGAAGGAATAGCACAAAAAGGTCCTAATGAAGTTTGCTCTTTTTTGTACCACTATATTATGAACAAAGTTCCAGCAACTGTCACTGAGTTGTATATATTTTCTGATGGCTGTCCAGGTCAGAACAAAAACAACACAGTTGTTCGCTTTCTCCTAACATTAGTAGGTCTAGGGCGCTTTAAAAAAGTTTTTCATTTTTTTCCACTACGTGGTCACTCTTTCAATGCTTGTGATCGAGATTTTGGTGTTGTAAAACGTCTGATCAAAAAAATGGATAGAATATATACTGACAAAGATTATGAATCCTTCATTACTAGATCGTCAAATAAAAAAAATTTTGAAATCAAAAGAGTTGAGACAGACGAAATTATAGATTTTAAAAAATGGTGGCCTGATCATTATAAAAAAACAGTTTTATCTGTTCAATCGCAAGGCAAACAGATACCAAGAGAGCAGAAAGTTCAGTTTCAAGTATCACGATTTAACGAATTTAAATACGACAGCGAAAAGCCGGGCATCGTAGAAGTTTCGCAGTGGATTGATGGATTAGTTAAAGAAACCTTTCAGTTAGGAAAACCAGCTGGAAATATACCTGCTTTGCCGATAAATATTAGAGCCTACGATGACAAAATACCAATAAACATAAAAAAAATGAATGATATCAAAAAACTATATCAATATATTCCTCAGGAATATAAAGAATTTTATGATGAAATTTTCTTGTGGCCAACTTCCAATGTCGAAAATTCTACGGAAGAGGAATTTTAACTTTTTATAATTTTTTATATTTACAATAATATTGTATAAATTATATTTTTTGTATAATCCAAATATAATTCGTACGTCACTGCAATCAAATTTCTTTATTTTCTTGGTCTGAAAACCTGTTCATTTCGAAAACAACACATGAGCTAAGAAATAAAAGCAATATTTTAAAACAATGGATGTATTTTATTTAAGAATATCAGTCTTTACGAAAGTATTTTCATTATAAAAATATATTTCGGAACATAGTATGCACATAAATTAAAAAATACAAATTTTATGAAGTTTTTTAGTCGAATTTTCTCCGAAAAATTAGACTTATACAGTCTATACGATAAGAGCTGCGAGAGGCGAGAGTAGGGGCGCTATCCGTTTTCGGACCCGTAGAACGCGAATATGTAGAAAAAAAAAATGTCTGATATATATATATATATATACATATTTTCCCGCCACCTTTTAATTTGTGTAAGGCCCCCCTATGGAAGTTAAGAGATGAAATTTGGTAAATGGGGCTCATTTTCGAGGCACCTCATACTATCAAAGTGGGGTCAAATTTTGGGCAAATTTTTTTTCTGACCCGACCTTTAAGGGGGTGGTGGGGGGCGGAAAAGCAATTAAACTTTTCCAAACCGGTTTTAAATAATGTTTCGGTCAATTATCTACAACATATCCAAAATTCAGCTTCCTAGGATGATATGGTGGGAGTAGAGGGGGGAAAAACGATTTTCGCTGGATCTAACAGGCCCCCAGCCCCCCAGAATTAACGTAGAGGGTTGAAATTTGGTGTGTTGATAAAGTTCGTACCTAGGTTGTGCTTTTTGGAGGTTTTAATATTTTACCCCCACCCCCCTCATTTTTAAGCTACAATTTCATGCATTTTCGACGTTTTCGAAGTTTGTACCACTCGCACAGGTCACCCGAATAAACCTAGAGGGCTGAAATTTTGTATTCGGATTGAGTTAGTATCAAGGGGGTGCCTTTTGGGGGTCTCGACTTTTAACCCCTACCCCCACCATTTTTATACCCAAAAGAACATGATTTTTCTTGTTTTTTAACAGTTTCGTTCGGGTCAAAATCTCCCCAAATAAACCTAGAGGGCTGAAATTTGGTGTACAGGTTAAGCTAATAGCCAGACACTGTTTTTTGGAGGTTTCAACTTTTAACCCTTACCCCCACGATTTTTACGCCAATATTTCCTTAATTTTTTTGCTTGTTTTCTAACACGTCTAGAGACTCCATAAGGAAACCTAGAGGGCTGAAATTTTGTACGTGTATTCAGTTAGTATCCAGCTAGTACCTTGTAGGGAGTCCGCATCACTTTTCCCCCCACTTCTCCCATTTTTACATCGGAATTGAATGCTATTGTTAAATGTGTTTTAAAGGCATTATGTTTATTCTAAATACAAGTAGGCGAATAGTAATTTTAAAAAATTTTAAAAAAAGTGAACTTACTTTTATGACAAATGAAATACATACATATTAAGTAATTTAAAAATGTTATTAAAGTCACTGTTTATTTATAAATTAGGAATTTTGGATTTTTAGTATTTATAAAATAGAAATTTTGGATTTTTTTGGAAAGAAAAAATGTCTTTATAAAGGCCTTCCAGTTTACTATTTAAGGTCCTTTTTTAATTTTTAAAACTGAAACATAAAGGCAATTAGCGGATAAACATGGGCAGGAATGTCCTCGTACGAATTGTGTTGGCTTTTTTTCTGCTACCTGTTTTCGGCACAAAATTGAAATTTACTGAGATACAGCCCTTAAAGACTTAAAACCTTTTTTTAAAGCCTCGATCAGCCGAACACTCATCACCAGTTTTGAAACCAACAAAATGACAATTCGGTTGTAGACTTTCAATCACATTTCGCTTGTAGACATTCAATACCGAAGATGAAGGGGAAAATTCGACTACCGTGATGGGGCCCCGCTGCTCACGGCGTTTTTTTTTTTATTCCTGTAAAATTTTGTTTTTGCTACATGTAATGTTTTCAAAATGACCGATTCAATTCATTTTCCTCATTAATTTTTATTTTTATGTTTGGCTGATAACGGAAACAAGATATAAGGGTTTTTACACATTTTAACATTGAAAAATTACTCGTTTTTAATTGGAACTTTATAAGAAAAACATACTATAGAGTAAACTTTGTTAAATATACTGTTTTTATAAATTTGTTAAACAGAAATATAATTATATACACTGGTCCCTTAGTTTAGGTGTAAATCAAATCTACGAAAGCGCGAAATCGCGGAAAAATTGGAAATCCTCAGAAAGTTGGAAAGTCGAACAGTTGTAATAATACAAATACTAGGTATACTCTGACACCAAATAAATGCATATTAAAAATGATTTCAATTGTTTAAATTTTAAAATTTATTTTGATATTGTTTATGATTTAGCTCTGATCGACACTATCGCCTTGGTTTCGGTACGACATCGATGTATTCCCAGTTTGATAAAATGTTCTTACACAAGAAACAATGAGTGTATTCACATCATACTACTCAAATAATATTTTCAGATATAAGTTATATCGGAGCGATATCAGACTTGTATCGATAGTGTGAGCATTTTTTGAGTCCACTCCGTTTGCAGCTAGTTCTTACGAAAATATATTACATCGAACTGAGATCGAACTGGAAGAGTATCGAGAGCGACATTATAATGTGAATGGAGAACGAACAGCTACCAGAATGGTATCAGCATTGCGATGCGAACACAAGATTTTATCGGAGTGAGATTGGAGCGGAAGCGTATGGATATCGGCACTATAGTGTGGATCGAGGCTTATGATTTCCATTGTTTTAGCGAATTTCCAGAATGGAATTCAGTTATTACAGCCACTGTCATGACGCGACTTGGACCCGGGACCATGGCAGAAATTTGTTTTGAGGTCCCTAAAAACCGAATATAATATTCACAAAAAAATATATATATATATATATATATATATATATATATATATATATATATATATATATATATATATATATATATATATATGTATATATGTGTGTATATATATATATATATATATATATACATACACATATATATATATATATATATATATATATATATATATATATATATGTGTGTGTGTGTGTGTGTCAGCACGATAACTCTCGAACGGAATGTCCTAGGTTTGGTCCTAGGAAAAAAATTAGTTTTTTGCCAAAATTGCGCTTTCTTAAAAAATTTTTGACATTTTTTTACACTATAGAAACGAGGAGAACAAATCACACAAAAAGTGTCTTTAAACTATTTTTCTATGTCAACTAGTTTCCGAGATCCGATGCCTAGACTCTCGAAAAATGAGTTCTTGCTTAGAATGTGACCGTTACCTCGTATAAAGTGTGGACTTAGTCACAGTCTATGTACATATACTACACAATATGTAATGTGTATTGAATATAGGGTAAAGTTGCCAGATGTGTACCAGTTTCTATTTTTTTTTAATATATAACCTTTATTTATTAATAAAATTAAAAAATAACAGTATTCCCATAAAATTTGATTATTATGCTAAACATTTCAACAAAAATTAAATTTCCTGTTAAAAATATTAACTAAAAAATTCTATAAAAAATTAAACGCTGCAAGAAGTATAATTGTGGAAATTGGTTTTGTTAATGTGTACCTGTAGTTTCCAAAATTGTACCTCAACAATATTCGCCACAAATAAATACTTTTTCCTCAGGTTTTACACTAGCACACGATTCATGTTGCCATTCTTTACATTTTTAGGCCTTCGAAGAAGAGCCTTATAATTTTGGTCTATCATAAAAATTTGAAAAAGAGGGGGAATCGGTAATAATAATAATAAAATTTAAAAAAATAATTAATGAGTTGCACATGCATATACTAGAGGGGTGTATATTCACTGTCCTTAAAAAAAAAAAAAATAAATAAAAACCAGCCAAAAATCATAAATTAACACTTTCACCATTATATGTGACGAATACATAAAGAAAAAATGACTACAGCAATTTTGCGTTTTCATAAAAGAAAGCTAATTTTTTTTTTGGCATCAATTATATTGTGCTCTACGTTAGTTTTTTTGTTGTATATTAGCTCTATCGATGATCTGTCGCTAATGTCAACTTAGAGGCACGATCGTGATCAGAGGTAAATATCTTTTATAAAATACATATTGATCGTGTTCCATTTAGATATCACAAACAACATTGACTAGTGCATTTGATGTTTCACAAAAAAACTACTTTTTTAAAAAATTTTCTTGCAATACTAACATTTTAAATGCTTTTAAATGCAATTAAAAGGTTAGTCTTGCATAAAATTGTAAAAAAAGAAATGCATTGTGTTACACAGTGTCGTGTGTCCGTAATGGAACACGACCATTTTATAACTAGGCGAGGAAACACCGTATGTACGAATAACTCGGATTACAGTAAAATGGGACACATTGTACTGTATATTAAAATTAACGTTTTGAAGAAATTTAATTAAATTGAAATATTTTTATTAAAAATTAATGCGAGAATGTAACAATACTTATGTAAGTGTATAAATATTCTGTGTGATAATAATAAGAGTGTTCTGTGTTCAGAATTAAGAATTTTTTTAAGTATGTACCTACATGCATTATCATACAAAATCATAACCATAGCTTTGATACGTAAATTAAACGTACATACTTAATTATTTTTTTTAAAGAATTGTGTTGTTGTTGGTAGTGTGTGGTAGTGTGTACATACGTACTTATTGATTTGATACATACAAACCATACATACTTATTGGTTTGAACCATAGAACATAAGAAGGAATACAACTATCTCTTTTCTGCAATCACTTATGGGCAGGTATGTGCATTTTACAGAACTATGTTGCCATTCACTTAGTAGCTATCAATGGGTTTGTTTCAATTGTTATCATATTGTTATGCACGGTGTACGTGGTATACGTACCTCACGTACATGATGCATGCCACATGCATGTTATGTTATATGCGTATGCAAGACACCCATACACACGACCATCCATTGCACTACCACACACAACTCCGCGTGCACATATATGACATAGTGGTGGGGTACTTTCTGTCCTTTGGCGTTACACTGGTTTCAGTAGTATAGAGATACTACCATAGAGTAATAGAGACAACATATCTATCTCTACACTACTGGAACCAGTGTAACATGTAAGAGATAGACTATATGTTGTATACGTGCACTTGGTTGGTACTTGTGTCTAACAAGGAGCGGACATGTACTCTTTGAGATTAAATTTTATTTAAATATTTTAATAAGTTTTAAGGCGTTTAATAATCTTGGAGTGGCTTTAAAAGTTGTTTAATGAGATTCTCTATAATAATGTTACTAGTGTAGATCGTGAAAATTGTGGAAATGGAAATTAAAAGTGTTCAAGAAATATTGTCTAAGGCCCGGGATACACGAGAAACCAAAATGTCGACACAAATGTCAGACATAAATTTCTTTACTGTTCACACTTCAACAAATTTTTTGTGTCTGGATAGTGTCTGTACATAAATGTACGCAACATGTGTCTGAGCTGTTCACACGAAAATCGAATTTTAATCGATAACCTTCCCAGTGAATAACCTTAAAATGACAATATGTCAAGTAACATATGTATATGATACACATGAAAAAAGTGTAATAAACTTGTAATAAAATTATTTTTTAAACACTTGCGAATGAAATAAAATCATAAATATTGTAGAATGTTACTTAGTTATTTTTCTGTATTGACAAATTCACAAGTGTACTATGTAAAAAATGATAAATTTTAGGCGGGGAATTTAAAAAAAATTATAATTCTTTCTTTATCCTCCAATCTATAAAAAACGTCGTATACAATTAAATAAAAACTTCTCAACACTTAGTATAATTTAGATAATATTTATCAATTAACATTTTTATATTGAATGGAAACAAAAGTTATCAACTTTGTTGTGATGTAATCATTTCTATACCATAAAGTAAAATTCTAAAAAATATGTTGGTAATTATGTACATTTAATTATGTACCATGAAACATCGTACATATCGTACGTATGGAACACGCTCAACAACAAACTTTTAAGTTTAGTGTCGCTTGATTACATACATATGTTTATGTACAGAATTGATGTATGCAGTGTATGCAATGTCGGTCGCTAATGTCACAAGGTTGTGTGTTGACTGTTACCATTTTTATGGCTACCAGAAATGAAATTTCAATTCAGGAACTTTCAATTGATGAAATACGTGAATATTTAATAAAATAATAAAAAATGGTAGTAAAATGTGTAATCGGATTTGGTGAAACATTTTAAAAAATATTTAACCAATCCAAATTCTACAGGTACATATTACGTTTTATTTGTTGTTTTGCTCCAGTTAGGTTATTTTTATAAATATATATATTGGCAACCTGTAGGATTGTATGTATTTTTTTACCAATATTTTTGTTGGTTTAAAAAAGAAAATCTTGGAAGTTTTAACTTGTATTGTATTTAATTTTTTGTATTTTCTACAATTTTTCGATTCGATTTCGCCTTTCATGGATTGGATTTAACGCTGATTTGGAATCATTGATTTATATGCTGGATTTCCGATTATTTACCGCCAATAAAGATGTATTCTGGATCGTTCTGGTTAACGCTGCCGAATTATCAATTTGAAACACTGATCTATTCCCGAGGATTCCGCTTAACTTCCCGTGGATCCACGTGTAGCCGACAGGTTGTGGCCTGCAACGAACCGATTGATCGTTTCGGTTGGAAACTGGTACCGCATAACTGAATTACCGCATCTTTAGTACATCCGGACTCCAATGTTTCGAGATGAATTCCGTATAAAATACAAGTAAATCACCCATAACAAAGGGAGGTAACAAAATTTAAGTTTTCCGATACTTAAACGTCTTTTTATTAAAAGAAACATTAATTGTATGAGTAACATTACATTTACCGTTATGCTTCAATTTATAAAGCATTTTTGAAGATTTATTTATTTTCTTTGAGAATACTTAACCTGTATTATTATTAATATTACCGAACTTTATGATGTCAAAAACATTGTGAAAATTCAAGAACGTTCTTAAATTTATTTACCTGAAAATTTGTATTAAAAGATCTGAAATTACTTATTGGTGAAAATATTATAAGGTTCAAGTACACATTATTAACTTCCGTCTAACTCAACTTTCGGTCCTGTATGTATTTAGTTTATTAATAAACTTAATTTAACCGTAGTAACGAATTACTTAACGCCCTTTACTCTCGTTTCAGAAGTGGTTTTACCCGTCTTGCATTCTGGGGTAAAGATGAAGTCAATAGAATGCATGGCGCCCTGATTTCCCGCTATCGTTACCGTACCGTTTACGAAATTTAGAACCCCCCCGTATGTTACTGCCGACTGAGTCCGAAGCCGCGTTGCCGTACCGATGATGTAATAATTTTTACGTCATACAGTGTTTACACCTATGCGATTTTACCAGAATATGCACTCAAATTACGGCGTTAGGGTAATCGTAGTTGTTAAAATTAAGCCAATTTTTCTAATTTTCGCGTTCGATATCTCGAAACGAAGTGAGATATCGATTTTTTTATTCTTTGAAAAGTGTTTATTTTGGTCTATTTTGGGTTATTCCATGAAAATGCGACATAAATGCAAAAAATTAAATATGGTTTATTTAAAGTAAGTCAAATAGAGCACAGACTAAACAAAATTTACTACTTGACAACACCGAAATTATAGATATCAGTTGTGACTTTTGACAATTAGAGTAAAATTTTCACTGTCTTGCTGTACTTGATGTACCGCTTCACGAAAAGTGTTGCAAATAATTTTTAAATAACTGTGAATTCTCGCGAAATATATAGAAAACAATGATATGATTTAATATTAAGTGTGTACACCTTTGTTACGTATGAAGCACGCCCGAAACATTCAACAATATCACTAAAAAAATTGACAACAAAGATAGCCTCAAAATTTTGTAACATGAGTGACCAAAAAGAACATTTTTTAGTATTAGGCTTGATACACTTCTTCAATTTGATACTTGTAATATTACTTTCTTTGTTCATAAGTGCCTGATGCTTAAACCCATGCTTATACGACATTATGTTTCAAATTGAATATTATATAAGAAATTGAAATGTGTAACGTGAGTGACCGGTCACTCATGTTACAAAATTTGAATCCTTCTAGGGAGTCGTAGGGGACGCCAAAACTATCAAACTTTCCTAAACCAGTTGGGTATAACGTTTTGGTCTATTATAGGTACACAATATATCCAAATTTTCGCTTCCAAGTGCGATTTGGAGGTAGTAGAGAGCGGAAAAACTATTTTTGGGGAATTTGACACGTCTATAGCCTCCCAGAATTAACCTAGGGAGTTGAAATTTTGTATTTTGATAGAGTTGGTACGTTGAGTGTGCTTTTGGGCGGTTACAATGTTTAACCCTCACCTCCACCATTTTTATGCCACAATTTCATGTTTTTTTCAACGTTTTCGTTGTTTGTGTCACGCTTACAGGCTCCCAAAAAAACCCATAACTCTGAAATTTTGTATATGTATTGAGTTAGTATCCGGAATGTGTCTTTTAGGGATTCCACATTTCCCTGCCTCCACTTCCCCCGTTTTTACACCGAAATTTCGTGGTATTTTCGTGTACGTTGAAAATAATTTATTTTCGTAATAATACCTAATTTGAGTAACCAGTTGTAATAATTATCAGTGAAGTATTAATTAATCAGTTAATTTTAAGTATTTTTTCATTTCCCTTAAGAAATATATGTGGATGATATGGACCTTTGTACAAGTAACGTGAGTGACCAAAGTGGTGTAACATGAGTGACTTTTCTTAGAATTTTTAAAATTTTTATTTTAACATAGAAGCTTGTTCTTTTTATCTGAACTAAATAAAGAGAATTCATTTTATCTTTGTATATTTTTTAAATCATCTACAGTAATTAAATAGAACAGAGATTCAACCCCAACTTAAATGACTGCGAAAACCATGTCTCCATGTGTAACATGAGTTACCAGAAAAATAAGACACTTTTTTAAATATATTCATAAGCCTGCCTTTTTTATTTTTTATTAAATAAAATTATTTAGTTAATAAAGAAAGGTTTTACTGAAAGATATATTGTTATTTTGCAATTCTTCCTATATAAAATTAGTGGTTTTGCCTCAGTTTTGCAGTAAAATGTAACGTGAGTGACCGTGGAATAACCCTTTTATCGAAATATGCACTCAAAAGTTCATACAAACGCAGACACACAAAATGATAAAAAAAAATTTGAAAAAATTGAATTTTTTCAAATTTTAAAAGTTTCCCAGCCTTTTCATTATCGATATCGAATTGTGTTTCGCTGGTATCTATGATTTAGGGTAACAAAATATTTTAAAATAATGAAAAAAATTCGTCAAGTCCTCTGAGAAGGCCTAACTTAGTGCGTGTCAAAAAACACGCACTTGACGAATTTTTTATACATTATTAGCGAATTTCCAGAATGGAATTCAGCTATTACAGCCACTGTCACAACGCGACCTGAGCCCGGGACCATAGCAGAAATTTGTTTTGAGGTCCCTAGAAACCGAAAATAATATTCGCTAAAATTTATATATATATATATATATATATATATATATATATATATATATATATATATATATATATATATATATATATATATATATATATATATATATATATTAGGGTGGCGCAAAAAAACCATATATTTTTCTTTTTTTTGTCTCATAGGAAAAAAAGTTAATTTAGCTCGATTTAAGAATGCTCACCAAAAATTAGCTCGATAAAAAATTTTTTAAGGGTCGCTCAAACCTTTTTAAAATTTGAAAATGGGCCAAAAATCGATTTTTGTTTTTCATCAAATTTTTTTTCTCATCCCTGCATATGTTTGTACATTGAATAATAAAAAATTCCTCCAAATTTTAACTCAAAAAGTTGATAATAAAAGGTCGCTCAAGAGTTCTGAAAATTTTTCAAGTCAAAATATTTAATATTTTTCAGCGCCCCTAAAAAATATTAAATATTTTGACTTTAAAATCCCGAGCGACCTTTTATTATCAATTTTTTGAGTTAAAATTTGGAGGAATTTTTTATTATTCAATTCACAAACATATGCAGGGGTGAGAAAAAAAGTTTGATGAAAAACAAAAATCGATTTTTGGCCCATTTTCAATTTTTAAAAAGTTTTGAGCGACCCTTAAAAAATTTTTTATCGAGCTAATTTTTGGTGAGCATTCTTAAATCGAGCTAAATTAACTTTTTTTCCTATGAGACAAAAAAAAGAAAAATATGTGGTTTTTTTGCGCCACCCTAATATATATATATATATATATATATATATATATATATATATATATATATATATATATATATATATATATATATATATATATGTGTGTGTGTGTGTGTGTGTCAGCACGATAACTCTCGAACGGAATGTCCTAGATTTGCGAAATTTGGTGAAAATGTTGGAAGTCCGAAACCGTTGAACAAGTTCGTTAGCCAGACACGTCCGATGCTAGGAACATGGTTTTCGTTCTTGAAAAAAATAGTTTTTTTGCCAAAATTTCCCTTTCTTAAAAAATTTTTGCGACATTTTTTTACACTATTGAAACGGGGAGAACAAATCACACAAAAAAGGTCTTTAAACTATTTTTCTATATCAACTAGTTTCCGAGATCCGATGCCTAGAACCTCGAAAAATGAGTTCTTACTTAGACTGTAATCGTTGTCTCGTCAAAACTGCGAAGTTAATCATAGTCTACACATAAGATATGTATGCATCCTTTATATAATTTGTTTATTTTGCCTGGAATATGAACACCATATTTCTTTCTCTGTTTTGCACATTTTTTCTATTCTGCAAAACAGCAAATATAGTGTTCATATTCTAAACAAAATAAACAAGGTATACGTATATATGCATATGATATGATACATATAAGAGTATACATATACATATATCCTAGCTGTCGTAGTTGTTGATGTAAGACGAAGGACAAAGGACGTATGACGTTAGATGTACTTTAAATAATATTGTTAATGTAGTGTAGTTTTTTTAAAGAAAATCATCTATTGCAGCCACTGTCATGATCCGGGACGCGTTATGACAGAAATTTGTTTTAAGGTCCCTAGAAACCGCACGATAACTCTCGAACAAAATGTCCTAGGTTTACGAAATTTGGTGAAAATGTTGGAAGTCCCAAGCCGTTGGCAAAGTTCGTTAGCCAGACACGTCCGATACCAGGAACATGGTTTTTGTTCTTGAAAAAAATTAGTTTTTTGCTAAAATTTCCACTTATTCAAAAATTTTTGCGAAACTTTTTTACACCATTTGAAAGAGGAGAAAAAATCACATAAAATAGGTCTTCAAACTATTATTGTATGTCAACTAGCTTCCAAGAAAAACTAATTTTTATAAACGAAAATTATGATGAAACATCCAGCCAATATTTTGATAATTAATGTATCAATTACTGTTATACGTCATAAGGTACATATGGTACCTAGATACGGAACGAGTTTGTTTATGTACCGTAAACTGGGCTGAATCAGGGAAAGACGAATAAATAGAGATAATAAAACGAAAAATGTTATTCATGAGCTCAGTTTAAAAACAGTAGATGTAAAGCTGAACATATACCTCTGCTGGCGCTCGCCGGAAAATTTTGTTACCCTAACGTTAGCTAACGGAGCTTGCATCGTTACAAACCAGAGGGCTATGATTCAAAAATTTAAAATGCATTAGACAGTAAAAATTCAATTTCCAAATTACAGTGGACCCCCGGTAATCCGGCCCCTGGTTAATCCGGCACCCCCTGTAATCCGACATGCCGATTGAATATTGTTTGACAGTCTTCGCTAGTCGATATAATGCATGATTGAGCAGGTTACAGGAATCTGTTGTCGGATTAACAGGTTCTCACTAGTAAAAAATTCCGGACTATAGGGGGTCTTAGGCAGTACTCTATAATCCGACAAATTCGATAGTCCGACACTGCTCCGCAAAACGTTTGTCGGATTACCGGGGGTCCACTGTAATGAGTAATGTTTTTATTTCATAATTTTTGAATGTGGTTGTACTTCAGAAAATAAGTATTTATACCGTGAAAAACCATGGCTTCTCTGGTTTTTCACGGTATAGATACTTAATAATAGAAATATTTAGGTAAGGTGCATCAATTATTTAAATCTGAGTTCTCCGGTGTGTAACGGTGCAAGCACCGTTAGCTAACCTTATGGTAACAATATTTTCTGGCAAATATCACTTTTATTAAACTAGAGTAGAATAATTATAATTATTGCCTATTAACCCATATCTCTATCCACCCCTAATCACACCACATTCGTTCCTTTATTTGGTCATTATGCCATGTTTTATTTAAACTTGTATACAGGTTGTTTATATAACTGTGTAAATATTTTTCCATAAATAAGTAGTCAAACTGTTACCGCGAAATTTATTTTTGTATCAATTGCGCCATGGTTGTTTTAAATAAATATCTACTACACACGGAGGTATTGATGCAAATTTTTCGAAATTGCAATGCATAAATATGAATTTTTGATATTTGGGAACACAGAGCTAATTAAAATACCCCTGTCGCAGCATCCTGCATAACATAGCGAATTTCCATTTACAAAAGTACGTTTTTCTCGGAAACTAGTTGATATAGAGTAATTGTAAATAAAAGAACCTTGTTTATGTGATTTTTCCGCCTCATTTTGCCAAATATTTTTCACGAAAAATGTCCAAAAATCCGTAAACGTTTTCACGAAATTTCTTAAAAATAAGACGTTTCGTTCTTGAGTTATTGTGCGGACACATATATATATATATATATATATATATATATATATATATATATATATATATATATATATATATATATATATATATATATATATATTTGGCATCTGCATAACATAGCGAATTTCCAAATATTCGGTACTGGCGGATCTCAACTAAGACCTGTACCCATTTAAAATAGTTTAGACTTCTAAGAGTAAAAGAATTTTTAAAATCTGCGGTGTAATTAGTTAATTGGTATTTTTGGGACCCAAGAACCCGAACGGACTTTGTGCAGCATAGTTGTATCCATCCAAAATAATTTAGTTCTCTAGCAGTGAGAAAGTTTTCAGAATCAGTTCGATAGCTTATTTTTGGCTTTTTCGGATCTGCAAGATCCCGGTGGACATCATTAACAAATTAACTCGACCCAAAACCCGTTGTGTAGCATTCTACGCCGCAATTGCATCCGCAGGACAGTTGTAGATCTCAAATAACACAACCTGTACCTATCTAAAATAGTTTACTTCTGTAATAGTGAAAAAATTTTCAAAATCGGTCAGTTATTTTATTTTTGACACTTTTGGGTTCCCTGGACCCTAGCAGACCTTACATAACGTAATCTATATCTATATAAAACAGTTTAGCTCTCTAAGAGTGAAAAAATTTTTAGAATCGGTCGGTTAGTTTATTTCGCGCTATTAAGATCCCAGGGCCCTGGTCGACCTCATACAACATATAAGCTATATCCACCTAAAATGGTTTACCTCTGTAACAGTGAAAAAATTTTCAAAATCGGTTACTTATTTCATTTTTGACATATTTGGGTATCATAAACCTTGGCGGATCTTTCATAACGTAATCTATATCTATCTAAAATAATTAATCTCTCTAATAGTGAAAAAATTTTCAAAATCGGTCGGTTATTTTATTTTTGACACTTTTGGGTCCCATGGACCCTAGAAGACCTTACATAACGTAATCTATATCTATTTAAAACAGTTTAGCTCTCTCAGAGTGAAAAAATTTTCAGAATCGTTCGGTTAGATTATTTCGCGCTTTTAAAATCCCAGGACCCTGGCCGACCTCATACAACATATAAGCTATATCCATCTAAAATTATTTACCTCTATAACAGTGAAAAAATTTTCAAAATCGGTCACTTATATCATTTTTGACACGTTTGAGTCCCATGGACCCTGGCGGATCTTACATAACGTAATTTATATCTATCTAAAATAGTTTAGCTCTCAAACAGTGAAAAAATTTTCAAAATCGGTTGGTTAGTTTATTTTTACCACTTTTGGGTCCCATTTTTTAAATTTTAAAATTTTTTCGGTACGTATAAATATATTATGTTATTTTGTTTTATATTTAATAATATTATATGATAACATAAATTTCATTTTCTTGTTTATTTAAAATTCAATAAACAAAAAAGAAAAATATCTTGATTACATGAACTTAAAATATCTGCTTAATTTTAATTTTTCAACCTGAGAAAGAGCTATGGTAATTATAATGCAATAACATGAGACAGAACTTTGTTTATTATAATACAACTAGCCGTTTGCCCGATGGGATTTCCCATCGGCAACATCTTTTTATTAGGTACTGACTTTCTGCTCACTTTTAATGTTTTTCAAAAGCCTAAATCAATATCCACGTTTCTAACTTCAAAAATGATGAACTTCCCATACGAACTTTCATTTTCTGTTTTCACCCCTTAGAGAATATATTTCCAGAAATAACTGACTTTTATTTATAAATAGAAGCCTAAACGCCAATTTTAATAATTCCTGTGCTTAATTTTGTCAGATTAGACAAAACCCAACAGATTAGGTTTTGCGTTGTCTGTCAGTCAAAGATTCATTAAATATTATTTATTTTAATAGCCATAGTAACATATTTCTGTATGTTTCTAACTTCAAAAATAACGAATTTACATACAAATTTTCATCCCTTATTAAACCCATTTAGGCGACGAATTTTCAAAAATCCCTTCTTAGTGGTCACTTACGTTACATAGGGAACTCCTGTGCAAAATTTCATTCTTCTAAACCCAACGGTTTAGGCTGTGCGTTGTCTGTCAGTCAGTCAGTGTTACAAATTTATTAAGTAGATATTAGTACATACATGTGAATAGCAGGGCTGGGAAGTATTTAAAATGATTTCATTTTAAATATGTATTTGAAATACAAAATGGCATTTTGCATTTTCTATTTTAAATAAGTTCGGTCAAACCATTTTCTATTTTGTATTTAAAATGGAAACTTCAATCCATTTTGCATTTAAAATGGAAATGCATGTACACTCAAATTTATATGTATGACACTTATGACTCATATTTATCATAGAACTCGAATTAAACGTAGTCTAACAAATTGTGTTAAATGTAGGTCGATTCAATTGACTCAAATTTTTTATAATTCGAGTTTCAATGTCACTTGAGTAAAATTTGTTACTAGAGCTGCTGGTTCTCTCAAGTCAAATTTTTCTGACTCAAGTTGTATGCTATTATCTTTAAGACACGTCGATAAGAAATGTTTTGGTATTTCGAGTAGATGAATTTCATAATTTAGAAGTCGCAGTTCTAGCGTAGTCAAGGTTTGATTAGGTCAAAGCTGAATTAAATTTTACAATAATTCTGAGTAACAATATTTCAAGAGTTAAATTTAGTTTTCATATCATGTAAACTTTATAAAATGTTCTTTTTTTCTTTTTTTTTTTTTTTTTTTTTTTAATAAAAGGCTGCCCTTATAATTATAATTTCAATACGTTTGACATTTTCTTTACTTTTTTTTATTAACATAAAATACGATAAAAGATTTATAGTATAAAAAAGTAAAAAAAAACAAGCGTTTTGTATTTTATAATCCATTTTAAATAGCTATTTTCCATTTTCTATTTTAAATATGTTCAGCAAAACCATTTTCCATTTTATATTTTAAATGCATTTTGGGAAACCATTTTCCATTTTTTATGATTTCTATGAACCATTTTTTCCAGCCCTGGTGTATAGATATCTTTTGTTCTCGTAAGAAATCGTAAAAAAATGAATTTTTTTCTATATTTTATAAAGAACTGAGACAGAAAACAAATTACTTATTAGACCGACAAAGAGAGGAAAGTAAGGCAAAAGTGAAAAATTACAATTTTCTCGAAAAATATTTAACATAGAAAGAAAATTATGAGAACAATTTCTTAATAATTTTTTTCGTCATTTCAACGATGTAAAAATCGAACTGTCTTATGATAGGATCGAATGATAAAAAATGACCAAAAAACCTACTTCTGGCCGTACGTTTCGCCCGAAAGTACACACACACATATATATATACACACACACAGACACACACACACATATATATATATATATATATATATATATATATATATATATATATATATATATATATATATATACAGTGCGTCCAGTAGAAGATTACACATAGAAAATCCAAGAGATAGTGTTTCTAGGGAAATTAATAATAACACTTCATTTTTTTAAAATTTTGTCAGAATATTTTAAAATAAATCATTTGCAATTAAAAGTAAAACATATCAATTATTAAGCTTCAAATGAAAGAAAAATGGAAAATGAAAAAAATGTGTGTGGTACTTTAAGGCAAGAGAAATATTGGCTCGTTTTCACGGCAAGTATCTCTATAAACAACAATAATTTGTAATTTTTGTTTCTTAAATAAATTATTCAATAAAATTTGCTATTCAGTAATACTAATGTGTAATTTTCAACTGAACACCAATACTTTTAAGAAAATCATAATTGAATTTCCATAGGAACACTATAAATTACCATTGAAATTTTCCCTATGTGTAATTTTGAAGTGGACAGTCATATACTATGTATGTATGTATTTATTTACTGTATTTAGCATATTGCTATTACAGGGGGTTGGTACAAAAATATAAAGTGCTACAAAAATTAATATAAATGTATATACATAGTTTACCTTTCCCAAAACCAGTTAAATAGCAGTTTTAATCATAAAAACATACACCACTGCTGGTTTTGGGTACACAAGAGTTACATTAATTATAATCTAATAGAAATAAATTTCTAAAATATAAATATTTATATTTAATATTTATATAAATATTTATATTTATTGTTACTATAATATAATATAATATTTAGAATAGATTGAAAAGTACTATTATAAATTTATAATATAAAACTTAATTTGTAGAAGAAAACAAAATTTAAAACTCAGGACGCATTACAAATTCCCTCACTTGGAGGCATTTTATTACATAATTGTATACAGAGTTCAGCATCTCAACATTACCCACATTAAGAAATTGATGATAGTATTCAAGGTTGACGTCTGTCTTTATTCTAACATCATTATAAAACGGACAATCATAAAATATATGTTCGAACGTTTCATTCCGGTCCAAATGGCAGAGAGAGCAAGTCATATCTGTATTTATTTTATATTTTTGTTCTTGATCAAAAACATTTATTTGCTGATTTGACGAGACTCTTAACTGACTTATAACACGTATTTTTTTAAAATTTATATTGAACATTAAATATTCAGCTGCTTTAGAATCAAGTTTAATATTCCTATACAAGACATAAGATGAACATTGGATTCTATCCCAATCTTCTTTAATTAAATACTTTTTATAACAATCAATTACATAATTTAATTTTGACTCGACAACATTTATTTCTTGGGAAATCCATATTTCTTTACAATTTATTTTATCCAAACACTTTATCATTTCAGTACACCAACTATAACGAGGCTTAGCAGCTCCTATTATTGAATCGATCTCAATCAGCATATTATAAATCAATTTTGGCAAACGTGCGTTATTCATTCGAAGAATTTTTATCCACCATTGGTAAGCTCTTTTGAAAATATTCAGTTCAATTTTTTGCAAACCCAATTCAATTCTCAAAATATAATTTGGCGTTGTCATAGGCCAGAGAAATAGACTCTTAAAAAATTTAGTCTGTACTTTTTCTAATATATCATAACTCTTAAGAGCCCAGACCTCCGAGCCATACAACACCACTGATGTTATCATAGAATTGTATAGCACTAAAATGCTCTCCCATATATTTGACTGAATTTTATTAATAATTCCCCTGACATTTGCGGATGTCACAGCTCCCCTCCCGACTGCCCCATTTGCCATTTTATCATTTAGGCCTGATGAGGAAAATAATACCCCAAGATATACAATTGTTGAAACTATTTCTAGTTTTTTTCCATTCAATTGAAAATTGTTATTTATCTTTCCTTATCACCCCTTTATGAAAAATTAAAACTTTAGTTTTTTCAGTATTAATATTTAGGCAGTTTTCTTCACAATATCTCTCTAACACTTTCAACTGTTTAATTGTTTGGTAATAGGTGTCCGAGAGGAGAGTCATGTCATCCGCATACCCCAGAATCATTACATCATTTTGTGAATCCAGTGGTGTACCACTGCATTGATTTTCAATTAGATATTCTTCTAGATCAGAAATAAACAATATGAATAAAAGACTACTTAAGCATTCGCCTTGCATAACACCCTCTGAAAGCCTTACATAATCAGTTTTTGAACTCATTTGTTTAATACAAACTTCTGCATGTTTATACAAGTTTTGAATTATTCTAATCAATTTTGCACTAATCCCCACCTTAAAAAGCTTTTTCCATAATAGATCATGTCTGACGGTGTCAAACGCCCTACTAAAATCAACGAATACAGCAAAAAGTTTTCTCTTAGGTAGTCTAAGTTGTAAATTTATCAGCGAGCTGAGTGCAAATATATTGTCAACGCATCCCCGATTTCTTCTGAACCCGCTTTGATATTCTGGAAATATGTTATTACTTTCACACCACAAATGAATTCTATTCGCAATAATTTGTGTGAATATTTTTACAATTGTGTTCACTAGTGCTATTTGTCGATAGTTTGTTAAGACTTTTGGGTCTCCCTTTTTATGTATCATATTAAAGTTAACTTTCCCCCATTCTTTAGGTATTTGTTCAGTTTTCATTATTTGGTTATAAATGGAAAGCAGATATTTCTTACTATTATTACTCATATTTTTGTAAAATTCGTATGTTATTAGATCTTCCCCAGGTGCTTTATTATTTTTACATTTTTTCAAGGATAGTGTTAATTCAGAAAATTCAATATCTTTATCTAGATACGGGTGAGCGCAATCGTAGAAAAGAACATCATAGCGTGTTAGATGTTTGTTAAAACTGGCTTTTAAATATGTATCCCATTCATCTATTTCTATACTATTTAGATTAGTAAATTTATTCTTTTTAAATTTTTTAATAGCTGACCAGAATTCTGTTGAATTTTTACTGTTTGACACCATTAATTTAAGATTTTCGTAATAGCATTCTTTTGCTTCTTTTTGAACGTTTTTATAGCATTTTTTTGCTTCTAAATATTTGTTAACATTTTCGACATCACTAAATTCCGATTTTTTACAACATTTTAATAAATTTTTACATTCACGTTTATATTCTGTGCATTTTTTATTATACCAGGGCTTATTTTGATACTGATTACTAATTTTAACCATAAATCGCATATCTAACAGATTTGCAACTTTAATTATTGAATCTTTCAATATTTGATAAGTGGGCTGAGCATCATGTATTTCATTTAAAATATCGTCAAGACACTGCGCATATTCCTTTCCACGATCGGGCACCCATTTCATTTTTTGTATACTAACATTTCCCAGATTTAAACTATGCTTAATGACTTTTGTATCTAATATATTTTTTAATTTCACAGCACATGGAAAATGATCAGAACCAAACAAATCATGCCATACATACATATTCACTATATTGTTTAAATTAGAATAATGCACCCAGACATGATCTATTATGGTTTTACCTATTTGATTTATAAATGTAAATTTAGCGGGTCGATCCCCTTGAGCCCTTCCATTAAGAACTAAAAGGCCATTAGATTCCATAATGTCTACCAAATCTCCTTCCCCTTTTGTCTATTCTAAGGTCTAGCGTTTTCCTATCATTATACAAATAACTACCTTGCAGAAATTCATCTTTTTCGAATGAGTTCAGGTCACCGATATGTGAATTGAAATCCCCTCCAATAATAGAATGTTCTACTCTCTCCCCCATTTCAACCAAAATTTCATTCAGTTTTTGGATATCTGCTTCCTCCTGTATGTAAACCGTTCCTATGGCATAACTTTCATTTTGATGCTGAACTCTGAACATATACCATTTTATATTATGCAATGTGTAATCTTGAAATGAACGCACTGTATATATATATATATATATATATATATATATATATATATATATATATATATATATATATATATATATATATTAGTGAATATCATTTTCGTATTCAAGGGACCTCAAAACAAATTTCTGCCATAGTCCCGGGCTCAGGTGCGTGAGACCTGGCGTAATAGCTGAATTTCGAGTTTTCGAAATTCGCTAAAGTTAAAAAATAAAAATTTTATTGAATTATTCAATATTGTCTATTTATTCTTTTATATATTTCTTGTAGATCGTATGTATTTGTTTTATTTTATTTTATTTTTATATTGGGGCGGATTTTGATTTTGGGATACGTTCAGCAGAGTACCTCCAGGTGTCGCGGAGATGAGAAAGTGTGGCAGTGGAAAGCTTTTGCTCGCGGATCGTTTCCCAAGCACCACTAAGGATCCCCAATAAATGTTCAATACGCTGAAAATTTTGACAATTTTGGGGGACGCTAAATTATAATACAGAAACTTTCAACATACGAGTTTATTGCAAATTTTAAGGACGTAAAGCAAAATTTATAACAATATTTAAGAAATATAAATAAATAAGAATTCCTTGAATAAGTTAACAAATCGATAACATAAAGCTTTTTACAAGATTGAAGAAATTAAATATGTTTTTTTTATTTTTTTTTTTTATTTTTTTTTTTTTTTTTTACAATTTGCAAGATTTATGAATCAGTTTTAATATGAAATTTATATTTTTTTAAGGAATTTGCGTCTTAGTTACCTTGTGTGGCCATATTTTTCAGTATGAAGTGCACAATTTTTCAATTTTGAAAGATAAACCCACACCGATTCTTGAAATATACAATTTGAATTAAGATTTAAATATCACTACAAAATGTATTTTTTCAAAATATCATAACAAAGGCCATATGTTTAAGATTTTAATTTATATTGGAAAATCGAGTGGAGGCGTGGTTTAATATTTAGCAACAATAAATTATTATAAAAAAAATAGGAACAACATTCCAAAAATTTGCAAATTTTTTTTTTTTCGCTAATTTTTCAGTAGTAGGGGAGACAGGGGCTAGTATTAACGGGGGTAAGTATTAACAGGCCATTTTCCGCCAAACTACGGACGAAAAAATTAAACACGTCCGGTTGCTGTGATCAGTAGATGACCACGGACACGTTGTGACCAATCAATCTTCGGCCGGTTGCCGCAAAACAAAGTTGTGAGTAAGACGTAGATTTTATTAGGTAAAAGAACATTTTTAAGTCGACGGTTTTTTGATTTGAAGCATGATTGTATACCTAAAAGAGACTAAATTTATTCCAAACGGTAGCATATTCCATCTGGTATTGTATTTTGTTTAAATTTTACCGCATTATCAACGTATTCTTTTTAAAAATTTAAATTTGTAAAAAATTTACCTTCGGGGCAAGTATTAACAAAATGCATGGGGTAAGTATTAACATGTTAACATTTACCTCGTTTAAATTTTATGCAACAAAGACTATGTTTTTAACTTCCCTATAAGGAGGTTATTGTATTCATCCCGATTTCAAAATCCAAATATCGTCATTTCCATGCTTCGAGGTTACCAAAATTTTTTTCGAGACATTGCCAAATATGTTTGCATGTGTGTGTGTACATATGTGAGTGTTAAATTTAAATGGTTTTAATTTTTACATCTTTTCTGCAGTGAAGCAGAGGAAGAGTTTTGCTTGATCTGAGTTATCATATATTTCAAGAATTATAATAATGTTAAATAAGACGAAGACTAATTTTTTAATAAATAAACATTTTTTAATATAGAAGATATTAAACGATTGTGGTTGTCTATCGAAGACTGAAAATTTACCAATTTTTGTTTCGTTATCAAGGTCAAAGTGACGTAATTTGCTACTTAATAAGGACTGACTAACTATTGCCTCAGAAAAAAAAATTAAAATAATGATTAACTTTAACTAATTAAGTAAAGATAAATCTAAAATAAGAATTTTCTATGTCAAACTAATTCCTTTCTAATAATAAACACGTTAAATATGATACTTTGTTTTATTTCCTATAAGTACATATCTACAAAATATCATAATCATATTAAAACTCTAATGTTACTACTTACCCCAACGTTGTTAAAACTTGTCCCAAAAGTGAGGTAAGTATTAACAAACACATTTTTTGAGAAAACGGGTTTTTCCATAGAAAGTACAAGGGATATGTAAGTTTTTTTTATCAAAAATTATAGACAGATAGTTGATGCTTCATAACGTTTGCAAAAAAAAATCGCTAGCTAGTTTCATTTCCGTTTAATATCTAAAAAAGTAAAATCTGTCAGTACATGCCCCTGTCTCCCCTAGTTAATGTTTGAAATGCTAGTTGCAATACTTAATTCGCTATCAGATATATAATAAACGTAGAAAATTTTGGGTACACAAAATCGCTAAAAACATGTACTTTAAAGTCAGTCAATTCCTTTATGACACTGGTAACATTCGATTCAATTGTAAATTCGATTTCATCAATTTTTTTTTTTCATGACATCAAATACATACATTGCCTTCTTCATATCCTCTTTCTTTTTTTGTTTTTCCTTCTAGATTGTTAATTGTTTCTAGATTATCGTGAGAAATAGGCGATTATTTCTTATTTGAACATTTTTATGAAGAAATCTTTCTTAAATGTTTTCTCTTTTAGTAGGGCTCGAGTTTCTCTTAATGAATCAAACTTTGTATTGATTGTATAATATTGAAGCTTGAGAGATGGGGCAAATATTTTCTTGATGTATATTACTACCTCTAATAGATAGATTAAAATATGATTAGGTAGTAAAAAATAAGTTTTGTAATTATACTTATGTAATAAAATCTTGTGGTTTAAAATAAACTGGACAAACTCTCATTGAAGGCATAACGTTTTTACCCATTTTCTGAATGTTTATCCATGCTAATCAGCGACCAACCAGTTCTTTTTTGTTATATTACGATTGTGGCAACATTTGTATATCATTCTTGGGACATTCTACTGCTGTATAGACTACGATAAGTACGGCGCCAAGATTTGATGACACTTCCTTATAGAACTTGACAAAATAAAACGAAAAACAAGAATAAAATTTTTCGAGATCTCGCTTCGTTTTCGAGTTAAACTTGTTTTTGAATTCCAATATATTGTATGTATGGGATGTGGGCACGAGTACAATATCCGAGGCGACAAAATTTGACAAGCAGATTTGATAGATTTTGGCATTCGAAGCAAAAAATAAAGAGTAAAAAATTTGGAAATTCGCCTTAGTTTTCGAGATATCGATCGTTAAACTTGTATTTAAGTTGTCATGAAATTCGGATATTGTATTTGTGTATGGTGTAATATTTTGGTGAAATATTGGTGAAATATATTTATATCAAAAATCGAAGTTTGTTGTCAAAACTGGCCTAACCTTTGGGCAAAGGGTAACCTTAACTAACCTCACCACTTAGTTTTTACATCAAAAATCGAAGTTTATTGTCATAACTAGCCTAACTTTCGGGCAAAGGGTATCCTTAAATACAAGTTTAACGATCGATATCTCGAGAACGAAGGGAGATCTCGAAAAATTTTATTCTTGTTTTTCGTTTTGTTTTGTCAAGTTCTATAAGGAAGTGTCATCAAATCTTGGCGCCATACTAATCGTAGTATCCCCCTGTATTCAAACACACAACAGTATACTTTTACTTTTTCGTGATGAAAATTCCATAATTTGAACAATTTTCATGTATTAAATTTGATTAAATTAGGGTAAAATATTTTTAATGGCAAGTAATAAAAAAAAACGCCGTGAGCAGCGGGGCCCCATCACGGTAGTCGAATTTTCCCCTTCATCTTCGGTATTGAATGTCTACAAGCGAAATGTGATTGAAAGTCTACAACCGAATTGTCATTTTGTTGGTTTCAAAACTGGTGATGAGTGTTCGGCTGATCGAGGCTTTAAAAAAAGGTTTTAAATATTTAAGGGCTGTATCTCAGTAAATTTAAATTTTGTGCCGAAAACAGGTAGCAGAAAAAAAGCCAACACAATTCGTACGAGGACATTCCTGCCCATGTTTATCCGCTAATTGCCTTTATGTTTTAGTTTTAAAAATTAAAAAAGGACCTTAAATAGTAAACTGGAAGGCCTTTATAAAGATATTTTTTCTTTCCAAACAAATCCAAAATTTCTATTTTATAAATACTAAAAATCCAAAATTCCTAATTTATAAATAAACAGTGACTTTAATAACATTTTTAAATTACTTAATATGTATGTATTTCATTTGTCATAAAAGTAAGTTCACTTTTTTTTAAATTTTTTAAAATTACTATTCGCCTACTTGTATTTAGAATAAACATAATGCTTTTAAAACACATTTAACAATAGCATTCAATTCCGATGTAAAAATGGGAGAAGTGGGGGGAAAAGTGATGCGGACTCCCTACAAGGTACTAGCTGGATACTAACTGAATACACGTACAAAATTTCAGCCCTCTAGGTTTCCTTATGGAGTCTCTAGACATGTTAGAAAACAAGCAAAAAAATTAAGGAAATATTGGCGTAAAAATCGTGGGGGTAAGGGTTAAAAGTTGAAACCTCCAAAAAACAGTGTCTGGCTATTAGCTTAACCTGTACACCAAATTTCAGCCCTCTAGGTTTATTTGGGGAGATTTTGACCCGAACGAAACTGTTAAAAAACAAGAAAAATCATGTTCTTTTGGGTATAAAAATGGTGGGGGTAGGGGTTAAAAGTCGAGACCCCCAAAAGGCACCCCCTTGATACTAACTCAATCCGAATACAAAATTTCAGCCCTCTAGGTTTATTCGGGTGACCTGTGCGAGTGGTACAAACTTCGAAAACGTCGAAAATGCATGAAATTGTAGCTTAAAAATGAGGGGGGTGGGGGTAAAATATTAGAACCTCCAAAAAGCACAACCTAGGTACGAACTTTATCAACACACCAAATTTCAACCCTCTACGTTAATTCTGGGGGGCTGGGGGCCTGTTAGATCCAGCGAAAATCGTTTTTCCCCCCTCTACTCCCACCATATCATCCTAGGAAGCTGAATTTTGGATATGTTGTAGATAATTGACCGAAACATTATTTAAAACCGGTCTGGAAAAGTTTTATTGCTTTTCCGCCCCCCACCACCCCCTTAAAGGTCGGGTCCGAAAAAAAATTTGCCCAAAATTTGACCCCACTTTGATAGTATGAGGTGCCTCGAAAATGAGCCCCATTTACCAAATTTCATCTCTTAACTTCCATAGGGGGGCCCTACACAAATTAAAAGGTGGCGGGAAAATATATATATATATATATATATATATATATATATATATATCAGACATTTTTTTTTTCTACATATTCGTGTTCTACGGGTCCGAAAACGGATAGCGCCCCTACTCTCGCCTCTCGCAGCTCTTATCGTATAGACTGTATAAGTCTAATTTTTCGGAGAAAATTCGACTAAAAATAACAGCTGATTAAAGTTCACTTGATTTATATGAAATCTACAAATAGCCTTTCCGCAGTAGTTTATTTTCGGGCCACCAGATAGCATATCAAAATTCTCCGTTTTCCATTTTATATAAATACATGTTTTATTTATTTATTTATTAATTTCTTTTTTTTTTTCTAATTTTATTTTTCGATTTTTTTATTTTAATTGTTTTTTGGGTATAATTAAAGTGTCTAAGGCTCTGACGCTTAAACACGAGACGAGAGGGGCCTAAATATGACTTCTTCTTACCTTGACGTACTCCTTCGATTTCTTTAGGAGAAATCGGAAAAAAAACTTTTACTACGAAAAAACCATTGCAAATTTTCCATTATGATACACGTGTCGGATTTCATTTAAGGGAACAAACTAAATCAAGTTTAGCCTGCCAGCATTTTCCCCTGTCCAGACACAATTGAACGCTTTTAAAGAAATAACAGAAATATGGATGACCAAGAAAAATATTATCGAAAATAAATTTATGTTTACGAGAAAATTATGTTACAAGCTAGATTTCATAAATTAATTATGTGATTTAAAGGATTACAACAGATATCGAAAAAGTTCTTAAAAAAATGCTGCACATGTTTAAATTTTCAAAACCGGAAATTACTTTATGATCTAATGATGACTAGAACTGTAAACTCTACAAATTTATTTTGGAAATTTATCTAATTAAATTTTAAATTATAAATCTATCTAATTAAACTATAATAATTTAATTTTTAGACTACTAAAGTATCTAAATTTTAGTCGTAGACTTTTTTAGCGAAATCCCCGGAAATTTCTTTTGCAAACCCGGATGAATGCCAGAGTACAAGACGACGTTAAATATCTAAATGTATGTTATCCTACATGCTACAACATTTGATTATTATCTTTTTTTTGTAACTAATCTTTCGAAATATAAATTATTTTCATTTTAGTTTAAATAAATTTCCAAATTCAAGAATCACATTAAATTACAATAAAGTTTTTTACTTATCTTAAACAAAAATGATGCATTTTTCAACAATTGCGTTACAATGCTAAATATATTTTTTGCCTTTCTTTCTATTTTATTACATTTTGATGTTAATGCCAGCACAGTCACTTGGAGTGACAGAGAGTTTTTTTGTTTTTTCTTATTTGCATAAGTTACATTATTACATAATTTGTTTGTTAATTATTTTTGAAAATAAAATGTTTAATTAGACTATAATGTACATATTTTTAGTTAAGAGCGAAACCAATTTCAGTTTTCTGTAAAATATATAACTTTGACATTTCAAAGTGATACTAATTTCAGATTTAAAATACTAGATGGCATTACCCTATACGTATTCGATAGAGTCCCTATAATAAATAGAGTCGTGACATGTCATCCATTTTGTATCCAAAACAGAGCGGGAAGCTTCAAAATTAATTATCACATATTTAGGTGAATATTTTTGAGTACATAATTATTGTTAATAAGTTATGAATTAATGAACAATTAAAAATTTTTAATTTAAATTTTTTTTCTAAGTTAAACTAAATGGTTTTTGTTAACATTTAATTTATTTCCAATGTATTTTACGAAAAGTTTGGATACAAAATGCCGGAACCAATCAGCGTTCAGCACACAAGTCACCACTCTATTTATTATAGGCACTCTAGTATTCGATAGAGTCCCTATAACAAAGTATTCGATTTTTTATTCAAACTTGATCAATAAATAATTTAATATTTTGTGGTATCGATTTTCAAATGAAATAACATGAGTTGATGTGACGAATTGATCTCGTCACACAGTATATAAAATTTATACTACTTATCTATTTATTATTATTTAAGAAAAAATTTATTAGTGGTAAAATTTCTCGACAGTAACATACTATGACAGTATATCTAAATGTACTAATTCGAAGCTACTAAAAGTTTAATGACATCAAGAATACTGGGACAAATTAAATAATTTGAACAATATAATAGCCTAAGAGCCTGTCGTATGCAAAACCCTATGTATAACATATTTTAACGATTTTTTGTGACTAAGTAGTACTACCCCAGACCTAAAGGGAGCCTCCTTTAAAATTGCTAAACTTTTTCTGCATAATAAAAATCTGACATCACTTCCGGTTATGATTTTGTTAGGTCATCAAATACATTACACCAAAATTAAGGTTTCTAGGTGAAAAATAAAAATATCGAGGGCTGCCGGGCCTTAGTAATTTGCAACACTGAGGTTGCCTTCACTGAAAAAGAAAACTTTCAATGAAGGCAGCCTCAGTGTTGCAAATTACTAAGGCCTGACAGCCCTCGATATTTTTATTTTGCACCTCGAAACCTTCATTTTGGTGTAAATAACATTAATGTATTTGATGACATAATAAAACCATAACCAGAAGTGACGTCAGATTTTCATCATGCGGGCAAAATATGGCAATTTTAAAGGGGGCTCCCTTTAGGTCTGTGGTAGTACTTGCTCACAAAAACCGTTCGCTCTGTTGATTACCGCCAAAGAATCACCGTTTTCACTCTCGTATTATACTCTCGCATTCCATATTTTATTATACCTACTCTCACGCAGAGTTATCCTCGCTAAATGAGTTTTCACATCAAAAATTTTTCATGCTCTTAGGCGTTGTCTGGAAATTGCTACCCTATCTAATTTTTATCTCCTCGAAAAGTAGCTCTTTCTATTCTATTCTTATCATACCTACTGTCATGACGCTATTTTATTTTACACAGTTAAATTTCGTCAAGAGCTTCCAATATTTTTGAAGAACAAATATGTAAATAATTACAAAATGTTTGCAAGAAAGGAAGAAGAGAGAGAAGAAAAAAATTATATGTGTTTTGTTACGCATTTATAACGTTTGGGAAAATCATCATACAGAACCGGCTAGTATCCGTCCGCGGTATCATCACACACATGCTGTGTGATGGTCAGTAACAGTTGTTCCAGCTATTACACATATTATGCTGTGTGAACGGCAACTAAAGTGTTAAAACGAAAATAATTTATGATATTTTGTATCTGGAAACATATTATGTAATAATGTAATATACCGTAAAAAATTATACCTTAATTGTTTTACTTAAAGTCGGAGAAAGAAAACTCCTAAAAATACACCTAAGTAGGCGTAATGAAAACTTTTGTTTAACGTTCTAAATAAACAAATAAGTTTCAACCGACGTTTTGAAGAATATTATGAGGAGAAAGTTGGATAAAATGTGGTAAACTGGCCTACAGCAGGTGTAGTTCGAAAAATATTTTCGCTTTTTATCTAATAATGTTGCGGGTATTATTGAGAAACATACTTTGAGCACAATGGTAAAAACTGCACAGGTATTTTTTTAAGTGCAGAGAGTCAAAATCGGCAAATGAAACTATGCCAGGTTTATTGTTGTTTTTGCTATTTATGGGGTTGCATTAAAAATTTTTATCGACGATGTTCGAATAAATATGAATACATACGTTTGTAACTTTTTAGTAACCCCTAGAATGTGTAAATTGTATCATACGAAAAAGATACAATTCACATATGAACAAAAAGGTATCAACCATCATCACTGTTGTCTTGTCAGGTAAACAGCAAATGTGTGTCGACAATCAAAATATGTACTCTGCAAAATGTGTAAGAACACTTGTCATCAATTGTGTCGCTTATGGCACCATATGTATACCTGCGTATATGTATGTATAAAACTCCAACGTACGTCTACGTATGATTCTACAACTTGACCGGGATGCGGCGCCACTCTCGCTAATTTTCCCATACACATGCGCACCGTCGCCATCGTGACTCGTTGCCGCCACCGTGCGTCAGTGCCGTCGTTCAACCGCCGGTAACCGTGGTAACCATCACTTGCTCTTAATTGAAAATCAACCTGATGACGAATCAATAAACTGGAGTACGGTGTGTCAAGAAGAAATAGAGTAACAAACATGTACAAACAAGTATATATACGTACACGTTAATATTTGAGTGTGTATGTGAGCGATGGTAAAGGAATATTTAAGAGATGGAAAATTTAGAAAGATTTGTATACTGGTTTTGTCTGATGTATGTATGTGTGTGTGTTTGTCTGTTTGATACGTATTCGCACACGCTGTATGTTAAATAAGGACAACTTGATAGATATGTAATGTAGTAGACTGTTATTTTCTTCCACGCCCAATAAGCCCACATGGTATTTTTCAACAGCTCCAGTTTTTTCTTTTTCTTTTTTTTTTGATCTATTTTAAAAATAAATGTTCACCTTAATTACGTATAAATCTTGTATTTATTCAAAGTGTATTTTTATGTTTTGTTATTAGATCAAATTGTCGAATTTCTTTTCTTTGCTGCTTTTTTGTTACTGATGCTTATTTGATGAAAACAATGTTCTTCAGCTTGTGCGTATATTTGTATACTTTTTGTGGGCTTGAATGAAAATTTCAGTAAATTAATTTATGATTCTGAGAAGACGTAAGGTAGTTGTTAGGTATAGGAAAATATGTTAGTATGTTCAGAGTTTATTATAGAGTGTGTTTCTTTTTTTGTGGTTTACCGGTTTTGTATGTAATGCAACAACACTTGTCTGACAAGGAAAGTATCATCAAACAATGCAACTATTTAAGGGGGGGTAAGGTTTTTAAACTTTTTTTGCATTTTTTTTTTAAATTTTTTTTTTTGAATGCACAACATGTCGAGCGTGTTGTGTCAAAATTTCAAGTAAATCCGAGCAAAACTAATGAAGATACAGCGTTTCAAGCGACCGGCCCTCATGCTCGATTTTTATACCTGTCTGGTAGCTGCGCGACGCGCCTACCTGGTAAGTATAAAATTTAATTTTATACTTACAAATCTTATACAAAACAAATACTTACTATAATTACTCGCGTAAGTATAAAAAATTATATCATTTTATTGATGCTTAGTTTTGGATTTTTGAGTATAAAAAACTTTAAATCCATTTTCTCGCAAACAACATTTTTGAAGTTCGTGAACATCATAACTCAAAATCTACTTCACCAATTTTGTTGAAATTTTGTACACTGTTTCTACACATAAATCAACAGGTAATCAGGTCGAGTTTTTTTTTGGCTATTTTTTCCCAGTTTATAATAACAAATTAACCGAAATTTTTAGCAAAAATTGCGTTTTTCATTTCAAAATGCTGCCAAAAATAAAAAATCGAAAAAATACAAAAAACTCTTCCTGACTCCCTAGGGAAACATATCGCTTTTTAAACGCATTTCGATTTTTTTGTCTCGGATGAGTCGGTACCAAGTTATGATGTTCACCGCAAAACAACTTTTTTTCGAGACGCCTCCGGAAATTCGCTGTCACGGACTTATTTATCGATATTTGTAATTGATAATTTTTCCAATGATACTTCAGATGTTATACTATAACGTGTATATGAAATAAATAAGGCAACATTATTCATGTCTCCAAAAAAATCATGAAAATATACCTTTTTTCCGCTTTTAAAACCTTACCTCCCCCCCTGAAGAGGTGATATCGTCCCTTGTAATTATGATAAAATTGAAATTTTGCTTAATTGTTCGGAAGCTATAGTAAGTAGATAGGACGAGTCTTCGTCCCATGTTCTATGCTCTTGTGAAGCATTGTCATCCTTGAGATGCAAGTATCTGGGATCTCCAATACTGAGTTCCGAGGACATTAGGACTGCAGACTGTAGTGCAATCCTGAGTTTCTATGAGGGACTGGGCACTAGCTAGTCCCTCTTGGATGCCGTGGGGTACAATGGGCCCGTATTTGGTGGCCTACGTGCAACGGGAGCTCTGAATCCCGACCCACCTACAGCATTCAAGTAGATAGAGAAATATCTTAAATTGATACAACACTTGATTTTTAAAGAATATTGATGCGTAGGTAAAACGAGGTAAAATTTTGAAAAGGGGGAATATCTTTTGATCCTTTAAAATTTGAGTAGCATATTATATAATCACTGCGTAAAAAATATTATTTCATATGGCTTTGTTTAAACTCATAAGACATAAAGTTTTATCACTGAACTTGGGACAAACATTATAAATTTTGCATGAGTGCTCGCTGACGCCAGACTAAAACTCTAAACAACTGATGTTAACGTTCTATATTGTAATTCAGTGTTTATTGTTGTATTTCATTTATTTCATTCTTAGATATAATTCCTAAATTCGTTGTATTTTAATTAGGTACTGATCAGGACCGGCAAAAAATAACGGACCCCAAGGACAAACAAAAAATTTGTAAAAAGTTTTCCTCCACTAATACTGTTGACGAACAAAAAAAAATTTCTACTGTTGCTGAGACCTCTTGCTAATGATTACAGGCTTTTTCCCTTCCTCTTGCCGGCCCTGGTACTGACATCATTTTATTTTAGTATATATGAGTTTTATTTATTAATTTTATTGTTCTTTGAGAAACTTATTCTCACTAATTTTAAATATTTTTTTTTTGTTCTGAAAATGTGTTTGTACATTTTGTTATTTTTATATGGCAAATATGACAATTCTTGCACGTTAAGATATAATTTACTTTTATATATTTCATATTTGGCGTAGCTATCCATAGAAATAAAAGATTCAAAATTTCCAAAGAAATTCTCAAAATTTTTAAGTAACTTTCTTAACATATTACCTATTAATACGTGTTTTATGATAAATATGTAGTATAGCTAATAATTAATTACTAAATAAAAAAGTAAACGGAATGCGTTAGTAAATTCATCTTCTTTTTTATCTATATTTGCAAGCGTTACTCTGTGGAAATTCATTTTAAACAAAATTAAAGACGATTTTCACTTTGCAAAAAATCCACTTTTATTTTTAAAAATGTGTGAGTGCATTTTCGACACGTACAGTCATTTTCTAACACTATCTTTTAATAATCTTATCTAATCTCTCTAATAATCTTGTTTTTTCTTTCTGCTAAGCGTAACTAGGACAAGATAACGATATGACCGTTTTAAAATTAAAAATTTTATTATGTAATTCAAGAATAAAATTTATTCGTCAGGAAAAATATTCCGACTCTCATATGCTACTACAAAACTACATACATAAAATTTCTGAATAACAACTGATGGTACAAAACACTGCGCTAGTACAATTTGCACCTGAGGATTTGCTTATTTTGTTTTCTTCCAAATTATAGGTAAATTTTTATTACTATTTCTACTAGTTACAATAGATCTCGATCCACACTATAGTTCCGCTTTTGTGCTCCAATCTCGTTCCAGTAAAATATTGTTGTACAAGTTATAACAAATTTAATATCGCTCCGATAAAATATTATCTGGTATTATCTGGACCGGCATTAGACCACAACTGAAACCGTACTTGGGTCGTAGCGATGATAGCACAATTATTGTTTTTTGGTAAGAATGTTTTATCAAACTGGAAGCGTATCGGAACCGTACCCAGTGCGGCACGATAGTGTGGAACGAGACTAATAGATCTGCTCTTCAACAGATATTCCATTCTTCTTTATAGTCCATGCATTAATTTTTGTTTGTTTCGCTTTTATAATTTTTATTATGAAAATATCAACAGTTGATAAGTAATGTACAGTTGTTCCAGGTATTACACGTATATCAACAAAATTTAATAAGTACCTATATAATTTTTACTCATTGTCAGATTATTGTCTGTCTAGGATAAAAAAAAGTTTAGATGCTTTTGATTTCACTTGCGCTAATCAAACAATAATGATACTAGCGCCAGTGTTTATTTATTGTACTTGTAATATGCTAGTTATCAGGGCTGGGAACTATTTAGAATGATTTCATTTTAAATATGTATTTAAAATACAAAATGGCATTTTGCATTTTCTATTTTAAATAAGTTCGGTCGAACCATTTTCTATTTTGTATTTAAAATGAAAATTTGAATCCATTTTGCATTTAAAATTGAAATGCATGTACACTCAAATTTATATGTATGACACTTATGACTCATATTTATTATAGAACTCGAATTAAACGTAGTCTAACAAATTGTGTTAAATGTAGGTCGATTCAATTGACTCAAATTTTTTATAATTCGAGTTTCAATGTCGCTTGAGTAAAATTTGTTACTAGAGCTGCTGGTTCTCTCAAGTTAAATTTTTCTGATTCAAGCTGTATGCTATTATCTTTAAGACACGTCGATAAGAAATGTTTTGGTATTTCGAGTAGATGATTTTCATAATTTAGAAGTCGCAGTTCTAGCGTAGTCAAGGTTTGATTAGGTCAAAGCTGAATTAAATTTTACAATAATTCTGAGTAACAATATTTCAAGACTTAAATTAAGTTTTCATATCATGTAAACTTTATGAAATTTTCTTTTTTTTTTTAAATAAAAGACTGCCCTGATATAATTTCAATACGTTTGACATTTTCTTTACTTTTTTTATTAAATAAGATACGATAAAGGATTTATAGTATAAAAAAGTAAAAAAAAACAAGCATTTTGTATTTTATAATCCATTTTAAGTAGCTATTTTCCATTTTCTATTTTAAATATGTCCAGCAAAACCATTTTCCATTTTATATTTTAAATGCATTTTTGGAAGCCATTTTCCATTTTTTTATTTTAAAGTGATCTATGAACCATTTTTCCCAGCCCTGCTAGTTATGTACCTAGCACTGTTTAAGTAGCATAATATCAACAAGTTTTTATAAAAGGTACGTATTATTTACTGGTAAATAATTTACATAAATTTTATGGTTCGTTATGATTTAAAATTTTATAAAATTTTACACCTTTTGCTATAAAAGGAACATTATACCATAATACAATTATCAACTAACAAACAAAAATTTTATAAAACAAAAAAAAAAATAAATAAATAAAAATAAAAAAAAATAAAAATTTGGTTAGTATAATGAGCATTAATAATTATAAAAGGAAATTTCTCAAATAAATTTAATTATTCTCATTATATTCAAACGAAAATTCTATGTCATCGTGGTATAATTTCTGTAGGCTCAAGCGTACCAACGACTTTCTATCAACGTCATTATCTTTCGACCTTTGCGGTTTACCTTCTTCCTGTCTGTGAGGTCAGTCTTTATGGTCCTGTAACAGGTAGTTAACCCTTAAATAATTAATTAGTATTATTATAACAATTGCAAATTTTTCCCGAATTCTATTTAAAACATACAAAGATAGTGTATTTTATATTTTCATATTTACAGACAAACATATACTTGCTATTAATATTTGACCAACTGTTTGGGGAGATATGTTTTTCATGGCATTCGTCCGTCGACAGTTGGTAATATAATTAACGTAAGCAAATATCAAAAGTTAATAGTAAGATTTATGTTTTAAAATACGAAAACTGGGGGTAAATATGCGTAGTTAAATGAAGAACGTCCATTTTTTTTTTATCTATGGCTGCAATCGTTACTTTGTGGAGATTCATTTTAAACGAAATTAAAAACAATTTTACTTTGCGAAAAAATCCACTTTATTTTTAAAAAATGTGTGAGTGCAATTTTTTATTTAGTTTTTATTTCTAAGACTCTAATATAAGTAATATTATATCTGCAGATACATTAACAAAGTGTGTAGAAACTATGGAGTCGAACCGAGTGTATTAGTTTAATTTTTCTGGAGCCCAGTCTTTAACTGGAACAGTTTTTTTTTTTTTTTTTTTTAAATCGTTTATAAAAGTCTTCATTTTTTTCGTTCTGACACCTAAAATTAAGAACTTATTATTTATTTTACAATTTTTAATGACAATTTTTAAGACTTTATGAAACGTTGTTCTTAGGTAATACACAATAATATTTGACCTAGTAATAAATGGTGTCCCTAGATTAAATAAGAGAGAAAAAATGTATCATGTATCATTTATAAGATGTATTAAAAGAAATCCACGATTCGACAAAATTCAAATATTTTAGCCAACATATTTTACTAAGATTGAATTTTTTGGTTTTTGGTTTCCCAAAACATTGGTTTCAAATTTACAAATTTACGAACATAATATAATTATAGTGGGTACCTTTAACCTCTTTTGACCACACAGCAGTGAGGTGAGGAAATTTGACCGCCTAACAAGCGCCCGTTTTACGGATCCAGAGTCTAAAATAGCACAATAATTTAACAAAACAATTTACTAACGGAAATTAAGTCGAATTTTATTTAAGCATAAATGTTAAATATTTTCACCATAATATACAAGTATAACAGCTTCTTATATATTTGCTATTCGAGATAAATATTTTATTTTTTTGTATGTTTTGATTTTTTTTTTATATAGTGATAGCGGTTTGAAAAGTATAACCGGTACGCTATAATCGTAGCCATTTTTCAGCGTTGTACTCACAGAGTACAGAACCTATACTACTATCTCTATCGTGTAATCTGCAGTGTGCAGTTCTGAGCAAGTTAGGCTACCTAGTAGTCACTTAGTTCGGTGGCAGTGGATGAGCGTAGATCAATTGTTTTGATCACGTTTTGATTGTTATGGGCATTGTTACCACCGCCGCATAAAGCCACATACATGCGTATGTCGTATTATATATACATATGTGACACCACGCAACACACTTCAGATTACTCACACACACAAGACAGATCACACAAATACAAACTAAACCTAGTGCACGTATACAACATATTTTCTATCTTTTTTTCTTTTTTTGGTTACACTGGTTTCAGTAGTATACCGGGTGTCAGAGAAATAAGTGACCACCTTTTGAGGGGTTACTCATAGCACCCTGTAGCCACTAAAACACCAGGAATTTTATAAATATATATATATATATATATATATATATATATATATATATATATATATATATATATATATATATATATTATACAGGGTGTAAGGGAAATAACTCTTATCCTTTTGAGGGGTGACGCGACTGTTTTAGTGTCTACAGGGTGCTATGAGTAACCCCTCAGAAAGTGGTCACTTATTTCTCTGACATCCTGTAGAGATAACAGTGTCGCCTCTGTACTCTGTGGTTGTGCTGCAGAACTGAGTCAAAACGAAAAAAGTTTTGGGTTCAAAACACTGATAGTAATTTTATACGTCGACTTATCTTTTCATTTCTTTGCTCCTTTTTTCTCACTTTTTTATTTTATAATATTTATTTTTCTTATCAGATATTGAAATCACAATTTAAGTTATACAATGTAAAAACTTTCAATAGTAAATTTCAATCTTTTCTAAAAATATTTCCTCCATTAATAAATGCGTATCGATAAGGTTGTAGCTAAAAATATTTACCGGAACTTTAACCTTAGGCAAAATTTGATTTCATTCGAATTTATCTCTAAGTTTTAAATAATTATTATCTTTTAAATTTCTGTGACGATTAGAAATTAAATTTTGTAACATAAATTAAGATAATCAATTTATTAAACGTATCTAAACTTATGTAAGAAAATAACTTCAATCGGTAGTTAAGTATAGGTAAATGTAAGAAATTGTCAATTATTCATTTATTTATTTTTCCTTTTTAAATTCAAAAAGAATTAACTTATTTTCTAACTTGGGATTAATTCACCTTTATTGATTGGTATTAACTTCATTATTGCTGTTCTTATCCATTACGTATATCTAGTCGTGTTTAACAATTTATTAAATTAGTTTATAAGTAGTTTCAGTAGTGACTAATTATATTAAGGTAGTACTCTGGTAACTTGGATCGAAAAAATCGACAATTTTTTTTATTTTGATTAATTTGAAAGTACAATATATTGAGAATATACTGTGAAAGTTTTAGGCCGAAGCTCGAAATAGCAACCGAGTTACAACGAATTTTCGAGAGCGCCTCATAGGTGCACGCCGAAGATCGGCCGGCAGCTGCAAACGGTTGGGCATCAACGATTAATGTAAGTAAGAGTTTATTTATGAAAATTTGTTACCGAAACTTTAAACGCGTTTTCCTCAAAATAGCGTTTTACGGTCGGCGTGGGTTATAACTTTTTTTCTATTCAGCCGATTGCTCTGAAACTTAAACTGGTTATTCGATACACTTGTAGTTCTCGTCGGAACTAGAATTAATTTCTTTCACCCCTAACTTTCTATATTACAACCCTTTTTGTGCGACAAAAAAATGACTTTATTTTCGAAGTCCGCCATTTTGTTATTTTTCGGTAAAATTTCATAATTCTAGTTCCGACCAGAATGACATATCTATAGGTTAAGACTAATTAAGAATTTTTGATTTTTCAGATGTCCCCGAGAGTCAAAATCACCCGGGCTATCCACGTGCTTTTCTTTTTGAGGCGTCAACTTTAAGTGATAATAATAATAAAACAAAATTCAAAATTTTTCATTTGTTCTTTCTCAAAAAAAAAAAAAAAAAAATGCTCCTAAAAACTGGCATGAAAAACAGCGGGAGTTACCATACTATTACATTTAATGATGGACCTGGGGCGGACTTAGCCTAAGTGGCGCCCGGAGCAGGTAAAAAAATGGTGCCACTGTAGAAAAAAAATACTTCTCTTTTCCTCCCAAAAAACAAGTGACGAGCAAAAAGACCTTACATACTTAATTTTGGCGCCCTCCGAGTCCTGTCGCTTGGGGCACGCCCCCCCCCCCCCCCTTAGATCCAGCCCTGTGATGGACGTTACATATTGTAGCCTAGGTTTTTTTTCGATTTACTATATACAGTGGAGCTTCACTAAAGTTAAAAAAAATTTGGTAAACTTTAGTGAAACTTAACTTTAGTGAGGCAGATTGAGGTCAGTGGCGGTCATTTAATACATGATCAGGAGTAACTAATAATTTAAGTCATATAGGTGATGTACAAGAACAAACTATTTAATAATTTAGATTCCAGTGGATTAATTTGGATTTTATACTAATGTATAAATTCTATTAAAAATATTGCTGTTATAAAAAGTTCTTCATTATTGATATATCCGCTACAGAACTAGTTTTTTTTTCCTTGAACGGACAATTGACAAGTTTCGTATCTATTTTTCAATGTATACACTGAGAAAAAGGTATAGTCAAAATCAGGGCCGTACCCAGCTTTGGCGGGCCCTGGTAAAGATATCAGGCCGGGCCCCTTCATCAGGCGGGGCTCGGCCCGGCCCGGGCCCCGGTAAAATTGTCCGGAAAAACCGGTCTGAGTACGGCCCTGAGTATTTTGACTCAAAATACCCTATATATAAGTTAACCGAACTAAATGATTTAGTCATATATGACGAACGAAATTTTAAGGTTCAAACTATTAAATTATTTGTTTAAAGGGCCCCATACACGATGAGATCTGTATCGCTACATGTTACAGGTATCAGTATCATGATACAGATCTCGTCGTGTATGTGACTGTCTCGGTATCACTGTATCAGTATCAACAAGTATCAGCTGGTATCGTACTTGTCTCAAGTATCGTGGTAACTATGGTTGCATTTTTATTTTGACAGTTAATAAAGTAAATAATTGTTATTTATTTGAATAATCATGTCTGCAGATAGAGATTTTTGGGAAGATTTTATTAATATGTATAAATTATACCCATGTTTACAGGATTCAAAATGTAAAGATGTTTGTATTGCAATTGCTAATAGCACAGGTGCCACAGGTCGTAGATCGCACATTTCTTTATTAATAAAATTTTTTATCTGTACTGAGGTTTTACGATTCAGTCTCAGCGTGTGTGTGCTAAATAAACATGATACAAATCTCAGATATATGTATCGCTGTTTGCATCGATACAAGGTATCGATACAGATCTCACCGTGTATGGGGCCCTTAAAATAAAGGTTTATCCTAACTATAATTTGGTTGTATTAACGATAAATATTTAGTTCAATCAAAAGTTGATATATTTAAATTGACTAAAACGTATTAGTTTAAACAGATAAACATTTAATATTATATCCTTTAAATGAAACAAAAAACTTGAGAAAGTTATTTCAACTATATCAAATAGCAGCTTATTCACATTAAATATGGTTCTTTCAATTTTATGATTTGTTTAATGTATTAAATTTTATTTGGTTGATACTTTGATAGTATGATATCGTATTATGCAACGTGATCAAAATATTCTTTGAGATACACACAAAATCCTCTTTATTATATTCCAGCCAGTAAAAGTATAACAATAAGCCAAAAAGGAATTACGGTTGTTAAGTTCAAAAAATTGTAGTATGTATCCCAGAAAAGGCTTTGTTTACGCTCCATATTTGCTAAAAAAGACACTAAAAAATTATTGTTTAAAAAAATTTATTCAAAAATATTTAATTTACAATTTAAATTCAATACGTTAAATAAAATGTGAGTATATATATATATATATATATATATATATTCAAAACCCGTTGTGTAGCATTCTACGCCGCATTTGCATCCACAGGACGGTTGTGGATCTCAGATAACAAAACCTGCAACTATCTAAAGTAGTTTACCTCGGTAATAGTAAAAAAATTTTCAAAATCGGTCAATTATTTTATTTTTGACACTTTTAAGTGCCACTGACACTGTCGGACCTTTCATAACATAATCTGTATTTATCTAAAATAGTTTAGCTCTGTAACAGTGAAAAAATTTTCAAAACCGGTCAGTTAGTTTATTTTTCACACTTTTGGGTTCTATGGACCCTGGCGGACCTTACATAACGTAATCTATATTTATCTAAAATGGTTTAGCTCGGTAACAGTGAAAAAATTTTCAAAATCGGTCAGTTAGTTTATTTTTGACACTTTTGGGTCCTATGGACCCTGGCGGACCTTACAGTATTCTATATCTATCTAAATAGTTTAGCTCTGTAACAGTGAAATAATTTTCAAAATTGGTCGTTTAGTTTATTTTTTACAATTATGGGATCAGTAAACCCTGGCGAAACTCATACAACTCTAGTACTCTAACAGTAAGAAAAGGGTTCTAGGGATCTCATATAACTTATGGCAGCCCGTAAGGTTCTTGCGGACATTATTTAATTAATTGATTCAAATACTTTAACTTACTAACTGTGAAAAAATTTTTTAAATCGATTGGTTAATTAATTTTTGGCCTTTTTAGGTACCGAAAACCTTGACCTCACATAAAATACCTTAAATCCATTTAAAATTGTTTAATTTTTTAATATTAATAATTATTAGTGAAAAAATTTTCAAAATCGATCCAAAATATTTTTCCGTGCATACATACATATATTATGTTGCTTTGTTTCATATTTAATAATATTATATCATAACATATTGATCAGTTTCTTGTTTATTTAAAAATTCAGTAAAAAAAAATGAAAAATCTTCAATCACATAAGCTTAGAAAATCTGCTTAATTTTCATTTTTCAACTTGAGACAACACTATGTTAATTATAATGCAATAAATGAGAAACAAAACTTTGTATATGTATGTGTATTATAATACATATATGTGAATAGATTTCACTTGTTCTCACAACATTCTTTAAAAAAAATGAAATATTTTTATATTTCATAAAAAAAATGAAATATTTTTATATTTCATAAAGAACTGAGACATAAATATAAATTACTTATTAGACTAACAAAGAAAGGAAACTAATACAAAAGTGAAAATTTACATTTTCTCGAAAAATACTTAAAACAGAAAGAATATTATAAGAATATTTTCTTCATAATTTTTTTTTGTTTTGGCTTTTTAGCGATGTAAAAATCGAACTATCTAATGATAGGATCGAATGATAAAAAATGATAAAAAAAACCAGAAAACCTACTTCTGGGCATCCGATGTGTCTGGCTAAAGAATTTAGCTAAGCCAGATCAAAATCGAGTCTCCATACGTTTAAACGTTTCGTTCGAAAGTTACCGTGGCGACATATATATATATATATATATATATATATATATATATATATATATATATATATATATATATATTAGTGAATATCATTTTCGTATTCTAGGGAATCTCAAAACATATTTCTGTTATGGTCTCCGCCGGAGGTTGCCTCATGACACCTGCTGTAATAGCTGAATTTCGAGTTTTCGAAATTCGCTAAAAACCAATAAAGTGTAACAAAAAAAAATTAGCTGAATATTTAAATAATTAATATATAATAGATTAAAAATAAGTTGATACTTACTTATTATCATTTATTATGTAATAGTATATTATTCAACGAGTTAATAATGATAGCTATTACTCACGAAGATGAAATTGCGACACGAGCCGAGCTTGTGAGGCGAGTGTCGTAATGCATCTGAGTGAGTAATAGCCATTGCAAGCGAGTAGAATACGATATTTTTTCTACGACTTTTTTCCTTTTTGATTTAAATAAAATTGAATATAAATTTTAAATTAAATTTTTAATCTATTTCTAATTTCATTAAAAGTTTGTATAATATTATGTATAAAACGATCAAAACAAAACATAAACTACTTTATTTACTTGAACGTTACTAGGCAATATATATTAAATTAAAACTTGATACAGTTGAATTTTTATATTTAGACAATGACGTAATAAATTAGCACAACCCTTCAGAGTCACGTCATATGGATTTTAAGCCAATAATTGAATACAAAATTTTTAATACTCCTTCGAAAATTCCGTCTCGATTCAACATTACGAATTAGAAAAAGATAATATAATAATTTAATCCAACCTAATTTAAAAAAAAAACAAAAAAACAATTGAAATATGAATGATAACAATATAAATAACTTACAATATAAAGATGCGACTTACGTCGTTACCTATTTTTAATAACACTTCAGAAGAAGACGTAATTATAATGAGTTGTCTGCCAAAAGTTGCTCTTAATAAGATTTTCAATTATTTTGAATATTGGACAGTAAGGCTCAACGTAATGGTAAACTATTAATTAAATTTTACTGTGCAAGTGGAGCAAATAGTTATGAATTATAGTTATTTAATCACAAACAAATCAACCAAACTTTCCAATCTTATCTAAATTTTTTTATCAACAACAACTCACTCACATTTTATTTTAAAAATGCTTACTTTTTGAGTTTAGCGTACTTTTTCACTTGACCTAGTAGTGTACTTCTAAGTAGTTTTAGAATTAGTTTATTTAAGGCAATTCAACTATTTTAACGAATTTCCGAAAGGAAAATTTAGCTGTTACAACAACTGTCATGAAACTTGACCTCAGGACTATGCTTGAAATTTTTCACCAGAAACCGAAAATAATACCGATTCGCAAACCTTATATATATATATATATATATATATATATATATATATATATATATATATATATATATATGTGTATATATATATATATATATTAATATATATATATATATATATATATATATATATATATATATATATATATACATATATATATATATATAAGGTAAGAGCACCAGTAGCCGTCACTGACCCAATAGCCGTCAAGTTTCAGTAAAATGATAAATATTAAGATATTATGCAAGCATGTATTTGTAACACAGATAAAGCAGACAATTTGTATCACTTCTTGACAGAGTGTCCCTGTCCAATCATACCGAATTCACTACATAGCCAAATACACATTGAAAGATATTACTCAAAATAATAATCATCTAAAACTATTAAACATTGAATCCAAAGAACAAATGAATAATATTTTTTTCTACATTTTGCCCTGGGAGAATAACCCTTAGAGCGAGAAACTTAAAAAATTATAAATAAGAATTTATTTTGTTACAACGTCTTCCTTTAAATTACTGAATATTTGTTATTGATGTTGTTATCTTTTTCACTAGAGATATATTGTTAAATGTTATACAAGAAGTACATAATTGTTAAATCATTAAGCTAAAATTGTTAGGCCCGGCATACACGTTACGGTATACCGGAGAGGTATACCTGTACAGGTAAACTGCAGCGGTAATTGAAAATCAGTATTTTCTACCTGCGCAGGTATGTATACCGCAGCGTGTATGTGAGTCAAACAACACCTACACAGGTTTGATTTCAATTGTTTATACGCTTTCATAGTAAGCGTCATGAGTAATCATGAGTAAAATCTGTGCAGTTTACCTGTACAGGTATACCTCTCCGGTATACTGTAACGTGTGTGAGCTAGTGGTGGAGAACTATCGATAACACTATCGATAACTATCGATAGTTTTGACTATCGAAAACTATCGATATTTTTTTTTTTACTATCGATAGTTTTCGATACTTTTTTTCAGTCATTTCGTTTACTTATAAATACTAAAGATAATAAAAATTTCGTAGAAATTATAGCCAGAGATATAAAAACAACCATCTTAAGGGAATTTCCGGGCAAAAAGGAATAATTCCGCCCCAGCGTAAAACCGGCGACCTTTTTTCTTTTTTTTTTTTTGCTCGCTGGCTATCTAAATGCCGCCCAACTTGGGTATCAAAAACTATCGATAAACTATCGATAATTATCGATAGTTTCACGACTATCGTAACTATCGATAGTCGGGACTATCGATAGTCAGAACTATCGATAGTCGGGACTATCGATAGTTCTCCATCACTAGTGTGAGCTCGTTGCCTGTACAGTTTACCTGCACAGGTTTATCTGCGCAGGTATACCGTAACGTGTATGCCCGGCCTTACTTGATACTGTATAGGTATTCTTATTTTGTATTTATGAAAAAGCTCAATTGCCAGTCGATGTTCTATACAAATTGTATTTAAACATTAATAAAATGTTGATATGTTGTTTATACAGAAAGTATTAATGAATCGAATAATTGTGCTGAAATGACAATTCCGCCAGTGGCGTAGAATATAGGAGGAGTTAACCTCATTTGTGACAGTAGTTAGAAAATCTTATTTAACATAGTTTAGTATGGTTTACGGTACCTACACATCCTGCCAAGTATGATAGAGATACGTCAAATAGTTTTAAAGTACTGGGAAAAAATAGTTATTAAATTTTTAAATAAAACACTGGTAGATTAGTAAAGAGCAATTTTATCTAAGTGATTGGGGTTGAATCTTCATATTCTGAGCCCAGGAATCCTCAATTTAAATATTTCCAATTATTAATCAAACACTTATATATATATATATATATATATATATATATATATATATATATATATCGGCATCGGCATCATTTTCTGGTGACCTCAAAATAAATTTCTATTATAGTCCCGAACTCAAGTCTTCCATGACAGTGGCAGTAGTAGCTGAATTTTTCATTTAGAAGTTCATTAAAACATTTGAATAAAATAATAAAATAAAAATTTAAAATATATTTAGCAGTACACTACCAGCTCAAATGAAAAAGTATAATAAGCTCAAAAAATAAATAATTTTAAAATAAGAACATTACATCAAAACAAGGTATTGAAAAATTATTACTAGCTGTACTCGGGACGTCGTTTACGTGAAGCGTTGGTATAAAATCAGTGAGAAATATATATTATATGTTTAGTATAGTATATATAATATATTGGTATCTAAATCGCCAACTATCTACAGTATCAGTACCTACAATTTTCCAAAAACATTCCATGTACATATACGGTCTCGTTACAATTTTATGATATGTGTATTGTGTATATAGATTAGTAATGCACTGCATTTTAAATATAATCTTATTTATAAGAACTGAAAATGACTCATTTCAAAATAAAATTTTGTAACATAGATAAAAGTTATTATAATTTCTACTATCCTATTTCAATATATTAGATAGTAGATCTTGTGAGAGATAGTTATATTACGAGCTTGTCTGATACATAAATTAATGTTAATGAGTTATTTTCAGTTGTCGTTGTTTTCACTATAAGTAATAAATATATTATGTACTTGGAATTTATTGATTGTTTTTTAAAGGTTTTTTGGATATAAATTTAATATTTTGCGGGTTTTATTGGTCTTATTATATCATACGCATCTGTTTAATCATAAGTTTAACCTTTCGCGTATTATAAAATTTACAAATAATTAGTCTCTTTGTCAAAACCACTAGAATAATATGAACATGCCATATTTAAGTTTGTGGGCTTTTAATATCTGGGTTTTAATATATGGGTTACTATAATACTATTATAATTATATAGTAATTAAACTTTATGTCCTTAAAGAATTACGGTCAGATTAACTGTTATTTACGAAAATAAATTTCAGACTTTTTTTTTATTTGCTGTTCATTTTTGTTAATAGAAGCTCTAATAGCACATTAATTTGCTAACCCGTCAGACGTCAGAAAACTACGGTCGGCGGGCCAGATCTGACCCACCTGCTGTTTTTAATCCGGTTCGCCAAGTAATATTTTGTCTTTTTTAACTTTAATAATGTTTTTTGATGGTGAATTTTTTGAATGAATACTTTTAGTAGAAGATAGCTAAATAAATTATTTAAAGTTTAAAGAAATGGGTTAATTAAAATTCTAGAATGATGATACGATCTACTAAAATCACCTGCATGGGGAGTTACATTTGCATTGGAAATGTATACCTCTAATACGAAAAGATATTTTCAAAAACACAAAATAAAGATATAAATTTCCAAACAATTTTATACCAAGCGAAGTCAAGTTTTAGTATTATAAAAAGATTATCTCAAAATTCCATTTTGTTATATTTTATTAAATTTTTTTAAACTTAAAAATAAATATAGTAACCTGACGAAAATTAGGTGCTTTAAATGTACCTATCATGTTTAATAATTAACCTTTATGTAGTCAAAATTATTTGTATCCCTGGCAATAGCGGGCTGTGGGTTAGAAAACAAATATAAACTGTTATTGATAAAAAAAAAGTTTAACTACGATTGAAACATTTGGTTAATTTATTTGCAATTAAACAGTTATAATTTTGAACTATTTGTGTGAGCCTTACTGTACTATGCTTCGAAACATTTGAAATCTTCCAGTGGTGTGATTGTTTACGCTAACAAGAAGAGTATATCAAGTACACTGTTCAAATTTTTGTTGAAGAGTTTTGTTATCTAGTGATTGCTATCTAGCGAATATTATCTCGTTTTCGAAAATGCCGAAATCTAAATTCATTTATGAGGAAATGAATCCCGTGATTTTAAAATTGATAAACTATTTTACTTTAGAATTGCAAAATGGTGGTCCTTTGATTCCTTTAACTGCCGTACAAGAGGTAAATATAAATAAAATTTTTGCAAATATATTAATTTATTAAGTAACACTCATGATTAATTTTAACATTTTAATTAAATACAATATTGAGCGGTTTTAGAGAGTAGCTTCAGCATTAGATTTAAGTATAACTTCAATTGCAAGAGCAGTTCAAGTAGCAAAAAAACCAGCTAAGCCTAAGGAACGCAAAAAAAGAATGTGTCCCAAAACTACCGACTGCGATTCAGTTGTAAAAAATGACATTATGAGGACCATTTATGATATGCACCGACATGGTATATGTCATCATTGTAAATTATCTGGATACTTTTTAGAAATTTCACATAATATTAGATATTAAAATAAAAGTATAACATTTTTCTAAACATCATTTTATAACATCAAAAAGACTGTGGACAAAAAAAACTGAATAATATAATTATTATAATACTAAAGTTAGTCATAGCACACTTATTAATATCATAACTTAACTGAGTAAGCAATAGCTATTTCAAAATACTTTTCAGTAGAAAATTGTAACTTTGTTCCTTAAATATGTTGAAATTTTATTCTAATTGCTCAATTAAATTTTTAAATTACATAATTAAGTATTTTTATTTACTGAACTAAATTCACCACAGTATAGATCCATTACTGTATAAAATTTTGTATTGTGCCAAGATCTGCGAAAGATGAAAGTGACGTTAAAATGATTTTCCGGGGCCTTGGTGCCTTGAAGGGCCTAAAATAGAAACAATTCTAAAACTGCTGGTATAAGTACCCATACTAAGTTCTTACGGTGTGGAAATTACCCATGCTAATAAAATATCAAGATAGTTATTTTAGAGTCACTAGGCGAGCAGGGTCAAGTGCTATAAATAATTGATTTTGCACAGAATTTTGGAATATATGATTGAATTGACCTATAAATTTTACCTATAATTCAGATAATTTTATGCGAGTGGGTCGTAGCTAGTTAGTATTAATTTAATTTTGTCTGTCTGTCCGTCTTGAAATCTTTTAAACACGCCAGTAATATTAAGTACTAATAAAATTTGATTTTGATAGTATTTAATTGAACTGGCAGTCCTAAGCCTGTGTGAAGTGTGAAGGAAAGATTTTTGAATAAAACAAAAATTATTTTATGAAATTCTACTGAGTGCATTTGAGTCCACACTAGGTAAGCGCCTTTTTAACTCATGCAGTTGTTCCCAGCACTATGGAAGAAAATGATTACATGAGACGAAAGTACACTATAATTTATATTAATACAGTAAAATTTTCGCAAAGTAATTTATTTGCTATTATGAGCTGAATTTCCACAAAGTCACGCTCACAATCAAGGCCGTGGACGAGCAAAAAAAGCTCCTTTTATATTCTCCCGGGCTCTCTACCGATAGCTATGAGCCCACTCATAAAGCAAAAGTCCTTTTCCGATGCTGCAACGCCGACTACCCCCTCTTGTTGGGCCTGCACAAGGGGACAAACTAGATTTGTTTTGTGTCTGTTCCACTTGTAATGAGTTTGTGACGTACTCTGTTTGTGTACATACACACTGTTTGCAGTGTATTAGTTTGGTTTTTTGTAGTAGTATGTGTATTCACGCATACTACCTCACCACACGTATTACCAGAGAGAGCTGTTCAACGTGTTCAAGTAACAATGGGTATATTGTTAATACAATGCAGTGCGAACTCGACGACGGTCAATAAGTGACTACATGCCTTAAGCTGTGACTGGTGTCAAATGACTCCGAGCGAATTACACTTTTTTTATGTTAGTTGGCTTCTAGTGTTCTATGGGCCTGCAACACAATTCTAGACATTTTTAGGGAATTACTTCCGTTAAAATAACTAATGATTCATCCTCAAAATTGACACTTTGACTTACAAAATCTTATTTAAAATAAAGATAATAAATAAAGTTGATTATATCAAAATTGTAAATAAATACAGCAGTACAAAAAAGAAATTGAAAATATTTTAACAGTGTACTTTTAAGATACATTATTTATACCAATACCTAGATGCGCATGTCATTTATTAAGAGCAACTTTTGGCAGACAACTCATTATAATTACGTCTTCTTCTGGAGTGTAATTAAAAATAGGTAACAACGTAAGTCGCCTCTTAGTAAATAATTCATATAATTATCATTCATACTTCAATTGTTTTGGTTTAATTAGGTTGGATTAAATTATTATATTATCTTTTTCTAACTCGTAATATTGAATAGAGAAGAAATTTTTTAAGGAGTGTTAATAATTTTGTATTCAATTATTGGTGTAAAATTCATATGATGTCACTCTAAAGGGTTGAGTTTATTTATTACGTAATTGTCTAAACATATTAATTCGACGATACATACATATATACACAAAACAAAAGCAAACCCATGGAAAAATGATTAATACTGTGATTTCGTTGGTCAAGAGGGTATTGAGTAATGAACATTCCTCGACACCTTTGAATAATGCCTAACTTTCTCAACAATTAACGGATATATAATCAGTGTGTTCTTCAACAGGAGTAGAAAAACAATACTATTAATATTAAGTTCGTATACATTATAATTATAAACCAATTGTAAAATATGTAGCAAATATATTATATGTATAACATGGAAATTGCGCCTAACATGCAGATATGACTTGAAAGACAATGGCGTCAGTTGTGCCAATTATAATGCGTTTAATACAAGTTTCAATGTGCGCATGTTCAATAAATTAACTATATGTATATTAAAACAACTAAAGATATTATTATTATAAACAACTTCGTATAGACAACTGAACTATATAGAGATAAAGGTAAAATAACACGGCCATCTAATTCATTTAAAAAATATATTATTTAGTTAAAAGAAACTTTGATTTATAATTAAACCATCCTTATTCGAATGTTTAATTGAAACAGCCTTTTTTAAATGATTTAACTATATAAATAGCTGTTTGAAACAAATTTTTTAACTATATTATAAAGTATTGCAAACTAAGTGATGTAGTAGTTTTTGTTTACATATTTTATTAGTTTGACTAGTTTATAATTAAAAGAAACAAATATTTTCAACATAGACCATTTAGTTATTTTAACGAAATTTTTTTTTCTCAGTGTATAAGCAACTATGATTTGCTTTGAATTCACCAAATTCTCCGAATTAGTTATTAAGTATCTGGTATTCAAGTATTTTGGTATTTATTATTTAAATTTATTTATTATATAAAGTGAATAACTGAATTGAGTAAGTAGTCTTCAATCAGATTACTCGTTTGTATATATCTGAAAAAAATTTTAAAAACTCTAGAATTCAACATTCTAAAATTCTTTTTGTATAGAGAAATATTTTTATTAAAAAACACCCCTGATTTGTTTACGTTTTTATGTTTTAACACTGTATAATTTATGGCTATATAGTTCAGCTCATAACCAATCTTAGTTATGTCATGAAAAATATGTAACTAATTTTTTTTCCCTTTGTTTTTGTAATATTGTTCGATTTTTCACTTTGAATAAACATAATTAGTAACATTTATGAACTTTAAGTTATAAACGAAGTTCTAAAATTCAAGAGAGAAAAGTTTAAATTTGAATACTCTCATGACATTCAAACCAATTTCTTTAAATCACACTATATGTAATTGTGGTTTTTATTACACATATAGCTTTTATAGAATTTATAATATCTTTGTCTTAAAAATGTATAATGTAATAATATTGTTTCTCTCTTTTTGTATAAAATCCTCTTTAGTGAGAAAAAAGTGACGTCATTTAACAAAATTGATGTTAACTTAATTGAAGCTCTACTGTACTTAAATTATAACTTTTATTTTAAATAATGATGGTCGTCAGACAAAAAATAACAACCGTCAAAGTTCTAGGAGACACTTGCCACATTTAAACATATTTGAAATATTGTTATTCATAAATTATAACGTTAGATTAAACAAATGGAATTAATAACACAACAAACTTTTATGATTCGAATAACTCATTAATTTTTCTCACACTAAACAAAGAAAAACAGTATATAATATATCCTATATAATATATCCAAAATTATTATTTAAAACTTACGTAGGTATATCTACTATGTACAAACACATAACATTGGAAATAAAATACACACTAAAAACATCTAATATATGCGTTGGCTAATTCCCTGGCGTAATCATTATTTAAAACTCTACTTTAGTCGAACGTTATGTACACTCCCAATGGGTTTACCCATATGGAAATTGTATTCATTCATCGTATCAAACAGGTAGGTTGAGCGGCAGATACCTGTGCGTTATCTGCTCAAGCTCCTCTGGTCTATTCTACCGTTTGAATATTGTATATCAGCTTGTTGTAAAATTTAGGTGATATTAATACGAAATTTTAACCGTTTTAGGTGAATGTTCGGCAAAATATTTTAGATGGATAGAAAGATAAATATTGTATGGGTGTAGGTACATAGAGTATTAACAAGAGATACAGGACGGTTTTTAATAATAAAATAAATATGTAAACATTTCGCTGACCCTTGTAGGTGAAAAAAATTCATTTCTGTGGAATAAATAGTTTCTGGTTAGGTTAGTTTTCTCACAAGTATTTTGATTGGGATCATGTTCAGTGGAATATGAATAAAGTCCGTTTTATATATTTGGGTGGTTCTACTTTTTAGGTCTCAACTAGAAAAAAAAAATTGACAGAGCCATTTCGTAGATTTCATGCGACTAGAATGTAGGAAAATTATCATAGATTCGGTATCTGCAGACCAGCAGCTCGGTTTCATATTAAAACGAATATTTTTTGCGGATTATTGAATCCAGACAGAAAAAAATGTTTAAAAATTCACTAAAAAATTTAGTTGATATACAAACAATCACTGATATAATAAATATATACTTATTTTATTATCATATGCTTCGCCATTTTCATGCTCCCCATCGTCACATTCTACCGTGAGGAAGGATACATCCGTGACGAAGGAGACAATTTTCCAACAAAATCGTTATTAATCGTGAACAGCGATCATTTAGTTCGAAAACTTGAGTTTATCGTAAAGCTTACATTATTACAAATAATATTTACATAAAAACGTTTTGAAATTCGTTAAATACATACCAGAAAAAGCCGTGACGAAGGATACACTCAATAAACACACGCAACTGGTTTTCTTGCTTGATCTAGAAAAAATAACAAGCTCTCTATGTCAGTCAGTTGATTTGACTTTCGCTGTATGTTCTATGGTCTTTGGCGTTCCATTTTACGAAAAAACATGACCCTTTGACCTATTTTTTTTAAACTTATAGCAATATTTGGCAGTCGTGACGAAGGATACTCAAATTTTCGCGACAATTTTTCGTCCCGCCAAAAAAAAAAAAAAAATAAATCTGCAGATAAATAAAATTTAACTTTCTAATTACCATGCGTAACAATTTAACTCTCTTTTTTATTTATAAAATTGTGTGGTTTCAGTAAACTTATTTTTAAAAAACGTTATAGTTCCAAGCAATATGTAGTAGGGACCACAGGCGTTTTAGAACTGCAATAAAAGTTTGACACCATTTTTATAAAAAAAATTAAATAAAAAATTAAAGTAAATGTAGGTAGGTCATCTAAATAGGAGTTATTAATTTTATTTAAATAAAATAAATGACAGTGTCTTCATTCTATATATAGTTTTAACCTTCCTTATTGTGGAGACAACTTTAATTTTTTGAAGGACCTAAAAAGTAGAATCACCCATTCATCTATTTAATGTGAAAGGAAAACAGGGTTAAAATGGAAGTGAAATTAGGAGTTATTAATTTTATTTAAATAAAATAAATGACAGTGTCTTCATTCTATATATAGTTTTAACCTTCCTTATTGTGGAGACAACTTTAATTTTTTGAAGGACCTAAAAAGTAGAATCACCCATTTATCTATTTAATGTGAAAGGAAAACAGGGTTAAAATGGAAGTGAAATAGGAATCACTTGTAGGGATTTTTCATTGTGAGGTCACCAACTTCAAATTTAATTGTAATCTCTCAAAATATTTAACTTTGAGCACCTTTCTGGTAGACAGTATTTTATTCGAAATCATTGTTTTAATAACTGTTTTAAAGAACATCATGTAATTAGTTGAAATAAACTGATATTTACAAATTCGTAGTTTCTCAAATTTATTGTCATAAGAGTAGTAAAGTTTGATTATTTGGCTGCACTAGTCACCAGTAACTATAACTAGAGTTTCCGATCTCTGGCCAAAAAATCGGTTTTGTGAATCGATTCGAATCGTCAAACCAAAAATCGATGCAGGAGGAAATCGGCTTATAAAAGATCGATCTGACGACAATCGATTCAATTTTCGTAATTACAGAAAATAAAAGATACACATATAAAAGTTTTAATGAAGTTTCTTATTAGGTCATCATAAACCAGTTTCAGAAAAATTTTCAGTTTCCTTTGAAGATGAACTGCTGAATTTAATACGAATAAAATGGCGCTAAAAGTGTCACATGAATCCAAAATTTGACTCAATTTTTTATAAATGAATCATAAAAAATGGTAAAATCATTTGACAACATAAAATATATTCGACAATACACTTTTTACTCGTTGTAAGCAACTCAAAAATTGAAATAGAATCATACGCCTTACTCTTTTTACGTATAGGCGAATTTTATTATCTAAAAAGAGTAAGATATATGATTCTATTTCAAGTTGCTTACAACGAGTAAACAGTGTAATTTCGAAAAAATATCATTTTGTTACTAAAAATATTCTAATTCAAATTCGAAAAGATCGATCTCCGATCCCGTAAATTTTTCACGATCTCTGTATCGATTTGGTCTCCAAAGAATCGATTCGAAAAATCAAAAAGCGGCTCTCCAAAAATCGATTTTCGATCAAATCGAATCGAGATCGGAAACACTAACTATAACTAAGCAGCAGACTGCAGAGGCGTAACGATATTGGAACAGGTGGATGAAAAAAAATAGGGTGCAGCAGAGGAGGAAGTGCAAGTAAAAATAAAAGTTTGGGAAAGTAGTATAGAGTTTTTTTTTTGCTCGCCAGGTCAACTTTTGGGGAAAAGTGAACTTTTCGTAAGGCGTGCTTGGCTTAAAGTTGCTCTGGAGCTCAAAATTTGTAACTATACCTCTGCTAAGGAGCAATATTTAAACCTTAGCGCAAACCAAAGAAATTAAATTTTGAAGCTTTTACACAACTATTCGTAAAAACATTATAATTATTTATGTCTGGAGACAACTAATCTGCCCACTGTTTATCCTCCGCGGCAAAAGGCGTTCTCTGGCAACCTATTACCATATCGCCATTTTATTCCTTTAATCAAAGTAAATGTATATCTTAAAACATAATAATAAGCCGTGAAGAAGCCTAATTTAATTATTTTATTAGTAGGTAGTGGAGAAAACAAATCCTTATAAAAGTCTAATTTTTCAGCAGGTACGTCTGAATAGTATGACCCGGAGCCGTGGAGAGAAATGGCGGAGCCTCGGAACAAACCGCATTTTTTAAAAATTATTTCCCAAAAAAATAAGTGTTGAGCAAAAAAAAAAAAAATATTAACTTTTTTCTTAGGTCCTCTAGCGACAGCTACGGGCCCCCTCCTCATGTCCGACCCCTTAATTAATCAAAATGAATTGATTTATCAGTCAAAATTTAGCGATATTTATATTTTAAGATTTTATGATTCCATTTATTGGAACACTCAGTTCCTTAGGTTGTAGATTTATTATCATTTGTAAAACTAATTAGGAACTAATTGGGTTACTACAGTAAGAGTGTTGGCAATAATTATTTCACAGACATAATTAATTATTCTGCTTGTACCTATAAGTGTTTATAGCAATCCCTTGCAATTTAACGGATCATAGAAAAATACATGCAGCTTGAAAAGGGCAGCATGAGGCTTGAGATGTGTAAAACATTTTAAAATCTTGGTAAATTACTATATAGGCATTACAGACGCAGTGCGTGATGTTTACAGCATAAAAGAATAAGTAATATATCATAAGTTATATAATTATAGGTAAATGTATATAATATTATATATTTCGTTATAAATCATCACCACAAAAATTTTAGTGGGACGCACAGCAAGTCCAAATATCATTAAAGATGGCAAAAATACCAAAAATTAAATTATTGTCTACAGTTTTTAGGATCCATTAAATCAATAGCCGGAATATTCTAGTAACGATATCTGTAGTATTTTTTTTCATATACCATATTTGTGCCAATCAGTTTAAATAATTTTTGCTAACTTTAACCATCTTTGGCCTCACTGTCGGACGTTTTGAACTATTGCGCAATAAAATTCGAAGTCGCAGTTTACATTTCGTAGACTGTACTAGGTTTTACAGCATTCCAAAGCGCTGCCGTGTCACACGGATATTATGTATCCTGAGATACAACAATTACACGTAGCAACGTTTAAAGAATTCTACCAGTGCCTAGTACATATATTGACAATAAAATTAAGTTGTTAATAATAATATAATAATTCATCTGTTGTATTTTTAAATTTTTATTCTGTGATTGTATCACATTTCCTATTTTCTGTATTTTCAAATAGTATGTTTATGCCTTATTAATTCAATACTGTAACGTTCAATCAATAGCGCATAATAAAAATCAATTATCTTAGATAGGTATTTAATAATGCCTAAGGTAATTAAGACCACTTAATATTTTATTTAAATTAAGCGGAGGTTTACTCGAGAATCCTTAAAAATTATGTATTCTTCTAGAATTTTTTTCTCAAGAACGGAAGTAAATATCAATTTCAAATTTTGTGCACATATTTATTAAGTATTAAACTCCACAAAAAAAAATTTTTCAAGGAAAAACATAAAAAAGTGTCCATTTTATAGATAGTGCAGTGTGACGATCCGAAAATCCAATGCCTTGTTGGTGGACATCCTAGCGCCGGTAATAAACCACCGAAATCCAAAAACAAAAAAGATTTATAAAATATATGAAGAGTACCGGCACCTCTACCTATAATATCAATAAATTGCTGAAAAAAAAATGGCGGATGTTTGAACTTTTGATTACGATTTTTGTCTTATTTTTCGCTCTGTAAAGTAAATTTAAAAATAAAAAAAATATTGAAAGTGTATCGAACTTAGGTAAAGGTGCCGAAGAATTGAATTGTCTTTAAAATAAAAAAATTAAAAAAAGGATCCATCAAATAGTTTTTGAGTTATCGTGTCCACCAGTTCCAAAAATGTAGTTCCCAGATATTATAAAATATATATAAAGAAACGTATTTTCAAAATTTTATATTTCATACTCATTATTGCGTGAACTACGTTTTTTGAATTGTTTTTTTTTTTTTTTTTTTTTTTTTATAGAAAGCTGGATTCGGTTAATGTGCAAGAATCTTGTTTTTAAATTATTTTCAGTAAAATCACTTTGGGAATATATTCTAAACATATTTTGCTATCAATTTCGGCAAAAAAAATAGATTTTTTTTATCAAATCTCACTTTTATTTTATCAAACCTTCCCTTAAATTACTTTCAGTAAAATCACTTTGGGAACATATTCTACACATAAGTAGCTACCAATTTCTGCAAAAAAAAAATCGATTTTTTTTAACGACTCTCAAGTAAACCCCCCCCCCCTTAAGTTTTCTAACGACTATCATTTCTCAAATTTGGAATTTGTGTAACAGGGCAGAGAATCACCATTATTGAATGTCTGTTCTACATACTTATTTAATTTTAATTTTCCCCCTTTTTTTTAATTTTTTTTTTTCAGTATTAACCTTCCAATCGAAGGCAAAACATTTTCAAAATATACTGTCAATAAAAGTTGTAAAATATCATAAGTGAAACATTTAAATTAAAAATCACAAAGTGATTGAAAAAATTATCCGGATCGGCCGGGAATCGAACCCAGGATCTCCTCGTAACTAGCCAGGCGTGCTAACTCGGATGCTCGGCAAGCGTCCGAGCCGGACACCCATTCAATCACCTATGTGTACTAGTACTCTCTCTGATTCGAGAAACAGTTACAATTTTAATTTCAAATATTATCAAGTGCTTGTGAGACATTACTACGTATGACAAACTTTTGTTTGCATTTCAACACACGCAGTATTGATATGTTCACTTATCGTTCAGCTAAACTGAAACTTGAAGCACTCGATTTCCTTGGTATAGTATGACCAAAAACCACCTATTTTTGCCTCGGACGCTTGCCGAGCATAGGATCGTTGGTGTAGTGGTTAGCACGCCTGGCTAGTTACCAGGAGATCCTGGGTTCGATTCCCGGCCGATCCGGATAATTTTTTCAATCACTGTGATTTTTAATTTACATGTGGTTTTTTGGTCATACAATACCAAGGAAATCGAGTGCTTAAAGTTTCAGTTTAGCTGAACGATAAGTGAACATATCAATACTGCGTGTGTTGAAATGCAAACAAAGGTTTGTCATACGTAGTAATGTCTCACAAGCACTCGATAATATTTGAAATTAAAATAAGTGAAACATTGTCAAACATGTCTCAACATCAAGTTCCGAACTAATGTACAATTTTGTTTCACACACAGTGAGAATAATAGATATAAAATTTTTGTTCGTTTTCAGATGGTTCGCATTTAAAACGACTGTTTATGAAATAAATTTAACTGTTTACACTTGGGAAACAGTTTTAACAGTTGTATAAATTACATAAATAAAATAAAATACCTAAGACAACCGTTAGAATACAAATCTGAGGATATCATTAGTAAATATGTACATGTTTTGAAGTATATTCGTATAATAAATATATCATTTATGAGTCAGTTTGAAAAACATTTCATAAATATTTACCTTTTGGAGAAAGGGATCTTTTTTAAGAAGACATATTTGTTCCAATAAATAGTATCATCCTCTCTGTTTTTTTATTAATAATTCATAAGAAATTGAATATATTTTATAACTTATAAGGTATTAGTTTTATCAAACGAAAAGAAAAAGTATTCTCTTTCCATTCAAACACATCATATACAATACAATGGAAACAACACAAAAAATAATTTTTTTTATTATACTCTTTTTTCTTATGAATTTCTAATATTTATTCTTTACATTCGGTTATATTGTCAATTGATTGAAAGGGAAAATTTGGCTTTTTTGAAAAAGAAGATAAATAATAAGTTTGTCTTGTTTTTTTTTTCTTTTTTTTTGTTTAAACGTCAATAGCACCGGATGACTCAGATGTATAGTAAATATTTTTACAAGTGCCAACTATCACTTTTAACTCTATCATTTAAAGTCCGCTCAGACCGGTATGGGTGTTCGTATCAATGTTCGCAAACGTTATATAATTATCAAATGACAAACTGACAAAAATATATTGTATTAAATTTCTTTTTGTCAAAGATTAATATCAATTTGACTATAGTCGTTTAGAAATTATTACCTCTTTGAGTGTTTAAGTATAGGTAGTATATTAAAGAAAATTCGAAAAGTTCGCAAAAAGATCGCTTTTTTCTGACAGGTGCTTAAATATAATTTGTCCTGTTTAAAGCTGTTACATTAAAATAGCCTTTCAACGAACTAAACTTTTCCAAAGAAACATTTTTGCAATATCTTCGAATATTTTCACATTTTCACTAAAGATTGTATAAATTGTTTTCAGGACAAGAATTTTTTGAAGATCGAACCTGAATAAAAAAGTATCTGGAAACGTTGTTTTTATTCGTAATCGTATCTTATATTTTTTAATTTGAATAAAATTGTTTCAAGTAGTTAGTGTAATCAACATAAAACTTTTCCAGTAACATGTCCAATGAGTACCACGTCCGGCGGAATTATCTAAATTTAAAATACCGCATTCATTATACCACGGACCATGTTTGGATAAATTGTCACGCATAAATACACCCCGAAAATGAGGTAACAACTTTGCATATTTACGCAAATCTCTATCTGTTAGTGCCCGCTCGGGTAATTTCAATATAAGTTTTTTGGATATGGACGTAAATATAGACCTAACTCTTGTCTGTATGGACGTATGTATAAACCACGGCCATTACGCACAGCAATTGCCTCCATCATTCGATTATGACGTTCACTTTCACTCAATTGTTTTTGTGCACTCTTAGCATCGTTAGTTGCTTTCGCAACTCCCGATGCACCACCAGCCAAGGCACCGGTTGCTGAAAGTGCTGCAAAAATTGGAAAGAGCGGTAGTACATCACCCGTTTTAGGTACTGGAATAGGTTGTTGCTAACCGTCTGCTAAACGGACGAATAAAATAACTTAGTCGTCCGCTAAACGGATGAATAAGTTGCTAGTCGTCCGCTAAACGGACGAATAAAATAAATTAGTCGTCCGCTAAACGGATGAATAAAATAACTTAATCGTTCGTAAAGTATTAACTTTTAGCGCAAGTATTGATTTTTAGTAATGCTATTAGTTCTTAAATAAATGAAAGTAATTTAGAATCATATTTAAAAAATCGAATTGAAAAACTAGGTGGTGAGGTTGGTTTCGGTTAGGTTAGTTTAGTTAGATTTGACAATATACCTCGATTTTTTATATAAAAACTAGGTGGTGAGGTTGCTTTTGGTTAGGTTAGGGTATTCGGGCAAAGGGTAACCTTAACTAACCTCACCACCTAGTTGTTTTCAGCAAAGTCGAAGTATATTGTAAAAAGTAACTAAAGTGACTTAACCTTAACTATCTTTACCACCTAGTTTTTAGATCAAAGTCGAAGTATATTGTCAAAACTAACCTAACCTTCGGGCAAAGGGTAGCCTTAACTAATATCACAACCTAGTTTTCATATGAAAAATCGAAGTACATTGTCAAAACTAACTAATAACCTAACCAAAATCAACCTCACTACCTAGTTTTTATATCAAAAATCGAGGTATACGAGGTGTGTTCAAAAAGTAAGGTGACTTTTCAAATTTCTAGGGCTTTTATTTTGTTGCGTTAAAACACTCGTCCCGAACATATGTTCACAGTTTCAGGTATATAGCATTCTTTGTTCGTTTGTGAGAGGCATAAAGGTTGGAAGTGTTTGGTGTGCTCGGCGATTTTCTCTTGTCGAACAAAATGGATCAAAGCATTTGCATCAAATTTTGTGTGAAAAATTTGGAATTAAGTGCTCCAAAATACTCGAAATGTTAACAGTGGCATACGGTGAGTCTACTCTGAGTAAAAAAAATGTTTATAAGTATTACAAGGTCTTCCAAAAAGACCGAGAAGGTGTCAATGACGAACCTCGCTCTGAACGCCCCAACACGTCAAGAACTGATGAAAACGTTGAAAAAGTGAAGAAAATGGTATTGGGAAATTGTCGAATTACCATTACAGAAGCTGTTGAGTATTAAATTGAAGTCATGCACCTTTGCGAGAAGCGATCGGAAAAAAGACGTTCGGAATTGTGGGAAAACAATTCATGGCTTTTTCATCACGATAAGCACTTGCTCACTTATCGTTGCTTGTGCGTGATTTTTTGCCCAAAAACAACACTACAATCATGCCTCAGCTACCATATTCACCGGATTTAACGTCCTGCGACTTTTTTCTGTTCCCGAAACTGAAGAGACCCATGAGAGGACGGAGATTTGCAACGCTTATAAGGAGATAAAAACTGCATCGCCGGAAGAGCTCAAGGCTGTACCAAAAAGTGCATATCAGAAGTGCTTCGAGGATTAGAAAATGCGTTGGCATAAGTGTATAGTATCTGAGGGGGATTACTTTAAAGGGAACAACATGAATATTGATGAATAAATAGAAGGTCTTTGATAAAAATATAAAGTCACCTTACTTTTTGAACACACCTCGTATTGTCAAAACTAACTAAACTAAACTAACCAAAACCAACCTCACCACCTAGTTTTTCAATTCGATTATTAAATATGATTCTAAATTACTTTCATTTATTAGCGAATTTCCAAAAGTGAAACTGGAAATACGCTATTACAGTAGGTGTCATGACGGGACCTAAGCCCGGGATCATAACAGAAATGTGTTTTGAGGTCCCTAGAATAGGAAAATGATATTCACTAAAATTTATATATATATATATATAAATATATATATATATATATATATATATATATATATATATATATATATATATATATATATATATATATATATATATGTGTGTGTCGCCACGATAACTCTCGAACGAAACGTCTAATGCTTATGAAATTTTGTGTGCGGACTGGATTCTGAATTCGCTCGGCTAAGTTCGTTAGCCAGACACGTCGGATGCCTAGAAGTAAGTTTTCTGGCCATTTTTTATCATTCGATCCTATCATAAGACAGTTCGATTTTTACATCGTTGAAAGGGAAAAAAAAATTATGAAGAAAATATTCTTATAATTTTCTTTCTATTTTAAGTATTTTTCGAGAAAATGTAAATTTTCACCATTATATTATTAGTTTTCTTTCTTTGTTAGTCTAATAAGTAATTTATATTTATATCTCAGTTCTTTATGAAGTATAAAAATATTTCACTTTTTTATTAAAGAATTTTGTGAGAACAAGTGAAGTCTATTCACATACATGTGTTATAACACACATACATGTATAGAGTTTTGTTTCTCATTTATTGCATTATAATTAGCATGGTTCTATCTCATGTTAAAAAATGTAAATTAAACAGATTTTCTAAGCTAATGTAATGAAGAATTTTTTTTTTTTATTGAATTTTTAAGTAAACAAAAAATTGAAGATTATGTTATGATATAATATTAAATATGAAACAAAACAAAATATGTACAATGTACATATTTATGCACGGAAAAATTTTTGAATCGATTTTGAAAATTTTTTCACTAATAATTAAAAATGTTAAATAATTAAACCATTTCAAATGGATTTAAGGTATTTTATGTGAGGTCAAGGTTTTCGGGACCTAAAAAGGCCAGAAATTAATTAACCAATCGATTTTAAAAATTTTTTCACAGTTAGTAAGTTAAAGTATTTGAATTTATTAATTAAATGATGTCCGCAAGAAGCTTACGGACTGCCATAAGTTATATGAGATCCTTAGAACCCTTTTCTTACTGTTAGAGTACTAGACTTGTATGAGTTTCGCCAGGATTTACTGATCCCATAATTGTAAAAAATAAACTAAACGACCAATTTTAAAAATTTCTTCACTGTTACAGAGCTAAACTATTTTAGATAGATTTAGAATACATTATGTAAGGTCCGTCAGGGTCCACAGGACCCAAAAGTGTCAAAAATAAACTAACTGACCGATTTTGAAAATTTTTTCACTGTTACAGAGCTAAACTATTTTAGATAAATATCGATTACGTTATGTAAGGTCCGCCTGGGTCCATAGGACCCAAAAGTGTCAAAAATAAACTGCCTGATCGATTTTGAAAATTTTTTCACTGTTACAGAGCTAAACTGTTTTAGATAAATATAGATTCCGTTATGTAAGGTCTGCCAGGGTCCATAGGATCCAGAAGTGTCAAAAATAAACTAACTGACCGATTTTGAAAATTTTTTCACTATTACAGAGCTAAACTATTTTAGATAAATATAAATTACGTTATGTAAGGTCCACCAAGGTCCATAGAACCCAAAAGTGTCAAAAATAAACTAACTGACCGATTTTGAAAATTTTTTCACTGTTACAGAACTAAACTATTTTAGATAAATATAGATTACGTTATGTAAGATCTGCCAGGGTCCATGGGATCCAAAAGTGTCAAAAATAAACTAACCGACCGATTTTGAAAATTTTTTCACTGTTGGGGAACTAAGCTATTTTAGATAGACATACATTACGTTATTTAGGGTCCGCCAGGGTCCATGGGACCCAGAAGTGGTAAAAATAAACTAACCGACCGATTTTGAAAATTTTTTCACTGTTGAGGAGCTAAGCTATTTTAGACACATATAGATTACGTTATGTAAGGTCTGACAGTGTCAGTAGGACCTAAAAGTGTCAAAAATAAAATAACTGACCGATTTTGAAACTTTTTTACTATTACCGAGGTAAACTATTTTAGATAGGTACAGGTTGTGTTATCTGAGATCCACAACTGTCCTGCGGATGCAAATGCGGAGTAGAATGCTACACAACGGGTTTTGAATATATATATATATATATATATATATATATATATATATATATATATATATATATATATATATATATATATATATATATATATATATATATATATATATATTACATAAAGTCCGCCTAGAATATACGGTCCAGCTGATTTTTTAATGAGGTCCACCGGGATCTTGCAGATCCGAAAACGCCAGTAATAAGCTAGAGAACTAAATTATTTTAGATGGATACAACTATGCTGCACAAAATTCGTTCGGGTTCTTGGGTCCCTAAAAATACCAAAACTAATTACCCAGCCGATTTTAAAAATTCTTTTACTCTTAGAAAGCTAAACTATTTTAAATAGGTACAGGTCTTAGATGAGATCCGCCAGTGCCCAAGATTTGGAAATTCGCTATGTTATGCAGATGCTGCGACAGGGGTATTTAAGAACTTTAATTTAAAAAAAGAAAATCGAAAATGGAAGATAAGGTATTTTCAGTATAAGCGATTAAAGAAAAAAATAAAACTTGCAATTACTTCAATATATGTGCATGTATTGGATTGGAAATCGGTCTGATTGAAAGTGTATGTAAAGTACATTCAATGCCACATGTAATCATTTTTTAATTATTCTTAGACTCTGAAAAAATTAATAAAATATTTTGGGGAATCCCCATTTTGTAACCTTGAACGCGACTTTGAATAATTATAACTCCAAAAAAGTAGAAGATAATTCAATAATATTCGAGTACATAGCTCAACACCACTTAAACTTGTTATATACACAGGGAAATTAAATTTGGGGAACATGCCATTTTTAGGTGATCGGTTTGTATATGGAATTGCTCAAAAAAGCTTCTTATGTCCACCCTGGAAATATACCCTGTAAAAATAAAAATACAAAACAAAAAAATAAAACACGATCAACTTACAAAAAGAACTGAAATCCCACCAAAAAACATTTCATGCTAAAAATTTAGCCAAGACTCGCAACTACATATTTTACTCTTAAAAAGTTATGAGATCTAATGTTGTCCCAAGCCCTAAAAAAGTCGGCATCATGGTCAAATTAAGTTATAAGACTTGGCCGTTTCGCGAAACTATGATAAATAAAACCAAACATTAACAACCCATAGCAGATTATTGTGCTATTGACCATTGGTTATTTATTATACTTCCGGGAATCGATCAAGCCTTATAACTTGATTTGACCATGATATCGACTTATTTAGGGGTTGGCGCAACATTAGATCTCATAACTTTTTAAAAGTAAAATAGTTGCGAGTCTTGGTTAAATTTTTAACATGAAATGTTTTTTGGTGGGATTTACAATAGTCGAACTTTCAAAAACAATTCAAAGTGAATTTTGATGTGAATGAAAAAAGCAATATAATTATTTTCTGTTTCGGTAATACTGCTGTGTGTGCTGTGAAAGAAGTATGTTTTGGATTCTTTTGTTCGTCATGGTCGATAGACATGTTTTTTGGATGAGTCTGATATGCTTGTTATGGTGGAAACGGAAAACTGAAACTGCAATATATTTTATACGTATGTGAAACAAAAGTCAGTAGTTTATGATTTTTGGTAAGTAGTACAATATAATATAATTGAAAGAATCCACGGGTATGTAATAGTGAATATAAATATTTTTTTGATACACAAACGAAGTGGTCAGTAAATCTAAAATTTTAAATGCTGAGACGCATACAAGATATATGTTATATGTATGTTACCATCCTCTACCAAAATGCACATTAGGTATGATATACACAATTTGCGGATTTATTTATTTATTTATTTAGTTTTTTTGTGATTGCAACTATTGTGGTTAAAGAATTAATTTAATTTTTAATTAAGTGATTAAAGTTGTATGTTGCATATTACAGACGAGTGAAAAAGTTACGCAAGTGTGTAATGTGCCTTACAACCGAGTTACGTACTTTACCTACTTTATCTACAACTGACATCAAATTCATAGAAAATTAGATAGAGTTGGAAATGCAACATTTATTTATTAAGTAAAAAGTTTGTACAGGTTTTAATATATAGGTAATATGCGATATGAAAATTAATAAAAATTTAATAAATGGTGATTTTTTCACACAGGTGCGTGCAAAGTTCAAAATTTCGTTTAGCTCTGTGTAAAACATACCTTACCTTGACAATATTTTGTACAGTAAATAAGCAATTTCATATTAATAGGTATTTTCGAGATTACTTATTGGAGTTTATTTATTTATTTATTTATTTATTTATTTCATATATTTTAAATTTCATAGCAATAAATAAATCAAAAAAAGGTAAAACCAATAATTTATAATTAACTAAGTTAATATGTTACCGAAAACGTTTACGAAATTTTCTTTTATTTTCTTTATTTTCAAAATATAATTATTGTTCATTTTTCATTGAATGCTTATCGAAAAAATTTATGTCTTTCAAACACAATTACAAATTGAATAAAGTTTATATTTATGAGTCTTCCGTTTCGGAAGAAATTTACTAAAGGTTGTGAATAGAAATGTATATAGTTAAGTACCTACCTACCTATATAGTCAAACGTCATATTGAACCCTCGTCATAATTTCCATTCTGAATATCTTTTTTTTCGCATTTTCTTTGTCAACAAAAGTATATTTCGATACATTTAGTACTGGTTAGATCAAGACGAACATTTTGCGAATTGCTCAGATTACGAAGTGACTTGTTTGCAGTAAATTTTAGAATCTCTTTATTTATTTCTGAGAATTTTCGATTGTTTTTAATAAAATTTCAAGCTTGGTAAAGTTGTTACAAATTTGTTTAAAATAAATTCGATATCTTTTTATTACATAAATTTATCCGTTTAGAACATGTAAGCTTTTGAAAAAATATTACAGAACAAATTTAAAAATTGTATATTCTTAAAGAGAAAAAAAATCATTCATCCGAATTCCAACTTTCAAGTACCTTCCTAAATTAATTATTTCTAATAAATAATATTAGCTAAATGCAGCCTGAGTACCGAAAAATGGTATTAATCAAGTTCAATTTACTTCTTCAGTAATTTTATACATCAAATCTCTATACAAAAAGTAGAAGGTCACAGCAGTTCTAAGGTCAAAGTAGTAAGGTTACAGTGGTTCTAAGCCAGGGCCAGCTTAGCCAATAGGCCAACCTAGCCCTTGGCCTAGGGGCGGGAGATTTTAAAAACAGGGTGGCAAAATTTGTAATTGACGTTTTTCTTTTTGCTTGTCAGTTTTTAGATTTTTAGGACAGGACGGCCAATTTTTTTTTTTTGCTTGTCGGTTATTTTGTAAGAGAAAGTTTGGAAAAAAGTAGGAAAAATTAAGATTTGCTTCTTTTCAAGGAAAAGATAGGGGCGGCATTTTCACGGTGCCTAGGGGAGGCACTCAGGATTAATTCGGCCCTGACTAAACATATCAAAAGTAGTATGGTTACAGTGGTTGTGACAAAAGTAGTAAGCTTACAGCCGTTATATACCAAAAGTAGTAAGATCGCAGCAGTTCTGTATCAAAAGTAATAAGGGCTACTAGTAGTATCAAAAGATTCACGACAACGAAATAAAAATTACATATGAATATGCATTTTTCATTGCAATTTTAACTTTACAAGTCACAATAAAAGATGAGATTAGGCTTGCATTTTATTTAAAGAGCTTATTTCAACTGAAATTTTGTAATAATATGTCGAAAATATATTATGTCGGTAACATTGTTGAACAACTGCAGTCCCACAACGATCTGCCATTTGTTTAGAATTACCAAGTGGTTTTTATGTAGGCCATTCTACTACTGACTATACGAATTTGTTCGATGTAAAAGTAACAAAATGCAATAAATTTTTATATTGTTGTACGAAATTTGTTTCGAGGCTGCACAAGTTAACTTTGCACCAGCATGCGCTTTTGGTCAAGCCGGACTCTGGATACTACAGTAAGTGATCACAATGAGGGTTATACTGCTCTAAAAACAGAAGTGTTAAAATATACTGATAATACCTAAATTGAAATGGTAATAATAAATGAATAGTAATCACAAAAATTAATGACAGTTTAATTATTCATTTTAGTTCCAAAATTAGAATTGTGAGTTTTATTTCATGCTAATTTTCAACAGTCATTGAAAAAACTTGACTAAAACATACTGAAAATATTTATGTTGTTTTCTGACTGAGTAATCAAGAAACGTTTTTTCCGTTTTGTGTAGGCAAGTGTTATGAAATACACAATTTACATTCGATTCAATAGAACTAACAATCAAATGTACCTAACTGATTTTCCATTGTGGAGAATGGCGACTTAAATTTAGTGTGATTTAAAAGATGCTTCTGAGATGTACTAGCTACATACTTTGTGATTAGTGTTCCCTACGGGACTAATTGTAAGCTTTTACATTATTTTTGTTGCCACTCCCGTCCGCTTCCAATACTAGAAGCGGACGGGATGTGTCCTGACCGATTTCTATCAAATTTCGTCTGCTAGTAGAGCATAATATCAATATTAGAAATTTACAATATTAAAGTCCACCTCTCAAAAGTAGAGGAAATATTTTTATTTAAAGTTTGAGCAAAAATATAGGTAAGATATAATCAAATTTCATCACGTGTCAAATCAAATTATTATATTTTAAAATATTATCTAGTATTCAGAGTAGAAATATCAATTTGGTGGAAAAAAAAATAGATCCCGTCGGGACCCCACATCCCGCCCGCTTCCGAAATTGGATGCGGACGGGATATGGGTTTCGACGCAACCTATTTTTTTTCGCCAAATTGATATCTCTAGTCTGAATACTAAATAATCTGATATTTTAAAGTGTAGTAATTTTATTTGATAATGCAAAAATATTAAAGCTCTCGAAATACTAAAAGTGATCATGGAAGCGACACCTATATTCACAAACTTAAATTACCCGCTTTGATAATAATTTAAAATTTTAGTTTGCTTCTTGGAATGTTTAATGGGCAACTCCATGGAAAAGTCTACCATAAATGAAAAAAATAATTAATTGTTATTGGTAGTAAAAATACTATAGTATGATAAATTCTTTTAGTTTAAGTGCTGGTTTCCAACATTTTATTAGTGACTTTTTGTATGTTGTAATTTAATTAAAAAATAACATTTTGTTACGTTTTTGTACCAAATTATTTTAGTTCCTATTTTATGTCCTGTAATGTCGATTTCTAAGGTTTCATTTAAAAATCTGGGGGGCACGGCAGTACCCCCGCCAAGACGAGGCAAAGAAAAAAAAACAAACAGGGCACTGCTGTATCTTTTCTCGAAGCAATTCAGCCTATTTTTGGACCCTGATAACTTCGGTCTGGATAATCCTTAAGAGTTCAAATTGTCAGGGTAGAATGTAGTCACCAGCCCAATGAAATATACCAATTTTCAATTTTATACCTTTATTGCTTTCGTTTTATTAATATGTAAATTTCATTAAATTCGTCATTCACTCACTCACTGAAGATCATCAAAATTATAGAGTACTTCCCGAAGTCTTAGAAAGTTGAAATTTGGTATGTAGACTGAGTTTAGCATACAATTAACGAGAAAATTAACAAATCTATGATTTTCCCTCTTTAGCTTCTTATAAATAATAAAATATATTGTAGGTATACTTGTAGATAATTGAAAAAAAAAATTAAAAAATCAAATCTAATGGCTCTTGGTTTATTTTTTGTATTTGTAACGAGGAAAAAATTATTTACTTTTCTTGTTACTATGAGACAAATTGGTTTTTAAAAATCTTTGAAAATATTTGACACTTTAAGACGTCAAAAAATATCTTATCCGATTCTTCGCTTAATGACGGCAATTTACCTGCCCTATCTGATAACCTATAAGAACATTGTAAGTTGAATTCTGATGTCCAGGAAATAGTCCCTGCATAAAAAAAAAAAAATACGAAAAACCTACAAAAAGAACTGAAAAGAGCTCCTTATGTCCAGGAAATACACCCTGTAAAAATAAAAAAAAATAAATAAACACGAGCAACTTACAAAAAGAACTGAAATCCCACCAAAAAACATTTCATGTTAAAAATTTAGGCAAGACTCGCAACTATTTTACTCTTAAAAAGTTATGAGATCTAATGTAGCGCCAATCCCTAAATAAGTCGACATGATGGTTAACTCAAGTTATAAGACTTGGCCGTTTCGCGGAACTATGGTAAATAAAACCAAACATTAAGAGCTGATAGCAGATTATTGTGCTATGTGCTATATTTACCGTAGCTTTGGGAATCGGCCAAGCCTAATAACTTGAGTTAACCATGATGTCGACTTATTTAGGGCTTGGCGCTATATTAAATCTCATAATTTTTTAAGAGTAAAATAGTTGCGAGTCTTGGCTAAATTTTTAACATGAAATGTTTTTTGGTGGGATACTACTATTTTGCAATGCAAAGTGACGGTAGTGTCAGTCACGATTTATTTTTCGAATAACTAATTTCCTAACAAAGTAAAGTTTTTATTTTATCATTTTCCAATAATTTGTTTCATATACTTCGGTTAAAAATATTACGCCTGTACAGAGGAAGATTTTCTAAGTTTAAAAACACTCTCGAAAACAACTTTCTTTTGCATGTAGTGACAGTCACATTTACATTTTATTAAATAAATCGTATTTAACTACTTTATACGTGCACACTTTTTACTACAGAGACATAATTGGAGGATCAACTATGCCTAAAACCATGCTAAAATTGAAACTGTAAACATAGTAGTATTCGTAATATAAGGCAAAATAAAAACGAATCGATTTCAAATTTTGCAAATTATACTGCAATTCTATAAATTACAATATAATTAGGTGGCGTCATAGAGTAAGTAAATTGCCGTCATTAAGCAAATAATCGGATAGATATTTTTTGACGTTTTAAACAGTCAAATATTTTCAAAGTTTTAAAAATCACCAATTTTTCTCATAGTAACAAGAAAAGTAAATAATTTTTTCCTAGTTACAAATACAAAAAAAACCAAGAGCTTTTTGACTTAATTTTAATTTATAATCACACTCTAATATTGTCTAGTATTCAATACTTTAATATTTTGTGAGAAGACGTAAGTCTGCTTATATCTTAGTAAACAACTATTCTAAATTTTCGTTTGAGAAACAGGTAGACTGAAGTTTTGAAATAGGGCAATTAAAATATAAACATGTGGTATAATCAATAGTATTGAAACGGATGTCCTAAATGTACGTGAGAAATTAGGTCAGCTCTATAAATATTCAATTGCGGTACAAACATTTGCGGTTCCATTCCCCACATAATCAATTGTTATCGAACATTATTTTTCTGCTTTTTTCTACACTGCATATAATAATAATAAAAGAAGGAAGGGAAAAAACAATTATTCTCGTTTAAATTCTAAAATATATTTTCCGAATTAGTGTTGTGTTCTTTTTAAAACTAAATCAACAATATACAGACATGCTTATATGTATGCTGTAGTTATATTAATTGAGATTTATGTTACTTCGTACCAATAATATAAATTAAAATAAAATTTATATTAACATTTGATGTGTAAATATCGAATGTTGAGTATTCGTACCCGTAACAGTAATTGGTTGCGATGTGTTTGATTGATGTAAACTAGTGTTTTTCAACCTTTTTTATAGCGTGACCCCCTTAGTATGGAAAATTATTTCGCGACCCCCTACCCTCCGCTGTTACTTTTATTTTTTATTCTTTTAGGTTATAAATCAGATGCATTACGACACTTGCCTTGCAAGCTCGGCTCGTGTCGCAATTTCATCTTCAGAGTAATAGCTATCACTACCAGCTTGTTGAATAAGATACTATTAATTACCTTGTTGCTTGTTTAATAGTTGCACACTATCTTTTACTGTCTAACATTCAAAATTCTGTGATCATTGTAATTATTGAAAATGGATAATTGTCTGGAAACATATGCACAACCGTCAACTTCAAGTTCCAATGAGAGTAACGAAATAAAACCAAAGAAAAAGTGTCTATGTGACGACAATTATTTGAAATTCAGAATTACTGTTATTGAAAATAAGCCGCAGTTTTGAAACTTATCATGCGAAAGTATCAAACTATCACATTATTGTAACCTTTAATTAACCTTTTGTTTATTAAATATTATATATTGAACTTGAGTGGTTTTGTTTTTAAAGTAACTGCAACCCTATTAAAAAGACCCACAGGTTGAAAAACGCTAATGTAAACTAAAGTTGAATGGTAATTGACAGCATATTGTTATGTGCCGCTTATGGCAATATTAGTCAATATTTCGATTCCTCAAATAAGACTACAGTTTGATATTTTGAACAACGGACATATTGAAAGAATGGAACTAAAATTACACGAGAAAAATTTTAAAACAACCCAGCAATTTTGAACCGTTTGTTACGTGCACGAAATATTACTTGTCGCAAAATTAATGAATTAATATAATTTTTCTTAAAATATTTTTTTTATATGAGTATATCACATAAACTAGCTGTGGTTCGTGGTTTCACCCACGTAAAATTATCTTAATTATTGGTCAAATGATTAGATCAATTTTAAATTAGATATTCGGAAATTCTGTACATTAATTATTCATAAAGCTTGGCTACGCTCGTCAAACGACTCTAAAGTAACACTCTTCATATTCCAATATCATGGCTAATTTTCGCATCTCTATGTACTTAGATACCCGTATCAATAGGTAGGTTTAGGACTATTTCCATTTTAGGCACGGCTTGGGGCAATAAGACCGTAGGGGACAATTTTAATATCACAATTAATTTGGGTCTTATTTGATGGCCTTGACGGACAATTCTGACCCCCAGGTTCATTCAAATTTGATATTCGAAAATTCTGAGCATAATTCTCGCCTAATAATCCTAAATTAACCATATTCATATTTCTATAGCATATTTAATTTTCATAAAATATTGTCAAAATCCAACCGTTTAATCTTAATCCTATTAGATAGTGCTGGGGGTTAATTTTGAACTCACTTTACATTTAAATTAGATATTCTAAATTTTTTTATAAAATCAGTTTCTTCTAGTGTTCCGTTCCGCTCGTCCAATGATCTTAAAATAGATATATTCATATTTATAGTGTGCAGTGGAAACTCGATATTTCGTCACTCTGTAACTCATCATATTCTATAACAATTCCGCGCTCCAAAACAAAAAATTTACGTAGTGTAGTTGGTTTTCTACTTGAAATTTAACTAGAAAAAAAAAATTAAAATGTATCGTACCTAGTTGTAAAAATTCCATTAAACAACGAATTACTCAAAATAAAGGGATATCTTTCTTTAAATAAGTAAAAATATTTAATTAATTTTTCTCTTTGTTTTTCATTTTCAGACATATTTCATAATTCGTCTGTTTCTGTAATTTATCACCTCTCCGGCCCCGAGCATGATAAATTGTCGAGTTTCTACTGTAGGTATTTAATTTTCATGCCTTGAGACTTTCCGTAGATACTCCAGCCATTAATTTATTGCGTCTTGTATTACTCCAGAATCCTAGGCAATAATTTTAATCTCACTTAATTTTTTCAAAATATCAATGATTAAGTAAAATTTAGTCAAGATTCGCCGTCTTTTTTAGACCATTTTTAGAGAGCTTTCATCCATTCTAGAGAGCTTTCATTTTTTAGGATCTCAATATTATTTAAGCAAAATCTGGTAGAGTCCAACCGTTTACTTTCCAACGTCCAGCCGTTTACTTTAGAAGTCTATATTAGAACATAAGGTACCATGTATCCACCAGCGAACCAATTTTTGAAAGTTGCTCTGCTCCTCAAACGACTCCAGCGTAGCCATATTCTTATTTCAGAAATATAGGTACCTAATTTTAACAGTTTGTGACTTTTCTGTAGACAGCCATACTTATTTAGATTTTTAGGAGTGCAGTACCGTTGGTCATTTAATTTTGCGTAATTTTTATTGCTTCACACTCCTGGGGATCAATTTTAAACTGACGTTTATTTATTCCGAGATTTTAAAAGGGTTTATGTAACATTTAATCAAAATTCATCAAACCATTTATTTGAATTTTTTGAAAATAGTATTTTGTACTGTAAATAAGTAATTTCATAGTAGTCGTAGGTAAAAATAATATTATATGGTATCTATACTATAGAAATACTTATTAATACTTACAGAAATTCCAAATTTATTTTTCTCCAAATGCTTAGCAACTATCTAAAATTTTTATGATTTTTTGATAAATTGGCCACAGATTGCTGTATACAGCAATAGAAAATTAATATTTTACGGTTTTTCGTAAATTTCGACGGTTAGACACAAAATTTTGCAAAACCCTTTCTTAGCGAGCGCCTACGACCCAATTTGGGTACGACCCAAACCTACATGCCAAATTTCAAGTTTGTAGGTATTGTAGTTTTGGAGATTTCTTGATAGGTGAGTGTGTGAGTGAGTGGTATTTCGCATTTATATAATAGGTAATAAGTCAATTAGATATAATATTAGAACCAGGGTTGTTGCGGATGCGATATTTTAATATATCTGCAGATGTGGATGTGGATGCGAATGCGAATTTTTGAAGAGCAACATCTGCTTTAAGTTATGGACTTTAGAAATAAAAGTTTTGCTGCTGTTGTAAAACTTTTTTAGTTTAGCAATAACCTTTTTTATTGTCTACAATAAAATATTGTTATCATTATTTGGAAATAGGGAATAAATCGATCAATTTTTGGATTTTCACAATATTTTCAGGGTAAGAGCCATCTGGTGAGTCCGCATATATGTACCTATATCTATATTTAAATTTATGCAAGTGTATGTATTTGTATAGAACTTTTTCGGTTACTTGACCGTCATAAAACTGACCTGCGCTGCAGGGAATTTTTTTAAGATAAAAAATTTTTAAAATTTGTACTTACGTGCTTGGGTTCAATAGACCTCTAACTGATGCAAATTAATTAAATAAATGCTGCTACAAATATGATAATATGCAAATGCGATTAATTTTACATATTACTACCATATATTGAACATATTTTGTCAAATATTAGAAGATGGATTGTTTATGGTTTTACTTTCGCAAAATGTTTTGTTTTGTATTGCTTGTATTGTAAAATAATCTTTATACTTTCCATCTAACTAAACAACTAAATTTTTAGGGTTCCGAAGTAAAAATCTAAGAAATTTAAATATCATAGTATGATAAAACAAAGAAAACTATTTATTTACAACACATTATTTATTTTTTTACATGTTTGATAATGGTTATATTGACCCAAAACATGTCATAATAGTTTAACAAAATAAAATTAGTATTTTTGCAAAGTAAAGCGTTTTATTTATTAATAACATTTAAAATCAAATACAATTACAAAAAAAATTCACATATCATAGCAAATAAATATAAGTATATATACCCGAGAAATGCATATTTATATATCTATTATTTTTTTCTTTATCTACCTTTAGTTGAAATTTTAATTCATATTAAATTTAAAAGAGAAATTAAAAACATCAAAATGTCTGAACTGAACTAACTGACAAGACGTGTATATAATAAATATTTGCATGGTATATACAGCCATTATACGGTACATATATACGCATGACTGTGGAGTTGAGAAAAACCTGTTGTTCTATTCATCATCAAACTTGTCATTTGCCTATTCATCATCAAACATCCTTCTTGTCCCATCTTGGCGAATGTGAGTTAATAGTTTATAAATGCTGCTGATTTCTAGGAATTTTACAAATCAATTATTTTGTCCATTCTGTAATCGATATTCATCGTGACAACATCATTAGTTTTTTTCAACCACTTATAGTTACTATCGGCACTTTATATGAATGCATAATTTGGAATACACTGTACGTTTGATTTTCCTAACAATTTATCATACGTTATTAATAACAAATTGTCGTAATCCAAAAACAAAAATCGAATGACAAGAACCATTGAGTAAAATATTCAATGAAATATATTTAAAAAGAAAAATGAATCTAAACTGTTTTTGAGAATTTTAATATTGGGATTAATATACGACTACAATATGTATATACATACATGCCTCTATACTATGATGAGTATTGGTGAGAAGTATCTTTCATCATATTTGGCCACACAATTTATATTCCACTATATTCACCAGTGTCGACTATCGGCAGACATCGCACCGTTAATGGTGTTGTTTTTAATGTTGACTATGCTTTTTCAATAGATGGAACTTCGCCAATATGATTCAAAATGGGTGAAGCAATCCATGCACACATACCCACATAATAATATTGATAGTCCGAGAGCCCATCGTATATGTATAAATCTCATGTATAAGACAAATGAACTTTTTGTGCGTGAGTAGTAGTACTACTACAGACTCAAAAGGAGCCACCATTTATTTAAGCTAATTTTGCCCGCGTCACAAAATGTAGATTTCAAGGCATACAATAAGGTTTAATGGAGTTACGCGTTAATTAAACCTGGCACCTCAGTATAAACTCATTGTATACGTTTATTTTTAATGTAAACCACAGATGAGACAGATCAAGCCTACATACAAAAAAGTGTAATCCAAAAGTTGCAGTAAGTAGCAATTTATACTGCTTACTGATTAGTCGTCCATCGGCTCTTGAAGCGTACACATTCATTGTTAAGTATGGCCACAGTGGTGGCTGTTCATTGTTACATGGCTAGTAGCAGATACATGCACATGGTTGTTCTAGTATATACGTATGCATTCTCACCTTGGACCACCGCTACATACATACAAAGTATTACACACACACAAACATCCACTACCTTACACATACCAACAAAAACTCTAAATACGTATATAACCTTCCACCTCTCCGCCAAGTCTGATGACGTAAAATTCTGATTACAGTCGGGATGCTAACTATCATAATTGTAGTTTGGCCCCTTGATGTAAACCTACAATTTAAATCAAGTATAAAAATAAAATAAAGTAAAAAAAAAATGTTTTTTAAGAAAAAGCTTTTATTTAAAAATGGGCTAAAAAAATAAAATAACTTTTGAGTGAAGTTTGAAGCAATATGCAACATAATTTATAAAAGCTTGAGGCGTTATCATTAATTATTATTTCTGTTTTGGATATTTAGTGTAGCTATTTTACTTTTCAGTAGTTACCAAATTTAATTAAACGCCTCAAGCTGTTATAAATTATGTTGTATATTGCTTCAAACTTCACTCAAAAGTTATTTTATTTTTTTTAGCCCATTTTTAAATAAAAGCTTTTTCTTAAAAAACATTTTTTTTACTTTATTTTATTTTCTACTTTTTAGTGTGATTACAATTGGCGACGCAAAGATTTTCACTCGCGCCTCTGGTGGTAAAATTAGAACTAGCATCAAGTAAAAATATACGTATACGATTAATGTGCGATATAAAATCTAGCAATCCGCGCATAATTTGTATAGTACATTTTGCTATCGACAATTCAACGTATACAAAAATTTTTACTTAATACAGCTTCTAATTTAAAAAATCAGGAGCGCTCGCGTAATCTTTGCGTCGCCAATTAATTTAAAAAAAAATTAAAGAAGTAATATTTAATATTTTACCTATATTTTAATCGGTTAATTTACCCTAATCAGACATAACTATGGAAACAAAAAATTTCAATGTAAAATCAATGGATAATATTTGACAATTCGAAATGTCAAAAAGTTGCATAGGACTAAAAATCAACAATTTTGGTTTGGGGCGAATTAGGGAAAAACTAATTATACAATATTGCATTGTCATCAAGGTTAGACACGTATGCAAAATTTGAAACCTCTAGCTCAATTAAAATCTGTCTAAATTTTGATTCCAAGATTTGATCTAAACCAACATACTAACATAGCAAGTTAAATAAAAGCTTTTAATAATTAAAAATCGTAACCAAAAATAACGTCACATTCTGTAATGCATGCAAAATTGTCAAAAATAAATGGTGTCTTCTTTTAGGTCTATAGTAGTAGCACTAGAAGTCATTCACGTATCTTATAAATAGGGCTTGCATACGGCGCGGCGGGCTCCTGGTTTATGATTTTATGGCATATAATGGCAAATGTGTGTGGTACATGCAATACTAGTACCAGTATGAATCTGTCAAATGTTCGACAGCTGAGTTTATGCAACGATGGATAGCTCTAGATGAATAGAATATTATTGCTGCTACTTGCTCCAGGGAGAGAGATATCTAAGTAAGCAAAGTCCGACGGACAAACAGACAGTATATACGTATGTTGAGATATATGTATTAGGGGATTAGTTATAATGCATTGGTATATATAATAGATGGTGTGTATTATTTTGTGCTTAAAGAATAGGGACAAATATTACATAAATGTCCATCAATTGATTAAAGATCAGTTAGAATGAATGAGTGGCCCCTTCCATAATGATTGTTAAACGAATAAAATAATAGACTGCGAGTGTTGATAGTAACTCTCACTATGATAGTATTAGTGATAGTACCACTACACAGTACCTACGGTTTACTGTATAGTGCAAATTTGGCTGCTTAATTTTTGACTATTTAAAAAAAAAAAACAAGTTGCAAATGGAGTTGTAAAAGCTGGAACGAAGTTTTCGGTGCTATCGTTTGACACCTTTTTTTACGGCCTGTACTTCGACGCCCTTTATAATAAAAATGACATCAGGGGACATACAAGGATTTTTTGTAATCTTGAATGTTTTTTTTTTTTCATGTAAGAAAAAAATTGCACATCTAGTTAATAAATTAATGAAAATTTTTGTTTTTTTGGTCGAAAACTAAGAACTCTCCCTTACAAGTCATGACTTGTGTTATCAATAGAATAAGGCACCAGTTACTTTAAAATGCGATTTAAAATCGGACTGATGGAATGTAATTTATAAGGAATGGTCGCAAAATCCGATAAAATTATCTGTCTTTGACTTCTGACAACACTGAAAGCTCCCGCGGGATTAAATTTCATATTTCACAGTTTATTAATATCGCTTATTTAAAAATGTAAGCACCTTATCGATATAATCGGAGATTACCAAAAATTGATGACATGAGATTATATGTCTCACGAAATCAGGTAATCAGCTTTTGGTTTCTCGCTGGATTATAATGTAAATTTTAAAGACATAAATGATAACTGTCGCTGCTCAGTACACTTTAATTATCTGCACATAGAGTCGTTTCACAAAGGGTTTTAAGGGTTTCACAGACGATTTTAAAGTAACTATCTAATAATCTGTTGAGTCAAATGCATTACCTTTCACATTCATATTGAAAAATAAGAATTTCAGCTACAATTATCTCGCATTCCTTGTGAATTATGTAAACAAAATTACAATTATACTGTAAATTTTTCTATAATTCTTGTATAAAATTTTTTGTTCTCAGTAGATCAGTTTTTGGCTGTTTCATATTTTACTATAATCGCATTCCACCACTAGAGGTTACTTCATCGAGAAATAAGAAGTTTAATTTCAATAATATAAATTAAAACATTATGCCAATAATTTTATTACCATTATTTTCCTTCATCTCTGTGTACGAAATGGAACATTTTAGTTTAAATTCCATATCCAAGAGATAAATATTTTTTTAGGTATTTAAATAATAATTTAATTATTCTTGGTTTTTAAATAAAAAAAAATAATGGTTAAAATTTTAAATAGCAATTACACATACATGAATCCATACACTGAACTTTTTTAAACCTACATAATTATATATATTACAAGAATATTACATTCATGTTATTGAATGTATACTATCATCGGGAAATTTAGGAACACATAGCTTTTATAATTCAATACCTATTTTTACAACTTCTGTAGCTTAATCAATATATTCAGTTTTATTTTATGTGAATTAATTCGTTATAATCCAGACAAAATACACATTCAATTTCGGAAAAATGCGCATGAACTGAAAATTGGTACAGATTTTATGTAAATACATGTTTATATTAATAAAACTTCAAAAGTTCCTATCGATCCCAATTGTGCTGAAAATTTTATTTCAGATTAAAGCTTAAGAAAATAGGTTTTAGGTAAATATTTAGTAAACGGTAAGATTTATCACAAAAATGGTTGATATGAAGTTTGTAGATTAAGTAATTCTCTACAAAAAAAGGTCCACTAGTTGTCTATTATAAGATACCAGTTGCTGTCCGCGGTTTCTCCCGCGTAAAATTATCTGAATTATGGGTTAAATTATAGTTATAAGTAAATTTTGAATTAGATCCTCGGAAACACTGTACAAAATCACTTATTTATTTTATCTGGCTCTGCTCGTCAAACGACCCTAAAGTAACCATCTTCATATTTTAATAGTATCGCCAATTTCTGCGCCGTCATGTAGATATCCACACCAATCGTTTTAGAAGTATTTATATTTTAGGGCTTTCTTAAGGCACCAAGACCGTAGGAGAAAATTTTCATTTTCATTTTTTCCAGAGATTTCCATAATATTTGAGCAAAATTTTGTCAAAATTCCCTCAGCTTTTTAATTCGCATTAATTTGAAGGCAATTGACGGACAATTTTGACCACAGGTTCATTCAAATTTGATATTCTGAAACGTACAAAATTAGTTCCTTATAGTACTTCGCTTCGCTCACCTAACAACTCTAAATTGATCATATTCATATTTCAATAGCATATCTAATTTCCATAAAATATGGCTCAAATCCAACTGTTTAATTTTAAACCTATTCGGTAGTACTGGGGGTCTATTCCGAATTCACTTTACATTTGAATTTAGATATTTTGAATTCCTTTATAAAATCAATTTCTGAGAGTGCTTAACTTCGCCCGTCTAACGACTCTAAAGCAGAAATATTCATATTTGAAGAGTGTATCTAATTTTTATGTCTCGAGACCTTTCCGTAAATATCCATATTGATACTTTTAGGAGCATTTTAATTTCGAACCCTTTTTGAAGTCCAAGAATTCTGGAGAGCATTTCTGAACGTGCATTAATTTATTAATAATATTTGAGCAATATTTAGTGCCAAAATCCGCTCAGCCGTTAACTTTCTGTGTGTTGTAGATCCCAGTACCCAAGGGGATAATATTAATCTCACCTTAATTTTTCCAGAATATCAATATTGTTTGACGAAAATTTAGTCAAGACTTAAGACCCAGCTAGCCGTTTATTTTGGACTATTTTTGGGTCCCCGGGACCCTAGAGGATTATTTCAACGTCACATTTGTTTTTTCAGAACCTCAGTAATGTTTGAGCAAGATTTGGTCAAGACCCGTCCAGCCATTTATTTTGGATATTTTTTTCCAGGATTCTAGAGAGCAATTTTAACTTTATTTTTTCAGCAAAATCTGATAGAAATTCATTCAGCCGTTTACTTTAGCATAGTTTATATCAGAATATAGGGTATCACCTATCCACCAGTGAACCAATTTTTGGAATCTGTTACTCTGATCGTCAAACGACTGTAAAATAGCCGCCTAGACTCTAGAGGATTATTTCAGAAGTACATTTAATTTTAATATCTTGTGACTTTTCTGTGGACAACCATACCCATTCCGATTTTTAGGAGTGGAGTACCTTTGGTCATTTAGTTTTGGGTAATTTTTATTGTTTCAAACTCCGGGGAAACTACTTTAAGCTCAGGTTTATTTATTCCGGGGTTTTCAAAACGTTTGAGTAATATCTGGTCAAACATGTAACCGTTAATTTACAATTTTTTGAGGGATCTCAGGACTTTGTAAGACAATTTTAATTTCTTATATCATACCTCGATTTGTTTAAAGGAAATGCATTATTCCAAATCTATAAATTTTGAATATATTTATTTTATTAAAAATAACATTAAACTTTAACAAAGAAAAATATTAAACATTTTTTAAGGTTTTTCTATATACTGGTTACTGAGAATAATAGATAAATAAGTAAAAAAGACAACTAATTAAAACCAATCAAAAATATTTAGATACCATCAAACGGAGCTATTTGAAATCACTGGGGCTATTTGAAACAAAAAAAAGATTTAAACTTTTAAAGAAGAGTTTTAAAAGAGATTTAAACTCTTAAAGATTTAAATCCCCTATTAAAGACACATTAACGTTAATCTTTTTTTTTTGTTTTGTTTCAAATAGCCCCTCCTATTTCAAATAGCTCTGTTTGACGGTATTAAATATCGATAAGGGACACGTATAATTACAATGACAAAAAAATCCAAAATTATTTGGCTTCAAATGCTTAGCAACTAACAAAATTTAAATGATTTTTTTTAAATTATCCATAGATAGCTGTATGTAACAATTAAAAATTCACATTTTGCGGTTTTTCGTAAATTTCTACGGTTAGACTAAAAATTTTTCAAAACCCTTTCTTAGCGAGCGTCTACGACCCAACAGCGACCTGCGTACCAAATTTTACGTTTGTATTATAGTTCTGGAGATTGTTGATAGGTGAGTGAGTGAGTGGTATTTCGCTTTTATATATATATATATATATATATATATATATATATATATATATATATATATATATATATATATATATATATATATATATATATATATATCATGATTTTAAAAATTCGAAAGCAATATTTCGTATAATATGCTTTCCTTTCTATACCGAGATCAAAATAAAAAACTTGGCTCATCTTCTTTGGAGTGCCAATCGACTGATAATCAGGTACCTGTACCAATTTTCAGCTCTATATCTATACTATTAAACGTTAATACAATATTATAAAAAAATCTTGCAGCTAAAGTATCTAATTTATCATTGCTAAAAATTGTGTACAACTTTTTTCAAGCGTCTACCTTAATTTGCTTCGTGCTATCTACCTTTGTTGATAAAATTAAAAATTTCATAAATGGTGAAAAGAAAAACGGGTTGCTATCTGCGCTTCAGGTATGTAGGTAAAAAAAAATAAAAATAAAAACTTTTAAAAGAGTGTACCTTACAAGTTTTTTGAAAGTAGTAGCAGACAACCTAACAATAAGAGATAAACAAATATGGCTACTTCCAATTTTTTTGATAGTACTGTAAATGTACATACATCAATATCCTCAATAATTTCAAGTTAATTAATACACTAATGTAATAATCTAAATATAGATTGATATTTGATGTAGCATTTGATTTCTCTCCACTATTTCCATTACCACCATTCTGTTACCCCATTTCAAACTGACGTCACACTAGCTTTGGTTTGACTGTCAAATACAATGTTACATATACACCTAAACAGACACGTTCATGAACAGGTATGGGTGGCAAAATAAAATAATTACCTGGTTATACTGTACATATGTGTTGTTTTAAGTTCAGTAATTATATAACTGTCAACTGGCAAGATACGTGAAAATAAAGACAATTTAGGGAATTTTTTTTTAAAAAGGAAAAAATTGCCCTAGGTCGCCCAAAGCGTAAACTAAGATGAAACGCCCAAAAAAGTGACTTTTGACCTCGATAAGCAGATCTTTTTTATATTATCAGATAGAATAGTTATCGAACTTTAAAATGAAACTTCGCTTAAGAAACGATATTTATTTTTAATAAAGAAAATACAAAATCTCTGCAAAAACCCGCTTTGCCCGTATAGGTATTCTAAAGCGGGTTGCCCCCTTCGGGCAAACCGGGTAAGTGCATTATGTATTTAAATACTGTTATTATTTTTTAATATGAACTTTCTTAATCATATAGAACTTAACAATAATAATAATTAAGTAAAAAAAATTGAAAAAAGACAAAAATAATAAATTTATAACAATTAACTGTAACTCTCTTTACAACCTCCATATTGGAATATATTACTTCAGGTGATTCCACATCAAAATCACCACAAACAAGGCAGAAATATTTTTTTTAACCTTTTTCCCTCATTCCGTCGTAAAAAGAAGATTACTTATTTTTTTTCCCCTTCCAATAGTTTTTTCCATTAAGATGCTTATATTTTGTCTACCCACTTTGCCTAAAAAAACTTAATTTTGTTAACTTAGAATAATTTCAAAATGAAAGCCGATACATGTCTACCTTTTTCTACATTAAAAGTCAAATGATGATAACATAATATGGTAATACCAAAAAGATTACAAATAAAAAGGCTTGTGACTAGTCACAGAATATTTATCGTCAAAATTTTTAACAAAACCAACAAAAAAATTTGATGAAGTTAACTAGGACATTAAACGACACAAGCGTTCAACTGCAACTGATTGAGATTGGTTGATATTCGGTTAATCTCGGTATACACACGATCTGACAAAAACATTCGATACAACGATATACAAGCGCTTACCCGCTTTAAGAGGGGTACCGGTTTTGGGCGACCTTCCCCTATATTTTTTGGTTTGGAATTTTATTTACTATAACCTTAAAAAGCTACAATAACATATCATTAAGTATATATAGAAATGGTGGCCGCAGAATCCTTGAACGGGAGCGCGTCATTTCACAAGTTCCCAAATGGTTGACACTTTAGCCGCCATAATTATCAAAATAAAACATTTAAAAAAAAAATTTAGTTTAAAATTTAATTAGTTAGAAAACTACAGGTGGATTAAAACTTTCAAAATTCACCTGTTTGAACCTTAATATTTCGCAAATGAGACTTTAAAATGAAAAATGGTTCAATAAAAAGAACCTCAGCGTCATTTTGTTCTTCATGCAGCTCTTTCTAATGATATTAAACACAATATGGTAAGTGAAAAAGAAATTTTTATCCCCACTGTCAAATCCGAAAAAGTACCTATTTCAAGATATTTAAAAAAAAAATTTGCCTCATATTAATTAAGATTTGCACCTGTGGCATGCACATGCAAAATTTTATTTTCCTAAGATAAAAGGTGTAGCAATTATGGGAGTTGTGACAGACACGTAGACGAACTTGACGAATCAATAAGGGTTCGGAATTTTTTTCTTTGGAACCCTAGAAAGAGAGTTATGTAGCTATTCAAACATATAATTATGTTGTTATTAACATGATATGTGAATAAACCGTGACAACAAAATGATAACTTCCATACAAGTATAAGAACAACTAATTGTAAGTGAAAAGTATGTAACTAACAGAATGCTATCACATTTCCAATTAGCAAACATCATGTTTATGTGTAATTTAATCCGAAAAAATCAATATTTACTATGTAATTAATAAGAACAATATTGATAAAAGCGCATCTAGCTCGAATTACACCTCCTCTATCTATATTGTAAATAGCTTGAAAAGGTTACAAAGTTTTATAATATGTACAGTTTTGTGAATATATCATTTCCGTGAAACGAAAATTAACAAGTAGGAGGCACATGCTACATGCACTAAATCAAATATTTAAGAATTAGTATCCCAATAACTATAATTTTACAGAAAAAAAATCCTACACTCTCATGCCGTCAGAAAGCCAAAATACAATAAGTAGAGTTTATTCCAACAAGACCTGAACGGCGCACACTAGTTCGCTCCCGCGGTCAGAAAACTCTGAAGGGTCGTATACTAGTTCGCTCCCCTAACTATATGCTAATGCGATTAGGGTTCATTCTAAGAACACAAAGAAAGAAAAACTACACAAATTGAAGAGCAAAATAAGAATTTTTTTATTTGTATTTTATAACTTAATATTAAATACATTATAAATTTGGTGTAAATTTATATTAGTTAAATTTTACAAACTCGAATCTATTTATTACATATTGTTTCAATAATGATATTTTTTCCTCTACAAATTCTTTACGCAAATTAACTACCTTGCGATACACTTTTTTGTCCCTTTATTTAAATGTTTTTATGTTCTTATGAAAATTATATTTATAATTATTTACAGTTAACATGGGTTTGACTTTTTCACTTACCATTTTGCACACTTCCAGATCGATGACAAAATTATACAGATTAGTTGTTAAACTAGTTTTATCTTCAACTGACTGACCACAAATAATAACTAATGTGCGAATATTTGCTTTTCATCTTACTATATGGAATATCCCCATCGTCATTTAGGTAATTAATTTTACCTGTCAGTTGATAATAAGTCGGGAGTGAACTAACCAAGACCCTTTTTCAAGATAAGATTAAAATCTGACCGCGGGAGCGAACTAGTATGCAACCCGGAGCGAACTAACCTACAACCCTTTTTCAAGGTAAGATTAAAATCTGACCGCGAGAGCGAACTAGTATGTACCCGAGATACCCGACCTGAATACTCAAAAATAGGTACACCTTGAGGCTTTTATGTAAGAGAATTTGGTATTAAAAACGAACATTGTTTAATATTCGGTGAATTCGGTAAAAATCGAAAGCTATGGTTTCGCTGTATATTATGTGGACAGTGGAGCCATGTACTATGCAGCGATAGAGACACTCCAGATAGTTATGTTTGCGAATATTGCCATGTGAAATAGTTTTAACCGGTTCACGGTCATTGATGCTCTAAGACATCAAGTAAAATTCAACTAATTGTGACTTCACGCTGTACCACATCAACAATTTCATATAAAATGTATTAGCTGTCAAAACAGTGTATCAGTTGGTCATTTCACTATAATGCTTCATGATCGTTTACGTGTTAAAATATTTAACTCATATTACATAGAGTGCTTCGAAACTGTAAAATGATTCCGTACGTGGCTTCTAAAAATATTTCCAAATAAATAAGTATGTTGCTATTGGATTCGTTTTACTTTAACAAATACTTGTATATTCCTAACTATGTTACCACTGTGCTGCCGTGTCACACCAACCTCACGTATCTCAAAAATGATAGTTTTGAGAAAAACTTGATTTGAATAAAATATCAGATAATCTAAATTATCTTAGACATTATTAAATATCTGAGATAATTGATTTTTATTATACGTTTCTGATTTAACGTTGCAGCACTGATTTAATAACGTGTAAATATACTATTTGAAAATACAGGAAATAGAGAATGGGATACAATCAAAATAAAAATTTAAAAATACAATAGATTAATTATTATTTAATTATTAACAAATTAATTAATTTTATTGTCAATATATATACTAGGGATTGAGTAGAATCCTTTAATCGTTGTTGCGTGTAATTGTTGTATCTCAATATACATGACATTCGTGTGACACGACAGTGTGGCAGTGTACGATTATCAAAGATACTTATTTAACTAGAAGTATTTGAATTCGAGCTTAAGTGTGCTGCTTAAGGTGCCTTACCGCTAATCTAATGAAACTCAGGCGTATGTATTTGATTCATTATATATAAATGAAATTAACTAAACTTGGTCTGACGTCATTAAACCGATTCAAAAAATGAAGCAAAATTAAACGTACCAAATTTTCTGTCTTTTTCCTTTTTGTTATTTTTATATTAGAGTAACTATATAAGGTAAGAGCACCAGTAGCCGTCATGTTAAGACATGAGCAGGATTTTACATTAAATTTTTTCGGTTATAATTATACGAAATAACTAACAGTAAAGCTAAAACGAAAGATAATTTTATGATCTTTCAGAAATATTTTAATTTACATATTTGAATATTTTTATAATAAATATATTAAAAAAAATAAAATAAAGGAAAAAGTGTAGTGTATCAGTACCCGTCGCGTATTTTGAAAATATACCCGAAGTCAGAGCTTGTGACGTCACTGACCGATCTAGGATCGGGTATAATTTACAAAACAGAAACTAACAAAATGACTCTGTAAAATATACCTCATTTCAGAGCCAAAATCGGGGTGTCTATGAAGCTAGCCCCGCCAAGTGATAACCCCGAGATCCCACTTAGGCTATATTTTTTTGCTATTTTTTTGCTATTTTTTTACCAACGAATTGATTTTTTTGCCACAGCCGTTACCGAGATACAATGGCGGGGCTGACTTAAGTCTGAAGTCAGCCCCGCCATCCCTATATCTCCGGACCTGCTGTACTTAGTCAAATGAAATTTAGGGGATATTTTTTTGCTATTTTTTTGCTATTTTTTTACCAACAAATTAATTTTTTTGCCGCAGCCGTTACCGAGATATAATGGTGGGGCTGACTTATATCTGAAGTCAGCCCCGCCACCCCTATATCTCCGGACCTGCTGTACTTATTCAAATAAAATTTACGGGATATTTTTTTTGCTATTTTTTTGCCATTTTTTTACCACCGAATTGATTTTTTTGCCACAGCCGTTACCGAGATACAATGGCGGAGCTAACTTAAATCTGAAACCAGCACCGCCACCCCTATATCTGCGGACCTGCTGTACTTATTAAAATGAAATTTACGGGATACTTTTTTGATGTTTTTTTGCTATTTTTTTACCTACGAATTAATTTTTTTGCCACAGTCGTTACCGAGTTACAATAGCGGAACTTACTTAAGTCTGAGTTCAGCCCCGCCACTCCTATATCTCCGGACCTGCTGAACTTATTCAAATGAAATTTACGGGATATTTTTTTGCTATTTGTTTACCAACGAACTGATTTTTTGGCCGCAGCCGTTACCGAGATACAATGGCGGGGCTGACTTAACTCTGATGCCAGCCCCGCCACCAGTATATTTCCGAACCTGCTGCACATCTTCAAATAAGATTTACGGGATATTTTTTTACTAATTTTTTTGCTAATTTTTGCCAACGAATTTATTTTTTTGCCACAGTCGTTGCTGAGAAACAATGGTGCTGCTGACTTAAATCTGAAACCGGTGTAGCCACCACAATATCTCCTGATCTGTTGTACTATCTAAATGAAATTTGCGGGATATTTTTTTACTAATTAGTTGCTATTCTAACCGTTGATTTGGCATTGCGAATTCCATTCCCTTGTATGCTATACTCCACTCCCATAAAGTATTATTATAAGCTTTTAGTAAAACTATCCGGCCTAAATCTGAAAATTGATTCTCGTATACTTACCGATATCTGGTTATGCTGAAATTTTGCACGAATTTTTTAATTTGAAAAACGAATTTGAAACGAATTTGAAATTTTGCACGAAACTGATTTTAATGGCAGTACAAAGTAGTGCTTTCGGTATTATGGTGGATTCAAACATGGTGGCCATTACGGCAAATGACGGATTACCTCTTTTGCAACTCTCTTAATATGGATATCAAATAAAAGGGTGTTACAAGTAGAATACAATTATTTATGTGCCGTCATTTTAAATTCAATTTGGTGGGCAACACAAGATGGCGGATTAACTATATCTTTGAAACGTAACTTGAGTCTGTAGAATTCATTCTAAAGTAATTAATATCCATGTTTGCGTTACAAACCAAATTTTTTAGCCAGATGAAGCTAAAGAGATTTTAAATTTTGATTGAACGCATCGAAATCCGTTTATCACGTACATAATAACCCTGCTTATTTCTGTTAAAAAAAAGTTTCCAAATATTCATCCGCTTATTATGCTGTAAATATTCTTATGATCTTCCTAAGATTATGATTACACTTACTATTATCACAATTTTTTAAACAATGCATTAGTATTTATTTCTTGCGTATTTGATATAATGCGATGTAAAATATATAAATTTTAAATTAATTGAGAATTGGAAGAGGTTTATTTCAATTATTTAAAAAAATACATATAAATTTAGAAAAATTTTAATGGTAGAGCTTATAAGTTACACAGTTATTCTTCTATTTTTAACATATAATAATAATCTAGGCACGATCTTGAATTTTTCAGACCTATATAGTGAATGGTTGGTTGTATCGTCAAATTCCTTCCACCCGGTGTTACCTCTTCGATATGCAAAAGCGGTGTAATGACCAGAAGCTCCATATGATTTCTCATTTTCACATTGCAGTTTTCTACAGCCCATACCATAATATGCAACTGCCCCAATGAGCAACAACTCTTCTTGCTCATTTAGCGGGTTGCTCAAAGTTTTTGGCAAATCTGATAGCTTAAATTCAAAATTTGCTTCACTTTGGTTAAAAATTTCGAAAAGAGCATATCACCTATAAAACCAAATAAAACTAGGTAAAACTTAATCATTAACGTCATTAGCATTAATAATATGCGTTTGTGTAATATATGCATTTATAATATGCATTAGTATAATTCATATCCATGTTTGTGTTACGAACCAAATTTTTTGGCCTAATGAAGCTGAAGAGACTTTAAATTTTGATTGAACGCGTCGAAATACGTTTATTACGTACGTAATAAACCTGCCTATTTCTGTTTAAAAAAAGTTTTTAAATATTCATCCGCTTACTACGCTGTAAATATTCTTAAGATCTTCCTAAGATTATGATTACGCCTACTATTTTAGAATAGCAACTAATTAGTAAAAAAATATCCCGCAAATTTCATTTAGATAGTAAGGTACCTAAGGCAATTAAGGCCCACCTAAGCAAAATATGCTTATTATTTATATATCTTATAAAATATCAAAAATATAGTATTTAATTATAAAAATTTACTTATTTTTTAAATAAAAATTTACTTATTTTAAAAATTCCTAAAAAAATTAATGAATTTGTAATTATACAAGTCAAAAATTTGATTCTAAAAAGTGTCTGCAATTGGGCCTTATTTCCGACTGGTGTAGAAAATAAGGCCCACCTATTACAACTGCCTGAAATAGTACATTTATTATTTTTTTTTAAAATTAATTGGGGGATTTTAATTACTTTAAGAATAACTTGAACTTGAAAATACTTTAAGAATAACTTGAATTTATATATCAAAATATTTTGTTATTTTTACACGTTCAAAAAAGTTTCGAGAATCCTTGAATCCCGCTTGACTGCGTGACTGTTATTAAAAACAATGACAGTAAAAAAAATTACCTAAGTCATTATTTTTAATTTTTAATTTTTTTATCATATTTTTCGAATAAGTCAAGTACTAGGTGTTTGAATATATTAAGTCGAAATAAATAAATATTAAATCTAAGAGTTCTTCTTAGAATTCTGAATCTCCTTGCAACCTCTCTTTGATTGCCATGTCGAGTGACATAGTTTAAGGCTGATGCCAGTGCTTCCTCAGACCACAACGCTCTCTTCTTTTTATCAGCCATACTTCCAAACACTAAGGAATAAAAATAAAAATTCGACCAAACCAACTAAAATTGATCTGGTATCATTAAACAAATGCAACAAATAAATCAAAATTAAATGTACTTAGTTTTTTGTCCTTTTTCCTTTTTGTTATTTTTTTATTAGAGTAACTATAGTAATTTAAGGTTGTGCGTCTAATTTTGCTTCATTTGTTAATGACTTCAGACCTGTTTTAATTGATTTGACTTTGTAGTGTTTGATTTTAATTGTGTTGGTAATAAAGCCCAAACAAAATTTGCATGGGCCTTATTATCAACATGTCAGTATTTATGCTTATATACATTTTATATAAATACTTTAGAAATAAACTAAATTAATTGATGTAAAACTTAAAGAATATTAATTTTTTTCAATTTTGATAACAATTTGAAAGAAACATACCTTTAAAAAATCATTAATATAACACTCACAATGTGCACAATTTTTATATCAACGAACGAAAATGTAACCTCTAAATTTGTTTGTTAAAATATGACATGACTTTGTTACTCTGAGTAGCTCAACTTTTGTATCTGGTTTTGAAATGATTGAAAGTTCATTTTAAACTTGTTGATAAGTTAGAGAACTTTTCTTGGTAAGAAATATAGCTAATGGGCCTTATTGCCCGCTGGGCCTTAAATGCCTTAGGTACCTTACAACAGATCAGGAGATATTGTGGTGGCTACACCGGTTTCAGATTTAAGTCAGCAGCACCATTGTTTCTTAGCAACGACTGTGGCAAAAAAATAAACTCGTTGGCAAAAAAATAGCAAAAAAATTAGTAAAAAAATATCCGGTAAATCTCATTTGAAGAAGTGCAGCAGGTTCGGAGATATACTGGTGGCGGGGCTGACATCAGAGTTAAGTCAGCCCCGCCATTGTATCTCGGTAACAGCTGCAGCAAAAAAAATCAGTTCGTTGGTAAACAAATAGCAAAAAAATATCCCGTAAACTTCATTTGAATAAGTTCAGCAGGTCCGGAGATATAGGAGTGGCGGGGCTGATCTCAGACTTAAGTAAGCTTCGCCATTGTATCTCGGGAACGACTGTGGCAAAAAATTTATTCGTAGGTAAAAAAATAGCAAAAATATAGCAAAAAAATATCCCGTAAATTTCATTTGAATAAGTACAGCAGGTCCGCAGATATAGGGGTGGCGGGGCTGACTTCAGATTTAAGTTAACTCCGCCATTGTATCTCGGCAACGGCTGCGGCAAAAAAATTAATTCGTTGGTAAAAGAATAGCAAAAAAATAGCAAAAAAATATCCTGTAAATTTCATTTGAATAAGTGCAGCAGGTCCGGAGATATAGGGGTGGCGGCGCTGCCTTCACATATAAGTCAGCCCCACCATTGTATCTCGGTAACGGCGGTGGAAAAAAAAATCAATTCGGTGGTAAAAAAATAGCAAAAAAATAGCAAAATAATATCCCGTAAATTTCATTTGAATAAGTGCAGCAGGTCCGGAGATATAGGGGTGGCGGAGCTGACTTCAGATATAAGTCAGCCCCACCATTGTATCTCGGTAACGGCTGTGGCAAAAAAATCAATTCGGTGGTAAAAAAATAGCAAAAAAATAGCAAAAAAATATCCCGTAAATTTCATTTGAATAAGTACAGCAGGTCCGCAGATATAGGGGTGGCGGG